>JAZKJV010010239.1:0-600000 GCA_037367405.1 Ottelia alismoides
TCGGGCCGATTAGGGTCATCAAAAGATCATCTCATTTTAAATTATGTATATGATAGATCAAAATGAGATGATTATGAATTTTATTTTACATAGTAAGATACCAAGGTCGAACTCAGGGACACGAGCCTCTCTCGTATTAGTCGGATTTTAGTCTATTAGCTAAGTGTTGAGTTACATGCATATAGGTCAAATCATGCAAAGAGGTACACAAGGCAACAACAATGTATTAAAATCAAACATGCATTTTTTTTATCAATTTTTATCATGCAAATCAATGCCATGTAATGCAATGAAAATATGCCCTAGGTAAAAATGATGAGCAAAATTAGACAAGAGTTAATTTCAAGTTTAATTAAAGAGGCAGATGTGATGAACAATTTTAAGCAAGGCATCAGTTCAAGCTTGAATAAACACAAGGCTACTACATAATACATAAAAATTCATTGTGTCCAAAACAACAATTAAGCATACCATTAGAAAGATCATCAAACCAGCTTTAAACGAAACTGAAATCATCTCAATCGGATATACGTAGCTCAAGATATGCATAAAAGAAGCCAGGGGCATAAGTGCAATAAAACATAAAAAAGATAACTACAAATAGGTCCATGGGAGGGACTAAAATGTAAATATGAAAAGTATGTGGCCTTCCCTGTAAAATACCCACACGCACAGGGGCATTTTTGCAATTATTAAAACCCGCGAGGGCATAATTGCAAAATACCCAAATGCACGTGGACTGCACATGCTCTAGGGACCTATCTGCAAATTGGAGAAGAAGACGGGGGCTCCCTGCAATTTGCCCAAATACGTACGTGCCAGGCACGTGCTATCTAGGCTCGGAGGTCGGGTCAGGCTCGGCAGGGGCTCGCATAGCTTCGGCTAGGCTCGGCGTTGGCTTGGGCTCGCTGCAGGCTCGGGCTAGGCTCGGAGCATCCAAGCCTGGAGGCTCGGGCGACGAGGTTCGATGGTGCCCTGGCTCTGACACGTGGCTAGCTCCGAGCCATTGGATCATGTGAATCCAACGGCATCTGGAGATGAAGCTTCTGGACGACGTGGCTGCATCAAAACCGTCGGATCTTGAGAATCCAACGGTACTTGGAAGAGGCTGCTTGTTGATGACGTTGGCTCTCTTGCGCCGTTGGATGTGCTCCGGAGGGGGGCATCCAACGGTGGCTGCTTCTTCTCCTCTATCTTCGGCTGGCGGCGATTTTGGAGCTCCGGCGAGGGAGCTCCTCCTCCGCTGCTCCATTCTGGGCACGGTGAACCTCCCCCGAGCTCAAGGAAGGATCGTCGATGAAGCGGGAAACTCGGGGAAGGTCCAGGGGCTGCTGGCGTCGGTCATCGGAGCTCTGAGGTCGAGGGCGACTGTGATGAAATGGGCTCCGACGAGGGCTCCGACCGTTGCACGAATTAGCGACCTGCAATGTTAACACATAGCCGAAGCAAAAGATGTGCGTGTGTGAATGGAGTGGGAGCTCGATGGGTGGAGAATGTGAGAGCTCGGAGCTCCTCCGCCGTGGGTGGCGGAGGAGATGGGTCGCAAGTGTACAAGGACTATGGTAGACAAAGATGATGATCGGAGTAGAGCGCGTGGACGGGAGTGATTAGGCGGAGCTTAAGAGGCAGTTAATGGAGGTCGAATGTGACTGAGAACCCCTAATTAATTAAGCAAAGCTAAGAAGGAATTACAGAGAAGATAGGAAGGCTTACCTGAGAGGTGGCGGCGCGAGTGGCTTGGGCTCGAGCTTCATGGCAGAGCTCTGGTCTTTGCTAGACACGGTCAGCCGGTCCGTACAGCTCGGGCAGTCGCGAGGGCACCGCAGCTCCGCCTTGTTCGGCGGAGGGTCTCACCGGGGAGCCTCGTCGTCTTCGCTCAATCTTGCCACCTCCCCCTATCACAGGGAGGTGGAGGAGGGCTGGGCCAACCCCCGCGTAAAGGTGGACAACCGGAACTCGGTGGAGGGGGCGAGATATTTGAAGGGTGAGGGCAGTGGTTTCGGTGATGGCGGAGGTGACTTTAGTGGAGGATATGGAGTGACTGGAGAGATGTCGTGGGGAGTGGAGGTTTGCACGAGGATAACTGATGATGGAGCTTGGTCGTGGGTTGGTTTGAGAGGGAAGAGGTAGTCGGAGATGGTGGGTGAAATGGAAAGGGGGATGAGTTTCTGCGAGGATGGAGAACGTGGGGAGAAAGGGTCTTCAGGAGGTTGACGATGAAGCTCTGCCGTTGGATCTGGAGATCCAACGGCTATCGAGTGTGCGTGAAAGAACGGCATGGATTGAATCGGGGACGACACAATCGGAGGCCCGAGATTCGACCACGTGTTGCGCTGCGGAGTGAGCGCTGGCGGACGGCTTGGATTAGAAGTTAGGGTTGATCGAGCGGCAGAGGAAAGAGGTGGAAGCAGCGGCTGAGATGGAAAGGCAGGGCCGCGATCGAATAGATATAAACGCGCCACATGGCAGGCTGAGGACGAGGCGCGAACGTGCGGCGTAGATCAGAGATGGAGGCTGATCGGATGGCCAGGAATAAGAGCGGGTGTGGAGAGGACTGGACCATTGGATCAGGAGAAGATCCAACGGCTCGAAGCGAGGGCGGATAAGACAAGGAGAAGCGGGCCACGTGGCTCACCCAGAACGGGCCACGTGGCGCAATCAGATTATTCAGATCTTCAAGTTGAAATATGAAGGTCAAGATGGCCGAATTTGAGAAAACTCAAAACATGAAAGTTGTAGATCTTGTTGAGATCTACAAGTTTCATGTTGACCAAAACTGGAGATGAGATCAACTGAAGCCACAAAATATTTTGAGGGTATTTTTAAGTCTAAAAATACCATGGCTTTTAATTTTGTGATTTTTTTGTGGTTTTTAATTTATTCGAGACTCTGATAATTACAGGACGTTGACTGGGTTTTATTGACAAATAGCTTAAGCAAGGGGGTTAATAAATGGAATTTGTGATGATGAAATCGGGTTTCATCACCCCCCTTATACTTAAACTATGCTCGTCCTCGAGCATCAAAGAGAATGATTAAGTTGGATTAACCCCCTTGTGCATGTGAGTAGAGGATCCAATCCGATCAAGTTGACTCAACTTTAGAGGTCCAAAAATTCTAGAGTTCAACCCAGCCTTAATCAAGAGGCATCCAATTCCTCTACTTCTCCAGACTCTCTCTGATGTACATATAATCTAAAGGATATGACATTTTAGTGTTGACTGCGATTCTGAGAGTAGAGTCAATTCGTCACCCAAAGTCTTGGTCCGAGAAAATCTCCTAAGGACCCAATCCTCAACACTAGGGAATAAATCAAATCTTGCATCCAGTCCACCATCTCTTTAGTTATCAGACTTAGAAAATGTAGATGGCAGACCAATACTGGAGGGCATTGGATTGTGTCATTTCTTCTCTCCCTCTCATTGGAACAAGGATTCTCTCTAGTGCCATTTAGGCAACACATTTTTTTGGTGTTGATCAGTGCGTCCGTCAAGAGAAGTTGGAGCCGTCTGCACTTGTTTTCCTGGGAGTACACCGGGGTGTGTCTCTTTTGAGTACCTATCGTACCTTCGACACCCAGACTTGTAGCATTTACGATGCAGAGCCCTTTTTTGGTGCAAGCCCGACTCCTGGTCCTAATAGCGGTGGTCCAAGTGGATACTTTAAAAAGTTTGGGAGCGCTCGCCTTTGGTGGAAGCTCTTTGATATTTGACTTTGTGGAATGAGCTTTTCTTTGAAATTTCATTGACTTGTATAATTTTTGGCTAGCTCCACTCCTTTTACCAAGAGTTGGCGCACACTGATCAACATTTTTTTTATTTATTTCACACCCTGGCACTTGGGTCAATATCAAGAGATTAGTATAAGAACCAAGTTCTCATACTGGCTAATATTGCTGACACTCAGGTTTCATGAAGCGTTCAAAGATTCTATCCCATCCTCGAGCATCATTAGATCAAATCCAAACTTGACTTCCTCATCCCAATTCCTCAAGTGAAAAATCAACTCATCTCATCAAAAACCGCAGTCGTGCATGTGATGTGCTGATCATATTCTTTATGTCTGAGACTAAGCATGGAATATAACATGCAAATCTAGAAACCTAGGGGAATGTGGACGATTAAGTCTATGACCCTGATGGCTAAGGCTGGTTAACCTAAAATCTCAAAGACCTCAAAAAACTAAGTCTCCTTTATCATTTCAGATCCTGGGTGGAAGTATAAGTGTAGAGGATTAATCCAACTTGTTCATTCAAAAATAAGAGATTTTTTTTGAACTTCAAGAGATATTAGAACTTCCTAAACTCAATTGAGCATCTGCAATTCAGCCAGTATGGATGTAAGTACAGGCCGAAGCCCGTTGCTTGAGGACGGGGCCTTGCGCGATGTCCTCTAAATCATCCAATCTGCTAAGGGCGAACCCTCACTGAATGCGGCTTACTTAATTGGGTTTAGTAGTCACCAATGACTCTTAAAGGGTTTTGGGTTTTTCTCATTTTTATGGATCTTAATAAAGGTTAAAACACAAGTTAAACACAACTTTCCTTGAAAAAGAGATGGCGATTTTCTTCAAAACCATGTCACACAAATAAAAAGTTTTTCAAAACACTTTCAAAAGAATTTTTCAAAACAAGAAAAAATCATTTTCGAAAATATTTTTATAAAAATAGCGTAACATAATGTCGAAAAGCCGCGAAATCATTTGAGTTCTCTTAGTCCAAAGGAATTACTTTAGCCAAAAAGTTTTTAATTTTTCAAAATTTTCAGATTATAGCTAAAGTAAGTATACGGTATATACGGTATACCCCTTTATACTTAAACTTTGCTATGTCCTCATAGCACTAGATGTTACAAGTACATAGATCCATTTAAATATAGAGAAATATACAGGAGCTAAGTGGGGATCCCCCTATACTTAGGTTAGAAATAACCTAAGTATAAAGGCAAGGAAAGATGAGTAGAGAAAATCACGGGGACTCGGGTCCCCCCTATACTTAGGCTGAGATTAGCCTAAGTATAAAGATGGAAATTGATGTTGGGAGGGACTCAAGGTGAACGAAGAAGAGGAATTGATTTACAAGTGAGTGGTTTGAATCTACGGAGATGAATGGAGTGACTAAGGTTTTGGGGTGTGTATCATAGCAAACATGGCTCAATCAAGCAAGCAAGACCCTCAATTTCACCAACTCACACATGAAACCAACCGAAGTTGGTTTATTATCTTGTCGGTTTTATTGGTGATAAAACATTAGGTATTTACGCGAAGAAAAAATGTGAAGTGAAAGTCAATGCGTATGCGAGGGTATTGCTCTCCCAAAACCAAAGTTTTACTCCATTTTATGTTGACTTGCAATTAACAGTCCCAATTTTATTTAAGGTTATCACTGAATTATGGTTAGCACAAAATCAAGCAATCATCGTCTACCGTTCATTCCCATTTTCTATTAATCTTAGGTGATCAAGCTAGGAAAAGAAAGCCGAGAAAAACATGTATTCGATAAAAAATGCGATCTAGGCTAAGCGATAAAACATGCAATGATTTGACGAAAACACGTGAAAACTTGGGCTGTTTTGAAAAACCAAAATCAATGTATGCAAGTCGAAAAAAGCCACACCTAATCATGCATCTATTAGCGGGGAATGATATCCATTAAATTTGGCTAAGTGAGGCGAGATTATGTGCGTCTATTTTTTAGTGTGTCCTACCTACGAGCAAGCACATAAGAATATGAAAAATAAAAACCGCTCAAAGAGTCGCGTGCCTGGTCCTAGGTCGACACTCAAGTGGGGACGATCCCCACACAACCACGATCGTTCGATTACATTCGCGAGTCTTCGATCGAAGACCGCTGTAAAAGACGAATTATTACACGACATGCAAAAATAAAATGCGAGACACATTTTTTTTCTTTCTTCCTTATTTGCTCCATGTATGTTTTGCGGCTCCTCGTAGCGGGAAGCGTCCTGCTCCTCGCCTCCTTGAACCATCAAGGGCCCTGCCACAAAAGCAATGGTTAGAGATCAAATAAAAAGAAAAGATTTTATAATGCAAATTAGACTAACACTTTGACCTATAAAATGACCATTTAATAAAATAAACAAAGAATCCAAAAAAATAAAAGAAATGAGCCGTGTCCCCGGCAACAGCGCCATTTTGATGAACCGCAAAATCGACCCTTTAAGAGAGTGCTTTTAGCACTTGGAATTGTCATCGTAGTCGGGCCGATTATGGTCATCAAAAGATCATCTCATTTAAATATATATATATGTGATAGATCAAAATGAGATGATTATGAATTTTTTTACTTGGTAAGATACCAAGGTCGAACTCAGGGACACGAGCCTCTCTCGTATTAATCGGATTTTAGTCTACTTAGCTAAGTGTTGAGTTACAGGCATATAGGTCAAATCATGCAAAGAGGTACACAAGGCAACGACAATGCATTAAAATCAAACATGCATTTTTTATCAATTTTTATCATGCAAATCAATGCCATGTAATGCAATGAAAATATGCCCTAGGTAAAAATGATGAGCAAAAGTAAACAAGAGTTAATTTCACGTTTAATTAAAGAGGCAGATGTGATGAACAATTTTAAGCAAGGCATCAGTTCAAGCTCGAATAGACACAAGGCTACTGCATAATACATAAAAAATCATTGTGTCCAAAACAACAATTAAGCATACCATTAGAAAGATCATCAAACCAGCTTTAAAACGAAACTGAAATCATCTCAATCGGATATACGCAGCTCAAGATATGCATAAAAGAAGCCAGGGGCATAAGTGCAATAAAACATAAAAAAGATAAATACAAATAGGTCCCTGGGAGGGACTAAAATGTAAATATGAAAAGTACGATACGAGGCCTTCCCTGTAAAATACCCACACGCACAGGGCTATTTTTGCAATTATTAGAACCCGTGAGGACATAATTGCAAAATACCCAAATGCACGTGGACTACACGTGCTCTAGGGACCTATCTGCAAATTGGAGAAGAAGACGGGGGCTCCCTGCAATTTGCCCAGATACGCACGTGCCAGGCACGTGATATCTAGGCTCGGAGGTCGGGTCAGGCTCGGCAGGGGCTCGACATAGCTTCGACTAGGCTCGGGCGTTGGCTTGGGCTCGCTGCAGGCTCGGGCTAGGCTCAGAGCATCCAAGCCTGGAGGCTCGGGCGACAAGGTTCGGTGGTGCCCTGGCTCTGACACGTGGCTAGCTCCGAGCCATTGGATCATGCTAATCCAACGACATCTGGAGATGAAGCTTCTGGACGACGTGGTTGCATCAAAACCGTCGGATCTTGAGAATCCAACGGTACTTGGAAGAGGCTGCTTGTTGATGACGTGGGCTCTCCTGTGTCGTTGGATGTGCTCTGGAGGGGGGAATCCAATGGTGGCTGCTTCTTCTCCTCCTTCTTCAGCTGGCGGCGATTTTGGAGCTCCGGCGAGGGAGCTCCTCCTCCGCCGCTCCATTCTGGGCACGGTGAACCTCCCCCGAGCTCAAGGAAGGATCGTCGATGAAGCGGGAAACTCGGGGAAGGTTCAGGGGCTGCTGGTGTCGGTCATCGGAGCTCTGAGGTCGAGGGAGACTGTGACGAAATGGGCTCCGGCGAGGCTCCGACCGTTGCACGAATTAGCGACCTGCAATGTTAAGCACATAGCCGAAGCAAAAGATGTGCGTGTGTGAATGGAGTGGGAGCTCGATGGGCGGAGAACGTGAGAGCTCGGAGCTCCTTCGCCGTGGGTGGCGGAGGAGATGGGTCGCAAGTGGACAAGGACTATGGTAGACAGAGATGATGATCGGAGTAGAGCGCGTGGACGGGAGTGATTAGGCGGAGCTTAGAGGCGGTTAATGGAGGTCGAATGTGACTGAGAACCCCTAATTAATTAAGCAAAGCTAAAAAGGAATTACAGAGAAGATAGGAAGGCTTACCTGAGAGGTGGCGGCGTGAGTGGCTTGGGCTCGAGCTCCATGGCAGAGCTCTAGTCTTCGCTGGACACGGTCAGCCGGTCCGTGCAGCTCGGGCGGTCGCGAGGGTGCCGCAGCTCCGCCTTGTTCGGCGGAGGGTCTCACCGGGGAGCCTCGTCGTCTTCGCTCAATCCTGCCACCTCCCCCTGTCACAGGGAGGTGGAGGAGGGCTGGGCGAACCCCCACGTAAAGGTGGACAACCGGAACTCGGTGGAGGGGGCGAGATATTTGAAGGGTGAGGGCAGTGGTTCCGGTGATGGCGGAGGTGACTTTAGTGGAGGATATGGAGTGACTGGAGGGATGTCGTGGGGAGTGGAGGTTTGCGCGAGGATAACTGATGATGGAGCTTGGTCGTGGGTTGGTTTGAGAGGGAAGAGGTAGTCGGAGATGGTGGGAGAAATGGAAAGGGGGATGAGTGTCTGCGAGGATGGAGAACGTGGGGAGAAAGGGTCTTCGGGAGGTTGACGATGAAGCTCCGCCGTTGGATCTGGAGATCCAACGGCTATCGAGTGTGCGCGAAAGAACGGCATGGATTGAATCGGGGACGACATGATCGGAGGCCCAAGATTCGGCCACGTGTTGCGTTGCGGAGTGAGCGCTGGCGGACGGCTTGGGTTAGAAGTTAGGGTTGATCGAGCGGTAGAGGAAAGAGGCGGAAGCAGCGGCTGAGATGGAAAGGCAGGGCCGCGATCGAATGGATATAAACGCGCCATGTGGCAGGCTGAGGACGAGGCGCGAACGTGCGGCGTAGATCAGAGATGGAGGCTGATCAGATTGGCCAGAAATAAGAGCGGGTGTGGAGAGGACTGGACCGTTGGATCAGGAGAAATCCAACGGCTCGGAGCGAGGGCGGATAAGACAAGGAGAAGCGGGCCACGTGGCTCACCCAGAACGGGCCACGTGGCCCAATCAGATTATTCAGATCTTCAAGTTGAAATATGAAGGTCAAGATGGCCGAATTTGAGAAAACTCAAAACATGAAAGTTGTAGATCTTGATGAGATCTACAAATTTCATGTTGACCAAAACTGGAGATGAGATCAACTGAAGCCACAAAATATTTTTAAGGGTATTTTTAAGTCTAAAAATATCATGGCTTTTAATTTTGTGATTTTTTGTGGTTTTTAATTTATTCGAGACTCTGATAATTACATGACGTTAACTGGGTTTTATTGACAAATAGCTTAAGCAAGGGGGTTATTAAATGGAATTTGTGATGATGAAATCGGGTTTCATCAGTTTCCTGAGGAGGATGAGCTCTGCCTTCCCCGTCTCCGCCTCACCGGACCAATCTCCACCTTCCCTGTCTCTGCCTCATCGGGTCGATCTCCTCATCCATCTCCTCCCTCCACCACCTCAATATTCTCTCCCAACGCTCCAATTTCCTCTCATGCCCCATCCCTGACTCGCTCTCCTTCCTGCCCGACCTCCGCACCCTCTTTCTCCAGTACAACTCCCTCTCCGGCCCTTTCCTCCAACCTCTCCTCCTCCAGGACCTCAGCCTCGCCAGCAACCTCCTCTCCGGCCCCCTCCCCTCCATCCTTCCCTCTACTCTCCAAGTGCTCGACCTCTCCACTAACTCCTTCGCCGGTGAGATCCCCCTCAACCTCTCCTATTCTGCTCCCCACCTCTAGTTCCTCAACCTCTCCTTCAACCGTCTCCGCGGCATCGTCCCGGTTTCCATTGGTCGCCTTCAGAAGCTCCAGCACCTCTAGATAGACCATAATCATCTCGAAAGGTCGGTCCTCGTGAATTTCACCTCGCTGGTGTAGCTTAGCATGTAGGGGAACTCCCTCCGCGGTGATCGACGCGATTCCGATGCTCCAATGGTCATCCCTCATGCGAAGCAAGGGCCTCGGTCATCGCGTGCTTTGAGAAGAAGGTGGAGAGGATGACCTTTGGAAAGAACATGGAGGTGGAATATCCACCGTTGGATTTCCATTGGTTAGATTAACTTAAGACTAACCCAAGCAATTGACTCAAATAAAGCTAAAACTAACGACGGGGTCTGTGGGATAAAATGGAGCAAGTTTACGGGGTCGGAAGGGGGGATTAGGTTATTTCAAAAGTCGTGGAGGTAATTGGCAATGATTATTGGGTCTGTCGGGTAAAAATCCCTTTTTTACTTACAATCTTAAGAATAGATATGAAGGGTTCTTTGTTTCTTTTATCTGAATACCCTTTCTTAGATATAGTTGTAGTTGAAAAACTTTCTGATTCCCCGTAATGTTGGTGAAAGGGAAATGTTGATGGAAATTTTTTTATTTGTTTATAAGAGTTGGTGATGTAGATATATTATTAAAATATCGAGTTTGAAATATTGATGAAGACGGAAAATCGAGCGGTCTAAATATGTCTCACACAGGGCGGAGACAAATTCGTTGTGTTGACCGCTCAGAAATCCGGACTTCATTCAACAATTAACCCACAAATAATATCAAGCAATCAAAGTGTGGAGTTAAAATTTATTATAACTCTACATAAAAGGTGTGTATAGGAGCAAGTATGTAGAGGTCGAACACGGGGAACAAGCAGGACAGATCAGGTGAAATCGATGCACAAGAATGAGTGTGATTTATTTGTCTATACAAGTGCTATTTTTTGTGGGTTTTTAATTTTATATTTTTTATTTAATTTTTGATTTTATAATTTTATATTTTGATTTTTAATTTTCTGATTTTTTATTTTTTTATATATTTTATATATTTTTTATATTTTCTTTTTCTATAAAGTAAGATATATACACAATAAGGGAAGAAGAGAAATAAGGTATTTATAAAAATAGGTAAAAATGGACGAAATTCAGGGAATAAAATATTTTTGGACTTTTTATATTTTTCTGATGTTTTATGTTTTTTCTAGATTTTTCTTAATTTATTTGGTAATTTTAATGTCAAAAATACTGAAAACAGTAAATAAACTACAAATCCGAAATCAAAATGGAGAAATAAAATAGCAAACAAGAACCAAAATTCTCCAAATTAATTTTAAATTAAAGATAATACAATAAGGAAAATTCAGAAACAGAAATTAGATTTTTTAGGATTTTTTAGGAATTTTTAAGATTTTTATGAAGATTTTAGGAGTTTTCTAATTTTTAGATGTTTTCTTTTGTATTTTTTAGTGATTTTTGAACTTAAGTTAAAACACACGGAAACAACAAAAACTGATTTTTTTGGAATTTTTTGAAGGGTTTGTATAATTTTTTATGGATGTTCTAATGTAGATAGGGAAGAAAATGCATGTTTTTGAATTTTTTAAATATTAAAATGCAACAAAAATGCAAAATAAAAATATGGTGTCAAAGAGCAACAAAACAGGAAGCTAAGGTAATTTTTTTGGATTTTTTTTGGAATTTTATAGATGCATGAAATAAATAAAAGACACAAAAAGAAAATTCAGCCTAGTAGGGGTATATTTGTAAATATACAAAAGTCCAGGGAATAACTTGCAATTTTTCCACAAAAATATATGCTGAAATAAAAACTTCATGGACTAAATACAAATAGCCAAACACCCAGGGGCATCGCTGCAAAATTTCCACTAGACGCACGTGACAAACACATGCTCGGTAGGGACTGAACAGTAAGTAACAAAAACCTGAGGGGCTATATTGCAAATTTGCCAAAAAATATAACTGCATAAAAATGTTTGAGGATTAAACAAAAATACAATAAAGTGCAAGGGCCCCCGTGCAAAATACCCTGTCCCCCACATACACGAGTCACGCGAGGTGACGTGGACAGGGACCTAAGTGCAAATACGAGAAATCTAGGGGTGTTTTTGCAAATATTACACGAAATTTTAAACTACAAATGAAAGTTCCTGACTAATAATTACATGCACAAAATGGCGAGGGTAAAGGTGCAAAATACTCAGCGCCTGTAGATCCGACGGCTAATGTGCTTCCACTTGCCACGTATCGCGATCTGGACGGTCGATGACGGTTCGTTGGTGATGGCTAGGATTAGATCCTCAAAGGAGAATCAACGGATGGGAGTAGGGTCGATCCAATGACAACTGCTCTTTCTGGAAAACAACCGTGATCCGACCATTGGGGACGCAGGAGCAAGAACAGGGAAGCGCCTCTGGCGAGGTGAACTTCCCTGGCCTCGATCTCCCTTCTCCGGCGTGGCTTGAGGCTTCAAAATGGTCACGAAAGATCCTGCAGGTGTCCTTTGTTGATTGGTGGCTCCAAAACCCTCCAGCGATGGCCAAAGCTCTCGCTAGGCGGTGACGGAGCTGGGAGGCTCCAAGTACTCCGACGAGAACCCAAAACGAGCCCCAGGCTCTTCTTGCTGCTTCTGGACCTGCAAAAAGGGTGAGGGGGTCGAGAGCAAACTGCCTCGACCCCGCAGCGACGTAAAGGGAACGCGGGATGACAGAAATGGTGAAGTGGAGTCCGGCCGGAGCTAACTCCGACGAGGGGGTCATTTTGGTGATCGACTGGACTAAATGCGAAGATGGAAGTGGGGATCTATTCCTACGATGATGGCAAATGAAAAATGCAAAGAAAATAGGGAGAATACAGAGCCTCGAAGGTGTGAACACCTGAGGAAGAAACCTCGATGGCAAGGCTTGCCAGAGGTGGTGGAGACTGCCTCGACGCGTCCTCGATCCTCCTGAAGGTCGGGAAAAGGAGCTGTCACCTCCCTTTCACTCTAGAGCACAATAGGTGGAGAGAAAACTGGTCAAAAGGGGTTCAAATTCGATTGTGAAAGTCAGGAGTGTTTAAGAAGGGTTTGACAACGTGGTTCTGGTGCTCCAACGATCGATGGAGATTGATCGAATCGATGGTTCTCGGCCCTAGGAAAGACTTGGGCGTGCAAGAGCGATGAATGAGGCAAAGAAGTCAAAGAGGAGTTGTCATGTGAAGATGCAAGATGAGGCCTCGATAAAATCAAGAAGACAGGGGGAAACACAATTCTGACACTGCTACAGGGCGTGGAACAGTCAGTTGACCGAGGTCAACGTTTACCGCCACCTGGTTGGTCCACGTGGACCAACCAGGAAAAAGCCCTAAAAGAATTATTTAAAAATTCATTTAAAAATAGTAAATGATTAAATTAATTTTAGGTTATAAAATAAAAAACATTTATTATTTTCTAAATTATCTATTATGATTTGTATTTATTTTTTCGAGGGATAAAAATACAAGTTGCCTTTTATGGCCTATATATGTATACATGTCTATATATTTTAATATTTTATTTTTATTTGTATATTTAGTTTTATTAATTTTATTTATGATTTTATAAATTTATAGCTTATTTTTATATACTTAAATATATTTTTATTTTATTTTTCTGAAATGTTTTGTATAATTAAATAAATGAAACTAGTAATTATATAGGTATAAATATAGGTCTTATACATATGTATTGCATATAAGTATTTTATTTTTGTATTTTCTTTAGTGTTTTATTATGATTTTAATGTACACATATATTATAAATAATATTTACAAAATTATAAAAATAAGAAATTATAAAAATAATGAATAATAAATAAAATGAATATTTTAATCTGTACAAGTATACAATAGGGGTCCAAAACTCAACTTTCAAACCGTAACTCCGAAAAATATAAAATCACCTTCATTAAATAGCTTATTTAAAATTATATATAATTAAAGTGATTTTAATACGTTTCAAGTTTTTATTTGAGACATACAGGTTTGGGAAGTTGGGATTCTGGAATTTTATTCAGATCATAACTTTTTATCTGTACATTATTTTTGTCTGAAATCAATTTTGTATTTTTCTTTATTTAAGTATCTACAACTTTCATGTGCGAAGTTCCTTTATTTGAAGTATAAAAAGTAGAACTAAAAATAGGTTCCAAAATGAATAAAGAATGAATTAAATAGAAGGAATTTTTATTGGTTTCTGATCCTTATCTCCCCCTACTTTATTCTTTGTCGACCTATTCATCGAGATGCCTAGGTCTCAGAGTTTCGGATTATAAAATATTTGCAATATTTTATTCTTTTTCTTTTCTTTTCTTTATTCTATTATTTGGCGTTAAAAACAGTATTTTATACACAATTTACACATACATGCATGAATGCTAAAATGTAGGAATTAAGGGTATTTACATTACCAAGGTTTTTGAGGTTAAAATGATAGAATAAAGATGATGAAATGTGGATTCATCAAATATCTGAAAGTGTAAAGGTGTTTAACCAATGTCTTGCTTATTGAGGATAAGATAAGTAACATGCATTAAAAAAATGTTTATTAATCATTGTTTATGTTCATAATATTCATGTTGGTCAATGTAATATTACATGTAGATCTCTTGTGATTAAAAATTGAGAAAAAAAGGCATAGTTTTTTTAACTGTTCGTGTGATATCAAAGATATAGGATAAGTAAATATTATATATTATTTATATTTTTCCACTTGTATGGATATTATATCGGAAATTTTCTATAAAGATTTTCTTATTTTCAATGTAATCGGGTAAACACTTCTTTTACTGTGAATTCATTGTTCAGAAAAGAGTAAAAGTGATAGTATGCTTCAAATTAGATATGCATAAATTAGTAAATGTCTTTTGCATGGACAAGATGTTGCATATGTTATTGAAAGTTGTGCATGCATACTCAAAACTCAGAAGAGAGTATTTGATGATCTGGGTAGAATGCTTTAATATCTTCAAGAAGCGACGAGCTATCAATGCTTTGTTGAGATCCTCCAATTCTTGAAGGATATTATGATGTAAATTCAATCCACTATTCAGATGAGTCGAAAATCATTATTGGATATATTCTTATTTCAGAAGTGGAACTATTCAGTAGATCTTTTCATTTGGATGAAGCCAATGCCAACAATATTTCTATTGTGAAAGCTATGTTGCTAAAAATAATTTATAACGGAAAAAGCAAGCATATTCGTCTGAGAGACAATATTGTGAGATATCTCATGATATCGTATCTATGTATTATATGAAGTTAGAGTTAAATTTGGTTGATTCTCTGACTAAGTCACTGAGCAAAAAGCTTGTGGAGAGTACATCAAGGGGAATGAATTATGTCCAAATCAGCAATCGAAGTGATGGAAATACAACCTTCATGAACAGAGATCTCAGGAAGGAGGTTCATATGGGATAAAATAATTCACTTGAATGCTTAGAGGATATTGTCAATCATTCCGTATTCCTATGTGTACAACACAATAGTATCGATGTGGTGAGGTTGAACATACACGTTCTTAATGGACGTCATAGCCCAAATTGGATGGTGCATAAATACAATATACACTTGATGATGATCCACCTATATGGGTGTGGAGGTGAGACGCTTCATATGAGATTTTTGGGCAAAATCTTTAAAACACTCATGAAAATCCAGGTAGAAGCATGGCCGAAACATCTCAACCTGCATGAGCAACAAATATTAGAAAATGCGATGTGAGATATGAGTCAATGATTTCAAAAATAAAAGATTGGTTCATAGGAATTATTATTCCACCAACATTTACAAACTATATTCATATTCTTTATGTCTTGGTTCATAGTCTCTAAGATACTAAGTCTTATACATTATATTTTCGTCTTCCTCCAAGAATCTTATCCCTCATTTTAATCACTTTTACAAGAGTTGTCTTCTTCTTTATTTCTTTTTGAAATTGTGGGGATGAAAGAATAGTGAAATATGTATTTGAAATAATGAGGGATTATTGGTATCTTTAGATTTACTTCAAATACATATTCCCATGATAATTTAAATGTTTAATATTTGCATGGTTATTATGAAGGTTGAATACGAACATTATTTGTTGTGTACTCAAATATAATTTATTTGTGTTCATGATTGCATGATTTTTCTTGCACATTTTATGAGAGTAATGCTGTTAGATATTTTTGGACCCATTAAAAGAAATTGCATGATGATAATTTAATTACTTTATATCACCTTGCAATTACTTCCAATAAAATCTTTAGTAATAAGGGTTGACAACGTTACGTTTAATATGATATTTTATACTAATGGTTTGTTGAACTTCTTTTTAATCCATTTCTAGCGTTGGGTCTTCTACCTATTAACGTTATTTATTTACTTTCTCAAAATGGCAATCTTTGCTTTGTAAGACATTCTCTCTATATAAGGATGCCCATTTATTAAATAAAAAATACAACAATTCTATAAGGAACGATCTATTATTGTTCAATGGATCTCGATGTTGGCACGCACATGTCCATTGAGATCTCATTGTTTATCGTGGAGAGTAGTCATACCAATATTGATTGCATCATCAAAATCTCCGCGAGGGTATGAATCTTATTCTTAAAGTCAATGCATTTTGCATGTCTCGGCAATCCGGTGCGCTGCATCAAGTCCGGCATTATATATTTAACCCTCCTTATATTTATATTTATATATATTCCTACACTATCAAGTCTCTTAGTCAAATGGATTTGCCATGTTGTCTTTGGATCCAACAAAATCCATACTCCTCGAGAGACCGAATCCCTTAACATATTAAGTTTGATTTGGTATATATCTCATTATTTTCTGATTGAACTTTGAACTCTTGATCTTGACAATTTTGGTCATGCTATCACAATGTACGAGATCGTATGAACTGGCTGGCCTACCATTGAAAGATCTGAAAGAAGTTTCCTTAGCTATTCTGCCTCAACTCCAGTGGTGTCCAAAGCATACAACTCAACCTCAAAGGTAGATCGAGCTAGAATGATCTACTTCATAGACCTCCAGGAGACAGAACCGCCTCCAATGATGAAGACATACCCAGTAATACCATTACTCTATATCCTTCTAGTATAGATGGATGTCTACCATAATGCAAACTAAGGGAAATAGTTCCCTTCAAGTACTTCAGTACTCGATCTAGAGCCTCTCAGTGAGTACGGTCAGGACAACTAATATATCTACTTAGCTTTGTGACTGAGAACGAAATATCAGGTTTCATGCAATTTGCAAGATACATTAAGCTTCTAATCACTTGTGATTGCCTTAATTGAGCTAACATGTACTCCACTTTTGTTCTTGAAAAGCGTTTTGGATGAATCAATACTTAGAGCTTTGTAATCTTGGTATCCAAATTTCTCAAGTACCTTCTCAACATAGCGGGATTGAGAAATACAATACCATCAACTGACATTGACAGTTTGAGACCTAAGTTCACATCAACAACACTCATATTCTTCATCTCAAACTTGCTATTTAAGAATGCTTTAGTCTCATTAATAATCCTCAAATGTGATCCAAACAATAGTATGCCATCAACATATAGACATAAGACAATACATTCATCATCTTTTACCGTGTAATAGACACATTTGTCGGATTCATAAACCTTAAAGCTGCATGATAAAAAAATTTTGTCAAATTTTCATGCCACTGCTTTGGTGCTTGTTTCAATCCATAAAGGAATTTAACAATTTCACAAACCTTTCCTTCATTCCCAGGAGTCACAAGCCCATCAAATTGATCCATATAGATCTCCTCCTCCATACCATCATGCAAGAAGGTGGTCTTCACATCCATCTAGAGGATAGAGAGATCATATACAAATGCCAATGCTATAAGCATCTGGATTGTGATCATTCTAGTCATAGGGGAATATGTAATAAAATAATCAATGCATTGCTTTTGCCTAAAGCCCTTAGCAACTAATATGGCTTTATACTTTCAATAGATCTGTTAGGTCTAAGTTTTCTCTTAAACACCAACTTGCACCCAATGGTAGAGCATCCTTTGGGTAAATCAACCAGTTCCCAAGGACCATTAGCCATAATGGAATCCATCTCAGATTTGGTAGCTTCCTTCCATTGTTTTACTTCAGATGAAGCCATGTCTTCCTTGTAACTTGGTAGATCACCCTCGATCTGGTAGACAACAAAGTCACTAGCAAGATCCTTGATTATCCATGGTCATTTACTCTTCCTTAAATCAATTTCTTCTAACAGATCATTGGGTTCAGGTTAAGTCACAACCCCCACATTCGCTATCCTTTCCACTTGATCTGGAGTAGATCCCTTTGTGGAGGCAACATCATTTGTCAGATTTTGAGGAATTCCAGTCTTCATGGGAATACATCCTCAAAGAAGGTAGCATCATAAAGTCCAACAATAGTTTTAACATCTATGCTCGATATCTCAAATCGAATTACCAAGAACCTATATGCATAACTATTTTCCAAATAACATAAGAAGACCACATCAACAGTTTTAAGACCTAACTTCTTTCTCTTGTGTTTTGGGACTAACACCTTAGCGAGACAATCCCACACCATGATATACCTTAAGCTTAATTTCTATTTCTTCAAATTCAAAAGGATACTTTTTCATATATCTTGGAGGAACCCTATTCAGAATATGACAACACATATTTAAGGACTCTCCCCACATATAGGTTGGAAGTCCATATCTATGTAGGAGAGCATTGATCACGTCAGCTAAGATCCTATTTTTTCATTCTGCCATCCTATTTGATTGTGGTGAATATGGAGCAATAACCTCATGAACTATGCCAAACAGCTTGCATTGTTCATGAAAAAGTTCGAAGTGTATTCACCTCCTATATCTGACCTAAGGCATCTAAGCACTTTTCCTGTTTGTGTCTCAATGTCATTCTTGAAAATAAGAAGTTTATCTAATGCTTCATCGTTGGTCATTAGATACACATAGCAGTAACTACTACCATTATCTATAAAGATGATATAATATTTTTTATTATCTCTGATCAACAAACCATTAAATTAACAGTCCATGTGCACTAGATCTAAGATCTCACCGTTTCTAGAGATAGTCTGAAGACTTCCTATGTGTCTTAGCATAATTAGATTGTCTCTAGCATAACCTTTTCCATAATGTGAAGAATAAGAAAAGATTGAAATTGCATACTATATTCCATAAGTCTAAGGGCCCTTATATAAGACTAAACCCTAGAAATCTTATAGAGTCCAAAGAAGAAAAATACATAATTGCCCTTAGTGGGGTACAATAACTAATTGAAAGTCGTAGAATATGTATATTACTAACATTCCCCCTCAAATTGGAGCATATTTGTCAGTCATGTCCAACATGGAAATAATCCAAGAAAGGCGCTTCTTGGGTAAAGCCTTCGTGAAGACATCTACAAGTTGAAGATCTGTGCTGATATGAGGAGTAGCTATTCTTCCAATCCTGACAGTATTGCAAACAAAATGGTAGTCGATCTCTATATGCTTGATTCGTTCGTAGAACATAGGATTCGTGACAATATAGGTAGCAGATTTTTTGTCACAGTATAGTGGAATAGGAATAGTGACAATAAAGCTGAGTTCTTGTAGAAAAGTCAATAACCATGTGATTTCACAGGTAGCTTGTGCCATCGCCCTATATTCTGCTTCTGCACTAGATTTAGAGACAAACAATCTATTTCTTACTTCTCCAATTAACAAGATTTCCTCCAACCATCATATCATATCATGTAGTAGAGCGTCGATCTTCTGGTGAACTTGCATAATCTACATCAGCATATGCGATGACATCACTGTTCCCATTTTCCCTATAGAAGAGACCACATCCTGGTGATTCCTTTAAGTATCGTAGAATTCTAAGAACAACCTGCCAGTGACTGTAACAAGGTTTCTCCATGTGTTGGTTGGCTCTGCTCACTGCATAAGAAATATCTGGTCTAGTGACATTAAGGTAAAGAAGTTTGCTAACCAGACTTCATTACTATATTCCATAGGCCTAGGGGTCCTTATATAGGACTAAACCTTAGAAACCCTAGAGAGTCCAAAGAAGAAAATACATAATTTCCCTTAGTGGGGTTAAAGTAACTAATTGAAAGTCGTAGAATATATATTACTAATACATAAAAATGTAATGTCTTAGAATGACAAATTTATTTGATTTAAAGTTCAACTCAAAATCATTTCTAACTAAGATAAAACTAGATAAGACATTCTTCTTCACACAGTCGGCATCCTGTGCAAAATCCAGACATGTCCAGAGAAGAATCTCATGTTGACTTGTCCTGATTGTAACACCCTGATCACAAAATTGTTCATCATTTTCATAGTCCCACCACTGCAGGTCTGATAAGAAGAAAAGAGTGTTCTGTCAAAACAGATATGTACATTAGCTCGCGTATCCACGATTCACTCATTCGGATCATGGATATGATATAGTTCAAATTTTATAGAGACATATCCCTCGCTATCCCCAAATCTCGCAGTGATCATATTCACTTTCAGGATTCCAATCTTCAGTCTTTGTTTGAGCATTTAAGAAAGGACAATCCTTCTTCTAATGGCTAACCTTATTACACTGCCAGGAGGATTTATTCTTTGCCTTTTTCTAAATCTTCTCCTTTGATTTCATTTTATTGTTACTACTGTCTTTCTTTTTTCTCTTGGCCATTTGAGGTCATGAATTTAATCTTAGCATGAACATCAACATGAACAACATTCTTTTGTTTCCTGTGTTTCTCCTCTATGGCAACTGCCATGAACAAGTCATTCATAGAAATCTTCCTCTTTATGTGTTTCAAGGTCATACCGAAGTCTTCTCAAGACTTGAAGATTTTTCTATGATGCACATGATTTGAAACTTCTCCGGAAGTTTTATCTTGGCATCTTCTAAACCGTGGAGTATAAGCAAAAACTCGTATGTCTATTTAGAAATCGACTTCCCTTCTATTATGGAAAACTTTAAGAACTTAATGATTGAGTATTTCTCTATACCAAGATCCTCATAGTTATACTTCCGATCCACTTTTTCCCATAGCCCATTCGCATTCTGCGTTGACGAACAATACACGTCAAACAACATGTTGTACAAATCAAACAAGATGCAACAATGACATATACAGTCACGTTCCTTCCACGTAGATTGCGTCTTCTGCCTATAGAGTGAGAGGGTTTCCTTTTCCATCGTAGGACATTCAATTTCAAGCATTGAGATTAACTCTATGGTGGTTAACCAGATTTTCATATGTTGTTGCCAACATTTATTCTAACCACCGATTTTTTCATGCATCCCGATCATATCTACCTTTAATTTAAACATCCTATCCGACATAGTTTAAATTTCGGTTCCCGACATCCTCTCTAAGATTATTGTTAATAAGATCATCAAGGCTACATTAAGTAGTAATTATCAAGATCAACATGGATCAATAACAAAGCATCACGGAATAACAAAAAAGATTATCATGTTTCCGATTCATGGTCTAATTACATAATATAAATAGGAACTGATTAAAGTATTGATACATTATATTAAGGAAAAATTTGTCAAAGGCAAAACAACAAACTCAATATAGTAAACAAAACAGTAAAAAGATTAGATTATAGATCACCGAAGTGTCCATGCAGTGGACTTTATTAAATAGGATATCGCTCCCACAATACCGGTGTGAAGGGTACTGATAATCCGTTCCAATGATACGACAATAAACGATCGTCGTTCGTGCACGCTGACGAGATCATTCACGAAAGCACCTCAGAAAAGCGCAATCTAGAGAGGTAAAACGTTCGCAGTCGTAGTCGTGGTAGAAGAACAGAGAGCAAGAGGGAGAAAGTTTTCTTCCGAGCGAAGAAAATGAGCATCTGGGGATAGGTATAAGGAGACTTAGCTCATTGGCTTTTCATCTTCCGAAAACACCCAACATGCAGATCTTCAGATTCTAAAACGACAGCTAAGTCAGAGCCACTGGGTTAAGTCAAATTCGTAGTTGTTGAATCTCGTATCAGGATCCAAGATCTAAATTGACACTCCCAAGCCGTAATCGGAGCCAGAGACGGAGTGGAACGGAGCGTGCACATATGTGTGACCATCCATTCCTCCTCTCTACTATTGCTAGAAGAGCTTGGGTGTGAACTCATATATATATATATATATATATATATATATATATATATATATATATATATATTCATCAGATATTTAGAACTAATAGATGTTGTACTAAAAATCTACCCAAGACTATCCTTGTTTCAAATTTGGAAATTCTCAACTACCCTCCAACATCATTTGGTTTCCCAATTGAAATCAAGTAGTTAATCCAATGTAATTGTATAGGCTTACTAAGTTAAAATTTAATTATATAGAGTTAAATACTTATGCAGAACCCTCCAATCAACAAGATCTCTTGTTTCTGGTGCTTATGAAATTAATCATGGGAGATAATTATATATAAGAAACATTTCTGCTTCACTTAGGTGAAAGCTTATCAAGGTAACAAGATTGGGATGACGCCATCTTTTGAGGGTCATGATTTCCGCATGGAACTATTGAACCCCCGGGTTTTACCCATGAACAATCTTTTGATTGCAACATTGACATCCGGGTAGGGTGTTAATCGAATCAAATATCTTTGAATCCACCTAAATTCAGATTCAATTCATTATAAAAATTTTGAATCTGATTTTGAATTGAACTTCAAATGATTTCTCTTATTTGAATTCAAATTCAATTCTTTATAAGTTATTCGAATATTTAATTCGATTCATTTAATTTCAAATCCGGATGTTAATTGACAAATTTAACATAAATAATTTTATATAACGAAATTTTAAGCTTCAAAGAATAGAATAAACTTCATGTTTTTATTTTGTGAAAAATAACTAAGATGAGTAATATTCTTAAGGTAAATGGTAAAATTTCAATATATGGTATGAAATGCATTAAATTTCCTAATTTTTGTCGTTCTTATATCAGTTTATGTCTAAGAAATCCTCATTTGCTATTTTTTTCTTCTGTAATGAATTAAATATGTTAAAAAATAATTAGATTGGAACTATTAATGAGGATGCATATATTTTTGATGAAATAATGAATTTATTGTAGTTACCTTTACATGTTAATGAACAAAAAGACTAAGCACGCATAGAAAATTCTAACAATTAACAATGTTATATAAGTATAAATACTAGCAATAAACATTTAAGCACTTTATGCATAATATATAAGAAAAAAAATAAGTTGAAGGAAATTGTTAAAAGTCATATACTTCATTTGAAATTACTTTAGATCGAGTGCGGTGGAGGCGTTGAGCGGCATTTGAGCCGAGCTATACGAAGGTGGGGAGAGATTGTTGCAATGTTGGCAAAACTTGTGATGGTGGTGGTGTTGGTGGCGACGAGTTGGGGAGATGGGAGGGTGATGGTGCATGTGGGGAGCTATGGGGTAAGGGAGTGGTGGCGTGGCGACGATGTGATGAGGGAGCTAGTGGTGGCCAGTGAGGTTGGCAGTGGTGAGCTAGGGAGGTAGTGGTGGCCGGTGGGTTTGGCAGTGGTGGGAGAAGGGAGAGAAGAGGATGAAAATTGGGTATTAGGGTTCTCACGAGGGGAGAGTGAGAATTAAAGGGAAAACGAGGGCGATGATAGTGGGAAGTTTGGAATTAGATAATTAAGAATATATATATATATATGTTGTTTATTGTGGATAGTTTGTAGGCATTTCAAAAGTTACCTTATATTTATGTGTTTATAATAGATCTACAGACTATATCATATATATTTGTATATGCACATATACAAGCATATCAAATCGAGTTACTATTGAATGAATCTAAGTCGATTCAAATTCAATTCGTTTGAAAATCGAATCCACAAATAAAATTCATATTTGATTCATTTAACTTCAAATTGAATTATTTCTGAATTATTTTCGAACGCATCCTAATCGAATATGAATCCATTCAATTCCATGAGCAGCCCACACTCGGGGCAATGTCAGCTTTGTATGTAGCTCCAAATCCTCCGCTTCCAATGCAGTTGCTTGCATTGAAATTTCCGTTCGCACGGACGATATTTAATTTCCTTTTTCAAGAACTAAAACAATGTCGGCTGCGGATGATATAGAGGCGATTTCAATGGCGCTGAACCCACTAGCTTCCATGGTGGAGCAAGCTCTTCTGTAGATTCCAAACTGCGGCCTCGGATATTTCCCGATGGAATGAAGGATTCCAAACTCCGAAGCTTCCGCAACTGGCCGATATTCCCAGGGATGCCACCAATAAATCCATACCCAGCAAGCTCCAATCGCTCCAAGCTACTGCAGCGCTCCCCAACTCGAGGTCGGAGGGAAGGGCGAGGATGGAGGTGAGGAGACGAGGAGAAGAATGAGAGGGAAGGGGAGGTCTGGCATCGCCATCTCAACAACACGGGCGGGATGGTGAATGTGTGCTAGCGGTGGTTTGGAGGCGTTATTGAGTTGTCGCCTGATTGGTTGCTGGGTTGGACTAGGTTGGGTTGGGTCGGGGTACCCCTATGAATAGTAAACTGTACTCTGTGAATAGTAAACTGGTGTATCTCAACCCAATCCAGTCCAACTTAGCAACCAAACAGGAGGGTGGAAGCGATCTCCTCCGAGGGGCAGCTCAGCGGACGAATAATGAAAAGGGAAGGAGAGATCAGCCATATTTTGATTGGTTGGATGGAGAGAATATTGAGAAATAAGGATAGATAAGTGGTACCTCGTATGAGGATCGGGTCGGGTTATGAGCGGGCCAAACGGATCGGGATTCTAAAATCTCCTGTTCAAGGTTCGAGTCGGACCGATTCACGGACCATAATCCAAGTTTCAAGCTTGGTCTAGGTTTAGATCGGGTTGGAGCGGCCCATGATCCGAATGTAAAGTATTTTTTCTTATATTTTAATCTAATTTGTAGAGATAATTAAGTTTTTAGCATCACCTGATCTTTTAAATCTAAGTAACCATAATAGGTGTTAGTCGGCATGTAAACTATAAAATAAGATCTAATATTGATAATGTAAAATACGACCTTGAAGTATATTATATTAAATGTATCTAAAATGTAATTTTTAAATCTATATTTTTATATTTGAGGGTCGGGTCAGGTCGGATTTTGTAACACATGTCCATCACGCGCTCAGTTGACGGACGGAACAAATAGCGAGCTGGACTAGGTCGGCCCATTCATGAAATTTCTTAGTCCAAGCCTGCCCCATGAGCGGGTTGGGTGGACGGACTCCCTTATCCATTGGTCAAGTCTAGTGGTAGTTATTTGTTATTTTTTATTTCGTAAGGGTAAGAGGATAAGGAGGGTTATATTATATAAGATTGTTAGATAGATGATAATTATATATATTTTTGGTGGGATAGGTCTATGATGGATGAATAGTGATGGAAAACTTATTCCTCATTTTGATTCAATGATCAAAACGTTGACCGAATATGGAGATGGATATCCCTTATTATTCCTCAAACAAACAACCCCGAAGACTGGAAGCGATGTCCTCCCGCACAAGGTCCTTGCTTGCCTTTGGCTTTAATTACGGGAATGGTCTTTTTGAGTGCATATATATGGTTTTTCTTGCATAGGCAACGGACCTTGACCAGAATATGTAGATGCTCTTTTAGCAAAATCTCTTACAAAAATTCAACCATTCGATAAAATCTGATATTTCTAACTATTTTATCTTATTTCTAACTATTTTATCTTAACGTTCAAAAGAAAGTCCACATTTAAAGAACTAAAATCCATTAGAAAAAGGACGGTGCCTATTTTATCTTAACGATCAAAAGAAAGACATTACTTAAAGAACTAAAATTCATTAGAAAAAGGATTGTACTTGTGATCATTAAGATAAAATAATTAGAAATATCGAACTTGGATGAAACTTGACGTGTATGTCGAAGAATATTCATAAATGCAATCCACGTGTTAGATTGCATTACAAGGAAAATAAGTTGTGGCTACAGAATTATGCCCATGGATGTGGGGCTTGTGGTCACAGAATTGTGCTCTGGCCACAACACCTCGTAGCCAATAGTCGTAGCTACAAGTCTCGTCGCGAGAGTTCTCTACCCACGAATATGTCGTAGCCACAACTCTGGCATGAATATCCTCTTTACATATTTGAAGACTTTGATCACGCAATTGTAGCTACGAGAAACTAGTGGCCACGCGATTATCGTGGCCACAAATTTCCGTATTTACATTCCATGGCCACACTCGCTTTTCTTGTTGTGTTTTTGGAATAGATTTTGCAAAAAAGGGTTGCAATAATCTCTACTGTAGTTAAATAACAACCAAAGATCAGAACCCCTCTATATCTACAAGAGAAACCCAAATGTATATGTATGCATGTGTGTATAAATATATATGCTTATGTATATGTGTGTATAAATTTATGCATGTATATGTATAAATGTGTTGGCATATATTATATATATATATATTTAAGATACATAAGCAAGAGGGTTGATCTTGTGAGAGCCCTAGACTCTGAAAGCATGAGAGCAGTGAGCCTGGACTCTGGACTACTAGATTTTGTTCATCATACACTGGTTGATTGAAGGAAGAGAGAGACGAGTAGAATCTAGTGGTCCAGACTCACTACTCTCATGCTCTCACAATATGGGGCTCTCACAGGATCAACCCTCGTTTTTATGTATCTTAGACATATATACGCCAAGACATTTATACATATACATGCATACATTTGTATGCACACATAGACATAAGCATATATATTTATACACACATAGATACATAGACATGAACAAAATCTAATAGTCCAGACCCACTACTCTCATGGTTTCACAGTTTGGGCTCTCAGTGTCTCACAGGATCAGTCCTCACATAAGCAAATATTTACCTATATACACATTGAGGGCTAATCATGTGAGAGCCAAAAACTGTAAGATCATGATAACAGTGACTCTGGATTATTCGATTTGGTCATCTCTCTCCTCCTCCAATCAACCAGGAGAGATGACAAAATCTAGTGGTTCAGAATCATTGCTCTCATGCTCTGCCACTCTGGTGAAGATTCAACCTCTCCGTCCACCGCGGATCAAGGCCGTGACCCGTCAGAGCGTCGCTTCGACATCCCATGCGACTTCCTTCGTGAATTTCCAGGTAGATTCTCCTCTCTAGTCCTCTGATTCCTCTTCTCATCTTCTTTCTATGCTCATCCTCCTCTTCTTCCTATTTTTTTCTCTCAATTCTCTCATCAAATGTGAGTTTCTATGCGTCGATCACTACCACCTCGACTCCCTGTCTTTCGCTTCTCGTTTATCCTCCATGATCTACCACCTTTGACCACAAATGGTGATTACGACTTTCACTTTGAATCGATCCATCACACATTGGTAAGCATGACTTGAATTGAATTGTTATCAATGATCTAAGAACCATAACATTGCTATACATAATTTTTTGGATCTTTTTGAAAAGTTCCACTACTTCACTCGCCAAGAACTCAAATGTATCAAAACCAAAAGGGATGAATATATGTTGATTGTCAATACAAGCATTCCCATGCTTAGCCACTTTAGCGCAGACAGTTTTTTGTGCAGCGTATCCCGCAACAAAGTCACTCTTTATCGAATCCACCAATAGAGAAAATCCAATCAAATCAACGCATGCATGTTTTCCTCCAACCCATCCAAATATTAAAACATTTGCTGATCTAAGTGTCGATCTCTCCTATCGTGGATCAGTCAAAAAATTCATCGGTGCTTCTTTTTTTTGAACCCCGCATATTTTTGTTATATTTCGAAAGATTAGATTTACCATCCAAAACGAAACATAGAGGAAGGAGTCCCCGTTGATCCGACACCAACATCAGAGTCATCCAGTGCCAGCTTAAGCCTGATAAAGGAGCACATGACATGAGCTCCTTATACAGGTTCAAGTACCCAGGGATCCAGATCTTCCTACACTCCATCTCTGGGTATGTTTCGAGTTCCATCCGACGCGGACTTCTTCAGCGATGCTTCTGAGATCACTCCGAGGTTGATCCTTCAGGAATGAAGGAGTAATCATCAATCAAAGCTCTCCAGCAGCGATCTTCTTCCATGTGCTTCCTGAAGAGCAGATGCCGTAGGATAGAAGCTGTAGACAGTCGAATTCATCTGGAGACATCTAATCTTAGCCATCAATATGAAACAGCAGCTTATCAACATCATCCATTAGTGCCCAAATTAGAGCCATGGGATTCGAGTTCATCCAACGATCTAGAAACTCCGTCGCCCGTGCAACTGCCAACCATCTGCCTCCACGTGGAGGAACGGAGGACACACAACTGACCGAAACATGATCAGATCATGTACATCTAGCACGTAATAGTATTGTTTGCAGCGTCAGCCCCAAATCTTTTTTATTTGCATTTTGCTCCATGTGCCGTGCTCAGGCCCATTTGGGCCTTGGGCCAGGACTAGACCTGCTAAAATTTTTAAGCAGCCCAATCTCGGCCCATCTATGTTTTGTGAAACATATCCTGGTATCGCACCACAAGGTAACTCATGTCTTTTTCCTGTTATGGGTGAACATCTGTAATTAAACTTAATGTGCATATAATGCCATGGATTAAAAAATAATAGAGGTGGGGAAGGAAGGGCCAACCTGCAAGGGGTAGAAGGTGTTGTTAACAGGATCAACAATGCATATCTTAAATAGTAATTACACGGATTCAAATGAATTGAAAGAAAAGCATTACAGATTAATACCATTTTAATCATGCATTTCCCATCCATTATCCGATTAATCCGATTACTTAATGCAAACAGAAATTGACTAAATAAGTGGAAACAAGAATTAGGACGTGATCCAGAAAAAGTAAAGCAATAAACAAGTTGCGGGAAATAAAGTAAAAGAAGAATAAGATTAGAGATCACCGAAGCGTCCATGTAATGGACTGTCCTTAAAGAGGATATCGCCAAGCAGGTTCGTCCGCGAGAGAGGAGGAATGAAAACACAGAGAAAGGGGCGTGAGAGGGTTTTCTTGCGAGTAAAGAAAACGGCGTCGGGAGAGGAGTATATAAGATGTAGTGTGCCCTAGCGTGCGGTACTTTTGTTCTCCGAATTGACTCTCCCGAGCCCGAGATCCGAATTGACTCTCCCGAGCTCGAGACACGGATTGACTCTCCCGAGATCGAGACCGAGACAGAGCGGAGCGTGTGCTCGAGACAGAGCGAAGCGTGAGCGCGTGTGTGGTCCTCCATTCCTCCTCTCTACTATTGCTACAAGGCTTGGTGTGTGAACTCATATATAAGCCCATCAAAAGTTTAGAGATACTAGGTATGGTACTAAACTTCCATCCAAACCTTTCCATGTTTCAAATTTGGGAATTCCCAACTTTCCCTCTGTCATTTGATTTCCCAATTGAGACGAAATTAACTACTAATGCAATTGCATAGATTTTTCAATTAAAATGTAATTACATCCTTTTAAATACAACAGAAGGTAACTCAAACAAATTGTCCATTCCACTGCAACGGAGAAATTTTGCACTAATGGGGTGTGAATCTTTCATCATATTAGTAATCAACAAAATCTCACTGGATTGGGAGAATTCCACTCATACCTTAGAGATCTATATATTAATCAGCATCTACTCGAGTGCATAAGAACTTGGTGATTAAACAAACACCCTCTTCTTTCTCGCTGGCTCAGTGAACAATGTAGAGAGAGAGAGAGATGTGCAACATGTTATTGTAAAGTGTAAGGGAAATGATTATGCTCTCTATTCGGGTCCTTTGAGCCAAGTTCGAGTCCGGCTCAAATACGAAAGAAGAAACTATAATCATACTTTGATTGTTAAATACGAAAGAAGAAACTATAAACATACTTTGACTGCTAAATACGTGAGAAGAAGCGGACACCCGAATTTTGTTAAAGCAAGCATCTAAAGGTACATTTAAATCATCTTAGTATACGTAATTAAGTGGTTACTCTTATTATTATAATCAAACATAGGATCCATTGGTATAATTTATCACGTTTAGATGTCACAGACATGATTTTCTTACTCCCAAGCTACAAGAACGTGACTTGTCAATGTGCGACGTGTATATGCAACAATATGCCCTTGTAGTGCGAGCTAATATCTTTCCTTGTACCCCTTTGAAAATAAGTTCAAGTGATTAAGCCTTGAAACACCCAATGAGTTAGGTATGATGATCCTTCATGCATCAGTTATACAAAACATTGAAGTTCTCATCTCTCTCATTATTAGTCCAGTGATAATAGATTGGATATGTTTAGTATAAGTACCATAAGCAGTCTTAGCATGCTATTAGGAATTTTGAGGTATCAAGAGCATCATAAAGTACTATAAACCATTCCCATTTTAATATGCATACATGCATGTATAATCCTATTAATTAAAGATTAAATATTCAATATAAAAAGTAGAGTCAAATATTAGTCATAAACTCTAGTAGGAAAGATCACATTTTTAAGATTGTTATCACAATTCCTCACCTTACGCTTATTTTCATTGTTCCGCATTCTTTATCCTACAATTTTCTTTTCTTCTTTTCATTGTTAACCAAAGATCCAACAATCCTAGGGTAGACCGTGGTGCTCCTTCTCCTTATACGTGAAAATGATGGCCGTGCTACTTCGAGTTCCTCCTTAAGATATCATAGTTCTTGGCCTATCCAGATATCCCTCCTCCGCCTTTTTGTTGTTTTGGTTTTTCTTACATAATAATCCATGATGATGACCATTATTAGGATGATATTTTATATCACATGAGTATTTTACAAGTTCTTCTCACCATAACATAAGTTGTTCCTTTATATATCAAAAATTCTATTTGTTTTATGGCATTAGTTTTTAGATATTGAAGATCCTCATGATAAAGGACATAGTTTTTTCTTGATAGGTTATTTTTTTGTAATTTCAATTAATGGTATTAATTTGTACTACTATATATATGAGTTTGATATTGTCTTGCTTTAACATGCAGTGATAATTATGATGTGTTCAACTTCTTTGCCAACATATTCTCTCTTTGATAGGCACATATAATTATATTGTATTTATATATTTCTTTCATCGTAAAAAGGATATATGTAGAATGCAAAATACATGTAATAATGGTTAAAGTAAGGCATTTGTATTCATTGTTTATTATCTGTTTGATATTTTCCTTGATTATATAGTTTTTTTCTGATTATTTTATTAATCTAGAGTAAAAACTAAAGTTATATAATAAAATATTTAAAATTATAACATTCTTCATATAAAATTGTTTATACAAGCCACTACAGGAAAAAGCAGTTTTTAGGGACGACAACTAGCGACGGTTACATAATGACCGTCCCTAATGATAATTTTTAGGGACGGTCAACCGATAACCGTCCCCAATAACTACATACTGGGAGACGGTATGTGGGTTATCGTCCCCTTTTATAATAACTTAATAAGGACGGTCAATAATAACCGTCCCCTCTGCCATGACCAAGCCACTGGACGTTTTCCACCCGACTGGAGGGCCTTTGGGGACGGTTCTGACCGTCCCCATTGCGCTTCTGTCGGCGTCGCCTAAGGCCCATGGTCCAAAGTGGTCGACCAGAGGGGACGGTCATTAGTGACCGTTCCCTCTGCCATGACCAACCCACTGGACGATTTCCACCCTACTGGAGGGCCTTTGGGGACGGTTCTGACCGTCCCCATTGTGCTTTTGTCGGCGTCGCCTAAGGCCCATGGGCCAAAGTGGTCGACCAGAGGGGACGGTCATTAGTGACCGTCCCCTCTGCCATGACCAACCCACTGGACGTTTTCCACCCCACTGGAGGGCCTTTGGGGACGGTTCTGACCGTCCCCATTACGCTTCTGTCGGCGTCGTCTAAGGCCCATGGACCAAAGTGGTCGACCAGAGGGGACGATCACTAATGACCGTCGCCAATAGTATCCAAAGGGGACGGTTTAAATGACCGTCCCTGATGGGCAGATCGAAAAATACCCCTTCGACCTGCCTTGTTTCCCATTTCATTCTTCTCCCCAAACCCGCCACCCCCTGCCGTCCGATGCCGCCCGCCTCCTTCTCCGAGCCCCTCATGCTTGCCGACCTCCTCCATCTCAATATCTGGTATGTATCAACACTCCTTTATATTTATTGTTCTTCGTTTTGCTCGATAAGCTTTGTAGGGATGTTTTTTCCCATTTCTATAAGTTTAGATGGAGAACTTGTTTTGCATATGTAGCATTATTTGTTGTGTTTAAGATAAGATGCAAATGTTTAACACGAAAAACATGTTGCTTGATGAGTTTAAGATAAGATGCAAATGTGCAAGATGAAAAACATGTTGCAATTACTTGATGTTGTGGATATGTAGCATTGCTTGTGGATATGTAGCATGCATTGTTTGATGTATATTAAACATTGTCTGATGTTGTCTATAAGATACGATGAAAAATATGTTGTATATATTTGTATAAGATGGAAAAACTTACTGTGTATATCATAGAAACACTTGTTGTGTATAATAAAACACCATGGTGAATTTTATTCAAATTGTGCAGTTAAATGGATAAAATTTGGATGGATAAGAGATACGATGATTTTCATCAATATAAGAGAGGATTGATCACGTTCTTAGATTGGGCTTTTCAAATAGAAAGCGTTAATAAGAAATTTGGTGGTCTTAAGATTTATTGTCCATGTGTAAGATGTAAGAATATTAAATGTAATGTTCGAGAGGAAGTCTATAACCATCTTATACTCAACAGATTTTGGCTACATTACTCTATTTGGACTGAACATGGACATGTTATAGATCATTTGCGAATGGATGAGGATATGGGTGTAGATGCAGGAGTCACCACACAAACCTTGAATAATATTGATCAAGAGTTATTTGAATTAATGGACGACTTAAGAAGACCTGAGACACAAGATATTGGTTTAGATGATAGGTTTTCGAGAAGTTTGCCAGATGCAGAAGATATGTTGGCTCCTGGGGTGGAAATGACGCGTTTGCAGTTTTTATTAGAGTTGTTTAAGATGAAAGTAAGGAACGGATCAACTGCTGCAATGATGACAGATGTGCTGACTTTAATCCAGAAGTTATTGAATAATCATCAGAATTATCCAAAGGATTGGAAAGAGGCGAAGCAATGATTCCGATCGCTAGGTCTGAAATAAGAGAAATCCGATGCTTTTATTAATGACTGTGTGCTTTTTCGAGGAGAAAATTTGGATTAGTTCATTGTCCATATTGTAAGGCTTCCAGGTATAAAGAAGAAAAAAATGATTTAAAGAGGAAGAAGAAGTCGGTGAAAATATTACGATACTTCCCATTAATTCGAAGGCTGAAACGCCTCTTCATGTCAGAAAAAACTGCAAAGTGGGTGACATGACATTCTCGTTCAAATAAACGAGATGCTAATGGAGTTATGAGACATCCATCAGATCCAGAAGAATGGATAAAATTTGATCAGAGATATCCACATTTCTCTAGTGATGAGAGAAATATTCGGTTGGGTTTAGCTTCAGATGGTTTCAATCCCTTCGGTAATATGAGTCTGAGTTGCAGCATTTGGCCCGTGATTTTGATGGTCTACAATCTACCACCGTGGATGTCAATGAGTTCATCATTTATGATGATGACACTACTGATTCCTGGTCCTAAAGGTCCTGGCAACACAATTGATGTGTACCTACTACCGTTAATGGATGAACTAAAAGTATTATGGACCATTGGAATACCTACATAGGATGCATGTAGGAAAGAAATATTTACATTATAAGCTGCACTGTTGTGGACTATAAATGATTTTCTCGCGTATGCAAATTTGTCTGGTTGGAGTACTAAGAAAAAACTCGCGTGTCTTGTCTGTCTTGAAAAAATACATTCAACATGGCTTTCTGGAAGTATGAAGCATTACTATTTGGGTCATCGTCGATTCCATCCACCGAAGTATAGATGGCAAAGGGCATATAGTAATAAGAAATTTGACTGCTCACCTTATGGGCAGCGACTTGGCTTAGCTCGCGTGAATGGCAACATTATTTGAGAACAACAATTACTTGTACGAAGCAGTTGTTTAGGACAATGTTTTTGAAACCGAACCGGACACCGAACCGGAAACCTGATCAAAATGGTCAGATTGGGTTGAACCATGTAATCAAACCGGTTCAACCGGATGATGACATCATCATTATTTAAAACCAGATTAAACCGGACCGGTGAGAAAAAAGTGGTTGAACCGGTTAATCAAACCGAAATGAAATAAAAAAAATATATATAATATACACTTAAATATAAATAAAATACATAGACAATGTATATATTTCACACTATACATAAAATATTTTTCATATACACCATCAAATGCCATACATATCATATATATATATATTATTTGGGCCAGTTACTCTATAACATAATAGTAGTATAACTATATTTAAAATCCAATATATACAAAAAGTTAAATTAGTGTAGTTGGTTAAGAGTTTGAAATAAGCAACCAAAGGTCATGAGTTCAACTCCCACCATCAGAATTATTTTTAAAAAAATTAAATGCGGTTCAACTTCGGTTGAACCTGGTTAAACCGGGTTAAAAAAATAGGTTGAACCGGAAGGGTTAACTAGAATTTGAATGTTTGAACCGAACCGCTATAAACCGGTTAACCGGACCGGTCCAGGCCCGGTTCACCGGTCGGACCGGTCGAACCGGCCGGTCCGGTCCAGTTTTCAAAACACTGGTTTAGGACGGACATCGAAGAAAAGTGTAGCCGTTGGTTGGAAGCTCGCATGAATGGCTTGACTTAGCAACGACTTGACTTAGCTCACGTGAATGGCAACATTATTTGGGAGCAGCAATTACTTGTACGAAGCAGTTGTTTAGGACGGACATCGAAGAAAAGTGTAGCCGTCATGAATAGAGATCAGCTTTACTCATGAATGTCGACGTGTTCTTTTTATGTGCAATTGGTTTGATGTCGGTCGCGAGGGGATAGGATATCGAAGAGATAGAAATGGGATTACTTCATTGAAACAATCTGGGAAATTGCAAACAAATGAGCCTTTTACACTTGCCAGTCAGGTAGAACAAGTTTTCTACATTCCAGACAACTTAAGTGATGGATGGATCATACCCGTGAGAACAGTACCAAGAGATTTTTTTGATGTCAATGATGATGATGAGTTGCTAAATATAAACGAGGCATATCAAGCTGAGATACAAGAACATCCAACTGATATTGTAGATACGGATTTTTAAAGTGTAAGTTCACCATTACTTTTTTTCAATTGTTTGATCTAATATGTGAAATATACAATTCTTGTTATCTAATTTAAATGTTTCATAATATGCAGATATGCCTCCATGTCCTAGACGCATTCGGGATGCACCGCCTGCACCACATCGAGGGAGTGAGACCTCTGATCCTGACGGATCGAGCAGCTCAAGTAGACGTAGAGGCCCATCACAGTGCCGAGTGTTGGACCGACTTCGTCCTGGTGAGACACTCAGGGTGCGGATAGTTGAAGGCGATGCAGTAGGGGAGAACTCAGCTGTTTTTCAGAGTAACTTGGGACAGGTGTGCAGAGCCAGGGTTCCTCTCCATTACGGACTGACGTTTAGTGGAGCAGTCAATAAAAGATGCCATTCTTCATGATTTGGAGGTATTTAAAATAATAACAAATCAAAGTTTTTGTTCCGTATATAAACTTATTTTAATTTGTTTGCTTTGTTTTCTTTGCAGTCTAGTTTTTCTTGGGATCGTGACCCAGCCACTGATGCTCTGATTTTAGGACATGGTGCAGAGTTGTTGCGTAAACATCGAGTTCGTCTGAAGGCTCGAGTGAGTACAATAACTTTATTTTCCATCATTTAAGTATGTAAGTAATTTTCTTTATATTTTAAAGTACTTCGACCCGGAGCTTCCGTTGGAAACTCTTTTGACAAATTGTCCTCCAAATGTACCCGCTGAACAATGGAGGGCGATGGTTTATATTTGGATGGGAGAAGAACATACGGTATGTGCCATAAATATGTGCATTTATACATAAATTATTTGGGATTCTTTTATTAAAATTATTATCTTTGTATAGGGCATCTCAAGGAGAAATGCTGAAAATCGGAGGAAAGATTTCAAATCTACCCATAGAATGGGGAGAAGAAACACAAATCAACTGAAGGATGACTTTGTAAGTAATATACTTTATGAATTATGTTTAAATTCTAACCATTATGTATTAAAATGGTATCGTAAGTTTAGTAATCTTTTCACAATAGGCGGTGGAGAACCAACGTGTGCCCAGCCGAATGGAAGTCTTTGAGAAGTCTAAGAGCCGCGATGTGGGCGGGGAAGTTCATTGGGTAGATCCTACCTATGGTCCAATTCATGTAAGCTGTTCATAACATTTTTGCATCTTTTTTATAATTTAAATGAATTTGAACTTACTTAAATAAATTTTTAGGAGGAGATGGTCAGACTCACTACCACTGGCTTTGTAGACAACACTGGAACAAGTCATCCGCCTCTTACTCCTGATGAGGCCTTCCTCCGGGCGACCGGTCCAGAGCATCAGGGACGTGTCCGTTGTGGTGGTCGTGGTGCCACCATACGGAATTGGAATGGAGTAGAGAGCGGCTCGGCCTCTCAGAAGACACAAAGGGAGAGGGAATTAGAGAGCCAAGTGTCCAGCATGAATATCGAGATCCAGGATTGCTATGGATAGCTTCCTTTCTTAACATGGATATGTTACGAAACTGCTACTGATCTGATGAATACTAATCGCATAAAAAAGAAAGTTTTTTTATGTACATGTTCTCAATCTTATATAGCATCATTCCTTCTGTACTTCTTTCGGGCAAATGATAATACCTTTTTATTGCCATCAATCGGACCATTAACGTTTGTCAAAAAAAATTTTGAAGGAAGTTTTTTTTTCTCATATATACACACACACATATGAGTGATCATGTATGTAAGAACCAAAAATTGTAAGGGCACGAGAGCAGTGTATATATATACACACACATATATGAGTGATCATGTGAGAGCAAAAAATTGTAAGAGCATGAGAACAATGTATACACACATACACACACACACATATGAGTGATCATGTGAGAGCAAAAATCTGTAAGAGTATGAGAGCAGTGTATATATATACACACATATATGAGTGATCATGTGAGAGCAAAAATCTGTAAGAGCATGAGAGCAGTGATTCTAGATCAGAAGTTTCATGCTCTCACAGTTTTTGGCTCTCACAGGATCAACCCTACATATATGTTAGTTTCTTCAAATCAATTGAAAAAGGGAATATGTTAAAACGTAATCTAGGAAAAGGTTAAGAACGTGATGAGATAATTCCCCAATCTTAATAACTTCTATAAATTATAAAAAGATCAGTCTAGGTGCATTTTTTTACTTTGTAAACCTAAATTTCTATTCTAACTTATAAAAATCCGATGTGCCCTTTCTTTAGCCATTGCCTATTGTCAAACCAGATTATTCGTTTCATTAAAATTTTGTTGTTGCTAAACTTATATTTATTTTTTAATCAACTTATCATGCTTATTTGCATAATAATCAGACACAGAGAGAGGGAGGGGCGGGAGGGGGCGCAGCCCCCAATCATTTTACCAATTCCTATATATTAAGAACAATGATACACCAACTTTTCAAATTCCACTCCAATTGCTATTAGTCACACCAATATAATTGATTGTCCGTTATAAAAGAAATTATCTTATAAATCATTTCTATTGGCAACGTTAAAAGACCATCGACAAACAAACTCTAATACAATTTCCTTCCATTAACCAGAAAAAATTCAACTAAGACAACTAATAATTTGAATTTCTATTATCATATCTTCCGATGTTAAAGCTATAACAATAAATATTACCGTCATCAAATTATCTTTTGCACTTATAATTAGCAAGGAATGTCATATTTGCTGTTAAAGGTTCGTATAATAGTGATTTTTCTGTTGACTTATATATTCATTAAAGTTTATATTTATATTTATTAAATTTAGCATTAATTAGAATAAAAAGTCTACAAATAATAGTGGTTATATGATTCGTCGCAAAGAGTAAAGAAATGAATACGATTATTCGTTGTGAATTCAAAGAAGAAAGCAACGAATAAGACTCGTTGTGCTATATTTAAGTACGGAGATATGGCAATGAATGTTAAATTATTCATTGTATTTGATCAATTTTGTTGTAGTGGAAGGAAGACATGGAGAGAAATCTTACATGAGATTTGTCTATTTCGATGGAGACATAGTCATCGCATCGAAGGAGTTTTACAACACACAGTGTTGAAGAACTCATGGCCTGTCGACCACAATTTGGCAATACACGCATCAGACATAAAGTATGCATCGATTCCTTATGTTTCATACCATTAGAAACACACTACAACAAAATTGACTAAAGCCAACGAATAATCTAACATCTGTTGCCATATCTTCCATAGTTAAACGTATAACAACAAAAATATTCGTTACTTGATTTTTTTAAATTCCTAATAATTATCATATTTGTTGCTATATTTTTTACAATGAATCATATAGCAACGATTATCAGTTGATTTTTTTGTAATAATTGTTAAATTTAGCAAAGGCTATTACATATTTTAATAATAAGCTAATAGATAAATCATCAAGCGCATATGAAATTCGCTGCTAATTGCAAGAACAAAAATCTAATTCTACAATAAATAATATTTCTCCGTATATATTTAATATCAGAAGATATGACAATAAATTTCAAATTATTCATTGTCATGAATTGATTTTCTTGTAGTGACACGTCCATTATAAATAAAGGTATATAAGTAAGGCCCATTATTCTCTTTGGATTATGTATGTCTAGCTAAATCAAGAAATCCACGATCAACTGCATGAAAGGATGAAGTATGACCATTAGCTTTTTCTAATGTAATAATGCCATTATTGTTATTAATATTTATTGGAAAGAATGTTTAATGCTACTCACAAGTTACAAGTTAATGTTTAATGCTACTCACAAATTACAAGTTAACCTATTCATGATTTGGATACGCTAAAAATACCACGTATATTATAATAATATTAATATATTAATTATTAGGAAAGAATGTTGATGTTACTACAAATTACAAGTTAACTCAGTAATGATTTGGATCAGTTATAACACCGAATACCCACACACGATCAATTTAATTAAAATGTTCTAGTACTCCCTTCAACTACTTACGCATTTTCACCAAGTTTATCATTGTTGAATCTTTTAATTATTTCCTAATAAAGGGACGATTCTATTACAACCAAAACCGTCAGTAATGTTTCAGAATAATTTAGTGGTATATTTACTTTTTTGTGTGCCACGGTGTGGTTTATTGAACACGTTAAATTTATGAATCTAATGATAATATATAGTTTTTTAGTTGTTAATTGTTTCACTCTTACGTAATATTGTATTATAATACATCAAGAATATTGATATGCTCAACAGTAAGATCTTAACGAAAAGGGATTTTTACATACATAACCATGTATACTTTCAATAATACATGCATAACCCTCCATCATCACGAATTATACCCAGATTCCTGAATAATGCTTCTCTCATGGATTTTTACACCCATAATCTTGTATGCTTTTGCGGGAGGAAGGTTATTGGTGTATGATTAACTGAATAGTTAAGTACTATTCATGGTTCTAGGTGTAATTCATGATTATGGAGGGTTATGTACGTAATATTGAAAGTATGCAGGATTACGGATGTAAAAATCCCTAACTAAAATAACATTTAAATGTTTGCTATACTTTCATGTAAGATAATATTTACCATGGCTAAATTGATTAATAAGAAGACATGCATAATCAAGTTGGCATAAGCTATAATTTTCTTCATTATTTATGCATTATTTATGTATTTCTATATACTTTTTGAAATTATTTAAAAATATATTATTTTATTGTAAAATTTCTATATTAATATCAAACTATGCACCCCCAGCACAAAATTCTCGCTTCATTCCTGATGATAATAGTCTTATGTTTATGTTATCAAGTTCTTATTTATCTCCATTATCACCGAACTGATTGCATCTAACTGGCGAAATCAAAACACCTTAACGATGTGAATTATGAAATGCGGTGCCCGAAAATTCAGTATGGACATATGCATGATAATCTAGATGATATCGTTGATGTCCATCTCCTAAACTTTCCATGGAAGCCAGGAATGAGGAAAATAAAGCTTACAAGAAATTTTATGAGCGATGAAATAAGAACAACAAGAAAGCTCATAGTTTCATATTGATAAACATGGAAGATAATCTCATTAGAGTTTTTTAAAACTGCGGAAATACATACGTGCAAGTACGACTACAAGATAGAGACTAACGTATAGCTTCTCTTGCACAAATACAATACGTGCAAAATGAAAAAATCTAACAGTAAAATTGAATATGTCCATAAAATGATTATCATTACTAAAGACATAACCATCGCGGGAACTAATATATTGAAAAGGATTGCAAGTTCTACAACCATCTCTTGATATGGCTATCACTATATTATAACTTAATGGGATCATTAAGTTGATAATCAAACAAGACTTAGATTCCAGCAAAAAAAACAGATGTGTATGAAGTCGAACAAGAAAAAGTGCATGTGACATATAAATTGCAAAAATCTAGGACTGTCTAAGGCGAAGTTCAAGGAATGAGATCGGAAGACACAAGGGGAGGCTTATTACAACCGTCGAAAATTTGGTCATTTCAAGATGGGATTTTTACCCACCAAATCTTATAATCTTTTCAAATTAACTCTACGACCTTTGAAACAACCTAATTCCTCCCACGATCCCGTAAACTTGCTCCATATTACTCCCACAGACCATGTCGTCATCTGTAACTTTATTGGAGTCAAAAACTTGAGTTAAAGTACTTGGGTTAATCAAACCAAAGAAAATCAACGATGGATCTTCAATCTCCCTCTCTATTTCCTTATCCTCATTTTTCTTCATCCTCTTCTTCATCCACAATCCCACCAGAGATTAGGAACTTTCGCCGCCTGCTGCATCTTAATGACCTGTCTGGCACGATCAAGAGCAGGCATCCAAACCCGACCTCCCCTGCCCACCCTCCAGCCAGGTGAGCAGGCAGAGGTCCTTCCACCCGAGCTTCAGCGTGTCGTTCTTCTCCACCAACGTGTGGCCATCTAAGGGAAACATGCTAAGCAGGAGCGTTGCCTGTGTGGCGGCGTTGCCTGCCAGCGACACGGACCGGAAGCCGGATTAGCTTAACTTCTCCCTCTAGTTTTGAAACTTGACCTCCCCGGTCCTCGACGGCCCTCCCACGGCCAGCACGTTCCGTATCTCCCGCGACAGCAGTTGCTGCTCCACCACGTGCCGCTCATGGCTGTCCTCCGCGTAGGACGCCCCCAGCGAGTCGAACAATGCTGAGTAGTAGTGTATTGCTTCCACAAATAGCGCCAAATGACCAACCGTGGCTCAGGTCCTGCTCCACCATCGTTACCACCATCGGCCCCAACCTGCAAGTTTACATCATCATAACCTTTGTCTGAGCTTAAATTTCAAAGTGCCACTCATCTCCAGCTGTTACATCTATTAGCGCGGATCGTCTGCCTTAATGAGGGTTGCAACATACTCTGTTGCACCCTTTGGGGCCGCTCGATCACGATCGAGCGGTTCCCACGAAATCCCCCTTTTTGTGGGCTTGGATCGAGAGATTTCGTTGAAACCGCTCGATTGTGATCGAACGATCCCAAAGGGTGCAACAGAGTTTGTTGCAACCCTCTTTACAGCAGATAATCCGCGCCCTACATCTATATGCAATGTCAATCGGGGATTTGATTGGACGAATCAGCGAGGAAATGAGCTCCATTGGGGACAGCTAAAGGTGATACGATTAAACTGGGAAAGCAAAACACCTTTTTCACATCTCAATTGCTTTTTAGATCATGGATTAGTTATGGAAATCATGCAACCGATCACGTCATATTCCACTCCTCAAATCCAATCATGATCAAAAGAACGGAATTTCCGACATCATCAACGAGACATAGAAATCTGTGGGGAAATTTTTTGCAGAAAATAGAGATGAGATTGCAAGAATTTTCGGTGAAAATGACAGTACCTCTAAAGGAGCCAGAGGATGTTGGCATCAGAGCCAGTGACGTCGTAGAGAGAATGGTGCAATTATGCATTGCGACAGCCTCCCTCTTGCTAACATTGAGCCTCTCCAAGTCCAGGTTACCCACCTTCTCTGCCACCGGCATGAACACGAATGGCAACCTTAGCGTCTTCGTGAAATCCGACAGCCTCTTTCCAGTGGCCTCCAAGGCCTCCATGGACGTCTCGAGACCCATCAGCTTTATGTGCGACGGGCCGCCCCTTGAAGCTCGGGGGCGGGCTTCAAGGAGAGCGGCACCGGGTTGGGGTTCGAGCAAGGGCGGAGCGGCATCGACGTGCAGGGGGTGGGGGTCTTCTCCGCCTAGACTGGAGGGTGGATGCATAGGTCGGGGGAGGCCGGCCTCGGCTGGAGGGTGGGCAGGGGGAGGTTGGGCTTGGGTGCCTAAGCTGGAGGGTGGTTGGGGGAGGTCGGGTGGTTGCCCAAGAGAAGGTGGTCGGGCTTAGGTGGGGTCGGGGGAGATCGAGACTGGCCTCAGCTACCCAGGAGGAGGTGGAGGAGGCGGTGGAGGGGAATGGGGTTGGGGCGGCAAACCTGGAGGAGGCGGCGTTGGAGAGGAGGAGAGCGAGGGCGACAGATGTCGAGGAGGTGGGTGATTGCTGGGAGTGGCACTCAATGTAAATTTTATAAATAAAATAGGTATAATGTAAAGGCAAATAACAAAATCTGGTTAGCTTTAACAGATAAATGGATGGGGGTTAAACACATGGTCTATAGGGTAAGGATTAGAAAGTTTACAAGGTCGTGGAGGGAATTAAGTTGTTTCAAAAATCGTAAAGGTAATTTGAAAAAATTATAAAGTCTGCCGGATAAAAAACCCTTTCAAGATCAACTCACTGGCAACGAGGTTGGACTAGGACTGCTAATCGAACTGAACATGTTCGTATTCGATTAGAGTTCGTTCGATAATAGTTCGAAAAATGTTCGTTCATTTCTAAATGAGCTGAACATGAACTTCAAATTTTAGTTCGATAACTTAACGAACCAAACATGAACATAACATATGTTCGTTTGATAAAAGTTCGAGTTCGATATATGTATGTGTGTATTTGTATGTGTAACTTAGTATTTATACACTTAATAAATTTCAAAATTAAAGAAATTATGGTATTTATTGAGCTTTGTACCACTTATTTAAATAATTTCTTATATTAACTGCTTATTGGACCTTTTATCGAACTACAATTTTAAATTTGTTCATATAAACAAGTTTTAGTTTAAGTTAAATAGTTATGAACTGTTATTGAACCGAACTCGAACATTCGTTTTCTAAGGGCCTGTTTGGTTCGGGAATAAGCAGGAATAAGGATGAGGAATAAGGAGAATAAGGGTCTATTCTTTGTTCGGCTGGAGGATGAGAATAAGGAGAATAAGGTGAAATAAAGGTATGTAAGGTGGGATAAAGATAGGAATAAGAGTGAAATAAGATGGAATAATGGGGAATAGTCGTACCACTGGGAACCGTGTCGGGAGGAGAATTGGCCCCTTATTCCAAGGCTTATTCTCCAACCAAACATGACCTAAACGAACTCGAACTTGAACATATCCTATCGAACATTTATCGAACCGAACTCGAACCCGAACATTTGAACTTCCTTATCGAACCGAACTCGAACATAGGTCCGTTCGTTACAGTTCAGTTCGATTAGCAGTCCTAGGTTGGACCAGTCAAAAGGTTTGATAAAATCTCTCTTTTAATTCTTGCAAGATAAAATCGTATAACCGGGTTAAAGGAAAAAGAGATATTATCGGACAGTCACGGGCATATATATCCAAAATCCCAAACACCATCATCATTCAAATTCTCAAAGTGTAACAATCTTTACGTAAATACACATTCGATTATACTTTATTAAACAGACCATATAAAAGGACAACAAATCATGCACACCCATTATGGAGGTCGACAACACTTAGTGGGTTCTTTAATGTATTAACAACGACCTATTTTGATTTGTAGTGGCAGTCCTATAATTGTTTATAGATTTTTAAATTTGCATGTTGACTTTTCCAGATGCCAACCTAATACAGTCATCGAATATGAACATACGTAAAGCTCAAACAGCGACACCATACAAAGAGGAGGGCCACAGATGTCTGCACTCCAAATCCAATACGAATACACGGCATCTACGTAGATGCCAACAGAAAGACGACATGCCACTGTACGTGCAAGTAGGAATACTTGTATCGTGAGCCATCAGAAGCAAAGGCTCGGGATTACCCACACGCAATAGTCCCAGGAAGGGTTGCCATCCTCCTCGGCAACCGAGACGTCCTCCACCTCGCCGCTGCCCATCCTGAGCCTGTGCATGTACTTGCAGCTCCTCCACACGTTGCTGAGGTAGACGCAGTCCCCCCTCCCCGCCCCACGCCGCCGGCGATCCGTCCCACGCCGAGTGCAGCATGTGCCCCAGGAACAAGCTCCCGCCGTTGAGGCTCCTAGTCTTCACCCACGCCTTCCCTTGGAAGTCGAACCTGTACACCACCACCACCTTGGCCGGCCTCTCCCCACTCCCCCTCGTCCATCTCCAGCACCACGGCCACCAGCTCCCCGCCGGCGTCTGCCAACGTGGCGCTTCCCTGCGGGAGTACCACGTTGGGCAGCGCTTCGGTGTCGACCAACGTCACGGAGGGACTGTCGACGTTGAGCACCGCCAGCCGCCAGTCGTCCACGAGGGCGTAGACCTTACCACGGTGGGAGGCAGCGCACCAGACCCAGTGGCGAGCGTCGCAGACGGACCACGCTGTGTCGCCCGGGCGGCAGAGCTGGAAGGCGCAATGGGGGCTCATGACGGCGAGGAGGAGCTTGCTGTCATGGACCGTAGGGGAGAGGAGGACGGCGGTGTCGACGGGGAAGTGGGAAGTGGGGAAGGAGAGCTCGGCGGAGGTGAGGGGGTTGAGGAGGAGGGGGAGGCGGTTGTTGTCATCGAGCATGAGGATGAGGAAGCCGTTAGTGAAACCGAGGCATTTGGTGGAGGTTCGGCGGAGATGGGTGGTGTAGAAAGCCCTGTCGTGGAGGCTGTAGAGGTTGTAGACGTTGGCGGTGGCATCGTCGGAGGGGGAGGCGGAGCAGAGGACGAGGGGGGAGTGGGAGGAGAGGAAGAGGGGCTTGGCGGAGGAGGAGACGGAAAGCCAAGAGCGGCAAACGCGGGAGAAGGAGGAGAAGGAGGAGAGGGAAGGGAGGAAGGTGGAGATGGTGTGGAGCGGGAGGTCGGGGAGGTCCGACCAGCTCCGGGCCTCCATTTGTTTAAAACAGCACCACAGCGCACGCAGTGGAGGAGATGTTGGCCAGAAGAGCTTGTTGGGCGTATATGTATATCCTTCTCCATGCAGGAAATATAGGGGAAGGTGAGCGCGTAACGTGAGGAGCGGATGAGAGCAGAGAGCATCCGCTTTGGTGTCGGCACCGGTGGAGAATGCGTATAAAGGTCTCGTTGCTGTGGTTTTTGAGCCCTTTGCGGCACACGGGATTGGAGAACATGCTTTAAACTGGAATGACTGCCGTTCCACAAATACAAACGCCGCATATGTCCATTCCGTCTAATATCTGTGTGGGGTTCACGTATTTTTGTTTCTCTCCTTTATTACTCTTCTATGGCAATAGGTAATGGAATATATTTGCCAGAGGTTTAATTGATCCCAGAAAGGAATATCTGTGATATTTCAATAATTGCCCCCACATTTCACATCCAACGACTCTCCAAATTAACTATTTGCCCTCCTTGAAATGATGCGATATGCATGAAGCACACAAGAATTCCATAATAAAACTGTATTGTAACTAGCTGAGCATACTTAGCTATGTTATTCTTTTGGGGGATAACGATGTGGAGTATTGTTTGATAAGGGTTCAAAAATTTCTTAGGATCAGTGTTCACTAAGATATGATTAACTAAAAATCGATTAAGATTTGATCCAAAAATAAACAAATCAAGTATTGATATAAGTTTGGCTTCATATATGTAAGTGAACTAAACTTCTAAATAAGGTAAGCTCACTAAGTTTTGATCCGTCAAATATTCGATTGAATCTAACATATATGTATTTACATACGCAAGTATGGATATAAATGTGTATATATTGACGAATGATCCAAGCACGCAATCAATTTAGAATCAATTCACAGTGAACACATGATTTACGTGGGAAACTCCACCCACTGGCATAGAAAGATCTCACTACGATTGGAAATTGTAGTACAAAATATAGAAATTGCAAGAGACAATGCTCTCTCGAAATAAGACTCTTAGGTAACCCACACATTAACTTAAAATGTATACATATATGGTTGCGATTAATAGATCGTAATCGTATCGTTAAAATCCGTACCTCGATCAGCTAGGGTGGAGTTTTGAAGGAATATCTTAATAAATCTCCATCTTGACTTGAACTCCACCTAAAAGTAGCAAGAATAACACTCTTTGCATAATAGAGCAATTACATTCTAGAATGACCAACCAAATTCATGTGGGTTGTGAACCTGGTTAGTAGAACTGGCTTGATCATCATATCTGTTAGATTGTTTGTTGTAGAAATCTTCTTCATTTGCATGTTATTATCTATGATTACTTCTCTGATGAATCGAAGTTGCAGCATACATCAATGTGTTTTATTCTTTCATGATGCTTCTGATCCTTTGTTAAATATATGACACTTTAATTACTATAGTGGATTATAACTATCCTCTAGTCAAGATTGACGTCGTTGAATAATCCTCTTAACCAAATTGCTTACTTGAATCCTACAGTTGTCGTCATATATTCCTCTTCTATGGTAGATAAGGCCACAATGTGCTACAAAGTTGCTTTTTATGATACTGCTCATCTGCCAGTAGTGGATACATAACATGTAATGGACTACAATCTCTGTGGATCCCCATGGCACTTATCTTCTTACTACACCAAGATCTTTCATCTTCTATTCTCTGCAAGTATTGTCTTCAATATGTTCATCTCATATTTATTTTTGGATTCTGTCAACATATAATATCATCAACATAAAGTAGTAGAAAATGAAGGAGTAATTAACAAGGTGTCTAAAATAGACATAAACATCATAACTGCTTGTGGTAAATATGGTGCAACCATGAACAAGTTGAAGTATGTGTGCCGCTGTCCCGAGGATTAATTCAACCCATAAAGTATTTCTTCAGCAAGCATACATGATCCTTCTTTCACTGTGCTTGAAAGCCATCAGGTTAACACATGTAAATATGATCTTCAAGTCTCCATGTAGGGAGGATACATTCACATCTAGCTGCTGCAACTCCAAGTTGTTCACGTCAACAATTGCTAGCATGGTTTGTATGAAGGTGTACTTTAACCCTAGATTGTGAACCGTTACCCATGTTGATAACTCCATTATCAATCAATCTTTACAAGGATAACCAATGGCAATTTGGTGTGATGTGGTAGGAGAAAATATAATAGAGGAGCCAAGCATCCTTCAATTTTTGTGGTGTGTGAACCATCAGAACATAAACCACATCTATAAATTCCATTTCTAGATAACTGGCTTCTACCACTTACCTTTCTTTGCTGGATTGCTTTTGGTATTTCTCTATATATTGGAGTTTCTAGCATTCATATTTTGTAGCCCTTTCTTCTTGCAGTATTGATAGAACTTGCTCTGTCTACTTTTATTTTCATCCAACGACTTTTCAACCTTCTTTCGTTTAGCGTACTTGCCCCTCACATGAAGTATCTCAGTATTCTTATCACTTAATGAATAACTCGTTACTTCATGATCCATTAACTCCTTCAAGAGAAAGGTTGCTTTTACATCTTCAAGCGTGATTTCTTCCTTCTAGTAAATCAAGGTCTCTCTAAAGTGCCTATACAAGGATGGTAATGGACATAACAACAATGATGATTGATCTTCTTCTTTGATATCTTATTCCATATTTTCCAACTCAATGAAGATAAACCATAAAACATGTAAATGAAACATGATTGATGTATCTTCTTACAAAGCATAAAGAAGCTTTGCTTGACATGTAGATGATTGACGAGGCTCTATGTTATGTATATTCTCTCAAGATTCAAACACATAACCGCTACAGAGATCTCCTTAATGACTTCATAAAGAATTTTGTTCTATTGACAAAGCTATATGCTTTCCTTGCCTTTGTATACATATCTTCCTTCTCATCTTGAGTCAATGTTGCAAGCACTTTCTATGTCTGTCAATACCTTTACGAGACCTTATTGGATGAGGATCGACTCTAGGATGAATTGCATAACATCTCTATGATGGAGCATGTTCAGACGCTGCATCTGATCCTCAATGCCCCTTCTTGGACAACTACAAACCGTCCATCACTCGCAATAGTGGCAACTCAGGCACTAGGGATTGGATAGCCATGCTTATTGTAGCAGACACTCCTAGATATATTGTCCTATTTTGTGGTAGAAAGTACATTGTATGGTACCGTGTACTCGATCTGATATGGAGACCACGTCTACGGCCCATGTGGGAGCCACGACTTCCTCACCCAGATGGGGGCAACAAGTGTAGTAATTTGACCCTGGACCTCAATAGCAATGTTGGTGTCAGAGACTGCTAGATGACTCAGGGTACTACATGCCTCCTCGATAGTGGGTAAAATAACAACAATAGTCATCTAGTCTCGTGCCACAACATAAATTGAGTCAAGTCCAGCTAATAATACCATAATTGCCATGTGTTGGTGGTGTACTTTTTGTATAAGTGATGAAACTCGATTTCATCATCATTATTTCTCATTTTTAACCCCCTTGCTTAAGCTGAGTGTCAATAAAACCCTGTTAAAGTCTTGTAATTAACAGAGTCCTAAATAAATTAAAAACCACAAAAAAATGGCAAAATCAAAATTCGTGGTATTTTTAGACTTAAAAATACCCTCAAAAATATTTCGGACCTTTGTTTGATCTCTTCTCCGGTTTTGGTCAGCATGAAACTTGTAGATCTCGTCAAGATCTACAACTTTCATGTTTTGAGTTTTCTCAGATTCGGCCATCTTGACCCTCTAAAATAAAAAATACCTAAGGAATAATCTGATTGGGCCACGTGGCCCAATCTGGGGGTGCCACGTGGCCCGCTTCTTCTTGTCTTATCCGCCTGTGATCTGGACCGCCAGATCTCCTCCTGAGATCCAACGGTCCAAAACGCTCCACGCACGCCCCTTCACCTTGGCCATTCGATCAGACCCTACCTTAATCCGCACCGCATGTTCGCGCCTCACGCAGAGCACGCCACGTGTCGCCTTTTGAGCCATTCGATCACGCACATGAGGTCTTGATCTCCACCGTCTACAAACACTTAAATATTAACCTTCAGATCAAACCTTGGACTTCATCACGACCGTCCGCCAGTGTCACTCCGCAGCGCGACACGTGGCCGAATCTTGGGCCTCCGATCATGCCGCTTTAGATCTGATCATATCAGCTCATTCGCGCCCAAAGACCCGCCGTTGGATCCCTAGATCCAACGGTTGATCTCCATCGTCTACCTCCGGATGCCCCTCTCCCACACGTTCTCCACTCCGCGCACACCTCTCCCCCTTCCCATTTCTCCTACCATCTCCGACGACTTCGCTCATCGCTAACCACCTCTCGGTCTTCCCCACTCTTCCCTCTATCTCGCGCATCACCCCACGAACCTTGATGACCTCCCAGTCACCCCCTATCGCCCTCTAAACCCCACGTCGACCACCACCACTTCCACCATCACCTTCTTTAAATCCGCCTCCCCCTCCGTCAAATGACCTCGTCCACCTTTACGCGGGGAGGGGCCCAGCCCTCCTCCGCCTCCCTGTGACAGAGGGGGAGAGAAGATCGAGCGAAGACGACCCTTTTCCCCCGGTGAGACCCTCCACCGAACAAGGCGGAGCTGCGGTGCCCTAGCGCCGCCCGAGCTCGCTGGGACGGCCGCCCAGCATGTTGCGAAGACCCCGAGCCCCTTTTGGAGCTCAAGCACAGGCCCTTCGACCCGCCATTGCCCAGATAAGATCTCTGATCTTCTCTTGTTTTTCTTCTTATTTCGCATGATTTTCTTAGCTTCTTTCATGCACTCCCCTTGCGCCATTATCACCTCTCGAGCTTCGCAGCTCTTTCCCCTTTCACACGCACCCCTTTCCGCTCACCTCCTCCTTCCTCCATACCTCATCGCTTCCGACCCACCCTCCTCCGCCGCGAGGCGGAGGAGCTCCGAGCTCCTCCACATTCTCCGCACTCCAGAGCTCTCACCTTCACTCCCCTTCGCACGCACACCGCGATCGCCTGCTTCGGCTATTTGCTAACCCTGCAGGACATCCAAAGCTTCAATGACCGGGAACTTCGCCGGAGCTATTTGGCCGAGCATTGCAGCCATCTGATGAATCTCCATTTCATCACCTATCACCTTTATTCTATCATTTTGGCCTCAAAAACCCCAGCAAATGCAGGGAAACAGCATTAATTTGTACATAATAGCATTCCTTATTCATTGTATTGATTGTACAATAAATAAGGTTTTTAATGCCAAAATTATAGAATAAAGAGAAGAAAAGAAAAAGGAATAAAATATTGTAAATATTTTATGACCCTAACCCCGAGACCAAGGCCAGCATGGTATTGGTCGACAAGGAATAAAGTAGGGGGAGATAAGGGCTGATATACAATAAATACCTCATTTATTTATTCATCCCTTTATGCATTTTTGACACCTATTTTATGCATAATTATTTATTCATCAAATAAAGAAACTTTGTTCATAAAAGTTGTAGATAATAATGTAAATAAAAATACAAAATTGAGTTTGTATAAAAATAATACCCAGTGTACATTTTATACACATAATAAAAAGCCAAAATCTCAACTTCACAGACCCACATCTTGCAAATAAAAACTCCAAATCACCCAAACTCACCTTTAATTGTATATAACATTTCATAAACTATTTTATAAAATTGGTTTCATAATTTTTGGAGTCTATCTGTGGAAGTTAGGTTTTTGGCCCTTCTTGTACATAATACCTGATTAAAATATTCATTTTATTCAATATTCATTATTTTTATAAATTCATATTTCTAGAATTTTGTAGATAATGTATATAATTCATGTACATATTGACATTAGAATAAAACCAAAAATAATTTGGAAAATAAAATAAAACTATGTAATATATATAGGCAAGATACCTATATGGAGTATGAACACAAATAAAAGGGGAAAAACATTCTTTAATTATTCAAATCTCTTATATTTTTGTAATGATGTATATAGTCCTATTAAAAATACAAATCCTTAATAAAAACACATAAAATTAATTAAATAAATACAATGTGTATAATATATAGGTAAAGTACCTATATATATACTTACAAATACATAGACCTATTTATTTAAAAATACAAATAAACTTATAAAAATCAAACAAAAATATCTTTATACTCACAAAAATAAGTTATAAATTTATAAAATAAGCCAAGAAAATAATAAAAGAAAATAAATAAATTAAAAATCAAATATCCAAAAATACATGTAAATACATACATATACACATTACTCAAATAAAACTACAAATAAAACACCTCGAAAAATTCAATAAAAATCAGGAATAAATACTAGATGAAATAATACACATTTTTTATTTTTTAAGAAAAAATTAATAAAATCATTTAGGATGTCAAATAAATCAATTTTCCCTCAGATCTGCTATTTTGTCTCGTAGCGGCTTACGTGGCCCAATGAGGCGCCGGCCAACGTTGACCCCCTGGTCAACTGTCCCATCTCGCGCCTGGCAGCTCTGAACAGTCTACTCCCCCGATTTCCTCCCTTTTTCCCGGGCACACCATCCATCAATCGACAACGCTTCCTTCACAAGATTTGTTCCCTAATCTTCCATGATGCCCGCCGAAATCACAGATCAACCAAATACTCTCTAGATCATGAAATAATCGCCGGTCAATAAGGCTACTCGCCAATGTTTATAAATAAAAAGCTCCGCTTCCTTCCTCGAATTCGGCCACTTTCATTCCAACCTAAAGCCTGGATCTTGTGCCTGGATTGTTCCTCGTGACAGGGGGAGTAGCCCAGCATCGAGACTCGGCCGGAGGGAGGAGAATTTTGACGCGGCGGAGCTCCGGCGTCCGCCCTGCTCCCTGGAGGCCCCCAGGTATAAGAGCTGTCCTTTTAATGCATTCTTAGCTAGTTTTTAATGTTAGCATTTCATTTCAGTAGTTAGCTTAGTTGTTAGTTGATCACATTAGCGTAAAAATAAAAAATCGAAGTTCGCCGGAGCTCCGCTCCGGCGACTTCTTCATTGTAAACCTCACTGTATCCGACCGCCTCGATCATCCCATCTCGTTCCTCGTCGCCTTCTCCATCTATCACACCCATCAGATCAACCCAAGACCCTTGGTCTTGGCGAATCAAGGTTCCAACTCCGCCGTTCGCCGGAGCCCTTCCGCCCACCTCCATCTTGCACCGCAGCTTCATAACCCCGGGTCGAGGAGATAGCCCTCTCGCCCGCGGTTCTTCCTGTGCAGGTACCACGAGGAATCGAGCCCTTCTGGGCTTGCTTGGACCAGGATAAGGTTCCTGGGGGCCCCTTTCTTCTCCGACCTCGCTCCACCGACTCAGGCCCCTAGGAGCCATGAGATCACCGTCAGACGACGCGGAAGCCTCCCAGCTACGATCAGAGAGCTCCAGATGCGCGGGGGGGTGCCCGGGGGGACCCGAGCTACCCGATCGAAGCTCGCCGAGGGCGAGCTTCTTCCCAGTTCTTCCAGTTGCCTTCTGCACCGTTGGATCGAGAGGGCTGGCCCAGATTGCACGCCAACCGTTCGATGAAGAAGCACGCCCACTGTCAGATCAGCCGGGACGTTCTAATCCCGGCCCTTCATCGCCGAAACGAAGTCCGCCGTCAGATGGTTGCCACGTGTATAAGTGGCGCTCCCAGCGCCGCAGGATGCAAGGCCTTCTTTAGGGGTAAATTTCATACCTTACCCCTTACCTTTTGTATTTAGAGTTTACTCCCAAAAATAAAATATTACGTTGTAAATAAGTCGTAAAAATTGCAGTGGACCCCCCTGATGTTTACATATTTACATTTTAGTCCCTCCGTGCCTCACGTGCGGCAACCACGTGAGGCGCGTGACATTTTGCATCTAACCCCTGCCGGGTTCTTGTATTTATAAAATGGTCCTGAAAATAAAAGTTAAAGTGTATTTTTGTTGTAATTTTTGCATGTATGCCCCTGCCAACTATTTTATTTGCAAAAATACCCCTGCCAGGCCATGTAATTTTTGAAGGCTTTGTCTATTTATCTTATGCTTCATACTTAATCGAAAAATCTTGCGAAAATAGACTTAAGCTCCTGTTTGGTCATGATTGAACGCCATATTTTTAGTTTTGCATTTTGTTGCATTTTTGCATTTATTAAAAATCAAAAACTTGTCTTTAATTCCCTGTTTGACTTATAAAATCACAAAAAAATATGAAAATGCCTTGAAAAATTCCAAAAAAATTACATGTAGTGTATTTTGTCCTATATTAGTGTCAGACCAAAAATCCCTAAAAATCTCAAAAAGAAAACCTTAAAAATTCAAAAATACCCAAAAACTTCAAAAAAATATAAAAAATCAAAGAAAAATCAGAAAAATATAAACTCAGGCCCTACTTATGCTATATTTTATTATTGTTATTAGAAAATTAAAGGGGAACATTTTTGAGGCTGTTAGCTATTTTTAATCTCTATTTTTGTGACGGCCAGTACCTAGTCCACTGTTTGCTATGATGTAGCTATTTTAAAATGCTAAAAATATTTGCAAAAATACCCAAAAATTATAAAAACAGTAAAAAGCCATGAAAATCCCAAAAAGATCCTTTTCTTGAATTTTTGACTATTTTTTGTATTTTTGTGAATATTATAACACCCCTTTTATGTATATATATATATATATCCATATATCCAAAAAAAAAGAAAAGAAAAAAATATGTATATATTATATATATATATTTAGTAATATGTATTCTCTTTAATCTTAATATGATATAGAAAAATATATATATATATATATATTATATTATATTTAGATACACACATATATATATATATATATTACATGTATTATAAGCTATATGCTTAACCTCTATGTATATCTATATAATAAATTTGTATTATATAAATATATATATATACATAATACTTAATTATTATATTTTAATAATAATAAAAAAAAAAACCCACACAAGGATGACTGGGATTGACACGTAGGCTATTGCATTTTGTGTTGCTCTCTATGGTTCGACCTCTACATATTTGTCACTATACATTTTCTGGTAGAGTAAATAAAAATTAATTCACATTTATTTTGAGCTTGATTGTTGTATTCTTTGGATTGTGGGTTAATTGCTGATTGGCAGCGGTCTTCCATGAGTGGTCGCCTCGGCGACAACACTTCTATTTTTTTATGGTGACCCTCGTGGGAAACAACCTGTTATCAGCCTTCTAAGATCCAGAGGTTCTAGGGCTTTATTGGGTGCTTTTACAAAGGAGATCTCTGACCTTCTTCCTTATATTATTAACTAAAGGTGTATACATTATAAGGGAGGTGTTGTTTTATAGGTGGATATTTTACAAGTGATTTTGGCTTTTTATTTAATGCAAATGTGAATGCTAAAATGCAAATGTTATCAATGTATGCATGAATGTTAAGTATGCAATATAAGTAGAAATATGCATCTATTTACTCGGGAACAAAGCTCTATTTTCAACTTTAAGAGTGATGAATCGCAGATTCATCATGGACTTCCTATCCTTTGGACACTCTGCATAATCAGCATCCACGCATGCTGAGATAGTGACCTCCTTGCCTTTCCTAAACAATAGACTTGCACCTGGAGATGATTTAAGATACATGAGTATCATCTGTATAGCATCCATATGGACCTGACGTGGTTGCTCCATGTATTGGCTCACCCGACTAACAACAAAAGATATATCGGGTCTGGTAATGGTAACATAAAGGAGTTTTCCTACCAGCTGTTTGTATCTCCTCCTATTAACCTCATCAGTACCATCATCATATAGTTTCATGCTTGGATCCATAGCTGTGGTGGCAGGTCGACATCCAAGCATTCCTGTATCACTTAGCAAATCAGTGACGTATTTCCTCTGGGTCATGACAAGCCCTTGTTGATTTTTAGCAAACTCCCATCCCATAAAGTATCTAAGGGCTCCAACGTCCTTGGTGACAAATTCACGACCCAGAAGTTCTTTCGCCCTCTTGATTCCTTGTATGTCATCTCTTGTCATAAGGATATCATCAACATACACCATAATTGCAATCATACCTTTGGATGTTTTCTGTATAAAGAGGAAATGATCCACATTTGAGCGTTTGTACCCTTGTTTTCAAACAAGTCTGAAAGCTTCTGGAACCAAGCTCTAGGGCTCTGCCTAAATTCATATATCGCCTTATGAAGTCTACACACTTGTGAACGCTCCCCCTCAACAACAAAACCAAGTAGTTGTTGCACGTAGACTTCCACCTGAAGATCACCATATAAAAATGCATTCTTGACGTCTAACTGAAACAACGATCGATCTCGAATCACTGTCACAGAGAGATGGATCCGTAAAGTGGAATGATGAGCAACTGGTGAGAATGTATCAAGATAATCCACCCCAAATGTCTGTGTAAACCCTCGTGCAACCAGGCGTGCCTTATATCTGTTAATGCTGCCACCTACATTTTGCTTAATTGTAAACACCCATTTACAACTAACAGTAGACACGCCAGTAGGAGCTGGGACGAGGCTCCTGGTGCCTCTCGAGTGAGGAGTTGCCATCTCTTCATAACCAATCACCGCCGATTGTCCTTCAAAGCCTCTTGACAATTTCATGGAATAGCTACAACAGATAATGCAACAGCAAAATTCTTGAATTCACCAGTCAAGCGATCAACAGAATCCATGGATGCTATAGGATATGATGCACAACTATGCTTCTGCTTTCGAAGTGTAATAGGCGGGTCCAAATCAGCAGCCTCCACATTTGTCCCCTGTAAAGAATTCTGCTCAGGTAAACCATTAGACCCATCATTAGAAACTGTGTTCTCAGGACATACTTCATGCAAGCTAGATGATGAGCGGTGACCATGAGCAGAAGCAGGACGACATGCATAGTGGTACAGCAATGGTGGAACAGGGACTGTAATAGGAAGTGGAGGTGGCGTAGGTAGTGGTGGCGGTGGTATTGGTGGTGGTGGTGACATGTATATGGCTTCATCAGTGTCTGAAAACATCAACCGTTCACATGTAGGGAAGAAGTACATGACGGACTCGAAAAAGGTGACATCGACACCAACGTATCACTTCATGTGCATCGGATCATAACACCTGTATCCTTTTTGTGTCCTGGAGTACCCGATAAAAATACACTTGACAGCTCTAGGAGAGAGCTTGTCAATACCCGAAGACAACTGGTGGATGAAGGCAACTGAGCCAAACATATGAGGAGTAAGTGAGAATAATTCCTTTTCAGGGAAGGCAAGAGAGAAAGGAATCTTCTCACCCAAGACAGACAACAACATGCGATTAATGAGATAACATGTCGTTAGAACAGCATCGCCCCAAAAAGAATGAGGAGCACGGCTCTGAATGAGAAGCGTCTTAGTGACATCAAGCAAATGACGATGTTGCCTTTCTGCGACTCCATTTTATTGGGAAGTATAGGCACATGATGTTTGATGAATAATTCCTTGGGTGGAAAAATAATTTGAGAGTGTATTAGTACAAAATTCCAAGGCATTATCAGTTCTCACAATTTTCACAGAAGCAGAAAAAACATTACGGACTTTAGTTAAGAAATTTTTGATAAATTTCCAGCTTCACATTCATTCTTTAATAAGAAGACCCAAGACAGATGAGAAAAATCGTCAACAACAACAAGATAAAACATGTACCCCTGATGATCAGGGACACGACTGGGACCCCAAATATCGATATGAAACAACTCAAAAATGAAGTTGATGCTCCCACTCTGATGACTGGGAAAGGTAGATCTATGATGCTTTCCCAACTGGACAAGCCTCACATTGAAAGGACGTGTGAGGTGAGATCTGGGGCAGAACACAACATAGTTTCTGAAGCGGTAGATGACCAAAGCGCAGGTGCCACATAAATGGTGAGACAGGTCCAACAGATAGAGAGGAGATTCTGGCATAGGGGGTTTGAACTAGGCGATAGAGGCCACCCTGCTCATGACCACACCCAATCGTGTTGCCCGTAAGGATGTCCTGAAAAATAATAGAAGATGGGTCAAAGATGGCTCGACAGTATAAATCCTTCGTAATCTGGCTAATTGACAATAAATTCATAGAGAAATCAGGTGCATGCAACACATTCTTTAGATTCACAGAGGGTGTCAAGCTAATCTCCCCCTGACCAGTGATCGGGGAGTGAGTCCCATATGCAATAATCACAGTATGTTCTGGAGGAACCTGTCAGTAGGCTGTAAGTTGACCCTTGTCTCCACACAGAGGATGTATGGTACCAGAGTCCATAATCCATTCTATAGCATCAGATCACTATTGCTAGTGAGTGCATAAGTACTACCTGAGAAACTGGAGGAGGCTGAAGCAGCTGCATCTGAATGACTTCCGGGGACCGTCGAAGGTGGCACAAGACTGGAGGGAGGTATAATACCCCTCAATCGTGCTACATGATCAGCAAAACATTAATCCGAAGAGGAAGCAATTGGGGGCTCAATCTGTTCAGCCACTCGAGCAGAAGCAGGGAATCCATGCTTGGAGTAGCATGTATCCTCTGTATGCCCAGAACGATGGCAGAAAGTACATGGCTGACGAACACGACCTCCCCTGCCTCGAGGTCCACGACCACGAAACTGAGAAGATCCTCCGTGATCTCGGGATGCCGCCATTGCTGAGGATGTCTGATTGGCAATAGAAGATGGAACAGTAATACGACTGAGTCTGCGGAAAGCTTCCTCCATAGGAGGAATAGTAGAGTCTGCTAAAATCTGGGAACGGGCTGCCTCGTACTCTGGATCAAGGGCTGCCAGGAACACACCAACCATGGTGGCATTCCTATAAGTCTTCTGTTGCTCAGGGGTGGATGTGACAGGTATGAGGCTATATAATTTCTCGAACATCCCTCTCAGGGATGTATATAGTGAGTGGAGAGGCCGTCCATTCTGTTTGATAGTAAAGATATCATGCTGAAGTTGTAGAATCTTCGTCTCGTTCTTTGCCTATGAATAAGTAGCAACAAGAATATCCCACATTGCTTTGGTAGTGGGCTGATAGAGTATATCATTGGCTCTCTATTGCCAATATACCTGAAAGCCAAACCTTGGCATATGCATCATCCACCTCCCATGAGGTGTTAACCTCAGTCTTCTCAACAGGCTCTTCCTCGGTAAGAATGTGTTTCTTACATGTAGACTTCATCATACTCACGAACTACATAGCCCACAATTCATAGTTTGTCCCATCCATCTTCACAATAGGCGTAGGACCTCTGAAGGTGCCTGTGGAGGGAATATCGGCCTTGCTGTCTGACATGATGACAAGAGAAGACTAGGGTTGTAGACTAGATAGACTTTTATCTACACTGACATACACGGGTTCGATTGCATGTGTAGACTCAAGCAACCAAACCCATCAAGAAGAAGACTCGTCGGAGGCCTAGGCGACGGCGGGGCCTAGACAGCAAGGGAAGAGGATCCTAGGCAGCAAGCTGCGGGAGCCAAGGCAGTGGGAGCCTAGGCGATAGGCCACAGGAGCCTAGGCAGCGGGGGCCTAGGCGGCGGCCAAGAGACGCAGCGGGGAGGAGGCCCTCGGCATTGGACCTCGACAGGAGGAAGGGACCTCAGCGAGAGGAGGGCCCCTCGGCGGTGGACCTCGATGACGGTGGAGAGGCACGGCGGGGAGTCCCGAGGCGGCACGTGCGAGAGGGGATTGAGGTGGGGGTTAGGGTTAGGGTTTCGGTATAGGAGCTCCAGTTTAGGACCGTCGCTCTGATACCATGTTGGGAAAATAGAAAGAGTTGTTTATTCCATGAACCCTAGGCTCTCTTTTATAGGAGAGTAGCCTATGGGTAAATTACATAAGACATTCATAAGAAGAAGGAAATTGGGAAATAGTACAAATAACATAACATAAATATATCTCTACAATAACAATCACTTCAAATTAACATTTTGATTAAATCAAACACAATATATAATGCTCTAGCCAATTGATTTCAACATATAACATCGGAACATTATAGATGAATCCACAAGCCAACTTAAAAATATATCTAATTTCAACCTATATGCTAGAAGAATGGGAAAAATATTTGAAGTTTCTCATTAGAATAACTCTCCCTTATATAGAGGGGAGGCTAGTTTACAGAAATAATTATACACATACCCCTAAAGAATGTAAATCAAAATATACTCCAATACTCCCCCTCAAGCTGGAGCATAGATGTTTATCATGCTCAACTTGGAGATGCATTTGGTGAATAGGAATCGAGTAAGATGCTTGGTGAAAACATCATCTATCTGCTCTTCTGAGGTAATCGACTCTGTCTTGATGTGTCCTTGCTGAATCATATCCCTTTTATAATAGAGGTCTACCTCCACATGTTTGGTGTGTTCGTGAAAGGTTGGATATTTGCAATGAACATTGCATCGGCATTGCCACAACGCATTATCATATGACTTGGATCTGATAAGTGTAAATCCTTGAAAACAGACTTGATCCACATTAATTCAATAATGGCTTGAGCCATGGCTCTATATTCAGATTCTATACTTGATCAGGAAATTGCAACTTTCTTCTTACTTCTCCAAGTGAATAGGTTACCACCAAGATAGGTGTAGTAACCGGTAGTGGACTTTCTGTTGTTAAGGCACCTTACATAGTCAGCATCAGAATTGGCCATAATATCAAGTTTCTTTCTATAAGTTAATAACATACCTTTTCCTGAAGAAGACTTCAAATATCTTAGAGTAATAAAAAATGCTTCCTAGTGTACTTGGCATGGCTTGGCCAGGAACTGGCTTGCCTGCTAACAACAAAAGAGATATTAGGCCTAGCAATTGTAACATACATGAGTTTTCCTAATATAGACACTTGTATTGTTTTATATCAGCATATATAAGCAAGCCTTCATACATTCGTGCACTAGAATCCATCGTAATAGATGCCAGCTTGGCTCCTAACATTCTTGTCTCATGTAGTAGTACCTTGACATACTTTCTCTGTGAGAGAATTAAGACACATGTATTCCTCGTGTCTTCAATGCCAAAGAAATAAGAAAGCTCTCCTAAGTATTTGGTGACAAAGTGTTTCATCAAATATCTTTGTGTTTATTATGCTACCAGTATCATCTCCAGTCAGAGATATGTCACTAATATATACCAACATAGAAACTATCCCTTTCCTTGTTTTCTTGACTAACAAAGAATGATCTGTCGTAGAGCGAATAAAATCGACCTTGGACACAATGTCAGGTAACATATGAAACTAGCCTTTGGGGCTCTATTTGAGACCATATATCACTTTGTAGAGTTTGCACACCTTCTGATACCCCCCTTGGTCTCAAAACTAGGTGGTTGTTGCATATACACTTCTTCATTCAGATCTCCATATAGAGAAGTATTTTACGCATCCAATTGGTAGAGTGGCTAGGTGAGTTGAAATGCAATGGAAATAAGAATCTGCATCATAGGGATATAAGCTATTGATGAAAAAGTGTCAAGGTAATCTAAGCCATGGGTTTAAGTGTACCCCTTTGCTAGCAGTCGAGCCTTATAATGTTCCACGAAACCATCTGTAAGGTGTTTTATGGTAAAAGACCACTTGATGCAAGCTACAGTTGCATCCCTTGGGGGATCAATTAGCTGCCACGTACCCCTCGATAAAAGTGTCTCAATTTCTTCCTTCATAGTTGTGTTCCATTCATGAACTAATAATGCTTGTTGATGAGTGGAAGGATATGTTACAGCTGAAAGCCCATCCACAAATGTCTTATACGACGTAGATAATCTCCCTGTGGACACATGGTTGGAAATAGGATGTAGGGTATATGTACGTTCCCCTTTTCGAAGAGCTATGTACAAATCAGAATGTTCTTGGAAGTCTTGAATCTCCTTCTCAGCAACATGCTCGCCTGTGTGTGTAACGTCCTCAAACAGAATTTCATCAGAGTCCTTATCTTGACATACGTTGGGATTAGGTGCTGGTGTGATAAGAGGGGGTGCCATCCAACAAGTAAACATTACCCAAAAACATTGACTTATCATCGACGTGAGTTTCCTGAGTCTGGGACCTATTTTCAGGAGATTTTATAGGGAGACTTGCCATATTGGGTTCTAGAGTAGCCTACAAAGACATATTTCGTAGTCGAGGAGAGAGTTTATCGCGGCCAGGAGAATTCATGTAGACAAAGGAGGTGCACCCAAAAATTTTTGGTGGAACATGGAATATGTTCTTGTCAGGGAAGAGTAGAGAATACATTGTTTGTTCTTCCAATATGGTGGACGACATACGTTTTATTAGATATGTGACCCAAAAGTAGATATGTGTGACACTTTGAACCAATAAAGTGCAATGCACATCAAGGATATGACTGTGCTTCCATTCGGATGCTCCATTTTATTGTGATGAATATGGGCACGATGTTTGGTGGATGATCCGATGCTCAATAAGAAAAGAGTAAAAATATTGATTGCAAAAATCAAGAGCATTATCAATAGGAATAGTTGTAATATGAAAACCAAACATATTTTTCATTTCCATAAAACAGTTTTTCATAATAGTACTGACTTCAGATTTTGATTTCAAAAGAAAGACCCATGAAATGTGGGTAAAGTCATCAAACAACAATGGGATAGAATCTATGACCCAAATGATATGGGACCCGATTAGGCCCCCGCACATCAAAATGTGCTAAATTAAAAACAGACTTGCCAACACGACCAGGACGACTTGGAAATGAGCTCCTATGATGCTTTCCAATTTGATAGGCTATACATTGGAGGGATGTGGAAACATGGATTTGAGGTAGGATTCTTTGTAATTTTGGCAGAGGTAGGTGACCCAAACATAAGTACCATGTGTAGGCAGACGACTCTCCAGTAGATATATAAATAATGACCCACAAAAGGAGATTGCGTCAAGTGGTACACACCCCTTTCTTCATGACCACAACCAATCACCTGGTCTGTCAACATATCCTAAAAGACATGAGACATTAGATAAAAAAGGCTCGACAATTAAGCTCCTTAATAATATTAAACACAAATAAAAGACTCACAGGAAATTCAAGAGCTAGAAGAACATTATTTAACCGAATATTTGGAGCCACTTGGACTTCCCCCTATCTAGCAACAAGGGATGATCTGTCATCTGCCACCACAATATTACAGCTTGGTGCAACCTCTCGAAGTGCAGTGAACTGATTCTTGTTGCCACTAGTGTTTCATGATGCACCTGAGTCTACCAACCAATCATGCATATCAGAAGGATTAGATGAACTGATATATGCATGGATCAATGTAGGCATACTTGAGGGATCAATGAATGTTGTAGTATTGGTAGAAGTGGCATCCATGGAAGCTACTGATGAAAGCGGTTATGTAGAGAGAATTATTATTATATGATATGTACCTTTTAGTATATTCTTATTGTTCTCTGGACTACTATGTATTTTACCCGTACGGTCTCTCCCTATATAAGAGAAGCTAGGGTTCCCTTGAATAACAAGTTGCTTATTTCTTCCAACATGGTATCAGAACCTCAACCCTAGGGCTCTCTCTCCACCCCCCCTTCTTCTTCTTTTTCCGCCGTCTCCGCCCTCTCGGGATCCTCTCCGCCGTCCTCCTTGCGGTCTCCTCTCCGTCGCCCTCCTCTCGGGCGCCTCCACGCCGCCCTCCTCACCGGCCCCAGTTCTCCGGCCCTACTCCCGATCCCCCAGTCGCTGGTTCACTGCCTAGTCGCCGGTTCCAGTTTGTCGCCCAGCCCCTCGCCGGCCCCCAGACACGGCCCCTGGACCCCGCCGCCAGCCCAGGGGTCGCCGCCCTCACCGCCAGGCCGTGCCCTAGCCGTCCCCGCCCTAACCGGCCCAGGAGCCCGCCGTTGGCCAGCTCTTGTTCTAGCCGGCACCGCGACGCCTCTCGTCGCCTTGATCGTAACCGTCTCTTTCTCCAGATCTATGGATTTGAGTGCGTAACCTCTACATACGCACTCAAATCCTATGCAGTTTGTGTAGACATCTGTCATTCTGTCTACCAACCCTAGTTCTTCTCCAGCGGTGATATGTCAGAATCCAAGGTTGATATGCCCTCCATAGGCACGTTCAAAGGTCCCACGCCAATAGTCAAAATGAACGGGTTAAACTATGAGCTTTGTGCATTGCAGTTCATGAGTCTCATGAAGTCGAACGGTAAGAAGCACATTCTTACCGAGGATGAGCCCGCAGAGAAGACAGGGATATATGCCTCGTGGGAGGCTGATGATTCATATGCCAAGGTTTGGCTGTCAGGCACACTGTCGATGGAGATTGCCAATGATGTCCTCCATCAGCCCACTGCCAAGGCGATGTGGGATATTCTTGCTGCAACATATTCATAAGTGCGGAATGAGACCAAGATCTTACAGCTTCAGCATGATATATTCACAATGAAGCAAAACGGCAGACCACTTCACTCCTTGTACACGTCCCTGAGAGGGATGTTTGAGAAGCTATACAGTACCATTCCACCCACAGCAACCCCTGAGCAGCAGAAGACGCTTCGGAATGCCACCATGGTGGGTGTTCTACTTGCAGCCCTAGACCTTGAGTACGAGGCTGCCTGCTCTCAGATTTTGGCCGATGCAGTTTTTCCTCCAATGGAGGATGTTTACCGGAGGCTCAGTCGCATATCAGTGTCTTCCAGCTCATCTAATCCACCCACATCGGCAATGGCAGTATCGCGTGGGAGAGGTGGTCAATCTTCTAGTCGTGGATGTGGACGTAGAGGTGGTAGGGGTGGTCGCTTTATCCACCCTTGTTCTACTGTCACTGCACAGGCCACTCGGAGGATACATGCTACTCTAAGCATGGGTTCCCAGCATCGCCGCGTGTAGCTGAGCATGTTCTGCCCCAGTCAGCATTCAATGCATACAACCGTTTTGAGGAGCTTATGGCACGTCTACGTGATATTATGTGCCACAATCTTCTGTTGATTCTTCTGTTGGACCTTCTGATGTTGCTGCCTTTGCCTCTACCAGTTCCTCTGCTATCGCTAGTACCTCAGGTAGTGCTACTGCATTTACGTCTTGTCATGATATATCTGATTGGATTATAGATTCTGGTGCCACACATCACATCTGTCAAGATCGAGAGAGACTTGAGTCCTACAGGGACATTCCCCATGGCCATTCAGTACAGATCGCAGATGGTATCTATTCCCCCCTTATTGGACAGGGGGAGGTCGTTCTATCTTCTTCCATGCATCTACAGAATGTTATGCATTCTTCCGAGTTCTCCATGAATCTGTTGTCTATTAGTCAGATTACGAAGGTTTTGCACTGTCGTGCTATATTTGACCCCTCTTCTCTTATTTTTCAGGACATACTAACGGGCAGGGTGATTGGTTGTGGCTCTGAGCAGAATGGTCTGTATCAGCTGGTCTGGAATTCTTATGCTGGCGTCTCTTCTTATTCCACCAGACTAGTATCTCCGTACATCTGGCATCTTCGCTTTGGTCATATCCCGCTCCAGAAAATGCGACACCTTCTGCCTCAGATCTCTCCCAGTTCTTCCTTTCGTTGTGAAGCGTATCAGTTGGGAAAGCATCATAGGTCTAGCTTTCCTAGTCGTCAGAGTCGGAGCAGTTGCTCCCCGTTCGAGTTGTTTCATATTGATATTTGGGGTTCGATTCGTGTTCTCGATCATCAGGGACATAGGTTATATCTAGTTGTAGTGGATGATTTCTCTCGTGTATCTTGGGTATTTCTTTTAAAGAATAAATCTGAAGCAGGAGATGTGATTAAAAATTTGATTAATGAAGTGCAGAATGTCTTTTCCTCTACTGTCAATATGTTCGTACAGATAATGCTCTGGAATTCTGCACACGGTCTCTCTCTCAGTTTTTCTCATCAAAGGGCATTATTCACCAAACTACTTGTGCTTACACATCTCAGCAGAATGGTGTGGTAGAAAGAAAGCACCGTCACCTTCTTGACATTACTCAAACTCTTTATATTCAGAGTTATGCTCCTATCTCTTTCTGGGGGGATGATGTTCTTACAGCTTGTTACCTGGTCAATCGTATGCCGTCATCTGTCCTAGGTGAGAAAATTCCTATGTCTATCCTTTTTCCTGATAAGTAATTATTCTCACTTACTCCTTGTATTATTCGTATTGTTGCCTTTGTTCATCTTCTCACTCCAAGACTTGACAAACTCTCTCCTAGAGCTTTCAAGTGTGTCTTTGTCGGTCACTCTCAGACTCAAAAGGGCTATCATTGTTATGACCCCATAAATAAGAAATACTTTGTTAGTGCTGATGTCACGTTCTTTGAGTCTGTTATGTATTTTTCACCTGCAGGTGATAGGTTGGTACCATCCACTACCAATGATGATGTCTATGTCCCTCCTCCTCCTAGTTGGGGTTCACCTGAGTCTACTCCTACACCAGTTACTACGCCATCTTCAACACCACCACCTCTGCCACCACTACCTCCACAGCCTCCTATTCCACCTTTACCGAAATTCTATACGCGTCGGTCAGGTCCTGCTCAGGCTACACGTCAGACATCCATCACACCTCAGGTATGTTTTGATGACATTACTACTGACGGGTCAGATATGGTACATGTGCATGATTCTTCATTGTAGAAGGATACTACACCATCCAGTATAGTGGATGATGACCTAGATATTCCTATTGCTATCCGGAAGCAAAAAAGGACATATGCATCTTATCCCATTGCTTCTCAGGTGTCCTTTCATCGCCTTACAGGTGACTTTCAGATATTTGTTGCAGCTTTGTCGTCCGTGGACATACCACTGACCTATCAGGAAGCTATAAGATTGATTTCTAGCGAATGACTATGGAAGACGAGATGTGTGCCTTACAATCTTGTAGCACATGGAGCTTGGCTACTGCTCCTCCTGATGCATCCATTGTTAGCTGTAAATGGGTATTCACAGTTAAATACCACGCATATAGCAGTCTAGATCGATACAAGGCTCGGTTGGTCGCTCGAGGTCTCACACAAACCTATGGTGTGGACTATATGGATACATTTTCTCCGGTGGCTCGTCATTCTACCCTTCGCATACTCCTATCAGTTGCAGTGGTACGTAACTGGACTATATCTCAACTTGATGTCAAGAATGCATTCTTGTATGGAAATCTGTAGGAGGAAGTCTACATGCAGCAGCCACCAGGGTTTACTGCTGAGGGGGAGAAGCATATGGTGTGTAGACTTTACAAGGTAATTTATGGCCTTAAACAGAGCCCAAGGGTGTGGTTCCAGAAACTTTTCCATCTGATTGAACGACAGGGGTTCAAGAGATCGAATGCAGACCACTTATTGTTTATTCAGAAGTCTTCTATAGGTACGGTTGTCATCATGGTCTATGTTGATGATATTCTGGTTACAGGAGATGATGTTCAGGGAATAGAGAGGACAAAAGTGTTCCTAGGCCGTCAGTTCGTCACGAAGGACCTTGGAACCCTAAGATACTTTCTGGGGTTGTAATTTGCCAGGAATGCACAGGGTCTAGTGATGACCCAAAGGAAGTACATTACAGATTTCTTGACTGAAACAGGCATGGCTGGATGCAGACCATCGAGTATTCCCATGGATCCAAGCATGAAGTTGTATGATGATGACACTGCTGAAGTAGATAAGAGGAGATATAGAGAAATGGTGGGTAAGCTCCTTTATATTACCATAACTCGACCTGATATTGCCTTTGCAATAAGCCGGGTTATTCAATTTATGGAGCATCCAAGACAAGTTCATATGGATGCCATATACATGATACTGAGGTATCTAAAGTCTTCTCCAGGTTCAGGGTTGCTATTCCGAAAGGGTATAGATCTATCTATTTCAGCATGTGCAGATGTCGATTATGCAGGATGCCCTAAGGATAGAAAGTCAACCTCAGGATTTGTTGTTTTTGTTGGGAGCTCTTTGGTCTCTTGGAAAAGCAAGAAGCAAACCGTTGTGGCAAGGTCCAGTGCAGAATCTGAATATAGGGCCATGGTGCAAGAAGACGGAGATGATGTGGGTTCCATCTATGCTAGAGGATCTACATGTAGTCGTACCTTTACCTATGCAGCTTCAGTGTGACAATCAGGCAGCATTGTTTATTGCCAACAATCTAGCATTCCATGAGAGAGCAAAGCATATTGAAGTTGACTGCCACTACACTAGAGACTTGATCCAGAGAGGCTTGATATCTACATCTCATGTGAGCTCAGGGGATCAGACTGCTGACATACTCACCAAGTCGTTGCTCAGAGGACCCTTCCAGAGATGCTCTTCCAAGCTGAGCATGATCAACATCTATGCTCCACCTTGAGAGGGAGTGTAGAGAGTATTATTATTATATGTTATGTACCTTTTAGTATTTTCTTATTTTTCTCTGGACTACTATGTATTTTACCCGTGAGGTCTCTCCCTATATAAGAGAGGCCAGGGTTCCCTTGAATAACAAGTTGCTTATTTCTTCCAACAGGTTGTCATGCAACCCCATGCTGGCTCAACCGCTGCATTGGATCCTCATATTGTGCTCTAGAAATTCCTGAGAAGCTCTCATCTTGTGCTGGTATGGCATGATGAGTCATTGATGGTGTTCTATGTTTTCCCCAACAACGATCTTCAGTGTATCCCACACTACCACAAAAGGTACATGGGGCTTTCCGCACTCGAAATCACGACCTCATCCCCTACGTCTAAAGAAAGTCCCTCGACCTCAATTTGAGGGTACGACCGTAGTCGATGTGGTCTCAACATCAGTCTCTAGTGGAAGGGATATAAATAACCTACTAAGCTTATTGAAGGCTTCTTCCATAGATGGAATCTCATCAATAGTGATCATCTGTGCTCGAGCGATTTCATATGTCGGATCCAACCCTCCAAGGAAGAGTACAACCATAAATTAGTTTCTGAAGGTAATCTCCATTGGACACATGGAAATGAGCATATAGGAGTTCAACCTCTGTAATCATGAGTTCAATGTCGAATAAAGCTGGACAAGAGGACATCTATTTTACTGGATTTTAGACATATCCACATATGTCTGAAGAATCTTGGCGTAATTCTTCTCTTCTGAGTGCGTCTTGCAAAGACTACCCCACATGCATTTAGTTATCTTGTAGTGTACAATATCATTCGTAATGCGTGAGATGCAGATACTCATAATCCATGCCTTGACCATAGCATTGTCCTTCTTCTACATCGCATTCGTGATGCTCTTCTTAGTTGATTCCTCTTTGGTAATGATGTGCTCTTTGTCTTGTCCTTTTATCACATTCATAAGAGACTGTGACCACAACACATAATTTGTACCATCCAACTTGGTGATGGTACCCAAAAAAAGGGTTCTTAATTTCACCTTCATGAGTAGATGAATCTACTACTTCGGACATAATTTTTCAACAAATATGGGACCAACTCCACAATCACAACAGAAGCAATAGGAAGAAAACTTAATAGAAGAAATCTCATATCATGCAATCTAGGTCATAATGACCTCTTCAAGTGCTAATCAAGGTATGGCACAAATAGTAACATTAACTTCCTGATAGAAAGAAAAGACCACCACTTGGATGTCTTGCTAAGGCACGATATGTCCCTTGGGAGGGTTGGAATCCTCTTGGAGATGGAGATGAACAATCTGGAACCGATTGGAGAGAGCCATGGTGGCTCTTGAAATGTCGTTGAGGGAGATGGTGATGCAGGAGATGTGAGTTGGGGACCTAGCGACTGGAGAGGCAAGCTGGAGGCGATCATAGATGAAGGCAGTTGAAGGTAATTGGAGTAGTAGGCAGAGGCAGTCATTGGAGGCGGAGGCACCTACTGAAGCAGAGGCACTCGTTGGAGGCTGAATGCGGAGGCAGTTTCTGGAGGCTAGATCGAGCACATGAGGTAAAGGCAGAGGCTGGAGGCAATCAGGTGCTAGAGCTTTTTTCTTCTTCTTTTTAGGTCATGAGACCCTAGAGAATGAGCCCCTCTTTGGGCTCTGGTACCATCTCAATGTTGCTATAAGAGTGGGATAAAAATGTTGTAATTTTCTCATTATAATAGCTCTCCCTTATATAGAGGGGATGTAGGTTACTAAGACAATTACACACATACCCTAAAGAACATAAATCAAAATATACTCTAATAGTTTACTCTACTTGTTGGACTTTACCTGGTGGAAGGATGCATATATTACATGTAATGCAAGGTCAATGGAAATGTCTCATCTGTCAGGGTTGTCCTAGTGAGATGAGTATAATGAATAATTGGCAATATTTATGTTTAAATTTATATGTTATGCTTGAGGAGTTAGCATACCCGAGAGTGTGGTGCAGCTCTTGTGGTCTCAGTGAGTCCTAAATGGAGTGTTAGTTCTAGCCCACGAGTATGTAGGTATATCGCGACCCTGTTGGTTAAGCATAGTGCTATGAGTATTGTCGGTGTGCCACATCCCTAGTATGAAACTTTTTGAATACTTGTACTTCATCATAAGGGTTTATCTGTTACGGTCCTATTTGGCCATAATGTACTCGTTTCCGGGTATTCCTTGTGGCAGGTAAGCTGAGGTAAAATGGTTTGAGATGTTGAACTCTGGTTTGCAAGAGTTGGTTTCTCTTTTCACGATATGTGACTGTGGATGTTGTGTATATGGATTGAAAGTCAGAGATTCTATATGATCGTTGTCCAGTATGGTACTCTTATATAAATACACACACATATATACAAGTATACTAATAATCTCCTTAGAGTACTCAGATAATCATAAAAAGGGAAGGAATTAAAAATATGACACTATATAAGGGATTCACTTGGAGAATATAAGTAAGAAGTGTTGTAGAACATTGAACTATTAAATGGTATAAATGGTTGGCTCTAGTGAACTTTAGTTAAGAAAGGATGTATAAGTCAAGAGTATCGGTTGATAAAGAGAATAAATGGGTGTACTCATTTATCTATTTCATCATTGTAATTGACTCAATGAGAGATGACTGTGGACTAAAATTGATAGCTATATCTTTTAGGATCTTGTACCAATGTGAACCCTAACCAAGGATCATGGAGCTTGGGTTTGTTTTGGGGAGTAGCTCTCTATACTTGGGAACAATGTACACAATTTCTATCTGTGAGTGTTATGATTTGTTGTGATTTGGGTTGCACCTGGTGAGAGTGTTTGGGCATCGTGGGAAGCTTATCTTTGTCACTTCTTGACACACTTTATTGTCTTTGCCTTAAATTATTTAGTTGTTTAACATCGTGTTGGGCAACTTTGCTCATAATATATCCTTTATGTTAAATCTGACCGGTGTTGCCGCGTCAGGGAGCGGCTTTGGGAATAGACTTGGCTTGTGGTTGTTGCACTATTTAGAGGATGTGCTTATTAGTAGAATTGTACAGTGTTGTCACTTTTAGATTACTTTTATAGCTTCCACACTTCTAATTTTTAGTCATGTAATTCATAAAGTTGATGAATCTGTTTATATTCGTTTATGTATTAACTGTTGGGAACCATGAATAAAATGTATTGCCAAAGCATTTTATTTCGTTGTTTCTTCCCTACTTCACATTTCGAGTGGTAATCATGATGTAATGAATGTGGCTATAGGAGTATTCATATCCTAGGGGTCGAGGGTGTCACAATGATAAAAAGACATAAATAGCCTTATGAAGTCTGCACATCTTCTGACACTCTCCCTCAACAACAAACCTAAGTGGTTGTTGCATATAGACTTCCTCCTATAGGTATCCATATAAGAAAGCATTCTTGACATAAAGTTGGGAAAGTGACTGAGAGGAGGATCCTAAGAGTAGAATGATGATCCACAGGGGAAAAGTGTCTTGAAAGTCCACCCCATATGTCTGAGTGAACCCACGAGCCACAACTCTAGACCTGTAGTGATCGATACTGACATCTACTCTCTGCTTTACTGTAAAGATACATTTACAATAAACCATAGAAGCCCATGTTGGGGTAGTAAACAAATTCCATGTACTATGTGATTAGAGTGTCGTCATCTCCTCCTCCATAGGAAGATGCCAATGACTGTCTCACATAGCCTCATATTATGTGTATGGGATCTCTGAGGCTGAATTCCCACCACAAACTTCCTGAAATCCTCTAAAGACACCCCAAATAAACAAGTGTTGCAAGAGGAAACGTAGCACACCTATGCCTCCTCTTCTTAACAACAATGGACCGGTCAAGATCCTTTGAATGATTTATCTCATGTATATTACTCTCCTTAGTTGCTACATGCTCAACATGTAACATCTCATATTTACAAACAAATTAACAATGCCATCAGTAGAAACCAAGTATTTAAAATTTACCTAGGTTATGTTGGACGATGGAGAGGGTGCAGGAGGAGGGGACACAATAGTCGGCCTGTAATTGTAGTAACAAGGCAAAGTTTGAGCCACAGGAGGAGGAGATGTGGTCGAAGGTAGAGGCGAAAGAGGAAGTACAATGTAAACCTCCTCACCAGACTCAGATGAAGTCATCCTATCACATGCAGGATAACAGTACATGACATACTTAAAGAATGTGATGCCGGCGCTAATATAGTACTTCTGTCCAATAAGATCAAAGCATCTGTACCCTTTCTTGGTCCGTAAGTAGCCCGCAAAAACATACTTGACAACTTTGAGGGAAATCTTATCGTGACCATGAGTCAGGTGATGAACAAAGTCACATAGTTAAAGGCGCGAGGTGTTAGAGAGAAAAGGCCCTTATCAGAAAATGCATAAAAAAGAACATTTTCTTCTAAAACGAATGATGCCATACGGTTTACCAGAGAATAAGCAGTAAGGATAGCATCACTAAAGAAATAGTGAGGAGCATGACTCTGGATAAGAAGAGTCCTAATAACAATATGAAGGTGATGGTTTTTGCGCTCAGTGATACCATTCTGCTGAGAAGTATAAGCATAGGAGGTATGATGTATGATGCCAACGGATATGAGGATTTGAGTACAAGACTCCAAGACATTATTACATAGAACATAGTTAACTATAGCAGAAAAAATTCTTTATTTCAATAATGAAAGTTTGAATGATAAACCTAACATCAGATTTGTTTTTTAGAAGAAAAATGAAAGAAAGTCTAAATAACCACTGATAGCAACTAGATTGAACATGTGTCCCTAGTAGTCAGGAACATGACTGGGACCCCAAATATCAAAATGAACTAACTCAAATAAAATGATACTTCTATGACTGTAACGGTCATGAAAACTGAAATGGTGATGCTTCCCAAGTTGTCAAGCCTCGCAATCAAAAATAGACTGAGAAGGGGTCTACAGGAGGGCTCTACACAACTTCTGCAGAGGAAGGCAACAAAATTAAAAATGTCACATGCATCTAGAGACTGATCTAGTGGGAGTGGAAGATCTTCCTACAAAAGGAGTTTGGACTAGTTTGTAGAGACCTCCTTGCTCACGACCACATCCAATCACCCTGCCCGTGATTATATCCTGAAACACAAGAGAAGAGGGGTCGAGTATGGCGTGACAATGTAGATCTTTAGTAATCTGATAATAAGTTCATAGAAAAATCAGGTGTGTGAAGAACATTCTGCATCCGCATAGACGGTGTCAATTGAATCTTCCCTGTCATGTAATAAAGGAATGTGTCCCATCTACAATGGCTATAGATCTGCATAGATGTACTAAACTATAGGAAGTGAATTGTACTCTATCTCTATAGAGATGATGAGATGATTCTAAGTCCATAATCCACTCTGATATGTCTAACCTGCGGCAACTAGTAAATGCATAAGATACGCATGAGGTACTAGAAGAGGCAGTAGCTACGATTTCAGAAGCGGCTGAAGGAGAACTAGTACTAGGACTCATAGAAGGAGTCATGATCTCCCTTAGATAAGAGACAAGGTCGTAGAACTTCTGATTAGCAGAAGTGACAGTAGGCTCAACCTACTCGGTAACATGGGCAGACACATGGTAACCGTGCTTCTGATAAAGTGTCCTCAAAGTGCCCATGCCAGTTGCAATGCGTGTGGTACTGGTATGAACGTTCACCACCTCTGCCACGGACATCGCATCCTATCAACTGTGTTGAACCTCCTCTACCGTGAGATACAACAATCATAGAGGAGGTCTGAGTAGTGGCTGTAGAAGGCACTGTAATCCTGCTCAGTCGGTTGTAGTCCTCCACATAGGAGGTATAGAAGCATTTGTAAGAAGCTGGGTGCATGTAGCATCATAGTGTGAGTCAAGTGCCGCCAGAAAAGCTCCAACCATAGTGGGATTCTTGTATGTCGTTTGATGCTCTACAAAAGCGTTCAGAGGTATGAAGTTGTAAAGCTTATCAAAAATGCCACTAAACCATGAGTAAAAAGTATGAACTGGATGATCATCCTACTTGGCTATGAAAATATTGCATTGAAGTTGCAGGATTTTCATCTCATTCCTTTCCTGAGAATATGTGGATGCAAGGATGTCCCACATTGCCTTGGTAATGGGATGATGGAGAATGTCATTAGCTATATGTGGTAAGGATGCAGGATAGCCATAAAAGTGTATACGTGTCATCTTGCTTCTACAAAGCATTCACCTGATCTTTTAGGCTAGCTTTGGTCGTGTTAAAATGTGTTCATTATTTTACACTCCATAACCTCATGAACTGTATGGACCATAACTAATAGTTGCTCTTATCCATCTTTACGATGAGCATCAGGCCTTTTTTTTAGAGAATAGAGGATGGGATTCCAAGTTGGGACCCATCACAAGTTATATTAACTTAAAAATGGAACAAAACATGAGTTATACAAAAGATTAGTACATGATCGTGGCTATGAAACTATGTAAACATTTTCTGGATAAAAATGTTGCCCACAAAAGGCATATTCATTTCTAGCGACCTAGATGGACAAGATGAGCATCGTTCCTTGAAGGCACCGAAAGATGATAAATCAGCCTTGCTCTCTAGCATGATGCTAAAGGAGTTGGGAAAGGATGTGACCAGAGCTGTAGACTATTATGAAGATGTCTACACAATCATATGGGGAACCGATTGTGTGTAGACTCAAGACACAACTATTCCCATCAACTTTTGACATGTTTAGGGAACATAGATGAGTTTAGAGGTATGAATTCATCCCGAACAACTTAAAATCATGACTCTCCAGGACCTATGGCACACTAGAAATGCTTAGGGTTGGCTCGTGGATGTGTGACAGGGACCCCATATGGGTCATTGGGTGGTACACGACCACTGATGATGAGTGGTTATGGCATGGAGGCCACTGGAGGACTCCTAGTTGCCATTAGCAGTGGCTAAACATGATCGCTCATGATTAGCGACGGGGAGAGCAACCCTCTAGTGATGCCTAGACAGGGTCGTGTAAGTGTCGCAACGGTGAGAGATGTTGTGCAAGAGCTGAGTAGTGGGTACCTCGTAGTATCTCGACCCACCTACTCAGGTCCTGTATGGATATGCATAAAGGGGTGCTCCTACAACGATTCTGGTTAGAGCATAGTTGACGTTTAATCCAAAGGATCTACTGCTGGATAAGTCCATTTGACTGCTAATCCTCTTGATAGTATGGTAGTAGCATCTAAATGTGCATATTTGTCTCTATTAAGCTAGTCAATCTGTAAAAGAAGATAGCTAGCCCATCTGGACAACCATTCTTGTATTACTGGGCCATGGGAAGAAAGAAGTTGTCGGCTATATAAATCTGAAAGGTGGCAAGGCTAGATCGGAAGAAGTGAGAATCTCAAAAACATCAGTGGCCCCTGATTATATAGTAGGACACTCGACAATCACAACGGAAAGAAGAAATTGCAATAGTCAGGATTCACGAGGTGGTAGCACGGGTGGTGTACGTGATAGCGACATGCGTCGGGGAGGCTGTACAATAGGGTAAGGTGGGTGGGTCTCAAGTCTCCGCTTTAAGATTGTCACCCCGATACCTTATGAAAGGAAATGAATGACTTGATTATTCTGTGGGCCATAGAGCTCTCTTATGCAGAGAGGAGAAACCCTAGAGGGTAACTTGCATAAGAGAGATATGATAAATAGGAATATACAAAATAACTCTTAATAATAACTATGTAAAAATTCATCGATTTTTCCTTGGAATCTCTAGATTATATATAAAAGCATCGTCAGCAACTAAGAAATGAGAAATACATGAAGCCCTCCAATGGACATGGAAATGCTTAGTGGCATTTTGTTGAAAGTAGTTAAAAGAAAACCCATGCTTAGAACTTCTTCCATAATAATAAAGAAATAAAGAGAGCATGGGATAAAGGATCTCCTTGCCTTAATCCTTGTTTACCTTTAAAGCAACTTGAAGAAGATCCATCAATTAAGTGTAAGAATGGTTCCTTACATATACAAGCTTTTATGTCATCAGACACCATCTTGTTAATGGGAAAGAACTTCAAACAAAAAGTTCCATTCCATACAATCATAAGCTTTTTTCATGTCAAGCTTTAGAATTTTATTGCAATCTCTACAAGTTTCCTTCAAGTGTCAGCCATTTCCAGAGCCCAAGCAATATTATCAAAGATGCTTATTCCCAAAATAAAGCCACCTTGATTGTTAGCCACTAGTTTAAATGAGGAGTTAATCTTTCAATGATAATTTTAGCAATAATCTTATAGCTCACAATACAACGGCATTCAGGTTTTATAGTCAGTGAACTCTTTAGGTTCCTTCTTTTTCGGAATTAAAGAGAGAAACATCAACTTGACAATATGAGGCACATGTAGATCAACAAAAATTCTTTTATATCAATAACCATATCTTCCTTGATAATATTCCAACACTGAACACAAAAAATACTAATAAACCCATCAGGTCGCGGAGCCTTGTTCTTTGGAAGAGATTTAACAATGTTATTAATTTCTTGCTCCTCAGGTATAAAAATTAAATCTCTATTATCATCCTTCCTTATAAGGCAAGGAAGAATAACAAAGACTCATTCCAATTAGTCCCATATGAAGTAAAGAGATTTCTGTATAATTCAATTCCAATAGCAACAATAATATCCCATTTACCTTTATATGTAGGGTTATTCGATAACGAGTGTAGTTTTCTCATTTCTGGTTAAGATTCACTGTAAATGAAAAAATAGTATTATTATCTCCTTCATTGAGCCAATGTGCTTTTGATTTTTGTTTCTAAAGTGTTTCATATTGACGAAGATGATCCAAACACGTAATCAACCACAAGCAATCAACTACAAATAACATGCATGATTTTACATGGAAAATCCTACTTGTGTAGCAGGGAAAAAACACAGGCAAAGAGAGGTTCCACTATGAGAGAAACAAGAGTACATATACAAGAACCCTAGGAGGCGACAACTCTCCTGGAATGAGACTCTCTGACAACCCAGACCTTAACCCCATAATACGTATATAGAAGTAATCACTAAACGGATCCTATTTGGATACAAAAATCTGTAGCCAAGATCCATTTACGGATTGTATTTGTATCGGAATTTCGGTACTTCAAGGCATATATCAACTAGGCAAATTCCTTAGTAATGTCCCGAGACTACATAGGTCCCTAAGTAATGCAGAATGTGTTTCTTTTACTTGAGTAGTGTAGCAATATCTCATGTTAGAAATGTGACGCTCATATCGCATTTTTAAATGGGGAAGGCTCATGACAAGGGGGGTTGTGTGAGACCCGCGAACATAGAAATGTAGTAACATATGGGCCAACATACTGGGTGGTGGTGCAGGTGTAGGCACCAGAGGTGGTGTAGGTACTGGAGGTGATGCAACCGTAGGAGGAGGAAGCATATATCCCTCATCTTCAAAGTTAGACGGAGCCAACTTGTCACATGTAGGAGAGAAATACATAATAGACTCAAAGAAGGTGACATATGCACTAAAATAGTACTTATGTCGAACCGGATCAAAACAGTGATACCCCTTTTGGGTATGAGAGTAGCCTACAAAGACACATTTGACCATTCTAGGAGAGAGCTTGTCTCGACCATGCATCATATTATGAACAAAAGCGACAGATTTAAATACACGGGGTTTAAGGGAGAACATATCCTTCTCAAAAAACACAATCGAGAAAGGAACCTTCTCTCTTAAGATAGAAGATGGCATACAGTTCACCAAGTAGCAAGCAATGAGGACCACATCACCACAGAAAGAGTGAGGAGCTTGATTCTGGATCAAAAGTGTCCCAGTCACATCAAGTAAGTGATTATGTTTGTGTTCAACAACACCATTCTGTTGAGAAGTATAAGCATACGAGATATGGTGTACAAAGCCAAGAGACCTGAAGAACTCAGATAGTTGTGACATGCAGAACTCTAAGGCATTATCATAGTGAATAAACTTGACATTAGCATGAAAATATTCTTTATTTCACTAATAAAAGATTTAATGACAAGCCTAGCTTCAAACTTTTTTTCAACAGAAGAACCCAATAAAAACTATAATAATCATCCACATCAACGAGATAAAAAAATGGTGTCCCTGAAGATCAGGAACATGACCGGGAACCTAAATATCTAGATGAATAAGCTCAAATAAATGACTAATGCCATAACTCTGACGACCACGGAAAGAAGAGCGATGCTTCCCAAGCTGGCAAGCCTCGTACTGCATGTAAGAATAGAATGATTTGATGGGAACTATAGAGGCACTGACACTAGGAGATGAACCAGTCTGTAGAGCCCCCGCTGCTTACGAACACATCCAATCACCCTGCACATGAGTATGTCCAGAAACACAAGAGTGGAGGGATAAAAAATGACAAGACAATGTAGATCCTTTGTTATTTGACTAATAGAAAGGACATTCATCTGAAAATCAGGAGCATATAAACCATTCTGTAGGTTCATGAATGGTGTCAAATGAACCGCCGCCTATCCTGTTATGGCCCCATTTATAATGACGACCCATTTACTAGGGATTATAGATATGTAAGTATTGAATTATGCTCCGCCTCCACATAGATGGTGAGAAGCACCGGAGTCCATGATCCACTATGTCATATCTACCATGTTACAACTGGTAAAAGCATAGTCTGTACCCAAGGAGCTCGAAGAGGCTCTAGCACCAGCTGCAACATCTGGGGAACCTATAGTGGTGCCGACATCAAGAGTCATAATCTCCCTTAGACGGGAGACAATATCGTCAATGCGTGAATCTGGTTGAGGAGTCAAACTGTCTGGGGGGTCAATCTGCTCAGACACATGAGCAGATACGGGTATCCATGCTTCTGATAGCATGTATGCTCAGAGTGTCTCGGATGACTATAAAAGGTGCAGGGACCACACTGAGGTCCAACTCCTTTGCCAAGGGGACCACACCCTCTGAATTGCACAGAACCTCCTCTGCTGTGAGACGTAGCCATCACTGAAGAGGTATCTATGGTGGCAATAGGTGGGATAAGAAGCCTGTTGAGGCAATTGTAGGCCTCCTCCAAGGGAGGTATGGTCGCACCCGTGAGAGACAGTGGGCGTGCAGCTTCATACTCCAGGTCCAGGGAGGCCAAGAAACCTCCAACCATCGCAGAGTTCATGTATGCCAACTGCTGCTCCGAGGAAGTGGTAACATGCATGAAGCTGTGAATCTTCTCAAACATGCCGCAAAGCGAAGAGTAGAATGTATGAAGAGGACGTTTGTTCTGCTTAGCCATGTATATATCAAACTATAATTGAAGAATCTTAGCCTTGTTCTTGACTTGGGTATATGCGGCTGCCAGAATATCCCACATCGCCTTGACGATGAGTTGGTTCAAAATGTTGTTGACGATCTCTCTGGAAGTGTCCCAAAAAGCCAAACACGCACGTACTCATCATCTTGCTTCCACGAATAATTGTCCCGTCTTATCTGTTGGCTTTGTCTTTAACAGAATATGCTCCTTATTATTGCACGACATATTAAACTACATGGATCACACCTCATAGTTGGTCACATCCATCTTCACGATGGGAGCCAACCCTTAAAGGCACCATGCGAATAGAAGACATCACCCTTGTTCTCTGACAAGATGAAAAAGAAGGCTAAAATGGAACTCAACCCAGGAAATAGACCAATCCAAGCGAGCCTACACGATCATATAGAGGATTGGTTGTACATATAGACTCATATAACCCTCCTTATCAATCCTCAAGACGTACTAGAGCTGGAAAATGTGATTTATAGGTATGGAATCACCTTTTCCGGTAAAAATCAGACTGTTTAGCAAATCTGTGTGGTGTTGGAGAGGATAAGAAGGGCCCTCGAAGGCCTATTGGCGACTGGGAAGTGCCCTAGGGGGCCAGCAGGGGTTGGCAAAGGCATTGATGGGCTGGGAAGCATCGCAGGAGGACCTCGGGTGGTCCTTATACGATACATGGTTGCCTAAAGGGGACTTGTGACAGTGTTGCAACCCAAGGGTGGACTGGGCAACACCTACAGAGGGCCTTCAATGGATCTACGGTGGCGCAAGGTAGCCCGAAGGTGGCCTGTGGTGACGTTACAACCCTTGGGAGGGCTCGGCGGTGGCATCAAAGCCCTCCGTAGGGCTGGGCTACGTGCGAGGAGACCTCCAAGGAGGTGCGGTAGCGGTGTATGGCGTGTAAAGGGGAGCGACGGGTGGGGCTAGTGCAGAGGTATGAGAACTATGATCTAGGACCATTGCTTTGATACCATGTGGAGATAAAATAATGAGTTAGTTATTCATAAGGCCTTAAGGTTCTCTTATATAGAGGAGAAACTTGTTGGGTAAATTACATGAAGAAGATGGAAAGAAAAGAGAATACATAAAAGAAACAAAAGGTAACTAATATATCAACATGTTTCAAAAGCATAAATGCATTTATAGAGAATATACAAAGACTTTAGAGGATAAGAACAAAAAAGGGATATTTACACCTATAACCCTGAGTAATTTCATAATCACCCCAGATACCCGCTATAATCACGAATTACATAAGAAACCCCGAAAAGTTGCTTCGCCTCACACCTATAACCTTCCGTTAGTTTCAACTGTTAACCCCAACCGCACCATTGAGTTAATCTATTTAGCACCAATCCAACGTCTAAAATTAAATGACAATTAAAAAGAAACATCCCCTCTTCCTCCTTCAGCAGTGCCCCCTTCCTCCTCCAGCAACACCCCCTCCCTTCGCCGCCGACCATCTCCCCCTTCCTCCTCTAGAACCTCCGCCCACGTTGACCTTGAAGAGTAGCGGCACGAGGAGGGGGGAATCTTACGAAGGAAGGAAGCAGTGGTCGAAGTAGCTTGCGTGTTGACGAGGGACGCTGACAAGGGTAGGGGTAGGGGGGCCGACCTGGGGGAGGGGGAGGGGCTTTGAACAAGGGAGGCAGCAGGGGGGCTTTGACGAGGCGGCAAGGGGGGGGGGGTGGAGGCAGCAGAGGTAAAGGAGTCAACCGGTGAAGGAGGGTGTGGGAGGGGGGCTTTGACAAGGCATCACATGGGAGTGGAGGGAGGTGGTAGCGGGGGCTTTGACGAGGCGACAGGGGGGAGCGGAGGGAGGCAACAGAGGTAGGGACGAAGGAGAGTGTACGAGGGGGGGATTTGACGAGGCGGCAAGTGGGGAGGGGAGGGAGGTGGCAGAGGTATGGGGTCAACCAGGCGAGGGAGGGGGGGTCACGAGGCAACAAACGGGGGATCTTACCGGAGGGGTGGGATTTGATGAGGTAGTGGGGGTAGGGGGGAGGCGACGAGGGAGTTTGCAGCAACGAGGTGACAGGGGGGAGCGGAGGGATGCGACAGAGGTAGGGGGTTGACAGTGACGAGGAGGTAGGGGGACGGGAGGGAGGCGGCAGAGGTAGGGGGGTCGACGGGGAGCTTGCAGCGACGTGAGGGAGGGTGGCTACAACTGTTTGGGATTTGACGATGGGGAGGGAGGACAACATGCTGGATGAGGGTAGGGGGCCTGCAGCTGGTTTCGATCTTCAATGATGGGAAGGGAGGGGGGTTGCCAGGTTGGAGGAGGAGGAGGAAATGGGGGGTTGCCTGGTGGGGGTCGGGCTTATGGTGGGAGGATGACGATGGTGGGGGGAGCGAGATTGCTTGGCTGGAGGAGGAGGTTGGGGGAGGAAGGGGAGGGGCCATTCGTAAATAAAGAGGAACTCAAAGGGTGTAAAATATAAAATACTTGACGGATAGTATTATAGTTAATGGAAAAGTAGGTGGAAGTTAACTCAAGGTTATGATTGCAAGAGTTAAGTACTATTCAGGGTCCTGGGTGTAGTTCGTGATTATAGAGGGTATCTGGGGTAATTATGGAATTACTCAGGGTTATGGGTGTAAATATACCAACAAAAAAAGTAGAGTTAGGGACATTTCTGCAAGTTTTGTCAAGTTGGACAATTTACAAGGTTTTTATTTGTACTGAAAAACAACATTGTAGATTTTACATACTTTTGATCAGCAAGCAAAAATGTACCATAATCATCAAAATAATAAAGTCAATCCTTGGACACATGATTGATCATTTGATACTCCAATGGATCACACCCTTGATTGATTAATGTTTTTGATCCTGATTGATCAAGATTTGGATCTTGATTGATCACTACTGATTGACCAAGTTTTGACCACGATCGATCACTTTCAAATTGCAGATCAACGATCATCTAACATTCACAAAATAACTGATCACCTTGTAACCGATCGATTACCTATGGTCTATCATCTTTAAAACCACTCGGATCATGTCCCAAACCCTTGTTGGACCCATTATGACCCCTCCCCTCCCGCTGACCCCGTTCCCACCTCCGATGTCAATTGATCGCCCCAGTCCTACCCAAACGTTTGAATTCCGAACACAATCCCACGATCAAGCATATTTACTCGCTTCTATCCATTAATCACCAACTGACCTATGAACGCCTACACGACCCAGTCGATCCATGCACCCACCACCAAAGTTTTTTTGTCATTTGACTGAATACCGATCGTTATGTTCTCCCTAACTACCGTCAATCTAAAAACCATCGCACGATCGGGCTCATGCACCCACTTCACGCCTCAAACCTCTTTCGACCTCATTACCTCCCAATCTAACCATCGCGTCCCTTGATGTTATTCGGTCATCTGACCACATACATGCTCATCTACTTGCTCCTCTCCTTGAACCACCATATCGACAATGTTAATCCTTTTGCCACCTAAATCCTCACTTCCACCCTCGATGTCCTTTGTTCATCCAACAAAATATATGCTTTTCTTGTTCTCGAAACATTCTACAACTCAAAGTCCACCCCATGAACAGGTCTTTGGACCAGGCTTATGTCCCAAACCATCGTCGACCCCATTACCCCAGACCCTCGCACCTTCCTTAATGTTGTTGGTCGAATATAAAATGTTCCGACCCCCTCTGATTGTCTGCAACTCGAATACCACCCCGTAAACGATTCGGATTTTTCTCATTATATTGTTGTACATTTACTTTGTAACTTGATTGACTTTAGGTAAAGGAGATGATGGAAAAGGGTGGAGAAAGCTATGAAGCCGAATCAAAGCTTAAAACATGATTTCAAAAGATACAACTTAAAGCATCTGGCTCAAAAAACTCAAGTCTTGATTTCAAAAGCGTAAATGCATTTATAAAGAAGATTTGAAGACTTTAGAGGACAAGAATAAGCAAAGAAGACTCAGGAGCATTTTTACAATTTTTATCGAGTTGGACATTGCACAGTTTTTACTTGTGCTGAAAAATAGCATTATAAATTTTGCATTTTCATGATCAGCAAGCAAAAATGTGTCAGAATCATCAAAATCATAAAATCGTTTCTTGGACACATTGCCGATCATTTTAGACACATTGTCCTTGGTTATTGATCAATCAACCTTTTGATCATAATTTACTAAATTATCGATCACTTTCTAATTCACAAAATGATCGATCACCTCGTTGACATGATCAATCACCTATGATTAATCATCTCCAAAACCATCTTGATCACGTCCCAAATCTTGTTGGCCTCGTTATTCCCCTCCAAACCATGTGCCTACCTCTCAATGTCAGTCAATCATTCGATTGAATGTGGATCGCTCAAGTCCTACCCAAACAACTGAAATCCGAACACGACCCACAATCGAGCTTGCGTGGCTGCTCCTATCAATAAATGACCGGCCGTCCTATGAACCTTCACTAACCCCCATCGATCCTATCACCCGTCGCCGAAGACCTTTGTCCATTCGCTTGAATAAGGATCGTTCCCTTCTCCTTAACTGTTGCAACCCGAAGACCACTACACAATCGAGCTCATGCACCCCTCAATGCCCCAAACACCTGTCAACCTCATTACCACCCATCCTGACCTTCACGGCGCCTGGTGTTGTTCGATTGTCTAACCAAGTACCATCTCGTGCATTTGCTCCTCCCTTCGATTCATCATATCGACCCCGTTAATCCTATCCCCACCTAAACCATCTCTTTCACCCTTGATTTACTTCATTCGTCTAATAGCATATTGGTTCTGCAAGTTGTATGCAACTCAAGACCACCCCCTAGACCATGTCTTTGCACCTGTCTTACGTACCAAATTCTTGTTGGTCTCATCATCCCCCTACCCTTAAATTACCACCTCATTAGTGACTTAGATTTTGTTAGTAACATTGTTGTATATTTTACTTTGTAGTTTGATTTATTTTAGGTAAAGGAGATGATGAAAAGGGTAGAGAAATCTATGGAGCTGAATCAAAGCTTAAATCATGATTTGAAAGACATGGCTTAAAGTATCTAGCTCAAAAAAACTCAAGTCTTGATTTTAAAAGCACATATGCATCTATATAGAAGATTTGAAGACCTTAAAAGACAAGAACAAGCAAAGAAGACTTAGGGGCATTTTGTGCAAGTTTTGCCAAGTTGGACCCAAGAACATAGTTTTTATATGTGTTGCAAATAACAATATAGATTTTTTATATTCTTGATCAGCAGGCAGAACTATGCCAGAATAATCAACATCATAAAATCATTTCTTAGGCACATGAACGATCATTTTAATACTCCGATGGACCAACCTTGATCGATCATTTTTTTATCATAATCGATCAATCCTTGGCTACTGATCGATCAACATTTAGATCCCAATCAATCACTCTTGATCGACCAACTTTTGATCACGAACGATCACTTTTCAAATTGCAAATCAATGAGCATCTAACAGTCATAAAATGATCGATTACCTTGTTGACCTGATCGATCACCTATGATTGATCATCATAAAAACAACATGAATCATGTCTTAGACCCCAGTTACCCCTCTCTAGCCCTAGTGCCCCCCCCCCAACCCCAATGCTAGCCAGTTGTCTGATCAAATGTAGACCCCCAGTCCTACCCAAAAAACAGAAATCCGAACACCACCCCATGATCAAGCATGTGTGTTGGCTCCTATCCACAAACCACCCCTCAGCCCATTAACCACACCCACCCCACTCGACCCCGACACATACCCAAAATTCTTTTGGTTGTTCGGTCGAGTACCGATTGTTACCTTCTCTCCCTAACTGCCTGCAATCCAAAGACCATTGCACGATTAGGCTCCTGCATTTGCTTCATGCTCCAAACTCCTGTCGACCTCGTTACCTCCCAACTCGACCCTCACAATCCTTAATGTCATTCAGTCATCTAGTCGAATACAAACATGTTCCCTTGCTCCTTTCCTCAAATCTCCTTATCGACCCCATTAATCCTATTCCCACCCCACCCAATGCCTTGCTTCCACCCTCGTTGTCCTCTATTCGTCTAGCAGAATATTGGCTTTTCCAATTCTCTAAATTGTCTACTACTCGAAGATCACCCCAAGACCAGGTCTTTGCACTCGATTCACATCCTAAATCACTATTGATACCATTACCACACCCCCACCATCGTCGCATCCTCCCCAAATATTTTTCGATCAACTGGATGAATACATGATGTTCTATCCTCTCAGTGATCTACACCTCGTAGACCACCCCGTTAGTGACTTAGATTTTGCTAATGAAATTATTGTATACTTACTTTGTAGTATGACTGATTTCAAGTAAAGGAGATGATGAAAAGGCTAGAGAAAGCCATGAAGATGAATTAACGCATAAAGCACGATTTGATAAACACAGCTTGAATTATCTAGCTTAAAAGCCTAAAGTCTCGATTTCAAAAGTACAAATGAATTTATAGAGAAGATTTAAAGACTTTAGAGGACAAGAACAAGAAAATAAGAGTCATGGGTATTTCTACAAGTTTTGTTGAGTTGGACGATTTACATAGTTTCTTATGTATTGAAAAACACCATTATAGATTTTACACATTGTTAATCAACAAGAAAAAATGTGCCAAAATCATAAAAATCATAAAATCATTTCTTTGACACATGATCGATCACCTTGATACTCCGATAGATTATCCTTGATTGATCAATTTTTTGATTCTGAATGGTCACCCTTGATCTATCATCTTTTGATGATGATCGATCATTTTTCAAATTGCAGATCAATAATCAGCTAACATTCACAAAATGATAGATCAGCTTGTTGACATGGTCGATCACTTATGATCGACCATCCCTCAAAATCATCTGAATCACATCCCAAACCCATGTTGGCCATGTTACCCCCCTCCAAACACCAAGTTCACCCCCTGATGTCAACGGTCATCCGGTCGAATGTTGATGGTTCCAATCCTACCTAAATGGTTAAAATTCAAACACCACCCCACAATCGAACTTCTCTGATCTCTCCTTTCCATAAATCGTCCCCTACCTACCCCACTTGACCCATGTACCCACCCCCTAAGTCCTTCTGTCGTTCAATCGAATCGATTGTTCCATTCTCTCTAACTGCCTATATATCGAAGACCGCCACATGATCGGGCTCATGTATTGCTTCACACCCCATCCCTATCGACCTCGTTAGCCCCCAACCCTATCCTCACGAGCCATATGTCGTTCGGACGTTTGATCGAATATCAGCCCATGCATTCTCTCCTCTCCCCGAGCCTCCATATTTACCCCATTAATACTGTGCACACCCTACCTGAACCCCCTCATCTACTCTCTATGTCCTTTGTTTGTCCAATTGAATACGAGCTTTTCTTGTTTTCCAAACTATCAGCTACTCAATAAAACCCCATGATCAGGTCTTTGCAATTGGCTCATGTCCTGAACCCCCGCCGGTCCCATTACACCCCGATCCTCATGCCATCCCCCAATGTCGTTCAATAGTATGGCCGAATACAAGATGTTCCACCCCCTCACACCCAACCATCTGCAACTCGAAGACCACCTCATTAGCGACTTTCGGAAGACACGACTTAAAGCATCTAGCTCAAAAAGCTCAAGACATGGTTTCAAATGCACAAACACATTTATAAAGAGGATTTGTAGACTTTGAAGGACTAGAACAGGCAAAATTCTGCAAGTTTTATCGAGTTGGATGATTTACATAGTTTTTATGAGTTCTAAAAAATAGCATGATATAATCTTCATATTATTGATTAGAAAGCAAAAATGTACCAGAACCATCAAAATCATATAATCATTTCTTGGGCACAAGATCGATTATCTTTTTACTCTAACAGATCACCCTTGATTAATCATGTTTTTTGATCCCGATCGATCCATCGGTTAATATAATCAATCAATATTTTGGTCATGATCGATCACTCTTGATCGAACATCTTTTGACTATGACTGATCACTTTTCAAATTTCAAATCGATGATCATCAAACATTCACAAAATGATCGATCACACTGTTGACTTTATCGATCACCTATGATCATCCCTAGAACCACCTATATCATGTCCCAAATCCTCGTTGATCGTGTTACCCATCCTCTAGACCCCATTCACACCCCTCATGTCAATAGGTCATCCAATCGAATGTCGATAATTTTAGTCCTACCCAAATTTTTGAAATCCAAACACCACCACATGATCTAGCATGTGTGCCTTCGATCCATAAAACACCCATCAACCTAAGAGCCTCCAACCACCCCACTCAACCCTCGCACTTACCCTTGAAGTCCTCCAATCATTTGGTCAAATATTAATTATTTTGTTCTCCCTAGTTGCCCGCAATCCGAAGACCATTGTATGATCAAGATCATGCACCTGCTTCATGACCCAAACCCTGTTGACCTCGTTACCCCCCCAACCCGACCCTTGTGACCCCAAATGTCGTTTGGTCATCTGATCGAATACAAGGTCATGCACTCGCTACATTCCCCAAACCGCCATATCAACCATGTTAATCTTATCACCACAGCATTTAAACCCTTACATCCACCCTTGATGTTCTTTGTTTGTCCAACTGAACACTGGCTTTTCCAGTTCTCCAAACCATCTGTTAGCCGAAGATCACCCCATGACTAGGTCTTTGCACCTTGATCATGTCCCAAACCCCTGTTGGTCCTATTACCACCTGAACCTCGTGCCCTCCCCTAATGCAAGAATACAAGATGTTCCGACATCACTAACCGCTTGCAAATCTAAGACTACCATGTTACTGACTTAGATTTTGCTACTGACATTGTCGTATATTTACTTTGTATTTTGGTTGATTTTTAGATAAAGGAGATCATGGAAAAGGTAGAGGAAGCTTTGAAGTTGAATTAAAGCTTAAAACACAATTTAAAAAACATAACTTAAAGCATCTATCTCAAAAAACTCAAGACTCATTTTCAAAAGTATAATTGCATTTATAGAAAATTGAAGACTTTGGAGGATAAAAACAAGGAAAGAAGTCTTAGCAGCATTTTTGCAAGTTTTACCAAATTTGATTATTTATAGTTTTGTTTGTTCTGAAGAACAACATCAGTAAATTGAGGAGGGTTGTGCATTAGATAGCTTATGAATCTCCATTTCATCACATTTATTTTTTTATTTTGGTCTTTAAACCCTAGCTAACTGCATGTAAATAACATTATTTTGCATGAAATAACATACATTATTTATTATGTAAATATTGTATAAAATATTGTATTCAAATCCAAAATAAAAGAATAAAGAAAAGAAAAGAAATTTTAAATGAAATGCCAAAGGTATTAAATGATCCTAAACACCGAGACCTAGGCATCATGATGACTGGGTCGACAAGGAATAAAGTAAGCAGAGATAAGGGCCAAAAACAATAATAAAACCCTATTTTTTATTCTTTAATAATTAGTTTTGGGACCTATTTTATTCATTATTATTTACACCTCAAATCAATAAACTTTAAACATGAAAGTTGTAGATAAAAATATATAGAAAAATACAAAATTTAGTTCTCATAAAAATAATGTATATTACGATTTCTACACTCAGAAAAAATCTAAAATCCAAACTTCACAGGCCTATATCTCCTCCATATGAATTCAAAATTCATTGAAATCATCTTTAATTGTATATAACTTTTTATTACCTATTTAATGAAGGTGGTTTCATTTAATTTGGAGTTAAGATGCAAAAGTTAGGTTTTAAACCCTTATAGTACAACATATCTGAATAAAAAATCATTTTATTTATTCTTTATATTCTTTAATATTTTATATTTTTATAATTTTGTAAATATTATTTACAACATATGTACATAAATAGAATAAAATAAAACCATTAAATATACTAAAATAAATAAGTATACTAAAATGCATAAATGAATTACATATGCAAATAGCGATATAATAAATACATCTATTTATTTAAGTGTATAAATAACTTCAGAAAAATATAATAAAAATATATTTAAGTGTATTCTAATAATTTATAAATATATACATTATGTTTATAAAATAATAAAATGTAAAATACAAAATAAAAATAAAATACACATTGTACAGATAAATATACCTCTAACTATACATGTAAAAATTAATCTATAATAACTTAAGTTGTAGAAATAAAATAATATTAAAATACTACATAAAATAATAAATATTTTCATGTTTTAACCTAAAATCAATAAAATCATTTATTATTTTTTTTGAATTAATAAACTTTTTATTTTTTCCTTTTGTCTTCTTCTTGGCTGACGTGGACTAATGAGGAGTGAGTCCACGTTGACCTTGGTCAACTGCTCACCCCTCCCTAGGTCCGCATCTGACAGACCTATACCCTAATGTTCCTTGAATTTTGTTGTTTGATTCTTTCACTTATTCAGCTCAATCTCTCTTTGACTTTTGTACGTCGATTAATGATCTTTCACACGCCCCTGATTTTTCGATCTGAGGTCCTCTTCATCGAGCACCCTTCCCAATCAAACTTCCCCCTATACATAAGCCACCGTCAGTCCTCATTTGACTTTTGATCTCCCTTAGCCCCTCAAAATCCCCGAATCTCAAGTCTTGAAGCATCCTGGTGACAGTAGGAGCGTCGAAGACCCCATTGGCATAGAGGAAGAGGAGTATAGGTCGAGATCCAAGCTTCCCCGACAAGCTCTGTCGCGAGCTCCGCTCCAGGCTCCTCTAGGCTAGTGAGCATCTACTTTTTGCATTTTTCTATCCTAGTCTTAGCACTAGAGTAGACTAAGTTTTATTTCCTGTTAGTTTCATCTTGTTTTTCCTAAAAACAAAATCGTAGTTCACCGAAGCTAAGCTCTGGCGAACCTCCTCACCATCGTTGCTCTATGCTCCAAGCACCTCCACTCCCCCAGATCTTGCTTAGATCAGGAGAATCATTCTCTTCCTCTGTCGCATCGTTATAGAATGCCACCTCGACCCATTTTTGCTCTAGCCTTGCCCAAACCGAGCCCAAACATTCATCTTCTTGTTTCCAAGATAATCCTGTAGGTCAAAGCTCCTGAAGACCCCATCAGGGTCAATTTTTATCGAAGAACGGGTATCTGGATCTCCCGACCTTCACCAACATCTTGAAGGATATGGAGAAATCCTTACACGCATCACAAAAGTGTTAGGATCTCATCATATGTGATTGGGAACGACTAGTCGTACGAGTCGCTCGGGGCAGCGGAATTTAAAAAGTTTGAATGATGAAACCACATGATCCAAGAACACTTATCGGATCATTTCATCTAAGCCACAGATAAGTCTTAGATTTACCTCTTGAAGTGTGGTTACGATCGAGTCTCTAAATGAAGAGACCTCCTATCTTAAGTCTGATTCGATGGAGGAGATGCTTGCGAGCACATCGATGAAACGTGTGCTCCTCGTAATCCATGTTGATGATCCGAGCACCCTCATGATCTCGTCACACAAGATCCGACATCTTCTTCATGTGCAAGGCGTACCGAAGAAGATGGAGATTCACGAGTAAATCATCTGACAGTATAACGACGATGTGGCAATAATGGTGACTCTCTAGGGCTCCATGGTGGACAACCACAATGAGAAAGAGAAAGAGAAAGAGACTTGGCGTGTAGATAGATAGAGGGAGAGAGCATATTTTTCATTGTCTTTTGGAAGATCTAGGGTTGCCTCTTCTTATATAATATTTTGGGAGTCCATGGATCCCAATCCATGGACAACACAAATCCAATGGTTCACATTGATTTGTATTTCTTTTAATGGTCATGATTTTGTTGTAAATTTACAACAACAATTAATTTAATTTAATTAAAATATATTTAACCATATAAATTGATTTCAAATTAAATCAATCATCTATGGAGATAATAGGAAAGAGGCTAGCCTCCTTCCATAAAGAGGGGGAACGACCACCCATTCCTAATAGGAGTCGGTGGATGTCCACCCTTCCTTTAAGGAAGGTGGCTATCTCCTCATAATCCATGAGATTGCATTATCCCATAAAATTCTTCAATATTTACAAAAACATTTATTGTAAATTATTTCACACAAAATTTCACAATTATTTTTTGAACATTGCAATCATGCCATTGGAAAATTGTGAATCACATTCACATCCTAAAATAAAATGTAAAATATATTTTCAATTAATTATCCAACGTGAATCCAATTCACATCAACATTTAAATCGTAAATATCATTTGCAAATAGCTCTCTTTTATATATTATAAATCACATATATGATATATATGATTATATGGATAATGCTATCTACATTATTCATATCCATGATAATCAAATCACATTTAATTGTCTTGGATCTCTATTTTTATGTGCCCAAATAATATGAATCACATTCACATTATTCACATCCTTCTATAATTAAATCACATTTAATTATCTTAAATAACTCTCCTTATATGTCCAAATAATATGGATCAAATTCATATTATTAATGATAATTAAATCACATTTAATTATCCATTTCTCAATGCTCGGATACATTATCAACAAGTAAATTATCCTTGAACTCTTTCAAAGATAATGTGCTTTCTCCGCGGATACTTGGAGATAAGGACAGGACGATTATGCATTCCACATATAGTGACTTGGATATTGATATCATATCTCAAATCCAGATCTTGTGGATCTCCCATAGATGTTTGACTAAATCAAAACCATAAATCTAATCTTTTCATTGCATCTGAATCACATTTACAACACTGTCCAACATTTGGACCAAGATCAGATTACTTCTCTACGGAGAGGAGTCGCTAAAATCCAAAACCATTTCATCACACCCTAGGAATGTAAGCATCATGGTTATACAACCGTTTATGATCACATCACCCTCAGGTATTCCTAATACCCCTGCATCCTGCAAAATAGTAGACCTAGAATAAACCCGAAGTTTTAGATCAATTTATATTGTCTCCTTCAGGGTTTTATAATTAAGTTTCTAATTTGATCATTGGGAGTTTGTGCCAATCATATACTTTCCAAAAGCATATATCATACCTAGGTGTTGATGATACACTTTCCAAAAGCATATATCAAACCTACAAATTCAGTCAAGCTTCCAAAGCGAAACGACCATGCACGGAATTTGATCCCAATATCTCATGAGTGATCTCATGTCTTCCAGTTCAATAAATGAATCTGTATGATCCCTTTGAGAGATCGTATTACTCATATGCCCTTGTATGCACACCAGCACGTTGTCGTATAGACCTCGATTAGGCCATCAACCTATCGGTCTGCCAAATGTACACACTCAGATATATAGCAATACATCCGTCTTTGATCAGAGGATGCATGTCTATATTTGACAGCACATGACATAGGACTTGGTTATCTTGATCTCGTTAAGTGTAACATCCGGATCCGCACAAATCCGAACCCGACCGATTAGAGTCCGTTTAACCCAGTAAATTGTCAGTCAATATTAGATGACTTAAATCGATCAGTGGATCGTGAATTAAAAGTCATTCAGGCAAAATCAACCAAAAATCAATCGCATCGTAGTGCGTGCTCGGAAAAACCACAGCGTAATTTCAAGAACCACGAAATAAACCGAGACCGTCATAAAATCTGATTCAACGAAACAAGTCAAAAGAAATCGACCATTCATCAATCGAAGGTCAGTTGATATTTTTAAAATCACAAATTTAACACCAAACTGAAACTATATCTCGAAAAGTTTGGGCATCCAAAACCGATTAAAAGTATATCAATATTATACTCATTGTGATCGTCGTTCTGAGACGATCAAATCAAGATATTGTGCATTGAAATCCATTGCTCGATGCGTGAATACGGTTAACCTTAAGAAATATCAAATAAAAAGTGTTTTAAAATAATATATATATATATATATATATATAAAGTTCTGCTAAACAGAATGTAGCAGATGTTCGATTACATATTCTAAAAAAATAAATGAATCCAAAAAAAATATAATTAATATTTCTTCTACATTGACAGTATTATATTGCCTACTTTCCAGGCCATTCCACTTGGGTTTTCTTCTATCCCACTTGTCAATCAATGGAGGCTTGCGTCGTTGCCAGGCGATTAAGGTTAAGTAATAGCGAAGGTCATTGCGACCTAAACCACTCAGACCGATCTCAACAAGAAAAATAGACCACCAAACAAAGAAATAAAGCAATCAAAATGTGGCAAGCGGTCTTGCAAGTTTATTTTGCCTAGTATAGCTACCAGGGTCGATCATAAGAAGCACAAAATGGAAAACCTACGAAGTAGTCGAGAAACCAAGAAAAGAAAGAAAATGGTGGTTTTTAATTTTTCAAATTTTTTATGATTATTATAATGAGAAAAGATTAAAGGTAAATCAAAAAGAAACACTCAAACAATTATTTAAAGGTCCAAAAGTACTCAAAAATTCCAAACAAAAATATTTTTGTGTTTTTAAAATATTAAAATGTTTTTGTGGATTCTATGGGGTTTTTCTGATTTCTAATTAATTTTCTAAAAATAAAAGAAAGTCAAAAACAGTAACCAATGTACCACTGGGATCTAAAGGCAAGTTAAAATTAATTAAATTCCTATAAAGTATTTTTTGAGAAACTACAAAGAAAAATCTAACTACAGAAGAAGAAAACACACTTTTTTATTTTTATGAATTTTTAATGATTTTTATAAGTTTTTTACGCTTTTTCAATTTTTATGGGTTTTATCAATGAGAATGGAATAAAAATTAGATAGAACTTAAAACAACACAAAAACAAGTAAACAGGAAAACTTTTAGAATTTTTTAAGGTTTTTAATATTTTTAGTTGAATTTCTAAAACAGACAGGGATGATTTCTAGTGTTTTTGAATTTTGGAAAATACTAAACGAAATCAAAACATAACCCAAAAATCATCAAAATTCCTATTGGTAGGAGCCACGTGTCAAAATTTCGTAATTTTTGGACAAATTTTGCTATTTATTTAATCAAAGACAAAACACACAGTACACAGGGACCAAACTGCAAAGAAAATAAGTACTGGGATCAAAATCTAACACGCAAGAACAAATTAGGGCCCAATCTGTAATTTTCCCATCAAAATCTACATATGTTGTAAAATAACATTCACAGGGGCATATTTGCAAATATGGAAACTAAATATGCAATCAATAATAGTAAAGAAGTTCAGGGTACATAGTGCAAATAACCCAGAAAAACACGTGATGAAGCACGTGGGTCCACACATGCAGGACTAAAATGCAAATAGGAAAAACTACATGTACTAAAGTGCAAAATGGTCTAACTGTGCACTTTATTTTACAGACTAAAATAAAAATGCAGGATAGAATGAGCAATATACACATGGAGGCACATAAGCTGTGCGTGGGGGACAGGTGTCAGCTGCTGGTTGGGCGTGAACAAACGCCCTGGACGCGTCAGATGTCAGATCTAACGGTTGTCAGATGTCAGCTACGTGGCTGGTATGGGACCGTTAGATCTGACATCTAAAGGTCTGACACCTCCAGGTGAGTGGGCGGCTGCGATGAAGTTTGGGAGAAGCGGGCGATCCAACGATGGAGAGGTCCTCTGGATGAACTGAGCTGGAGCGAACTTCGTTGGAGCACCAGGGGTGATTGGTGGCTCCAATGAAGGATCTGGATGCGCCAAAAGGATCGGAGGGCCCTTCCGCATCGGGTGGTCGGCTCTGATGGAGTGGCTGATGGTCGGATGAATGTGGTATCGACTGAAACCTAGAAGTACTCCGGTGAAGGTAGTCGAGGGCGATCTGGGTGGTCTTCGCGCACGTCAAGTCCTGCACGAGATAGCTTCGATTCGGAGCAATGCTCGGGTCGGGGTTATTGGGTCTGAAACAGAGAGAAGCGATGGTGGATGGGGGGTGGGTCTCCGGCGAGGACGATAGATAAGATCGATGGCCTAATCTTGGCAATCTGAGCCAAGGTCAGGGTGATCAGGATGCGTGGGAAGATGGAGGGTGAGCGGATGCGTCGATCAAAATGGGTAGAAGACGGTGACGAGGCTCCGACCGGCTGGTCAGAGCTGGCGGAGCGACGGTGAAATGTAGATGAAGGATTGAGCGAAATAATGGATCTATAAATGATCGGAATGCTACCTGAAGGTATTAAGATGATCCTGACCTCCACGGGAGGTGGACGGTGGGGTCTTTGCCTCGACTACGCTGCAGTTGGCATAGAGGCTCCTCGAGACGGTGCTCCGGCCATGATAGTTGAGCATCGGCTACATAGCACCTCTCCGAGCGCCAAGAGTGGCCTCCGGTTGCTGTCACCAAGGCGAAGGTGTCTAGGGTATCAGAGAAGGGTGCGGTACGAGCTCGTGAGCTGGGGAGGCATGTGGAGCTTTTATAGCATGTCCCAGGTAGTTGGAGGAACCGGATCGAGGCATGTGAACCGAGGGACGGATCCCTAAAGGAATCAACGGGCGAGGATCTTCCCTTGATAATCGGAGCCTCGAAGTGAAGAAGATGGTGGTTGGATTGGGTCAGGAAAAATTGGCGAACAACGAGTAGAAACCAGATCCGACCACAGGAAGGTCCAGGGGCAGTTGACCAAGGTCAACAATCCGCCCTGGACCAATCAAGTGCAGCGGGAGAAGAGACAAAATAGACTAGACGATAAAATAGCAGAAAATTAAACAATAAATAGATAAAAATAATAAATGATTTTCAATTAAAAAATAAATAAAATGAAAAATGTTCCTTATTTTTCAAGGGATTTTCCATGAATTTTATTTATTTTTATGAAAAATTTATGGTATATACAGTATAATGTAATATATACAGGTATAAAATACTTTTGTATTTTGTACAATGATTTTTAATTTGTTATTTTTACACAAATACCCAATTTTATATTTTATTTATTTACAACATAATGTTTGGAGTAGAAAATAATTTTTATTTTATTTTTATTATTTATTTACAAGTATTGAATAAATAAAGAAAGATACATATTTACATGTATTATATACAAGGTGAGAGAGAGTTTTATTTTAATTTTATTTTAATTTTATTTTTCTATTTTTTGTTCAATTTTTAGAAATATATACAAGGAAATAGACATATCTTTTTATTTTGATTTTTGTAAAAATAAAATATATACATAGAGGGTATATATGTACAAGGTAGAGTGGCCCTATCTCTCTCTAATTTTATTTGGCGACCAGGTCAATGCTTGGCCCTCTCTTGGGTTTAGGTCACTCAATATTTATTCTAAATATCTCCTTCTTTTTTAAATATTTATTCTTTTATTTTTGCACAAATACATGCTAATTATGAGATATTAACACATGCATGCTTATTTTTAATTTATTGTATTTACAACTATTTACATGATGCTTTGCTAAGATATTTGGCTAAAATAAAAGAATAAAGAGTGATGAATGATGATTCATCACTTTTCCTCTCCTTATTTATATCACACTTTTCTTCCCATTTTCCCCTTCAAGAGCCAAACCGAAGGGAGCCCTTGATGTTGTAGGAAAGACTTCTCAGGAGTTGCTGAAGCATTAGCTCCCTTCTGCTGCAATTGGTGAAGGTTGAACAGCTACTGCTTCCCTTATTTGGCTGGAGTTATTTTCCATTCAGAGAGTTGTTGCTCCTCTTCATTTGAGCTGCTCTTCAAGCAGCTGGGAGATGTTGTCCCTTCTTCCAAGAAGCCCTTTTTGCTACTCCAAATTGCATGTAGCTGCTACATGCCCAGTTGCATGCAAGATTAATCCTCCAATTTGAAGAATCTATGGAACATCCCCTTCCCCTCATTGTTGCCATGCATGCCTTATACTCTAAAATCCATATTATTGTGCACTGTTTGAGTCTTATTGAATGATATGTACAACCCCTTTTCCCTACTCCTCGCTGCCATGCATGTGCAATACTTTTCCCTTCTTATTGCCCTCCATATAGTTTTTCACACAATGATTATGGTTTTTAATTGTAGGATCTCTTCACAATTCTTGTGTGAAAAGTTGTCCATATCCTCTCATGTTCTTATAAGTTACATAAACTATACAGTTCTGTGATCTCCAATGTAAAAATTTATGTCCTTGGAATATGGAAGGAGGCAAACATGTTTTCACGGTGGAATAAATTTCCGAGACTGTAAGATAATATGTCACTGAATTTGCAAAGTTTTATTGTCATAAATCAGATATTTTACATGAAGGAAAGGTGTTACTCTTGCTTGTTTCAACAGTAGGATGGCATGCTTTAAAGTTTTACAACTATCTCATTACTTTGAAGGATCTTAATCCAATTAATCATATAAAGAGTGTGTATGCATATATTGCCAAGGAGATTATAATATCCAGGTGCACGTTTTTTCTCTTTAAATAAAACATAAATTAAGAATGGTTATGAGTAAAAATAATAAAGAAGATACACTTTCTTTATATATATAAATATAATATAAATTATCAACAATCATTTCCCCTATTGGAAATGAGAAGTTTATAAAAAGAAGTACCAGTCATCATCAAATTAAAAATCCTAACGGACATGGAGTACTGTGATTTTCAAATTCTAGATGAACAATATTTTGAATAACAATCACCTATACAGGATAAACTTTCCATTACCTATACATGATAGACTTTTCATTATGTATACAAGACAGTTGATGTCTATTCCAGTGTTAGTCTCTCTTTTATTTTTTTTTTAAAAAATTCAATAGAATATTATGGTTAACAAGCATGTTTGGTCTGTTTTTTTTATTTTACAAAATTTTTCTATTAATCATATATCCATTCCATAGGGCATTTAATTCCTGGAGTTCTATATTATTTCAAATCCTGCAAGAATGTATGATGTGAAATTGTTTGCAAATTACTCACGTGTTATCACTGGACACTAGAAATTACATGTTTGTAATTATGAGTAAAACATATATATATATATATGCAGAATTTCAATTTGTTGGCAGCATTATATAGATAGTAGTGACTGTATTTTACAGCTTTGGAAACATGAGACCAAATTGTGTAGTGCAGTTGAAATGCATTTCTGTTTATTAATACTAGAAATTTGTCCGTAGAAGAGGACCAACTTGTAAAGCAAATGATGATATGTATGAGAGTCAAGATATCTAGGATTAGCTAGGTTCTTTATCTATAGGAATATTGTTATATTGAGATGATTTTATTTTTTGAAGATAAATTCCTTTTATTAATAAAGTTGGAAAAGATGAAAGTTATTATTAGAAATAATATCCTGAGACCTAGAGAAATAATCATCTACATGAATAAATCTTTTAGGCATGCTTCACTATATATATATATATATATATTGATGGAAATACCTAGATCTATTCAGAAAACCACTTTAAGAATTAATAAGGAAATGAGTAGTCAAGTAATATGTTGAGAATCAATGATGTCTGATAATGATTTTTATTACTCATGATGAATCTTACATCTGACCGTGCGAGGGTGCGGTGACCCTCAACTGGGCGGGAGATAGGAAGTCCAGTTAGGTCAGAGGCCGCCAAGTACGCGGCTCTAGGATCCTAGTCCTTTTCACGATTTTTGCGCAAGCTTGTAGTGTCTTTATGCCTCGTTGGGATCCTGACTTTTGACCAGTTCCGCTAACCCTTTGTTTTAGGATACCCAGGTAGGGGATCCTCGTTTTTAGTTTTTCATACGAGCTCGTTTGCCTGTTATCGGTCAGATCATTTTCTAGATTGATTTTTCCGGAGAGTCTCTCTCACCCGTCTCTGGGGCGTAGTTTTGGAGTAGACCTTTTCCTCTATTGGACCGCACTTCCAATTAGAGGGCAAGACGGAAGAGCCCTTTTGTAGGCTACCTCACGACTTGAGTTTTGTTCTTTCGCCAGCAGACTTAGCGATACTACATCCAAATCATCCATGTCTACATCTAAGTCATCTAGGGTTACATCTGAGACAGTTACAGTTGAGGGTTGGAGGAACTACAATCAAAATTAAGTTGGTTGGAAGTGACTATAATTGGATTCGAAATCTTTATAAGCTAATGGATGTGTTGGAACTTAGTTATAATGCATTATACAACACTGCATACCTACGAAGGCACCTCAATCCTAAGACATTATTCACGTCTTAGAATCATAGTGTGAGGTCGCACACTGACTAAGACCACAGACTATCCACTAGAATTGAGAACTAAATAAATCAATAAACCTTTCCAATCTCACCTTTCCCAATTATCAAAATCTACAAACATGATATGTGAATAATATGAGAATATATATATATATACACACACACTCACACACACTTATGAGCAATCAATTACAATATAAAAATATTTTATATGGGAAATGTTGGAATAAAGGGTAAACATAGGGAGGTATATACAAGCCACTTGGAAACCTTTTTACATTGCAAGTAGAAGTAAATTTTAGATGTTTTTTCCTTTCTAATTGTTTCTTTTGTATCCATATTAAATGTCTGCTTATTTTACAATATGGCATTGGGTGTACCAGCACTCGCTGATACCTCTTCTTCCTAACATGTTTTGGCAGACAAGGAGCCTGCAACACTGTAGTAGTTGCTGACGACTTCTAGTGATCGAGTTTGTACCAGAACGTATGATATCTTTTGTTTCAGTTTTTGGTTCAGCTTATGATGTAATATGCTTCCTTCCTCTTTAGTCATATATTTTGGGATCTACATGTACATTATAATACATTCTTTTGTAACATGTATTATTATATGGAAATGAATGAAACATTGATGGCACATGTTTATTATTATTGTTGTTGTCTCTATAGTTATTTATTGAATGTGAATGTCATATGCAATAGCAGAAAAAAATTCCCCGATTTTTCAATACTTTCTGCAGTCACATGTGAATGTAATGGTGCGAATGCGTCGTAGACGGGTAACCGGATCCGAGAGGGGGTTCATATTAAGTCAACTCTTTGACCTAACTAATCTGACACCTTAGAATCTCTATTCCTATGCAGAGGACCTGCATCAAGAGGTCGATCATATATTAGCCAAAAGATAAAGGATTGCCATCTCCTACTCAGTCTGGAGATCATCTCTTAATAATATTTTGATGGAGCTTGATGAGTCCTCAATCTAACTCTTTAGATATTCATCTAAGCACCAACCTCTATGATTCAACAATTGAATCAACAACTGTATGATCAATAAGATGGCCATGTTACACAAGCCTAATTGTACTAAGAGGCCTATTATTCAAAATAGTTATTCTTCATTTCAGATCAAGGAATTATATTTGCAATAAAATATATTGCATAATGGCTCACAGTGGGCTCGCATGTCCAACAATCTCCCACTAGCTCAAAGAGCCATTGATGGGAAATCTATAAACCCACACTCATGTGATAATCATAAGCTATTTAATATATCTAGGTAAGTTGATCAGTCACTATGTTCCTGAGAGACCATGCCAAGTCCTTTTACAATACTTGCATATATCCTAGTAACAATGCTCGCATCCAATGCGAATGTTGCATCTTATGCAACTAATACTCAATCTTGTTGAAGCAGTTCTAGTGTCTATGACACTACAACTCAACAATCGTTATAATCAGTATGTAATTTCTATTATCCTTATCAGAACATCCTTATTCCCAGAGATCTCTACCTCCTGAGGTATACACAATTAAGACCTTTTAGATCACTATCTATAAAGTCTTAAGTTCTTGAAGATAAGAGTTAAAGATCACTATCTCGAAAGTCTTGTCCTCTTTGAAGATATTGTTATTACTACAATCAAGTGTTTTATTTCCATAGTAGGATTAGTAACATTTTACTAGTCCCACTGCATGGCAGACATCTGACTTTTGTACACATCTAGTATACACCTAGTTTCTCATAACTGATGCACAAGGGCAAGCAGTTTTAGCATTCACTTCCTCAACTCTTTGAGGTGTTATCCCTTCAGATAGGTCAGTACCATATTTTAAGGGAAGGAAGCCTTCCTTGGGGTTTTCCAAGAATGGAACATGTCCCAGGTGTACCACATAATGTGACGGTCCCAATACCCTCTTCTCTATTCTCTTGAACATCTTCAGAATTATGATCTAAGAGAGATCCTTGAGATCATAGCTCAAGGTATGGAATAGATAGATTATAAAACACTTATTATCATCCTTATATCATTCCAAATGATTAGGATATTATCCACATTTAGCATGATGAACACATTGGCACTCCCACTAAGCTTTACATGGTTCATCAAGATTCTATCTGAAATCGTAACCTCTATAATTTCATCAAATTTATTGTTCCAACTATAAGAAGCTTATTTGAGTCCATAGATGGAGTTCTTCAGCTTGCACACATTGCCTTCCTCAACTATGAAGCCCTGGGGCTACTTCATATGAATGTCCTCATATAGGTATTCATAGAGGAATGCAATATTGACTTCCATATGGTAGATGTCAAAGTCAAGATGTGTAGCTATAGTTAGCAATATTCTGATGGGTTTAAGCATGGTCACTGAAGAGCAAGTCTCATCGCAAGCGACATCTTCTCTTCGGTGTGTATCTTGTGGATACGAGCCGTGCTTTGAAGGTATGTACCTTCTCATTATGTTCCTTATTTCTCTTAAAGATTCATTTACACCTAGCAGGTCTTACCCTTATAGGTGGATCCTTGAGGGTCCATATACAACACTTGTACATGAAATCTACTTTAGATTTTGCTGCTAACATCCATCTTTCCATGCCCGATCATCAGAACCTTCATCATATGAAGTTAGATCATTGCCTGACTTAACTAACATGTGGAATACATCCTCAAATAATTAATTATGATGTAAATCTGTTGTGCTAAAATTAAAAATCTCAAAGTTAATGTTAGATCTCTAGAAAGTAACATGTGATAAATAAGATGAAAATCTTGTCCTAGTTCTACCTTGGACAGATTTTGAGGTACAATATATCAATGAGGTAAATTCCTACATAGTATAACAGAATAAAATAATTACCCATATTAGCCACATATTTTTCACTTGAATACCGCAACTCTATCGTGTGTAGGGCCATTAGGCGACGCATGTTGGGCTGAAGACATTTGTGTTTTTACTTGCTTAAGTTGGAGCCCTGTCCCTCTCTTTAATATATGTGTCATGCCCACTCGATCATTCACTCACTCGAGCACTTGATTCCCTACACGCTTACAACATCCCCTACCTAGACGACGATGAGGTGGCATACTCCCCCAACTTGAGCTTCTCTATGCCGTAGAAAAATAACCTCTTCTTGAGTTTGTAATGCTACCAAGTACACTCCTCCTTGCTCTTTGTTCTCCGTACCATCCTAGGTATGTATATCTTTCTATCTTTCCTCTTTGTTCGAAGGTTTTGGTTGGAACTCTTTTGCTTTTTAGTTGTACATTGGATTAATTACTTGTGATTAACGAAGGATTGTATACTCATATCTACATTATCTATATAAGTTTTAGGTCAACATGGCCTCCATATATTGCATGTTTCACTTGAGCGGCGATATTGGAATCTCAACAAATAACATTGCGTGTGAGATGGGATTAAAGTCATCTACCACCTACGACGAACTATTGGATTTGGTTTGCCAAAAGTTTGACTTAGACAAGAACACACATAAGATCACAATGTCACATTACATCCCTCGAATTACATGATCCGAGCTATGTTACCATCAATACTTGACAGTGACAATATTCATGGTGTTTTCAGATACTTCCATACTCTTGGAAAAGCTACTCCAACAGAGATCGTAATAGAGACTTCTTCAAATGTAGTACTGACTAAAGAAAACACTATGAATAATGTTGCAAAGGCTCTATTTTTGGATCGCAGTTCTGGTTTCCCCATAATGTAGCCCTTTGGAGATATTAAAATTATAAGTGAATCAATCATGAGGGAAGTAACTTGTGTCCTCAACGATTGTCCCCCAAGGGAAACAGATGATGAGATGGATGAAGAGATGGACGAGGAGGTCGATGAGGACATAAATGTGTTTAACCAAATGGGTGGTGATGGTCCCATTGACCAAGCAATTGTGTCTCCTATACCATTTTATGGGGGTGAGAGGTGGTGACGGTTGCATGACATATGAAGAAGACTTTCTAAAAAAACAAGGATTGAAATATTGGTAATGAACTTCGAAAAGCGAGGACCTTCAAACGATCTGGTTTATGATGTTAAAAAGTAGCACATCCTCTCCAATTACAACACCATGATCAAAGAGTCAACGACCTTGGTTTGGTCAATTTTGTGCAATATGGAGTCAAAGGGTTGTTAGTGGTTCCTTCAGGACATTTGAGAAGATTCAACGGTGTATGGGTTATATCTAAGATAGGTGGACCTCACAGTTGTGTTAATTCATTTGTTAAATAGGACCACCCCCAACTGTATTGTTACTTCATCGCAAGATCGATGTTAAGCCTAGTGAGAGTGAAACGCATTATTAGGGTTTCTAGTCTGAGAGTATACATTCATGAAATGTATGAATACTAGGTTACCAAGAAGAGAGTATGGGATGCACAGAGGAAGGCAATAGTCGTAATATATGGCGATTGGAAGAAATCATATGCAGAAACACCTTACTTATTGCACGCATTAAAGGCTGCCATATTGATGAATCTCCATTCATCACCTTTATTCTTTCATTTTGACATTTAAACCCTAGCTAAATGCATGTAAATAACATTATTTTTCATAAATTATAATCTACTATTTATTATGTAAATATCTTATAAAATACATTATTTAAAGCCAAAATAAAAGAATAAATAAAAGAAAAGGAAAGTAAATAAAATGCCAAAGATATTTTATGCCCCTAAACCCCAAGACTAGACATCATTATGACTGGGTTGACAAGGAATAAAGTAGGGGGAGATAAGGGTCAAGAAATAAAAGAAACCCTAATTCATAAATGACCAGTAATTTATTTCCGGGACTCATTTTTATTCTTTATTATTTATACCTCAAATAAAAAACTTTTACATGAAAGTTGTACATAAACACATAGAAATATACAAAATTGATTTCACACAAAAATAATATACAGTATGTGTTCTAAATACAGAATAAAAATCCAAAACGCACACTTTCCAAACCCATATCTTCTCCATATGAACTCAAAATGCATCAAAATTACTTTAATTATATATAAATTTTTATTAGTTATTTAATGAAGATGGTTTTATTTAATTTGGAGTTATGATGCAAAAGTTAGGGTTTGGACCCCTATTGTATAATGTACCCGAATAAAACATTCATTTTCTTTATTCTTAATATTTTGCAGTACTTTATATTTTTATAATTTTATAAATATTCTTTATAATATATGTACAAAATTGGAATAAAATAAAACCGTTAAAAATAAACTAAAATAAATAAGTGTATAAAATATATAGACAAATTACCTATACTTATATCTATATAATAAATACATATATTTATTTAAGTATGCAGATAACTTCAGAAGAATACAATAAAAATATATTTATGTATATTTAAATAATATATAAATATATAAATTAAGTGTATAAAATAATAGAATTTAAAATACAAAATAAAATACGTATTATATAGGTAAATAGACCTATACTGATACTTATAAAAAGTAACCTATGATTAGTTAATGTGTAAAAATAAATAAAAATCACAATACAATACTATATAAAATAATAAACAGTTTTCTTGTTTTAACAAAAAATTAATAAAATAATTAATTATTTTATTTCAAATTATTTTCAATTTTATTTGTCAGTTTGCCTTTTTACATATGATGTGGCCCAATCAGGGCCCGTCATCTGTAGACCTTGCTCAACTCCTCTGACCCCAGGTCTAGGCTTGTCAAACTCCGTTTGGTCTCCTCTTCCTCGAGTTTTGCCACTTGATTCCTTCATTTTTGGGATTTTTACCCAGCAAACCCTGTAAACTTTGCCAATTACCTCTACGACCTTTTGCACAATGTAACTACCCCATCGACCTTGTAATTACCCCAAGAACCCTCACAAACTTCAAACAGATTAATCTGAGGGTTCATGGAGTAAGAGTTGGCAGGTTTATGGGGTTGAGAGGGGAATAAGGTTGTTTCAAAGGTCGTGGAGGTAATTGACATAGTTTATAGGGTCTGTCGGGTAAAAATCCCTTCATTTTTTGAGGTTGATTTCTTCTTCGACTTTTCTCCTCAATCCTCCACTTTGCACGCTAGCTTCATACATCGATCTTTGCATAACTAAATCAAGTTGTTCACCTCAGTCATCTCATCCCTGTAGATAACCCTTTTACCTGAGCTCATTCGAACTAGGTCCCCTTTTGCTCCGCTTCTTTCCCTCAAATAGAGCCTCAAGGATGGAGTTCGGTGACAGCGAGCTCGCCCGACCATTTTGTAGCATGGAGAGGTGTTGCATAGGTGGTTCACAGCCACCTACGACATTGCTCTGTCGTGAAGTTCCATATCATGGTCGTCGGATGCTCGAGGTTAGTTTCTCCACTTTCTAGGAAGTATTTCATTTCCGCATTTCATTTCTGCATTTAGTTTAGGGTTTTCATTAACTTCCATATCTTAGATCTTTGCTTCCCTAGTTCGTCGGAGCTCTACTCCAGCAAGCTTTCTACTGTCCCTCGTATGTGCTCTATCCTGTCGTTCTCCACTATTTCATTCCCCTACGCTTCTTCTCCACTCCAGGCACCATCAGTCACATGGATCCTTCGTGGATCTGGAGATCAACATCTCCACTCTGCCACCTCGTCAGAGATGTCCGCCCGCCACTGTCTTCCACCCATTCCACCCGATTAGCGCCCATGACCCTTCGTATTTTGTGCTTGAGCTAACAATGCAGGTCCAAGGAGATAAAGGCCCCATCTGAGGGCGAATTTTGTGAGTAGTTCCCAGGCCCTTCGCTGGAACTCTAGAGCTCCAGTGCTCGATCAACGAGCCTCGGACATCTTTAAAGCATCTGGGAGTTGCGGAGCGATGGTCGGGACGTGAAGAGCACCTCGATCGTGCTCCAGGTGGTTGGAGGCACGCAGTACGTTGAATCAAAGCTCGCCAGTAGGTTGTTTATCCCATGTTGTCATCCATAATCTGGAGCCGTCTGATTATTGTTGTCCGCCCAAGTGTATAGGAACCGTCAGACCATCGTGCCTCCGCCATCGTATCCCCATATGGGATCTAATCCTAGACGCCGACGCCCAACTATCATCCTTGCATGCCACGCGTCCAAGTGAAGAAATCTTGGGCGTTCGATCCAGCGCACGTGGAGGTAAATTGCATACCATCCCCTTGATTTTTGTTACACTTTTTTTAGTCTTGTAACATTTTATTCTAGTTTAATATTTTGCATAAAATTTGTAAGTGAACCCATGTACTATTTGAATATTTCATTTCAGTCCTTGACAGCTTAACTCGTGTATTGTCCCATGTGAGCTAGGAAATTTGCACTACTACCCTTACGGGTTTTTGTAATTGGCATTTAGTATTTAAAATTCGAATATTAGTTGAAAACATTTGGGTATTTTGCATTGTAGCCCCTGACTTTTATTTTAATTGCAAATATACCCCAGTTGATTCAATTAATTTTTATTTGTTTTCTTTTTTCTAAAAATATCATCTGTGCTCCAAAATTTATGAAAAAACATGGTTTCATGCCTTTTTGCATGATATTTCACGCTATAATTTTAGTTTTGTGTTTTAAGCATTTTCCTATTTATTAAAAATTAAAAAATCACATTTTATTTTCGGTTTGCTATAAAAAATCCAAAAATTTATAAAATCATCTTTTAAATTTTTAGAAAAAAGAGAATTTGTTTATTATTGTATTTTGTGCCTCCAGTCCAAAAATCCCTAAAAATGGAAAAAGAAAATAACTAAAAATTAAAAAGCTCCAAAATCCTTACAAATAATTATAAAAATCTTTTAAAAAACCAAAAATATTTATTTCTATCTCTGAATTTTCTTTTTATTATATATTATCTATAAAAATAGTTTTGGAACATTTTTACTTTATTTAGTATTTTAATTTCCAAAACAAATTGACCTAATTAAAAAAGACCATGAATTTGTGTATTTAGGACTTTAAAGATACCTAAAAATTATAAAAAATTCCTAAAAATCACAAAAACATTGGAAAATAAAAAAGTACAAAAATGCTTTATTCTTTAATTTTTGGTTATTTTTAGTTCTATTTATAATTATATTATCTTACATTGTATATATAGTTACATATAAACCCTTATTCTGTATTAAAAAGAAAAGGAAACAAAAATCGGAAAATTATAAAAAGAAAATAAAAATCATAAAACTAAAAATCTAAAAAATATATAAATATAAAATATAAAAATTTATTATCTTATTGAAAACCCACACATTTATTCATTGATTATTTGAGTGAAGATTATACAAATATACTTATTTTATTTATTATTTATTTATAAATAATATATCTGCTACACCGACATGTCTCTCTATGTTCGGCACTCTACAGACTTGCACCTATATACATTTTGTAGAGTTATAATAAATTTTGACACCACATTTTATTTTGCATTGCTTAATCTTTATTCTGGGTTAATTGTTGAATTGGTTCGGTTCTATGTGTGCTCGCTTCGATGATTGTTGATCTGCTTTGTGGATTGACAAGACCCTCGCAGAACTCGTGCTTTTCAAACAGCACCGTTGCCGGGGAGCAACAAAGTATAGCATTCATTTTTGTACATCATTCCTTTTTTATTTTTTGCTTTTTATTTTTGATATTTATTTGATTGCTTCTGACCATCTCTTTGTTAATATTTCTTGTGATGAACTGACTGGTAATGATGACTTCCTAGGAGGTTGACGCACCCGAGCTGACTGGGAGTGAGCAAGGGAAGGAGGTAAGGAGAGGCCAGACAACAGAGCAGTCTCTTTTAGCTTTTCGTTTAATTTTGTGAGGAGAGTTTTCTTTTTATTTTTGTAAAATTAAATTGTAATATTTATGACTTGGACGTTCATACTTCACGAGGTCCATTACTCGGGTGTCTGTTCATCTGGAGGCCTCGTCGTGTTTTTCGCATTTTCACCACCTTTATTTTTCTTTGTTTCACATGTTTTGAATTTTTCGACTTCCTTTTTATTTGTTTTGTGTGTTTGAGCCCTAGGTTAGGACTTGATTTCTTGATAGATTAAGGTCTAAATCCCTAATTAATTTGCATGTACCTATAGTTCTCTTTTGGATCTAGTCAAATATAATTGTTGATTATTTGGACTCAAGACCGCGTGCCACGAGAGACTCCACACAGCGCTTGCAGGACCCACTGTGGTGGGCACTGAGGAGTCTCCAAGATCGGACTCTAGGTTTCTTCTCTAGATATTCAGCATTTGGTTCTTCACGATAATAGCACTTTCAATTATAGAGTGTTTTCAAGGGCTTGCATTGCATATAGAATAGGCTTCAATTCAACTTAGCATCTTGCATGAAGAAGGATGGAGGCAAGTTGAGCATCTCTATCTGAGCATACATCATTGATTTATGCTTGCATTGCTTTTCTGACACTCTCCCTCTGATTTGATCACCTAGGATACTAAAAGAATTGACACCTCATTAGGATTCGTGCATTTTTATTAAAAATCCAAAAAAGAAGTAATAACTAATAAAATTGGGACTGCTAAAATCTATAAGACCCTAAAAATAAAAAAAATCCTTGTTTTGGGGAGAGTAATGCCCTCACTGTATTTAGCATTTCATACTTGGTACGTACACACTAAGGATTAGTGCCCCAATACCAGGCCTACCCACCTGTTTGTACAACTTTTTTGAAATTCACCTAACTCAAAATTTTGACAAGATAAAAAGATCGAACTCTCACGGTCATCATTGTGTTGACTTGGTGAATTGATGGATTTTTTGTGTTTATATTTATGTTGGCTTGTGTGCATATACCTTCTGTGCGCATTTGCACCTTTTTCTTGCATATCTTGTTTGACCTTCGTGCTCTATGAATCCCCATCTTTTGTTTTGGATATGGCTGACTGGAGTGATTTTTATCCGAACTTCGCGGACCCTTCTTCCTCTCCTGTCGGTCTACCTCCATTTTACCAGGACTTTGTTCCTGACTTCTCTTTTTGTACATATTCGCCTCATCCACAATTTCAGGCATGGGACTGCTACCCACCACCACCTTCACACTGTTCACCATCTCAGCCACCCACCCGAGTCTGAGCTGTTGGAGTCACCTCTTATGGATACCTCTCTTGAGTACATGACCCGGTTAGTGGATCGGATGAACTCGAGGATAGATGACCTCACTAGCCTCATAAGATCTACATTGCCACTTCATCTTATGGATTCATGGATTCACTTGAGGGCTCCAATGAGATCTTGCAAATGCCTAAAATACAAAAAACTGAGAAAAAAATTAAAAATACCAAAAGCTTCTGAGAGACACCTAGCCAACTCAGTTTGTGAGGAGAGGGAACCCATGCCAGATCCTTTGACCACACCCACTACAGTTCCCACATTTGCCCCCAAGGATGCCATTTTATAGACTGCTCTTGGTCATCCTTGTGTAGATGATGATTCTGATCTCTTCCCTTGTCTAGAAGAGACAGAAAACTTTAAAAAATGTTGACCATTCTTGAAGTGGTGCCAGCTATTCATGATATTGTTGAGGCCCCACTTTGTCAAGCCATGAATCAATTATCTGCACCTAAACCCAAGAAAAAAAGTGAAGGATCATATCCGAGCGACACATTTTGAACATGGACACTACCTACGCCATCACCCATCATCCACACATCAGGAAAGGAAATACTGTTACACCTCTAGTGAGATGCACCATTTCTGATTATTCTTGTGATCACACTCTCCTTGGCGACGGTGCTTCAATAAATATATTACCCTTCTCATTGGTACGATCTCTTCATCTAGGGCCTCTCAAGAAGACCATGATGATTTGTCAATTTTTTGATGGATCCATAAAGAGGCCAAAGGGCATTCTAGAAAACAACATCATTCAGATCCAAGGAATGAGCCTTACTGTAGATCTTATCATATTACCCATGGAGATCTCCACTCTGTGGAGCATCCTCCGATCATCCTGAGACAACCTTTTCTCGCCTCTGGGAGAGTTGCTATTGATTATGGATCTGGAGAGATTCACTTTCGTTCTACTGACGAAAGCATTGTCATGATCACCAAACCCACCACTGACCAGAGACCTACATCTGACGAGTCTGTACCAGTGTTAGCCGATCCCAAGGATTATGACCTATTTGTTGATATCAGAGAGGTTTGCTTTATTATGGATGAGACTGCAACCCAAGAATTCCTTTTAGGGAGGAATACTCGGAAAGCATAGACCTTGGAGTTCTCCCTTATGATGCATGATGATGCATTGATGACATCCGCAACATTTACACCATAGACACCTTAGTGTGGAAGGCAGCCTTAGGAGAGACTTCAAAGGTCGAACCTGACTACACTACTTCCACTGACCAGTTCATGCCTTTTCGCTTTGAGATTGCTAATGATCTACCCCTTATCGATCTTGAATGGTTTGAGTCAGCTAAGCATCCCGATATCGACCTGCACCTTGTTAGATCCATTCCTCAGTGGTCATGCAAGAAGATATACTTTCTACCTTCTTGATCTCTGTACAGCCTCCACTTTGTATATCTGCTTTCGTTTTCTTCCTTCCATCCACTGTCTTGCTCATCCACCCCATTCCAAGTGTTGGCCTTTCTTAGGACGCACTTTATCCAAAGTATAGGGGGGTGGACAAGCCGGTTGTGCTTTCTTCGTTCTGTTTCATCACTTTTGTTGTTGCATATACATAGAGCTCTTTTACCCTAAGTATAGGGGGAGTGATGCGTCCATTTTTCCAACGTATTTTGTTTTTTATCGTTTTATTGATCCCCTCAATTATCTCCTCTCATGTTGATATTTTTGTCTATACTTAGGAATATTTTACCCTAAGTATAGGGGGAAACAGACTGAGTTGTGATATGTTCATTACCACCCTCAACCCTCCATGCATGTAGATACAACCTGCTATACTTAGGATTATTTCATCCTAAGTATAAGGGGCATGGTTAACTTCTCATTAATTGATTTGTTATTCTTTAATCTTTGTAGTATAGGCTCATCTATACTCAGTACGAGTTGTGTCTTCTCTTTTCTCTTTGATCTCTGAGGACATAGCTCAAGCTAAGTATAGGGGGGTCGTATACACTTTGTATATACTTCAGCCACAACTCGTGTTTTCGTGTTTTCAATAATATGTCCAATTTAAAAAATCATACACACATAAAATCTTTGTATATACTGATTAAAAAATCATGTTAAAAATGATTTTGCAGAATGTTTGAAAAATAGTTTGAAAATCTTTTTGAAAAATATCTTGAAAAATGTTTAAAAAATGTTTTCTAAAATGTTTTAAACCTTTTTAAAAATATTTTGTTTGTAAAAATTTCTTTATTTGAAATAAAATGGTTTGAAAATCTATTTGCAAATGGTTTGGAAAATACTTGCAAAAAGACTTTGAAAAATCCATATTTATTATTTGAAAAATCTTTGCAAAATGATTTTAAATTTTGTAAATATTTGTAAAAAATATTTGTCAAATTAGTTTGCAAAATAAAGTTTTCAAAATGTTTGAAAAAACTTTTCAAATTATTTTGGGAACTATGTACATAATTCGAGCAAATAAAGATGCTTTACAAACCTTGTGTACAAACTTGTAAATTCCAACAAAAAACTAATTCTTGTAAATAACAAGACGCAATACCATGTAAATATATGCATCTAAATATTTGCCAAGCTTTTTTGTTCTTAAAAAATCCCTAAAAATTTGCAAAATTCAAAACGCTAAAAACATTTGCAAAATCTTTTCAAAAACTTGCATAAAACTTTGCAAAACTTTTTTAAAAAATACATAAAAAATTCAAAACAAAAAATTGCATTACAAAAATACTTTCTTGCATTATACATAGCATTTGCATTTTTCAGATTGATGTTAATAATTGAACTAGTCTAAGTAAAATCTGAAGATTGAAGCTTGGTTGGACCTTGATCCATTTATTCACAGGAACCTTATAGGAACTGGAATTGAGACACATCAGGTCTGATAGACTTAATTCTTTGAGGCAATGAGACTCGGTTCAATGTCGTATTGATTGCCTAAGTAGAATATTTCAGAACACACGCACGACTCTTGTGGATAACGACCTATCTTGCACACCTGCTCCTTGCACCTTGCTCACCTTAGTTGAAGTGGTAGAGGGATGGATTTGTTGGCATGAGACACAAACCAATGGAAACATCAGAAGTAACACGTTTGTGATCATTGTATCCCAACTTGATCCAATAGCCATGAGGTCTAATGACAGAAGTTGTGGGTTGTATCAATGCTTCAAAAGAGGGATAGTCTACCAGCTCAAGAGGAAAAAGTCCTTGCGTAAATACTGATGTATATAATATTCAAAAAATAGAAAAATCCAAAAATACAAAAAGAATAGATAGATAAAAATCAAGAAAAATCAATTCCCATTAGAGTATGTATATTTTTGTATAGTCAATAAACATGCTTGAGCTTCAAAGTCATATATTTGTGAGTCTGCAGCTGGATGACTTGGCTACACTGGCCAAGTATCCTATGATAGGTAGCTACACTGGCTACCATCCATTCTCCACTTCTCGAGGAAAGAGTTGTTGGATTAGGGAATTAGGCTCACCATGTTGGAGAAGACTGACTTATACCATTTCAGCTGAGGAGAGCTACATATCACACACTGTCCAAGATAGATGCATTAAGGGTTTGCGTATGAGTCGACTTGTTATGACATGGCTTTTGAGGAGACTTGGACAGAGTCTTATGGTTCTTAGAGGTTGTTGTGTTTTAAATCTGTTTCCCAATAAGGTAACTAACCTCTAAAAGGTCTGACTGAGCTCCAAACTTTTATTTTACGAAGACAAGTTCGAAAGTTCAAATCGATCCAAGTTCTTTCTTTTTCTTTTCTTTATTTTATTTTATGCACTTATAGGCATAAGTCTTTGCTAGGGACTAGTAAAGGAAAGTATATGGGGTGATGAATCTCCATTTCATCACCTTTATTCTTTCATTTTGGCCTTTAAACTCTAGCTAAATGCATGTAAATAACATTATTTTGCATAAATTATCATGCATTATTTATTATGTAAATATTGTATAAAATACATCATTTAAAGCCAAACTAAAAGAATAAAGAAAGGAAAATAAAGAAAATAAAATACCAATGGTATTTTATGACCTTAAACTCTGAGACATATCTATCATGATGATTGGGACGACAAGGAATAAAGTAGGGGGAGATCAGCCTAGAAATAAAAGAAACCCTAATTCATAAATGACCAATAATTCATTTTTGGGACCCATTTTATTCTTTATTATTTATACCTAAAATAAAGAAACTTTGTACATGAGAGTTGTAGATAAAAGTACTTAGAAAAAGACAAAATTGATTTCACACAAAAAGAATATACAGTGCACATTCTACACTCAGAATAAAAATCCAAAATCCAAACTTCCCAGATCCATATCTTCTCCATATGAACTCAAAATGCATCAAAATCATCTATATAACTTTTTTTAGCTATTTAATGAAGGTAGTTTCATTTAAATATAGAGTTAAGATGCAAAAGTTAGGTTTTGAACTAATATTGTATCATATATCTGAATAAAATAATCATTTTATTTATTCTTTATGTTTTTCAATATTTTATATTTTTATAATTTTGTAAATATTCTTCATAATATATGAACATAATTAAAATAAAATAAAACTATTAAAAATAAACAAAATATAAATAAGTGTATAATATATATGTGTGAATTACCTATACTTATACCTATATAATAAATAGATATATTTATTTAAGTATGAAGATAACTTCAGAAAAATACAATAAAAATATATTTATATGTATTTAAATAAGATATAAATATATAAATTAAGTGTATAAATAATAAAATTTAAAATACAAAATAAAAATAAAATACATATTATATAGGTAAATAGACCTATATTAATACCTGTAAAAAGTAACCTATAATAAATTAAATTGTACAATAAACAAAAATCACTATAAAAAACTACATAAAATAATATTTTTTCGTGTTTTAACCAGAAAATAATGAAAATATTTAATATTTTATATCGAATTGTTTCTAGATTTATTTGCTCATTTGTCTTTTTACAGATGACATGGCCAGTCAGGGCTCGTCTTCCGTTGACCTGGGTCAACTCCTCTGACCCCAGGTATAGGCTTGCCAGACCTCATTTGACCTTCTCTTCCTCGATTTTTATCGCTCGATTCCTTCACTTTTTGAGGTCGATTTCTTCTTCGACTTTTCACTTCGATCCTCCACCTTGCACACCTGCTTCATACATCGATCTTTGCATCACTGAATCAAGCCGTTTACCTAGATATTATCATCCATGTACATAACCCCTTCATTGGAGCTCATTCAAACTAGGTCCCCTTTTGCTTCGCTTCTTCCCCCTCAGATCGTGCCCCAGGGCTAGAGCTCGATGATAGCGAGCTCATCCGACCTTTTTGCAGTGTGGAGAGGTGTTGCATAGGTGGTTCCCAGCCATCTCCAATGGTGCTCTGTTGTGAGGTTCCATCACATGCCCATCGATCGCTCGAGGTTAGTTTCTCTGCTTTCTAGGTAGTATTTCATTTCCGCATTTCATTTATGCATTTAGTTTAGATTTTCATTCACTTCCATAGCTTAGACCTTTGTTGTCATAGTTCACGGGAGCTCTGCTCCGGTAAGCTTCCAACGGTCCCTCATTTGTGCTCCATCCCGTCGTTCACCACCATTTCATTCCTCTACACTTTTTCTCTGCCCCAGTCACCATTAGTCAACCGAATCCTCCGTAGATTTGGAGATCAACATCTCCACTCCGCCACCCTGCTAGAGATGTCCACCCGCCACCATATTCCACCCATTTCACCTAATTAGCCCCTAGGACCCTTCGTATTATTATGCCTAAGCTAACCGTGCAGATCCCAGGAGCTAAATGCCCCATCTGAGGGCCAATTTTGTCAGGAGCAGGTCCCAAGTCCTTCGTCAAAACTCTTGAGCTCTAGGGCTCGATCATCAAGCCCCAGATGTCTTTGAAGCATCTAGGAGTTGCTGGGTGGTTGTCGGAATGTGAAGAGAACAGTAACCATGCTCCAGGTGGTTGGAGGTGCGTGATACGTCGAATCAAAACTCGCCAGTGGGTTGTTCATCCCCTGTTCCTCCTCCGTAATGTAGAGACATCCAATCATCGTCGTTCGCTAGATGTGCATGAACAATCAGATCCATCATTACTCCATCATCAGATCCCCATCTGGGATCTAATCTCAGACGTCGACGCAAAACCATCATTACACAAGGAGAGAATGCCATGTGTACAAGTGAAGAAACCTCGGTAGTTCGATCCAACACACATGGGGGTAAATTGCATATCATCCCCCTCCAAAATTTGTTGCATTTTTGTTGAGTCCAGTAATATTTTGTGTAAAAATTACAAGAAAACCCCTCTCCTATTTGAATATTTCATATCAGTCCTTGCTAGCTCAGCTCATGTCCATCCCACGTTAGATGGAGATTTTGCATTATTATCCTTAATGGTTTTTGTAATTGGCATTTCGTATTTAAAATTTGAATACTAGTTGAAAACTTTTGGGTATGCATTGTAGCCCCTGACTTTTATTTTAGTTACAAATATACCCATGCTAGTTCAATTAATTTTTATGTTTATTTTTCATTTTCTAAAAATATCATATATGCTCCAAATATTATGAAAAAATAGGGTTTTATGACTCTTTGTATGATAATTCATGTTATAATTTTAATTTTGCATTTTAGGTATTTTTTCCATTCATTAAAAATCAAAAGAGCATGTTTTATTTTCTGTTTGCTTTAAAAAATTAAAAAATATAAAATCATCTTTAAAATTTTTAAAAATTATTATTTATTTATTATTGTATTTTGTGCCTCCAAACAAAAATCCTTAAAATAGAAAAAGAAAACCTCTAAAAATTAAAAGGTCCATAATCCTTATAAAAATTATAAAAAAAATAAAAATCCAAAAACATTTATTTCTATTTCTGACTTTTCTTTTTATTATATTATCTATTAAAAAGTAGTTTGGGGAAATTTTGACTTTATTTACTATTTTTAATTTCTAAAATGGTTCAACCTAATAAAAAAATTCCCTGAGTTTGTGTATTTAAGACTTTAAAGATACCTAAAAATTAGCAAAAATTCCAAAAAAAATCATAAAAAACATTAGAAAAATATAAAAAGTACAAAAATACTTTATTCTTTAATTTTTGTTACTTTTAATTGTATTTATAATTATATTATCTTATATTGTATATATAGCTATATATAAACCCTCATTGTATATTAAAAAGAAAAGGAAACAAAAAATCAGAAAAATATAAAAAGAATAAAAATTATAAAATAATATATATATGTGTGTGCGTGTGGGTGTGAATATAAAATATAAAAAATTATTATTTTATTTAATGTCAAACCCACACATTTATTCATTGATTCTTTGAGTGAAGATTGTACAAATATGCTTATATTATTTATTTATTATTTATTTATAAATTATATATCTACTACACCAACTTGTCTCCTTGTGTTCGACATTCTACATACTTGCACCTATACACACATTTTGTAGAGTTATAATAAATTTCGACTCCATATTTTTGTTGCATTGCTTGATCTATATTATTGGTTAATTATTGAATTTGTTCGGTTATGTGTGTGGTCACTTCGACGACTATTGATCCACCTTATGGATTGACAAGACCCTCGCAGAAAACGTGCTTTCACATACCTGGAATAGAGATATAGATTATGCATATTGAACAACCCTGCCCGTCGAATACCCGTTATGGAAGGTTTCGGCGGTGTTTCTGGTCTTTTATGTTGATTTGTTACACCTAGCGCGAACACCGGCTAATGGGTGCGGGTAGATTGGACTAATGACATGGATCGCTGCAAATAATAAATTTAAATCGGTACAATATTATGTAGCACTTTCAATCACAAGATAATCAATCATACCACATGTGCACAAGGATTTAACGTGAAAACCCTCCTACGAAAAAAACCATGACCTAAGTCTTCCGACTTGGGATTTCAACCTGAACCACATGGGTTTACCACTAAACTGAGTTGCTTACGTGGGCAACCCAATCGTATTACAATATGAGCTTATTATACGGCCAATTCCACTGTATCCAAGAAATAATCGTAACAACCTCAATATCAAAGTAAATAAGCAATTAATAATAAGACGAAAAATTAAAATGATCTTACAGAGCGGGGAGCGTGCTTGTAAGAATCAAACGTAGAGAACCAGAGCTGTTAGAACGACGAACGCAACTCACGTCACAAGATGGTCCTAGAAGTGAGAAATAAGAGGACTTGTTCTAGCTTCAAAAGCATTTTGAGACTATCCCTAAGGTCTCTTTCTAACAAAGCATTTCGAGGAAAGGCGCATCTAGTAGTTAGTAGAAAGAAGCCTCCATGCTTTCTGAGGAGAGGAAAAAGGCACTTTTTTGCGTAAGTAGTAGGGTCATTCCTCGATTTCTTAAGGCAGAAGCAGCTCGCCGATCCCAAGACTCAGCAACTGGAGTGAGTCGATGGCCATGACAAGATTAAAGCACTTCCAATCTACTATATATGTGACTTACGTAAAAACAACCCTACTTAATTTGTCCCTGCGCAAGGAGCAGACTTCCGAGAACATGTTATTTCTCTTAAAGCACTTCTTTAAATTAGATAATAAGCGTGAACCCATATTTACTATTAGTTCTGTCAACGTCGAAGCGTAGTGAGACGGAGGGGAAAATAGCTCCTTAATCTTTCTCTCTGAGTATAGAGTGAAAATCGGGGAGTAGAGAGCTTGTTGCTCTTGATGTATGTTGTAGAATGAGGTATGGGGTCCTTTTTATATGCATTAATTACGAATTTCCATTTCATCGCCTTTTCTTTCATTTTAGCCATAAATCGCTAGTTAAATTCATGTAAATAACATTAATTGAATAAAATAACACTCATTATTTAACTTATAATATTATGTAATACATGTATTTAATTCTAAAATAAAAGAATAAGTAAAGAAAAGAAAAAGAAACGAATTATTGAAAATATTGAATGACCCTAGAGCCTGAGACGAAGTCAATATTGACTTGGTCGACAAGAAACAAAGTAGGGGGAGATAGGATGATCAATGGTACAGAAAACACACACAAACCCTAATTCAATTCATCAATAAATAGCCATTTTTAACTATTTTATTTTACATTATACAAAATCTCAAATAATAAAACCTTCAACATGAAACTTGTACATAATAATACATAGAAAAATACAAAATTAATTGCACATAAAAATAATGCACAGTGTGATTGGGACATGCAGATGAAAAAACCGCAAACTGAATTTCTTAGACTAATATCTTCTCTATACAAGCTTAAAATTCATCGAACTCAATTTATTATTCATAAAATTAAATTATCAATCTAATAAAGGTGATTTCATTAAAAATAGAGTTAAGATGCAAAAGTTGACTTTCAAGGGTCCCATTGTCCGATATACATGTATATTTTATTCATTTTATTTATCCCTTCTAATTTTACTTTTCTTATAATTGTATATATTTATAAATATTACTTGAAATATATTGAAAATATAAACATAAATAAAAACATTAAAATGCATTAAATAAATAATGAAATATAATATAGAGTTAAACTATACCTATAATATATACACATATTTATTTAAGTACGTAAATAAAACTATAAAAATACCATAAAACTGTGTAAATATGTAATAAAATACATTGTAAGTAAATAAAATAAATAATTATATCATTCTATACAAAAATAACTATAAATAAATACAAATAAATAAAATATACATGAATAAACACACAAATAATGGTATATGAATAATTAGACATAATAAATAATAGTGTATTAAAATCATGATTAAATAATGTGAAAATTAATAAACATTTTACGTGTTTGGACTTTTTGTTAAATAAATCCTGTAGAAATTTTATTTGTAATTATTTATTCTTTCTATTTTCGTTTATCTTTATTCGACAAGTGTGGCCCAATCACGTTCCATTGTGAGTTGACCTAGGTTAGTTGCATGGTCTACCCGCCTTCTCTATCAGACCACGCCTCTTTCACCTACCCCCTCATTTTTCTGAATTTTTAAAGAAATTCCACTGCTCGAGGAACCTTGGCTCCTTCACCAACCTCGCACCCCTCACCTTCCTCCTTATCTCCATACCTCTGGCATGCCCATTCGATCACTCAATCGCTCATGATCTCATAATCATTAGAGCTCCATCTTCTGTCTATAAATAAAGCACATATGCCCCCTTTTGAATTTTGATCCCCTTTTTTCCTATGTAACCTAGGAATCTCCAATGGCCGAGTCTCCTTTAATGATAGGAAGGAGAAACTCCTTGATTTAAGGTGTGGATACGGTCATAAAAGGCGTGATCCGCCTCGCCGGAGCACCTCCGGTGGAGCTCTCTGCTCCTTGGCCTCAAGTTAGGTAGAGATGCTAACATTAGATTTTTTATTTCGCATTTCAATCCAATAGCTTAGATTAGATTTCAGTTTATGTAATTAATTCGTAACTTAGGTTAAATTTAGGATCTTTATTTACTGGAGCTTCAAGATCCAGTCCTAATTCATCATGCAGTCCATTGTAATCCGACCCATTTCCATGCCCATTTCATTCTTCTCCATGTTCCTCACTGAACCCCCAACATTTCCATCCTAATTCTGCAAGAATCAGGCTTGTCGAGCCTCATCTGTCACCCTTCGCCTGGAGCTCTTTCATCCCTCCATTCCCCTTTGCGAACCAGCTTTAGATTGGACCGAGAGCCTTTCTCTCAAGCCCTAGAATCCTTTTGTGCATGTGCGAGGCTTGGATGAGGTGCCTGGAGGTGAAATCAAAGGTGCATCAGATGCTCCAGGTGACCGTAAAGAAGAGAGACCCCAGGTCCCCATCACTGGGACCTAGAATCATTTGAAGCCTTCCAGCAGATGCGACGAGCTTCCAGGAAGCTATATCACCCATTGGAGGAGGAAATGATGGCCAGAGGCGGGGGATTCAATATCAAAACAATACCAAGTCGTTGTTCTTGGGTGTTTTTCGTGAGCACCTGAGAGACTGATGAATCCATGATTCATCATCTCAATATCTTGATCTTAGCAAAATCCCCAAGTAAATTCCCTGATAAATGTTTATAAAATCAATAAATTAACAAAATGACTCTTGTAAATAAAACACACTAATTATTGTATATTAGATAGTATAAAATAAATTAACACTAAAAAGCCACAAATGAAGGAGTTTTTCACCTGTAAATAGCCCAAAACTTCATGTTTTTTTAATAATTTTATTTCAACTCCTTTTTGGCTAATTCTTTTCTAACTTATTTATAAAAATGTATATAAAAATACAAAAATAGAAAATAAATTTCACCTCAAATAAATGCTTCTATATCCCAAAGAGAAAAAGCCGTAAAGTTCAACTTCCAAGCTAAATTCCCGCTCCGTATGAACTCCGTATTCACCAAACTTACTTTTAATGTTCAAGTTAGAAAATTATCTATCCAAAGAAGTTGTTTCATTAAAATCAGAGCTCATTAGCAAAAGTTGGGTTTTGGGACCTAGATGTACAATATATTGTGTATATATTCATTTTTTTTCTTCATTTTTTATTTTACCTTTCTCATTTACTTAAAAATCCAAAAAAATCATTATTGTGTTGTATTTTCATTATATTATTTTATTGTTTTTTTCCGTTGTAAATATCTCTTCTAAAATGACAAAAAAATACATATTAGAAAAGCAAACAAAAAATGTACATGTTGTATATATTCACTTGTAAATTCACCACTATTTTTTCCTTCTTTATTTTTGTTGTATTTAAAGTATCCTACTTTATATCATTATTTATTTTATTATTTATTATACATTCTCTACAATAACCACCATTCAACTCTTTACCACCAACCTCCATTGAATCCCACCATTTTTTAAACCTCCCATTCAACTCTATTAATAATATAACCTTCCACCACTTTAATAACCTCTCATTTCATCTTCTTTATATACATCCCATCCTCCTCAATTCGCACTTGATCCATCTTTATGTGAGGAGAGCCTAGTTCCCAGAGTTGAATAGGTGACAACGATGCAACCGCGGTTAAGCGACGACAACCCTCTCTCCGGTGAGATCCGTTGGCTTTTTGGCCAACATCGCAGCCGCAACCGCGCGCTGCTCGAGCTCATCGCTCGCCGGTGATTCGAGCGAAGACTGTGCTCTCGTGAGCACACCATAGGCAATCGTCTCCATCGTAGGTAAGTTTGGATTCATCTTATTATTATTTTTATCGCTGCAATATTTTTTTAGTCCATCACATTACCCACATTTATTCCACATCATCCATCTCCATCATTCTCTTCACCATTCCCTTTACCTGTTTTGTATATATCCACATTTGTTTCTTGTTTTTTTTTAAATTAAAAAAAAAATAAAAATCTAAAACAAAAAGTAGTACAACAGCATTTTTTAAAAATTCAAAAAAAAAGAAGAAACAGTAGCAACATCGGTGACAGAACCCACCACTGCCACCCTCCTCCGCCGAGGTGCTCCCTCCTCCACACCGGACTCTGCCACCACCAGCCAGCGCGGCCGCCTCCGTCGCACCACCAGCCTCCAGCGCGGGCCGCCGTGCCTCCCCCGCACCCCCCAGCGTGGGTCGCCGCACCACCTCTCCGCCATGCGCGCCACCGGCCTCCACCACGCGTCGGCCGCCCGTCAGCCTCTCTCCACGTCGCCCTCCGCCATCCAAGCCACCCACGCGCGGGCGACGAGTCTCTCGGGCCGCAGCCGCCGCCGACCCTTGTTGGGTTCCCCCTTGTGCATAGCCGTCCATCTCAGGAAGAAGAAAGGTTATTTCCTTTTCTTTTATTTTTTTTATTGCAAAAATTTGTAAGTTTGTCCTCTTATGTTTCTGCAATTACAATTCAGTCCCTGTACATATTTTGTTCTAAATATTGTTTCTTTGAATTTGCAAAGACACCCTTGTGTTCACATCATCATTTTGACATTTATATTGCATCATTTTATTAAATGAAAAATGTCTTTGTATTGAGCAACTAATTGTCCACATTCTGAATATTTATTTATATTTTTGTTAGTTGTGGGTAATTAATTAAAAATGTTTAACTGAAATTCTGCATTTTTTACTCATTTTGTGCTATTAAACTCATATCTGTCACATAGTTGCTCTAAAAATTCCACAAAATTTTGAGGTGATGTCTTGATGTGAGCTTTAATTACTATCCAAATTTCATCCAAAATGGAGTTGTCGTTTGCCTGAAATAAATCATAGAGTGAAATTCATGTTTGTTTTTTAATTAAATCCACATACATATTTTTTGCGCAATTTCAACTCTCCTGGATTTTTTGTATAAATATATATTTGGGATAATTCGCTCTTTATCTAATTTGATATTATGGATTTATTAAGAATTATTTACTCACTGACATTCTATTTTCATTAAAATCATATAAAAATCATATTTTGTTAAAAAATTCCAAAAATATTACTGTAGCTTTCTTGCATCATATTTATATTCCAGTAAATTTTTCATGATTTTTGCTTACTATTTGTGTGATAAATTACGAAAAAATCCATAAAAAGTATGCATTTTTATTTGTTCTGTTTTAACCCCTAAAATTCTAAAAAAATGTGTTTTGTGTTCCTCACTGGATTAGGATTCTAGAAAAAAATATGATTTGGCTAAATTGGACTTATTTGACATTAAAATTAATTTGGCCTTGTTGTGTATCTTTTTATTGTCTTAATTCAGCCGCATTTACATTTGTTTTTGCAAAAAAATATTAAAAAATCCGCACTAAAAACCTAGATCTTAATTTTTCAAATTAAACCCAACGTTGTTCCTTTGCCTCCCTGTGTTCGACCCTGGACTTACCCGGGATATAAATTAAAGCCGAGACCTCTTCACGAAGATCTTCTCTCGGTTCTGACTGAATCGCTTAGTACACGTACTACAACATGTTTGAATTAAACATTGTATCTAGCGACACGTCCGATGGCGCCGTTGCCGGGCAGGCAAACGACTTGGGGACTAATTTAAAATTTCGATTTAGTTTTTCATTTACTCAGGTAGTCTGACCCCCGAGCCACTTGTAATTACTCTTTTTTCCGTAATTATTTCTCTTCATATTCTTGTATATATTTTATTTTTATCTCTCTAATATAAATCTTATTTTCCTTGCGAGGGCCCGGTGGACTTGGAGTGCATAGGTAGTCGACGAACGTGAAGCGCGCCGACTGCTGAAGTGCGAGGATAATTCATTTATTTTCGAGTGAAATTTTGTAAATTCTTGTAATTATTTAGCTTGCTCCTTTATAGCGGCTCTTGTTTGAGAGCTCGCGCATGTAAAAAGACTTGGACATTATTTGTGGTGTGTCGAGATCTGTTTCACTCTTCGGTGAGGGTGTGGCTCGATTGAGTGGCGAATTTAAGGATTAGGCACACAGTAGTTTAGCATCAAATTTGTTTGTGCCCATCGTAAATAGGCCACACATATCTTAGAAGATTCACATATCTTATAGGATTCATAATGAGACGCACATAGACACGTACTACTTAGCTCAAAATCAAATCAATTCTTCCCTGTTAGTAGCATACTGTTTAGGTGCGGTTTTCTCGATATGCATGCATTTAGTGTAATATTTACAAATTCAGTTTTGCATAACGCATGGAGAGTGCTGGGATTCACTATAAGTATACCTTCTTCTGAAAAGCATCATAGTTTCTCGTTTGCATTCCGATTTCCGATTTCCCTGTTGTTTTACAACTTAAGGTCAAAAGGAAATTAGGACTGAACGGTAGACATGTTTGTGTGTTCATATAAATTTCAAGTGATAACCTAACTCTAAAATTGAGACTGAATTGAGTAGGTCGATTTAATTAATTGGAATAAAAAGAACCCTTGTTCTCGGGTGCATAAAGCCCTCATTGTTTGATTTACTTGCAAGTGAGAGAGAGACGACCCTAGGATAGAGCCAAGCCTGGATTTCTTACTTACTACTGGTTCTTTATTTTTAGGTGATTAGCTACTCTTCAGTGAGGAATACGGGTAGCTGGTAATTGGTTCGGACTTCCTTAGTAGAGTGGGAGGCTTAGAGGACGCGTTAGTCCTCAAGGAACGGGTAGCCGTATTTATACGGTCTTTACTTACTCCTATACTGGCTGAAAGTAGGTCAAACTAGTCGTAAGAACCGGGCCAGCCTGTAGGAAAATACGGGCACCTAACAGCTCGTTAATCTTTCCAAGATTGTATTCTCACCAACTAAAATTGACCAGATCGGCTGAACCCTTACGGCCATCAGGTGTTGAGTTGGTGAAATTGAGGGTTTGAATTGTGTTTGTATTGTGTGAGTTCACTCCGCACATTTATGTGCACCGTAGAACTAGCGCCTCATTGACTATCGTGTTCAAATCAGTTCTTTTGACATCGAAGATGACTGATTCGGGCCGCCACAGTCGCGGGCCGCCACGCCTGCTGCACATCTGACGAGTCACTAAATACGATAAATAATTCGTTCACGTTGTAGCACGTGTACTTAGAGATTCGGTCAGAACCGAGAGAAGATCTCCGTGAAGAGGGTCTCGGCTTTAATTTATATCCCGGGCAAGTCCTGGGTCGAACACAGGGAGGCAAAGGAACAACTTGAGTTTAATTCGAAAATAAAGATTTTAGATTTCCGAGTGGTTATTTTTAGATTTTTTTATGCAAAAACCAAAGCAAATGCAAATGCGGGTGAATTACAACACTAAGAAAACACACAACAAGGCCAAATTAATTTTAATGTCAAAAATAGTCCAATAGCCAAAATATATTTTTCCTAGAGTCCTAATCCAGAGATGAATGCAAGGTATTTTTTTTGGAATTTTATCTAAAATGCAATAAATAAAAATGCAAACTTTTTATGGGTTTTTTCGCAATTTATCACCCAAACAGAAAGCAAAAATTATGAAAAAATTACTGAAGAGAAAAAATGATTCAAGAAGACTAGAGTAATTTTTTTTGGAATTTTTTGACAAGTTATGAATTTTTTATGGATTTTTTAGTGAAAATAGAGTGATAGTGAGTACATAATTTCTAATAATCCACATTGTCAAAATAAGAAGAATGCGAATTATCCCAAAAAGATATTTTTAAGTAGAATCCAGGAGAGTTGAAATTTCGCAAAAATGATTTATGTAGATTTAACTAAAAATCAAACACTAAATCCACTCTACAAATTATTCCAGACACAAGACAACTCCATTGTGAATGAAATTTGGATAGTAAGTTAATCATATATCAGGGCATCATTCCTAATTTTTGTGGAATTTTTAGAGCAATAGTATGTGAGATATAATTTTTAGAGTCCAATTTAGGTAAAATATCAAGAATTTCAGTTGAACATTTTTAATTAATTACCCACAGATGATAAAAATACAAATAAATATCCACACTGTAGAGAATTATTGCTCGTGACAATGCTATTTTTCTTTAAATAAAAGGATGCTAAAACAAGGTCCAAATTTGAGTATAAACAAAGGGGTATCTTTGCAAATAAATAAACTAGAATTACAATGCACTTATATACAGAGATGGTTTTGTAATTACGGAAACATGAGAAAGAAAAGATGCAATTTTTACAAAATAAAAAAAATACAGAAAAGAACCTTCTTCTTCCCCTTCGTTCCCAGGTGGGGAGAACCCAAAAGGGGAGGAGTCGGCGGTGGTCGGCGGCGCGCAGAGGAGGCGGGCGGAGGCGGCGACGCGGAGCCGTACGTCGGAGATGTGGCAGCCTGTGGAGGGGCGGAGGCGGAGGGCGACTGTTGCGTTGGCAGCCACGGCGGTGGTGAGAGGCGCGGCATGGGGGACGGTCGCGGTGGGCCGCGGGTGGTCGCAGGGCAGAGGAGGGAGGCGGCGATGCAGCAGGCGAGGCGGCCCGTGACGGCGGCGGCGCACGCTGGCGGCGGAGGAGATGGGGGGGCGGCGGCGGGGGTGCCGCTGCTTCCCTCCCGTTACTTCTTTTTTTTGTTTTTCTTATTTTTTTTGTTTTGATAAAAAAATGCTGTGATAGATTTTTTTTTAGATTTTATATTTTTTTAAATTTTTTTATAAACAGGAAATAAAATGTGGTTACATACAAAAGGGTAAGACGACAATGGGTAGATGGCTTTGAGGGTAATGATGAAAATGATATAATTATGAAATAACAAGGAAAACAAAACTATTAGATAAGATAAAACAACAAGATAAATGAAGGAAAATACTTACCTGAAGTTCGCCGGATTTGCGGAGCAGCTACGCTGGACTTCTGTCGTCGCCTCGATCCGATTGGCGAAATAAAATAGAAGAGGCTACGCGAGCTCGATGAGGAACTCGTGACGCGGAACGGAGCTCCGCGGATCTCGCCTGAAGGAGGTCATCGCTTGAGGAAGACGTTTCGCCGCTTTTACCAACGCCACGTTCCAAGCTCTCTTCTTTTTCTATAAGAATGGCGTATAGGCAAAAAATGAGGATGGAGATGTGTATAAAAGAGATGGAAGGAATGGAGGTTAGAATGGAAGTGGAGTAGAATGGGAGGTTAAATTAGTGGTGGAGTTGAATGGGAAGTTAGATGGATAATGGTGTTGAATGGAGGTTGATGAAATAAGAGAAGTTAGTATAGAGAATATGATTAGATAAATGAAAATAAAAGTAGGCTACTAAAAAGAGAAAATAAAATAAAGAGGAGAAAAAGAGTGGGGAATTTACAAAAAGAAGACAAACATTACGTACAAATATTTTTTTTTTTTGCTTTTCTAATTTTAATTTTTTTATGTTTTTAGTAAAAGATATTTGCAACAAAAAATACAATAAAATAGTAGAATTAAAATACAACACAAAATTAATTTTTTTTGGATTTTTAATAATTAGGAAAGATAAAAAAATGAAGAAAGATCGAATATACATAATATACAATGTACATCTAGGTCCCAAAACCCAACTTTTGCAAACGAGCTCCGATTTTAATGAAACCACTTCCATTGGATAGATAATTTTAACTTTAAAAGTGAGTTTGGTGAATTTGGAGTTCATACGGAGCGGGAATTTAGCTTGGAAGTTGGACTTTACGGCTTTTTCTCTTTAAGATCTAGGAGCATTTATTTGAGATGAAATTTGTTTTATATTTTTATATTTTTATTTACATTTTTATAAACAAGTTAGAGAAAGAATTAAGCAAAAAGGAGTTGGAATGAAATTATTAAAAATACATGAAGTTTTGGGTTATTTACATGTATAAAACACCTTTATTTTTGCGGCTTTTTATTGTTAATTCATTTTGTACAATCTTATATATAATAATTAGTGTATTTTATTTACAAGAGTCATTTTGTTAATTTATGTATTTTATGGACATTTATTAGGGATTTTACTCGGGGATTTTGCTAAGATCAAGATATTGCGATGATGAATCGCGGATTCATCACCCCCCTATACTTAAACTTTGCTAGTCCTCGAGCAAATAAAGAATGAATAAGTTGGGTTAACCCCTGACTGTGCATGTGAATACAAGACTTGATCCGTTCAAAAACTCTCGGTTTTAGAGATCCTAAATTCTAAGCTGAACCAAGCTCTAGTCAAAAGGTACCCAATTCCCCTAATCATCAGACTCTCTTTGTATACATATATAGTAGAGATATGACTTTAAGTGTTGACTGCAGTTACAAGAGTAGAGTCACAACGTCACCCAAGGTTCCAGTCCAAGAGACTCTCCTAGGGACCTGATCCTCAACACTAGGGAATAAATCACATTTCTTGCATCCAATTCACCGTCTCTTTAGTTGTCAGACTTGAAAGTGTAGATGGCAGGCCATTTGATGGAGGGTATAGGATTGTGTCCTTTCTTCTCTCCCTCTCATTGGAACAAGGATCCTCTCAAGTGCCTTATTACGCAACACATTTTTTTTTGGTGTTGATCAGTGCGTCCGTCAAGAGAAGTTGGAGTCGTCTGCACTTGTTTTCCTGGGAGTACACCGGGGTGTGCCTTTTTTGAGTACCTATCGTACCTTCTAAACCCAGACTTGTAGCATTTACGATGCAGAGCCCTTTTTTGGTGCAAGCCCGACTCCTGGCCCTAATAGCGGTGGTCCAAGTGGACACTTTGAAATGGTTGGGAGCGCTCGCCTTTAGTGGAAGCTCTTTTGATAATTGACTTTGTGGAATGAGAGCTTTTCTTTGACATTTCCTTGCTTTGTAGTATTTGTGGCTAGCTCCACTGCTTTTACCAAGAGTTGGCGCACACTGATCAACATTTTTTTATTTTGTCACACCCTGGCACATAGGTAAATGTCAAGAGATAGTACAAGAACCATGTTCTCATACTGGCTAAATGTGCTGACACTCAGGTTTCATGAAGCCTTCATTGATTTTATCCCATCCTCGAGCATCATTAAATCAAGTCCAAACTCAAATCCCTCATCCCAGTTCCTCAAGTGAAATTTCAACTCATCTCATCATAACTGCAGTCGTGTATGTGAGGTGCTGATCATATTCTTAAGGTAGAGACTAAGCATGCAATATAGCACACAAATCTTCCAAACTAGGGAAATGTGAATAATTAAGTCCAAAGACCCTAATGACTAAGGCTGGTTAACTCAAAATCTCAAGACCTCATAAACCAAATGTTCTTGAACATCACTAGTCTTGTGTGAAAGTGAATTGTGTCAGGGATTAAACCAACTTATTAGTTAGTTTTTTTTAGTTGGTTTTTATTATGATTGATTGATTTTTTTAAGTTTTAGAAAAAGTTTTTTTTCACAAAGGTTTTTTTTTGACAAACAAAGGCAAAGAAGTTTTTTTTTTTGAAAAAGATAGGTAAATAAGAAAAGACTTTCTTTTTTTTTGAAAGAGGATTTTTTTTTTGAAAAGTTTTTTTAGCAAATCAGAAAAAGAGTTTTTTTAGGAAAAAGTTTTTTTTGCTTTGTTTTGTTTTTTTATTTTTTTGTTTTTTTTAAACCCACCCCATAATTATTGTATAATATATATATATATATACATGAAAGTACGAGGTATGGGTAAAGTATATATGTAATATACACATGCCCCCCTATACTTAGCTTGTGCTATGTCCTCATGGCACTAGGTGACAAAAAGCCATAGCTCGTACTAAGTATAAGTGAGTGAAAAGAATAGAAGTAAAAGAAAAAAATGTGGATAATATACAACGGGCATCGGCCCCCTATACTTAGGCTCTGGTCAGCCTAAGTATTGGAAAGAACACAAGAATGGGGGACCGATGAGAATGGGAAAGAATATACAAAAAGAAAATAAAAAGAAGAGAAGGAGCAAATCGGGTCACTCACCCCCCTATACTTAGGATCTAGTCATCCTAAGTATAGCCACAAAATGAAAACGATACGGAACTGGGACGAGTGATGCAAATCATGAGGGAGGGAGGTGAAAAAAGGAAGGAGAATATGTATAAGGAGGAGGAAGAATATACAAGGATCAAGAAGGTTTGTGACGAACCTTCTTGCGGGAGCGATGGGGTGGGTAGTATACACATGTGTCGCTGTCAGAATCATCCTCCGAAGAATAATAGTGAGGTGTGGGGAACGTCCAACGGAGGTCGACACACGGCTGCTTGCTCAAGTATGGCTTTAGAACAGCCGAACTGAGCTCACTCATATAGATCACCTCATCCGGACGTGATGAGGACTCCTCAGAAAGTTCCTTCTCTGAAACATCGAAGGTAACCTTCTTAGTCGGTTTTCTAGAACCTGAAGCATCAAGAGGAAGAGGAGATTGATACGTCTTAAGGAGTTCGGGGGAACACCTCAAGGAATCAACACCCGTCTTCTTCTTACCAGTTGACCGACTAGAGGATGGAGCAACCGATTTATCAAGATTGGTCAATTTGGTCCCAGTTGTCTCTTTGGTGTATGTCCTGGATGTGGTGTGTGTGAGGTTCTGACCAGAGGTTCATCATCAGATGAGTCATCGTATGCATTGTAATACTCCTGCAGGGTCAGCACACGTCTCTGATAAGGCACAGTGTTCTCAGTTGGCTTGACATTGTTGGGTTCTTGTGTCGGATCATCGAAATGATCAAGGCAATCCACCAAGGTCATGTCCGACTCAATGATAGCTTCTGGTCGTGAGTCCTCTCTAGAAGCTGTCGCGGTGGTGGTGCAAGCAGTAGGCGTTGTGTGGTTGTAGGAAGTCTCTAAACCAATGGTCATCTGGACAGTCGGTATCTCAGGTGTTGTAGAGCGATGGGACTCAATTGTCTCTTGAAGGTCATGACTGTCTGCAACTTAACGGGTTACCTTGGAATATCGTGTGTCCTCAAAGATCGGGTGAGGTCGGAGTGCTCCCAGTACAGAAAAATCGATCTCCCGAGTCTCACAATCTATAGTTGCCTTAGCCAAGGCTAAAAACGGCTTCCCAAGAATGATCGGAGACTGGGTGAACTCTCCTCGGTGCTCAATGTCAATGATCGTGGAGTCTATCTCCAGTAGAGCACCTTGGAAAGTGACGATGACTGAAATGGTTCCTCTCGACCGTTTAATGGTCCGATCTGCCAACTGAATGATTTCTCTTGACTTCTTGGCAGATCCGAGTTTGAGCTTGGCAAACACGGAGGTTGAGAGGATATTAATTGGTAAGTCATCATCGATTCTTGCATGGGTGAATGTGGTATCTTTGATTTCACAATCAAACCTAGGTAACCGCTTTACTCTGCGACTCTTGGTTTTTCTCCCTATCATCAAAGATGTGGCCATAGACACTATATGTATCTCAGTCCTTGTTCTCTTATTGCCCGACCTTTTAGGCATAAATTTACTTCTCACAAATCTTTTAAGGTCGGGAAAGTGTTCAATGGCCATTATTAAGGGAAGCTCAAAAATCAACTTTCTATCCAATGCTTCCCTAACCGCAGGATCCAATTTTTTTAGATCTTTTCCTTTTTCAATTTTTATGGTATTTTCTAAGTGTTCAATTTTTTTGGTCTTTTTGGTAGGTGAAGGAGGACTAGGAGAATGTACAGACTCTGGTTTGGAGGGAAAGTGGTTAGTAGAAGAGGGAGGTAGAAGGGACTCCAGCTGTACATGATGTATGGTCAATCCAGTGTCTTCCAGGTTTTCAAGATTCAATCCGCGAAATCCATGATCCACATTCCTACCTGGACTCTTGATCGGTCTACAAATGTCATCCTCCAATAAGTTCTCATTACACATCATGAGCGAAGTCTGCTCAGTTGGAGGATATTGCTGAGAATTCGGGCTCTTATACTCAACACACCATGACTCAGGCGTGTAATACTGGGTTGAGTATGACCCTTCTGTATGGCAGATGTTGGTCGGAGCCTCATAAGCCGGAGTCAATAGACAGGGAGTTTGTAGATCGGTCGCATGAATCCAATCCCCTGTATATGTCGGCTCTCCGAATGGGTGATATGAAGGTTGTTCAATGTGGTCTCTATCACTCAGGTCAATCAAGTCAAAAAGATTGTACGGTGCAGGCCTCTCCATTCGGTTTGTCTGGTCGACCATGTTGTACCCTAAGGTTAAGTCGGGATGTGTATATGGAAATTGTTGTTCTGTCCCAACTCGAGGTGAAAGTGAGGTATGTGGGGTCAACTGATTATGCCAATCATTCATCTCAGCAGTCGCTTGCTCTTTGATTTGTTCCTTGATTCCAGCAAGCGGACAAGAATATGATGAGTCAATACAGAGTGGTTGTGGGTCATGGGTGTAAGAATGTGGGGTAGGTGAGAAGGATGAAGAAGTGTGGAAGTTAGTCGGAGTTCTGACTTCGCGGTTGGGGTGTGGGTATGAAGAGGAATGAGAGGGTGGAGATGATCGAAATATGGTCGAAGAAGAATGACGTGGATATGATGACCAATATTCTGACATCTTGGAGGTAAAATGGGAGAATGAAGCGGATCGAGGAAGAAAGCGTGCAAGTGCACCGAATAACACACAAAACAAACAAACACAAGAGCAAACCCTGAGTTCACCTACTCAACACAGTAATGGTCGCAAAAGTCCGACCGTTTATTCTTTCAGTTTTAATTAGGTGATAAATCAAGATATCAATACAATTACGCAAGGCTCAAAAGTAGGTTTTGGGCACTATCCTAGGGATGTGTCCTCACCTCTCAACAATCACAATTAGCCAAGCATACAATGAGGGTTTTGCTCTCCCAAAACAAGTGTTAGTTTTAATCAGTTTTTTTTGTCAACTCTGATTAGCAGTCCCGATTTTATGTTTGGTTATCACTTGATTAGTCCACCTAATAAAGCACGCCTAACGATCAGTCCCGATTTCCTTTTAACCTAAGTTTCAAAAACCAAGGGGAGGGAGTCGAGAAAAGCCGATGCAAATAATGAAATCAATGATGCATGCCCAGTTCAGAAGACTTACAGTGATCCTCGCGCTCTACATGCGGGATGCAAGGCAGAATTGAAATTTTATACTATATGAAAGCAAACGAGAAAATCGTTCCTAGACAGGCGGTTCTATTAGCGAGTGATGAACAAGTTAAATTTGACTAATAGCTCTGTGGTCTGTGTGTCTCGTTAAATGTGATGTCTGGTCCTAAAAATTACGAGCACAAGCAATAAAGATATTCTAATAAAATGCTCTAAGAGCCGCGAGTGCAAGTCCTATTCTACGTCAATCAACCACACGACCACGAGCGGGTCAAAGTCCAGTCCGGATACAAACGCGAGCTCTCAAACAAGAGCCGCTGGAAAGAGCGAATTACCTAAGTTATTACAACATAATAATTACAAAACGAAAAGAAATGCTCTCGAAAAATAAATTAATTCTCCTCGCTCTTCAGCAGTCGACACGCGCTACGTCCGTCGACCTCCGATGCACTCCAAGTCCACCGGGCCCTCGCAAGGAAAATAAGATTTATGTTTATTTTGTAAAAATTGCAACTTTTCTTTCTCATGTTTCCGTAATTACAAAACCATCCCTGTATATAAGTGCATTGTAATTCTAGTTTCTTTATTTGCAAAGATACCCCTGTGTTTGTACTCAAATTTGGACCTTGTTTTGGCATCCTTTTATTTAAAGAAAAATAGCACTGTTACGAGCAACTAATTCTCTACAGTGTGGATATTTATTTGTATTTTTATCATCTGTGAGTAATTAATTAAAAATGTTCAACTGAAATTCTTGATATTTTACCTAAATTGGACTCTAAAAATTATATCTCACATACTATTGCTCTAAAAATTCCACAAAAATTAAGAATGATGCCCTGATATATGATTAACTTACTGTCCAAATTTAATTCACAATGGAGTTGTCTTGTGTCTGGAATAATTTGTAGAGTGGATTTAGTGTTAATTTTTAATTAAATCTACATAAATCATTTTTGTGAAATTTCAACTCTCCTGGATTCTACTTAAAAATATCTTTTTGGGATATTTCGCATTCTGCTTAATTTGACAATGTGGATTTATTAGAAATTATTTACTCACTGTCACTCTATTTTTACTAAAAAATCCATAAAAAATTCATAACTTGTCAAAAAATTCCAAAAAAAATACTGTAGTCTTCTTGAATCATTTTTTCATTTCAGTAATTTTTTCATAATTTTTGCTTTCTGTTTGTGTGATAAATTGCGAAAAAACCCATAAAAAGTTTGCATTTTTATTTATTGCATTTTAACCCATAAAATTCCAAAAAAATACCTTGCATTCATCTCTGGATTAGGACTCTAGGAAATATATATTTTGGCTGAATTGGACTATTTTTGACATTAAAATTAATTTGGCCTTGTTGTGTGTTTTCTTAGTGTTGTAATTCACCCGCATTTGCATTTGCTTTGGTTTTTGCATAAAAAATCTAAAAATAACCACTCGGAAATCTAAAATCTTTATTTTCGAATTAAACCCAAGTTGTTCCTTTGCCTCCCTGTGTTCGACCCCGGACTTGCCCGAGATATAAATTAAAGCCGAGACCCTCTTCACGGAGATCTTCTCTCGGTTCTGACCGAATCTCTAAGTACACGTGCTACAACGTGATCGAATTATTTATCGTATTTAGCGACTCGTCAGATGGCGCCGTTGCCGGGGAGGCAAACGACTTAGGGATTAATTTAAAAATTTGGATTTAGATTTTCATTTACTCGGGTAGTCTGACCCCCGAGCCACTTGTATTTATTCCTTTTTTTTGCAATTATCTTTTCTTCTCATTTTTGTATATATAAAAAAAATTTTTAAAAAAAATAAAATCTAAAACAAAAAAATCTATCACGGCATTTTTTTATCAAAACAAAAAAATAAGAAAAACAAAAAAAAGAAGTAACGAGAGGGAAGCAGCGGCACCCCCCCGCCGCCGCCCCCCCACCCCCCCTCATCTCCTCCGCCGCCAGCGCACGGTGCCGCCGCCGTCGCGGGCCGCCCCGCCTGCTGCATCGCCGCCTCCCTCCTCTGCCCTGCGACCACCCGCGGTCCACCGCAACCGTCCCCCCACGCCGCGCCTCTCACCACCGCCGCGGCTGCCAGCGCAACAGCCGCCCTACGCCTCCGCCCCTCCACAGGCCGCCGCATCTCTGACATACGGCTCCGCGTCGCCGCCTCCGCCCTCCGCCCGCCTCCTCTGCGCGCCGCCGACCACCGCCGACTCCTCCCCCTTTGGGTTCTCTCCACCTGGGAACGAAGGGGAAGAAGAAGGTTCTTTTACGTAACAGGAAATAAAATGTGGTTATATACAAAAGGGTAAGAGGACAATGGGTAGATGGCTTTGAGGGTAATGATGAAAATGATATAATTATGAAATAACAAGGAAAACAAAACTATTAGATAAGATAAAACAACAAGATAAATGAAGGGAAATACTTACCTGAAGTTCACCGGATTTGCGGAGCAGCTACGCTGGACTCCTGTCGTCGCCTCGATCCGATTGGCGAAATAAAATCGAAGAGGCTACGCGAGCTCGATGAGGAACTCGTGACGCGGAACGGAGCTCCGCGGATCTCGCCTGAAGGAGGTCGTCGCTTGAGGAAGACGTTTCACCGCTGTCACCAACGCCACGTTCCAAGCTCTCTCCTTTTTCTATAAGAATGGCGGATAGGCAAAAAATGAGGATGGAGATGTGTATAAAAGAGATGGAAGGAATGGAGGTTAGAATGGAAGTGGAGTAGAATGGGAGGTTAAATTAGTGGTGGAGTTGAATGGGAAGTTAGATGGATAATGGTGTTGAATGGAGGTTGATGAAATAGGAGAAGTTAGTATAGAGAATATGATTAGATAAATGAAAATAAAAGTAGGCTACTAAAAAGAGAAAATAAAATAAAGAGGAGAAAAAGAGTGGGGAATTTACAAAAAGAAGACAAATACTATGTACAAATATTTTTTTTTGCTTTTCTAATTTTAATTTTTTTATGTTTTTAGTAAAAGATATTTACAACAAAAAATACAATAAAATAGTAGAATTAAAATACAACACAAAATTAATTTTTTTTGGATTTTTAATAATTAGGAAAGATAAAAAATGAAGAAAGAATGAATATACATAATATACAATGTACATCTAGGTCCCAAAACCCAACTTTTGCAAACGAGCTCCAATTTTAATGAAACCACTTCCGTTGGATAGATAAATTTCTAACTTGAACTTTAAAAGTGAGTTTGGTGAATTTGGAGTTCATACGGAGCGGGAATTTAGCTTGGAAGTTGAACTTTACAGCTTTTTCTCTTTAGGATCTAGGAGCATTTATTTGAGATGAAATTTGTTTTGTATTTTTATATTTTTATTTACATTTTTATAAACATGTTAGAGAAAGAATTAAGCAAAAGGAGTTGGAATGAAATTATTAAAAATACATGAAGTTTTGGGTTATTTACATGTATAAAACACCTTTATTTTTGCGGCTTTTTATTGTTAATTCATTTTGTACAATCTTATATATAATAATTAGTGTATTTTATTTACAAGAGTCATTTTGTTAATTTATGTATTTTATGGGCATTTATTAGGGATTTTACTCGAGAATTTTGCTAAGATCAAGATATTGCGATGATGAATCGCGGATTCATCAGGGGGATATTTATTCGGACTTTGCGAATCTCTCGTTGAACCCTTCAAGAAGTACGTCTTCATAGTTCCATGTGCAACTTGGACCAACCTGGACTCATGACCCTCTTGAGCCCAGGATCACTCACTCTCGAGATGGTTACTCTCAAACCTTTCCATTTCTCTCTTCCCACCTCACCGAGGAAGACCATCGCCTCGGTGAGAATATCTTGATTCATAAATCCTCTTCTAATCAAGAACACCTTGCTGATTCAGGACATAAAGAAGACACGAGTAAAATGCCTCCAAAGAAGAAAGACGAGGAAGAAGAGAACCATGAAGACCCAATGAGAATGATACTTGCCAGAATAGCTGCATCTAAGCAGCAACATGCATTATTGAGAGCTCAGTTAGGACAGTTAAATGTTGGGGTCAAACCACCAATGGATGCGGTATATAACCCCGGACAATATCAAATTCCGAACTACTTGAGTCTGGTCGAACCCACTGTTGATTTTGAGTTGAAGCCGTATTTTCTGAACCTGCTGCCACACTTTGATGGGAATGCATCTGAGGAGCCATATGCATTCCAAAGGGACTTTAAGCTCATCTGTGCTAACCTCAAACATAATAATTTTAACCAGGATTATATTAGGCTCAAAGCCCTTCCATTTGCCTTGGGTGGAAAAGCCGATTACTGGGTGAAGAATCTTGGAATCATCGTCATCACTTATGCCCAGTTCAAGGACCTCTTCCTAAAGAAGTTCTACTCGTTGAGTAGAACTAACATGATGAGGATGCACATTACGAGTTTTTCCCAATTACCCCATGAAGCCTTTTGTGATGCTTGGGAAAGATTCAAGGACATCCTACAGAAGTGTCCCTGTCACAATTTAGATGATAACATCTTGGTCCAATCGTTCTTCACTTGTCTTAACCCTGAGATGTAGGGTTTAGTGAGCGCTGCCTGTGGAGGCATCTATACATCGCGAGGAGCGGATAACGTCTGGAAGGTATTCGAGCAGATGGCCGAAACTAACCGCTCACAGATGGTCAGCAGGGCCTATACACCGTCCCCCAATTCACTCTCATATGGAAGGGGAAAATCAGTTGTAGTCGATCTCTCTCAGGACGTGATCCCTAGCATGGGACTCCTTGCGGACAAGCTTACAGTAGTCGAGAAGATCGACAGGAGGATTGATGAGTTAGACCGGAGCATCTCCAAACTTCCAAAACAGATGGAGTAGTTGACTGAGAAGGTGTCTAAGATAAGGATACCTGCCATGATTGCACTCGTTGCTCCCGTTTACTGAGTTCACCATGTTCAGGAGCAGTTGGTGTCAGGGCAACCCTAGCTGTGGGAGCAGGACCAATCCTACGCCCACTCTTTCTAACAGCCACCTCCATTAGTAGAGACAATCCAGGAGGAGCCTCCATCGGTTTGGAAGGTGAATGGAGTATGTTATACTCAGGACCCTGCCAGGCAGGGAAGTACGGGAAACCGACAGACCTACCAGCGTCCCCGACCTTTCACAACACCGCATTCACCTCCGCACCACCTCCTTCACAGTAAAAGCCCTAGATTCCAACCACCCCAGCAGCCACAGCAGCAGTACTAGCAGTATGGCCGACAGGGCCATTACCAGGCAGGCCAGCAGGGCCCGCAACCCTAGCAGCAACAGCAGAGGCAGTACCCTGGCCAGCAAGGCCAGTCTTCCCATTCTTCTTCCCAGTTTTATCAACTTCCTTCATCGTCTGGACCCCATGTATATACAACAGCAGATACTCGACGAGCTCCGTTCCTACAGGAACGAAATTCATGACTTACGGGTGGATGTCAACGCTTGTCCAGATGGCGAGATGAGCAGACTGCACCCTCTACCTCAATCCCAGCCCAAGTTCAGGCTAACCCCAATAGCCTGAACCGATCTAGTTCTCAGCAGCACTTTGGTCAGGTATACTATTCAGCATCTCCTAGATCTGAACATGAGATTCTTTCGTGTGACGAGGCTAACCACATGTCACTCAGGAGCGGAAGGACCGTGACCGTACCTGACCGGGCGAGGGACACAAGGAGGGGCATCTCTGGAGCTCTACTTGAGGAGTCTTCAGAGGACGAGGAGGAGAGGCATCATATTCGGGAGCCCCATCGGCACCATTCGAGGATTTCTACTCAGGGAGCTGAGAGGAGGAGGAGAGCACATATGCAACATCGGCAGCATGGATACACTTTTGATTCTACGGAGGACCTTGCATCTCCGGTTGTGGCGGATACCACTTCAGCATCTATTCCACATCCTGTTGTAGATAGATTTTGATTCCATGTTACATCAAAAAGATTCATGTATGAAGAACTCTGTTTAAGTTAATGCCAAGAATGATATTTCAGCTCATGATTCAGACTCTTCATCTTATGTTTCCCTAGTTTCCATCCCTTTCCCACGTGCTCTTACGGCAGGAAAACGCATCAAAAAGATTCAAAAAGATGACCCTGATATGGCACGGTTTTGTAAAGAAAATATCACAGTTAAGGTGCCATTTGATGAATATGTGGCTAATCATCCTGCATTCCAAAAATACCTTAAGGTGAGATACACACCTACAAGGGTTAGCAGGAAGAAAGATAACCGAAATATAAAGGCACATGTCTTATCAGTAGTCACAACCTATTGTCTCAAGAATCAGACTTTGCCAAGGAAAAAGAGAGACATGGGTGTTCACTATGTGGAGAGTCGTATTGACGACGTCGCGTTTGCACGCACACTCTTGGATAACAGTTCTTCGATCAACTTACTTCCCTTAGCATTATATCAGAAATTGGAGTTGGGACCACTTTGCAAATCTAGAGCCTTACTCCAATTTGCAGATCGTTCAGTGAAGAGACCTAAGGGAGAAGTGAAGAACATAGTTATCTCGATTGAGGGGCAGAACTATCAGGTTGACTTCACAGTCTTGGATATGGAGACCCCCAATCATTGGAGAGAATCTCAGATCATTCTCGGGCGACCCTACCTTAGGACCGCAGGCGCAGCTTTCGATTATGGTACGGGAATGATGAAGTTTCGTTCTCCAGGCGAAGAAGTGAACCTTGAGATGAAGCAAACCAAGTGTCAGCGACCCGATTCAGAGAGTAGCACATAGTACTCATCTTCAGAGGCAGATTGCAGAATAATTAGCACAACTGGGATTTGGGGACATATTCCTTCAGGACAGAGCGAGTCCCTTTCATCTGGAAAGGGCATAGTGGATGATGCAGTTTGCCAGGTGTTTTCTGATCTTATGAGATATGCATCGACCTATTCTCATGATGACATAGAGATCCAACCGGATCTGTCAATTCCATCCCCTTCGGAACGATCATGGGACATAGATGATGAGTTGGGTGCAGCTTTGGCCGAATTACCGTGCTTCTTTAGCGATCCGACTCCCCATTCTTCTGAGAGTGGCGAGTACTACTACTCAGCTTAGCCCACCTTCATGCAGCACAGAACCAGATTCAGATTCAGTTTAGCCAGATCTGCTTGATGATACCACATTGCCGGAACTGAAATCACTACCTCCTACACTCAAGTACGCCTTCCTTGTGGGACCCAAAGAGAGATATCCTGTCATCATTATCTCAGACTTGACTTTAGAATGGGAGTCTAGATTATTAGAAGTCTTAGAGAGGAACCGCAAAGCAATAGGCTGGACAGTGTCGGATCTCGTGGGCATCAACCCCGCTCTCTGCTTGCACCACATTTTTACTGAGGATAATGTGAGACCTTCCCGAGAGTTCCGGAGGAGACTTACCCCCAATCTACGGGAAGTGGTGAAGAAAGAGATTGAAAAATGGTGCAAGGCAGGGTTTATATACCCTATTTCTGACTCCAAGTGGGTGGCCCCACTTCATGTTGTCCCGAAAAAGTCGGGAATTCAGATGGTCACCAATGAGGAGGGGGTAGAGATCGCGACACGAGTACCTACGTCGTGGCGTGTCTGTGTTGATTACCGGCGCCTAAATGCTGCGACCAAGAAAGACCACTTTCCCTTGCCTTTTATTGATCAGATCTTGGAGAGACTCGCAGGGAAAGAGTTCTTCTGTTTTCTTGACGGGTACTCAGGCTACGACCAGGTGTCCATATCCCCTGAGGACCAGGAAAAGACCACATTCACATGTCCATTCGGCACTTATGCTTTCAGATGCATGCCATTCGGGCTCTGCAATGCCCCGAGCACATTTCAGCGGTGCATGATAGCCATATTTGTTGAGATGGTGGGAGATTTCCTGGAAGTATTCATGGATGACTTCTCGGTCCATGGTGATTCTTTTGATACATGTTTAATGCACTTGGACCGAGTCCTCACGAGGTGTAGAGAGGTGAATCTGGTACTCTCCTAGGAGAAGAGTCACTTTATGGTGACGGAGGGTATCATGTTGGGGCATGTCATCTCCAAAAGGGGAATGGAAGTTGACCCTGCTAAGGTGGAGGTGATCAAGAAACTCGATGCACCTACCAACGTGAAGTCAGTGCGGTCATTCTTAGGGCATGTTGGATTCTATAGAAGATTCATTTAGGATTTTTCAAAGATCGCCCGCCCACTGACTGAGCTCTTAGGGAAAGACACAGAGTTCATTGTAGATTAGAGGTGTCTGGAGGCCTTTGAGTTCTTGAAGAGGAAGATTTGTGCCTCGTCTATCCTACAAGATCCTGACTGGTCTCTCCCCTTTGAGATCATGACTGATGCTTCAGATTTCGCTCTAGGAGTTGTGTTAGGACAACGGCAAGAGGGGATACCATTTGCGATTCACTACGCGAGCAAAGTATTAGATCCTACAGAGAAGAATTATACAGTGACTGAAAAGGAAATGCTCACGGTAGTATGGGCCCTCGAGAAGTTTAGATCATATATTTTGGGCTCTAAGGTGACAATTTATACTGACCACAAAACCATTCGATATTTAATGGAAAAGAAGGATGCGAAGGCACATCTTCTTAGGTGGATTTTACTCCTCCAGGAATTTGATTTGGAGATTAAAGATAAACCTGGAGTAAAGAATGTTGTGGCTGATCACCTTTCTTGGATTGAACTTAAGGATTCTTCTGATCATGAGTGGATTAGAGAGACCTTCCCAGATGAGTCAATTTGTGTTATTGACTCACTCCCGTGGTATGCCAACATGGTGAACTATCTTGTCTCCAAGCAGGTTCCCCATGGTTGGACTAGGAGCAGCATTGATCGACTGAAGTTGGATTCGAGGAGATACTACTGGGACGATCCTTTTCTTTTCTTCGAATGACCGGATTGTGTTTGTAGAAGGTGTATTCCTCAGGAGGAATACCAGAGTGTCCTCACATATTGTCATTCACTTGAGGCTGGAGGACACCATTCGGGAAAGAGAATCGCTCACAAAGTACTTCAATGTGGATTGTATTGGTCGACCTTGTTTAAAGATGCTATTGATTTCATACGGTCGTGTCCAATCTGTCAAAGGATGGGAGGGACTGTTGGACAGAGAGATGAGATGCCCATGCAACCGATGATTATTTGTGATGTTTTTGAAGCATGGGGCATAGATTTTATGGGTCCCTTTCCAACAGCCAAGGACATGAGTACATATTGTTGGCGGATGATTATTTATCTAGGTGGATGGAGGCTATCCCAACCCGAACCGCAGATAGTAAGACTGTCTGTAAGTTTGTGAGAGACCATATTATTGCTAGGTTAGGGGTGCCAAAAGTTTTGATATCTGATGGGGGTAGCCACTTTGTGAATCGAGATTTGAGATCTTTAGCTATGGACTATGGATTTGAGCATAGAGTTACTAGTCCTTACCACCCACAGTCCAACGGCATGGCAGAGGTTTTGAACAGAGAGGTGAAGAGTATTTTGCAGAAGTTGGTTCGTCCCGATAGGAAGAACTGGTCCCAGATTTTGGACCAAGTTCTAGGGGCCTATAGGACAGCCTACAAGACACCATTGGGTACTTCACCATTTAGAATGATCTATGGCAAGCCATGCCATTTGCCCGCAGAGCTGATTCGCAAATCTAAATGGGCAATTAAGAAGATTAATTGGAGTTATCACCTAGGGAAGCTTTGTCGAGACTTGAACCTGAACGAGCTCGTGGAAATCCAAAACAAGACATATGACAATAGTTTGATTTATAAGGACAAAGTAAAGAGATGGCATGATCAGCACATTAGGTGCAAAGACTTTGTCCCTGGACAAAAGGTATAGTTGTTCAATGCCAGGTTGAAGATGTTCCATGGGAAGCTCAAATCTAAATGGACGGGTCCCTTTGTTGTTAAGAAAGTGCATGAGAATGGAAGTGTAGAGATAGCTGATCTCACAGATGGTGCACAATCTCATGTGGTGAATGGACAACTGTTGAAGCATTTTGTTGATTCGAAAGAGCAGTTAGTCCAAGTCGAGGTCATCAACTTCATACAGAGTGAGCACATATTACTCGTCATGAAGATGCAGCATCAAGATTCAGCATCTTATAAGATTCATTGCTCTTGTACATTCTCCCTTCTTTGTATATTCTACAAATCACATCGGTTCTCACACTTACTCCTTCCTATACTTAGGCTGACCAAGGGCCTAAGTATAGGGGGAACCGATGCCCACCATGTGTATATACTCACCCATGTCTCCTCTTGACCTCGTCCACCCCATTTTTTGTGCTTCTCCTACACTTAGGCTGACTAGAGCCTAAGTATAGGGGGGTGGATCGACTTCTATACTATTTATTATTTTAGCCATCCTACGATTAGCACGAGCTATGTCTTTTTCTCGCTTCTTGTGCTCTGAGGACATAACACATGCTAAGTATAGGGGCGTGTGTATATATTACATATATACTTTACCCATAGCTCGTACTTCCACATATTTTTGTATATATTATACAATAATTATGGGGTGGGTAAAAAAATTTCCAAAAAAATAATAAAAAAACAAAAATCTCTTAAAAATATATTTCAAAAAAATCCCTTATTTTGATATAAAAAAACTTTTTCAAAAAAAAGTCCTTTCTTATTTGCTTATCTTTTCAAAAAAAACGGAAAAAAACAAAAAACAAAAAAACACTTTTGAAAAAAAAGAGAGAGCAAAACTTTTTCTAAAAAAACTTTCTTCTTTTCCTTTGGTTAAAAAAACTCTCTAAAAATCACAAAAGAAAAGAAAACACTAACTAATATGTTGGTTTAATCCCTTACACAATTCACTTTCACACAAGACTAGTGATGTTCAAGAACACTTGGTTTATGAGGTCTTGATATTTTGAGTTAACCAGTCTTAGTCATTAGGGTCTTGGACTTAATTATTCACATTTCCCTAGTTTGAAAGATTTGTGTGTTATATTGCATGCTTAGTCTCTACCTTAAGAATATGATCAGGAACTCACATACACGACTGCAGTTATGATGAGATGAGTTGAGATTTCACTTGAGAAACTGGGATGAGGGATTTGAGTTTGGACTTGATTTGATGATGCACGAGGATGGGATAAAATCAATGAAGGCTTCATGAAACTCGAGTGTCAGCATCTTTAGCCAGTATGAAAACATGGTTCTTGTAATATCTCTTGACATTCACCTATGTGACAGGGTGTGATAAAATAAAAAATGTTGATCAGTGTGCGCTAACTCTTGGTAAAAGCAGTGGAGCTAGCCAAAAATACTACAAAGCAATGAAATGATAAAGAAAATTTCTCAATCCACAAAGTCAATTATCAAAAGAGCTTCCACCAAAGGCGAGCGCTCCTAACCATTTAAAAGTGTCCACTTGGACCACCGCTATTAGGACTAGGAGTCGGGCTTGCACCAAAAAAGGGCTCTGCATCATAAATGCTACAAGTCTGGGTGTAGAAGGTACGATAGGTACTCAAAAAAGGCACACCCCGGTGTACTCCCAGGAAAACAAGTGCAGACGGCTCCAACTTCTCTTGATGGACGCAGTGATCAACACCAAAAATATGCGTTGAGTAATAAGGCACTCGAGAGGATCCTTGTTCCAATGAGAGGGAGAGAAGAAATGACACAATCCTATGCCCTCCATGAACTGGCCTTCCATCTACACTTTTAAGTCTGACAACTAAAGAGACGGTGGATTGGATGCAAGAAATGATTTATTCCCTAGTGTTGAGGATTGGGTTCTTAGGAGAGTCTCTTAGACTGGAACCTTGGGTGATGTTGCGACTCTACTCTTATAACTGCAGTCCACACTTAAAGTCATGTCCCTTATATATACGTATACAAAGAGAGTCTGGTGATTAGGGGAATTGAATACCTTTTGACTAGAGCTTGGTTCAGCTTAGAATTTTAGGATCTCTAAAACCGAGAGTTCTTGAACGGATCAAGTCTTGTATTCACATGCACAGTCAGGGGTTAACCCAATTTATTCATTCTTTATTTGCTCGAGGACTAGCAAAGTTTAAGTATAGGGGGGTGATGAATCCACGATTCATCATCTCAATATCTTGATCTTAGCAAAATCCCCAAGTAATTTCCTAATAAATGTTTATAAAATCAATAAATTAACAAAATGACTCTTGTAAATAAAATACACTAATTATTGTATATTAGATTGTATAAAATAAATTAACACTAAAAAGCCGCAAATTAAAGGAGTTTTTCACCTGTAGATAGCCCAAAACTTCATGTTTTTTAATAATTTTATTTCAACTCCTTCTTAGCTAATTCATTCTCTAACTTGTTTATAAAAATTTATATAAAAATACAAAAACACAAAATAAATTCACCTCAAATAAATGCTCCTAGATCCCAAAGAGAAAAAGCCATAAAGTCCAACTTCCAAGCTAAATTCCTGCTCTGTATGAACTCCGTATTCACCAAACTTACTTTTAAAGTTCAAGTTAGAAAATTATCTATCCAACGGAAGTGGTTTCATTAAAATCGGAGATCATTTGCAAAAGTTGGGTTTTGGGACCTAGATGTACATTGTATATTATGTATGTATTCATTTTTTTCTTCATTTTTTATTTTACCTTTCTCATTTACTTAAAAATCCAAAAAAATAATTGTTGTATTGTATTTTAATTATATTATTTTATTGTATTTTTTCCATTGTAAATATCTCTTATTAAAAAGACAAAAAAAATACATATTAGAAAAGCAAACAAAAAATGTACATGCTGTATGTATTCACTTGTAAATTCACCACTATTTTTTCCTTCTTTATTTTTGTTGTATTTAAAGTACCCTACTTTATATCATTATTTATTTTATTATTTATTATACATTCTCTACAATAACCACCATTCAACTCTTTACCACCAATCTCCATTCAATCCCACCATTTTTTAAACCTCCCATTCAACTCTATTAATAATATAACCTCCCACTACTTTAATAATCTCTCATTTCATCTTCTTTATATACATCCCATCCTCCTCAATTTGCACTTGATCCATCTTTATGTGAGGAGAGCCTAGTTCCCAGAGTTGAATCGGTGACGGCGACGTAATCACGGTTGAGCGACGACAGCCCCCCCTTCGGTGAGATCCGTTGGCTTTTCGGCCAACATCGCAGCCGCAACCGTGCGTTGTTCGAGCTCATCGCTCGCCAGCGATTCGAGCGAAGATCGTGTTCTCGTGAGCACACCATAGGCGATCGTCTCCATCGTAGGTAAGTTTGGTTTCATCTTATTATTATTTTTATCATTGCAATATATTTTTAGTCCATCACATTACCCACATTTGTTCCACATCATCCATCTCCATCATTCTCTTCTCCCTTTACCTCTTTTGTATATATCCACATTTGTTTCCTATTTTTTTTCTAAAATAAAAAAATAAAAATCTAAAATAAAAAAATAGTACAACAGCATTTTAAAAAAATCAAAAAAAAAGAAGAAACAGTAGCAGCAGCGGTGGGAGCACCCACCACCGCCGCCCTCCTCCGTCGAGGCGCTCCCTCCTCCACGCCGGACTCTGCCGCCACCAGCCAGCACGGCCGCCTCCGCCGCGCCACCGGCCTCCAGCGCGGGTGATGACTGCCCCCGCACCCTGTGTTAATTCGGTCAAATTAATGTCCAAATTAATGTTGATGATTCGTTGCAGTCGGATACGAGGGGTTAATCAAAAACCACTTATCGATTAATGTGAAGTTAATTTTAAGCGGCAAATTTTTTAACTTGGTGGAGTCCAAGGTCGATCTCAGGGAGGCATCTGTCTCCTTAGATAAATTGAAGCAATTATTCAAGTGTAAGATTTTCGGGAGGTAATTTTTTTTTGTCTTTTTCAATTTCTGTGCAGACTTATGCAGACAATGCAGGCCAATTTAACGTTCAATTTAATTATGATATCAAATGAAGTCCAAAAATTATGAAATTGACTAGTTGATTAATGAGGATGAAAATGACCTACACTAATTTTTTTGGAATTTTTCGACACTAAATAAATTTACTGTGAATTAAATAAACAGACAGAGTGATTTTCAGTATTTAATTTTTAATAAATATCAAACCACAATTTTTTCAAGAACTAAAATTATCCTAGGTGGCTCTAATGATAAGGGACCTAGGAAAATTAACAGAACTTAATTTCACTGTGAAATGAATTAATTAAAATTAATTTAAGAAAATCACTTAACAATTTATTTAGGCCTCGATATGCATGTAAATGATATGAAATTTTTATGGTATGCTAAGAATAGTGTCCTTAAGCTACTGTGAATTTTTGATGATTTTTGAAGGCACAGAGAATTAACTATAAATCAAAAGGTGTCACTGGGCAAAATATGTCAAAAATTCACCAATTAATTCATTAATAATTCAGCAGAACTTACAAAAATATGACACGTGGACCAATAGACAGAGGACAAAATTCCCAACAAAATGCAATTTTTAAATTTTCAAAATGACGTAAAATGCAATTTAGGGATGCGTGCAAACACAGGGGTGTAAATGCAATACATGAAATTAAAATTACAATAAGCAAATATGCAGACAGGGACTAAAATGCAATTACCTATAATGTGGGGGACTCTTGTGCAAAATCTCCACAGGGCACGTGCTCCTCACGTGGGATCTGCTTCACAGGGACCTTTTTGTAAATATAAAAAGCTCCAGGGGCCTCTGTGCAATTTACCCAGGCCGCACGTGCTCCTCACGTGGGCGGCCTAGGCCCGGATGGCTGCGGCGGCTCGGATCAAGGTTCGGGCGCTTTGGAGGTCCGGAGATTGGTTCGTGCGACCCGAACCTAGGCTCGGAGAGGAGGGTCGGGCCGAGGCTACGTGGCGTTCTGAAGGCCCTCGGATCAAGATGGATCCGAGGGTTGTCGGTGTTGACGCGTGGCGTGTCCTCTGGTCTTTGGATCGATGATGATCCGACGGTCGAAGGCGAGTCCGGTGGCGAGCGATGTGGCGATGTGAGGGCCGTTCGATCGATGCGATCGAACGGCAGCTGCTCGTCCGCTCCGACGATCCTACGCCGCCTGCGGAGGAGAAGGCGGGGCTCCGGCGACGGGGCTGTAGCTCAGCCCGTCCTTCCTCGTGTCGCTGACGCTCTCCGGCTTGTCAGAGTTAGCCCGAAAGCTACGCGGCGTGGAGGCGGAGATGATGGTGGTCTCAGGAGCGTCGGAAGGCGGCCTGATGACGACGGCGATGAAGCTCGAAGATGACTCCGGCGACCTTCCGTTCAGTGAGAATATGGGTCCTGCAAGTGTGAAATAGAGAGCCGGAGCTCGTGCGGGTTTTTGTGGAGAGATGGAGGTGGTCAGCGAGGCCTAGGGCGTGAAGGAGATGGTAGGCGATGGTGCTCCGACCAAGTGGCAGAGCTGGAGGTCGATGGTTGGTGGAGTGCGTCGTCGGGCGGTGCGGATGTGGCCGCGAAGATGGGAGCTTCGACGCGAAGCTCGTCGAGATGGATTGGAAGCGATAGAATGATCGATGACGGCAAATAAAGTCGGAGAAAACGAAGAAAAAAAATAAGAATTGATCGGAGAGGAAATAGAGGAATCTACCTGGGGAATGGAGCTCAGGTTTGAGCTCCAGGTCGTCGCTCGAAGGTCGGTAGATGGCCTGAGCTCACGCAGCTTGCGGATGGAGGCTGCAACACGGCGGTGGCGGCCGTGGATCTCGCCGGAGTTGAATCCCTTCGTCGCTCGATGAATCACCTAATTGCTGTCACCAACTGAAGGATCAGAGCTCGGGGATACTCTCTGGAGTGGCGGATGGGGGTGAAGTCGGCCGGAGGTGGCGTATTTATAAGTTGAAGGTGGTGGGTTGGCTGGTGACGAGGCGAGGTTGGTGGTCGACGTGGGGCGACTCTGGTGGGGGTGGTGGAGCGTGAGGTAGACGGCGAGGATGAGGGACGAGTGGGTGACGTCGTGGGAGTGTTGGCGGTCGGAGAGGATGGCTGACGTGCATCCAAGAATAGGAAGGGGGCACCCCTCCCGCAAGGCAAGGGACGTGGGAGAGAGGGGCGCCTGAAGATAGGAGACGAGGTCTCCACCGTTGGATCTTGTGATCCAACGGTGGTGATCAAAGCGGAAGGGGACGTGTAGGATTCGATCCGGGGCTCGGAGATGATGGGCTGTGGTGGAGCCACGTGGCGCGCTCTGCGCGAGGCGTTGACGTGTGGTTAAGATGGAGCATGGGGAAGATCTGACGGCTATGGAATTAGGCGTGCGTGGGCAGAGCTGGGCCATTGGATCTGAAGCGAGATCCAACGGCTGAGGACGCAGGCGGATGAGGCGAGGGGAAGCGGGCCGCGTGGCGCAACCAGAGGGCGCCATGTGGCCTGCTGTGAGTGGCTGGAAGAAGAGACACGTGTAGAGAGAAGAGGGAGCCGAATTTGGAAAAACTCAAAACATGAAAGTTGTAGATCTCGATGAGATCTACAAGTTTTCATGTTGACCAAAGACGGAGATGAGGTCAAATATGATATATAAATACAAGGATACATAGATATACATATGTAGTATACAAAGTGGCCCAAAACCCAACTTTCTCATACGAGCTCCAAATTCAATTAAATTAGTCTCATTTTGAAGGTCTTTTAATATGTAGTATTCTAAGAGTAAGTAGACCCAATTCGGAGTTTGTATGAGGCCTTTATGTTTATTTTAGTGTACAAGGGGCCTAGGGCTTTATTGACTAATTTACAAGGGGGATTTTTGGCATTCTTCCCTATATTATCAACTAAGGAGTATATATTATAGAGAAGAGGTTATTTTAGGGATTAGGTATTTTACAAGGGATTTTGGCTTCTTATTTAAATGCAAATGAGCTGCTAAAATGTATGATTTATGACTGCATGCATGAGTGTTATTTATGCAATATAAAAGGAAATATGCCTCTATTTTCTCGTGAACAAGGCTCTACTTTTTGACTTTTGAAGTGATGAATCACAGATTCATCAACCCCCTATACTTAAACCTTGCTCGTCCCCGAGCACTAAATGAAATGCAAGAGTGAAATGATTTTGGGTTCCAAACCAAGGTCATGAACAAAAGTTGAAAAATGGAGCCTGACTCGACCTTTGGATTAATTGTGTGGCGGAACCTTATTTGGACCTGCACTTAAGACCTAACAGACTTCAAGTTCCACAAGTCTTCTATTCAAGACGCCTCAATAGTCAGGTCAGAACAAATCCTCAAACGCAATTTTCTGATGACTATGATTCTTACTTGTACTGTGTAAGTGATTTGTAACTCTCCACATCAGAAATGGCTCGGAACCAGCCTCCTCTAACAAGGTAACTCAATAATCCGGTCCAGTAACTCTTTCCTCGAGGAGCGGGGTATTCCCTTCTAAGTTCAAGTGTGACCAACTCAAGAGGAGGGGGTAGAGAAGAGAATGGACGGTAGCCAGTGTAGCTACCTATCCCGGGATGCCTGACCAGTGTAGCCAAGTCATCCAGCTGCATTTCTTTACTAGTATACAGGCTCCGACAGGTATTTTATTTTCTCTTGGACCTGTCTGATTTTTTTGGAGTTTTTGCATTTTTTTCAACAAAAAGCAGCATGTACATCAGGATTTTTTCCTCTTGAGTCAGTAGACTATCCCTCTTTTGAAGCATTATTGCAACCCACAGCATCCTGTCCTTAGATGTCAACACCACCAGACTAGGTTGAGATGCACTACCCTCCCTAGAGGAGGACGGATGTTTCCACCCGTGTGCTACTCCAAGCTAAAGGATTCTACCTCCTCACCACCTCATCAATGAAGAGCTACGTGCATTGTGCTTGTCCAAGTTAGGTCACTGTCTATAAGAATCATGCGTGTGCACGAGATATTCTACTTAGACTAATCAAGATGACATGTGAACATAGACATGCGGACTCAAAGAATTAAGTCACTTGACCTGAGAAATCTTAACTCCAGTTCCAATAAGGTTCCTCTGAAATTAGGTGGATTAAGGTCAAATTAAGTCCATCCTCAATATCTACTCATAACTTGGTCCAGAACCCACTAGCTTTTCACTTTGCATATGCAAAGTATGCAGATGAGATGAGATGTCATGCTATGAAAATGCAAGACTCTTTTTCTTTTTCTTGGATGCAGAGATGATATGCACGAGTAAATAAGAATCCTTTATTCATTTTTATTTTTCATTTGCATTTTTTTTCGAATTTTTACCCGCCCGTAATTATTGTAAAATATATACAAAAATACGCGAAAGTACGAGCTATGGGTAAAGTATATATGTAATATGTACACGCCCCCCTATACTTAGCGTGTGCTATGTCCTCAGAGCACGAAGAGCGAGGAAAAAGACATAGCTCGTGCTAAGCGTAGGAGAGCCAAAAGGAACAAAAAGTATAGAAGTCGTCTCGCCCCCCTATACTTAGGCTCTGGCAGCGTAAGTGTAGAAGAAGATCAGAAATGGGGCGGACGAGGGAAAGATGAGAAATGGATGAGTATACGATGCGGGCATCGGTCTCCCCTATACTTAGGCTCAGGTCAGCCTAAGTATCGGTAAGAAATGAGTATGAGGACCAATGTGATCTGGAGAATGTACAGTGAACCGACTCGGGTGACCCCTCCCCCCTATACTTAGGATTTGGTCATCCTAAGTATAGTCCAAGATAATGGTTCGATGATTGTGGGGATGGGTTACTAGAATTGCAGGGGTAAAGGATAGGATGTACAAGACTGGTGGTATACACAGATGAGTCGGTCTGAATCTTTCAAGATGTTGCTGATGGCTGGAGTTCATTGCTGCAAGGTCTCTTGCGCGGCTCGATGTGAATCTGTTGTATCTGTCTCGCGCATGAATACAATCTCCTCCATATGGACTAACTGTTCATTGGATTCGACGAAGTGCTTCAACAGCTGCCCATTCACTAGGAATGTCGGTGCGTCATCTGCGAGATCTGAGATCTCAACACATCCACTATCATGCACCGTACGAACGACAAATGGTCCCGTCCACTTAGACTTTAACTTGCCTTGGAAAATCTTCAGCCTAGCATTGAACAACGATACCTTCTGTCCAGGAACAAAGGTCTTTCGTCTGATATATCTATCATGCCAACGCTTCACCTTGTCCTTGTACACCAAACTGTTGTTGTATGCTCGGTTTCTGACTTCCACAAGCTCATTCAGATCCATGTCTCTCTGTTTCCGACCCAGGTGTGTGTTCCAGTTGACCTTCTTCATTGCCCATTCTGATTTCTGCACTAACTCTGCGGGCAAATGGCACGGCTTTCCGAATACCATTCGGAATGGGGAGGTGCCTAACGGTGTCTTGTAAGCCGTCCTATACGCCCAGAAGACTTGATCCAAGATCTGAGACCAGTCCTTCCTGTCCAGGCGGACAAGCTTTTGCAATATGGTTTTCACCTCCCTATTCGACACCTCAGCCATACCATTGGTTTGTGGGTGGTAAGGACTCGCGACACGGTGTTCGATGCCGTAGTCCTTCAGGAGTTTCTTCACCTCCCGATTCACAAAGTGGCTACCCCCGTCTGATATCATCATCTTGGGGATCCCGAACCTAGAGATTATGTTCTCTCTGATGAATGTACAGACAGTCCTGCTGTCTGCGGCTCGGGTCGGGATAGCCTCCACCCATCTGGACAGATAATCTATCGCAAGGAGGATATATTCGAACCCGTGGCTGACAGGGAACGGGCCCATGAAATCGATGCCCCAGGCATCAAAGACATCACAAATGATGACCGGCTGCATTGGCATCTCATCCTTGGAACCAACGGTTCCTCCCATTCTCTAGCAAACTGGGCACGACTTCGCGAAGGCGGTGGCATCGCGAAACAGAGTCGGTCAGTAAAAGCCACACTGAAGTACCTTCCATGCGGTCCTCTTCCCGGAGTGGTGTCCTCCTGCCTCTAAGCTATGGCATAAAGAAAGGACACTCTGGTATTCCTCCTGAGGAATACAACGTCTCCAGACACAATCCGGTCCTTCAAAGAAAAGGATCGGATCCTCCCAATGGTAGTGTCTAGCGTCCGACTTTAGTCGGTCGATTTGGCTCTTGGGCCAATCCTAGGGAACTTTCTTGGAGACAAGATAGTTCACGATATTGGCGTACCATGGGAGTGAGTCGATAACAAAAATCGACTCGTCAGGGAAGGAGTCTCGAATCGGGGAAATCTCGGAAGTATTAAGATCTTCGAGACGAGAAAGATGATCGGCCACTACGTTCTTCTTTCCAGGTTTATCACGGATGTCCAAATCAAACTCCTGGATAAGTAAAATCCAACGAAGAAGACGCGCCTTCGCGTCCTTCTTCTCCATCAAATATCGTAGTGCCGTGTGGTCTGTGAACACAGTTACCTTGGATCCGATTAAGTGAGATCTGAATTTGTCCAAGGCAAACACTACCGCAAGCATTTCCTTTTCAGTAACTGTATAGTTACGCTGAGCAGAATCAAGCACTTTGCTTGCGTAGTGAATTGCAAACGGGATGTCATCTCTTCTTTGTCCCAATACAGCCCCAACAGCATAATCTGAGGCGTCCGTCATGATCTCAAAAGGTAGAGACCAATCTGGGGCTTGTAGGATGGGTGCGTCTATGATCATTCATTGTAAAAGCTTAAAGGCCTCTAGACATTTGTGATCTACAATAAACTCCATGTCCTTGCCTAAAAGCTCAGTTAGCGGTCGGGCAATTTTAGAAAAATCCTTAATAAATCTCCGATAGAATCCGACATGCCCGAGGAACGACCGCAACTGTCTTACGTTGGTTGGTGGCTGGAGTCGTCTGATCACGTCCACCTTGGCAGGGTCAACCTCCATTCCTCTCTTGGAGATGACATGCCCCAACACTATGCCCTCCGTCACCATGAAGTGACTTTTCTCCCAAGAGAGCACCAGATTAACCTCACAACATCTTTTGAGGACTCGGTCCAGATTCCTAAGACAGGAATCAAAAGAATCGCCGTGGACCGAGAAGTCATCCATGAAGACTTCCAGGAATTCGCCGACCATTTCGGCGAATACAGCAATCATGCACCTTTGAAAAGTACCTGGAGCATTGCATAGCCCAAAAGGCATGCGTCTGAAAGCATAGGTACCAAAGGGGCATGTAAACGTGGTCTTTTCCTGGTCCTCCGGAGCTATGGCTACTTGATTGTAGCCCGAGAACCCATCAAGGAAGCAGAAGAATTCTTTCCCCGCTAATCTTTCTAGGATCTGATCAATGAACGGTAGGGGAAATGATCCTTCTTCGTCGCGGCATTCAAGCGTCTGTAATCCACACAGACGCGCCACGACGTGGGTACTCTCGTCACGATCTCCTCTCCGTCCTCGTTGGTGGTCGTCTGAATTCCCGACTTTTCGGGACAACATGGATTGGGGCCACCCACTTAGAGTCGGAGATTGGGTAAATGAAACCCGCGTCGCACCATTTTTCTATCTCTTTTTTCACAACCTCTCGTAAATTTGGATTCAACCGGCGTTGGAATTCACGAGAGGGTTTGGCTTCGTTCTCCAAGTAAATATGGTGCGAACACAGAGCGGGATTTATCCCGTGGAGATCGGAAATGCTCCAGCCTATTGCCTTGCGGTTCTTCTCCAGGATCTCTAGCAAGCGAGATTCCTGCTTCGCGGTCTATTGTGAACTGATAATGACCGGAAATTTCTTGTCTTGGCCCGCAAGGGAGGCATATTTCAGGGTTGTGGGTAGAGGTTTGAGCTCAGGAATAGTGTGATCGTCTAAGAAGTCTGGCTCAATCTGCTCTGGTTCAGTGTTGCAAGTGGCTGGATCGTCTTCTGTAATAGCTGCCACCAAGCGCGGCTCTGGAGTCGGATCGTCAAAGGTTTCCATACAATCGGCAAACGCCTCGTCCGACTCGTCATCCTCATCTTCTGATTGTCCTAAGGATGTAAGGACTGACAGGCCCAACTGGGCCTCTATGTCATCGAAGATGTAGGGCGATGCAGGCTCAGAGCTGTACTCGTTCCTGAGGATCTCGCAGACTGACTCATGCACTGGATCATCTTCAAAGGAGATGGACACATCGATGCTGGCTGGGTTCTGTCTCCATGGCCTAACTATGTCTTCATGCTCACAGTCTGTTCCGGTAGAAGAGTACTCGGTGCTGGATTCGGAGTCCGGTCTCTGCCATCTTGTCTGCTTCATTTCAAGTTCCTCATCTCCGCCTGGAGTTTGGAACTGAATCTTCCCATTCTTATAATCAAATAAGGCCCCCGCTGTTCTGAGGAAGGGCCTACCTAAAATGATCTGGGAATCTCTCCAATTACGAGGGGTTTCCATATCTAGGACAGTGAAATCCACCATGTATTCTTGTCCCTTGACTTTGATCACAATGTTCCTTAACTCTCCTTGGGACCTCTTAGTAGATTTGTCAGCAAACTGCAGAATAGCTCTAGATTTCCTAAGAGGTCCGAGATTAAGCCGCTCATAGAGGGCTGTGGGCATCAAGTTGATCGAGGAACCATTGTCCAGGAGAGTGCGTGCAAACGCGATGTCATCAACATGACTCACTACATAATGTGCACCCATGTCTCTTCGTTTACGAGGAAACGAGTTCTTTATTGCACAAGTCGCTGATAAAACGTGTTTCTCAACACGGCTTTTGGTCTTCCTACTAACCCTAGTAGGTGTGCATCTCACCTTACGGTATTTTTGGAATGCAGGGGTCATTTCCACGAACTTGTCAAAAGGAATTGTGACTTTGATGTGTTTATTGCAAAATTCAGCCATCTCAGGGTCATCTTTTTGGATTTTTTTTGATTTTCTTCTTTCCACCCTTGAGAGCTCGGGGAAAGGGATTATTGACTCCAACTCAGGTTCTGGAACTGAAATATTCTCATTAACTGCTGGAACTGAGTTCTTAACATGACTCTGACTCTGACTCTGATACAGACTCGGACTTGGACTCTGACTAAAAGGAAAATGCTGAGGCGAAACCGGTGACGCTACTTCCGCTTCTTCTGGACGATCCTCCTCAGATGGAGGTGCGGGCTCTTCATCGGTGTCGTCTGACTCTATGTGACTGCGGGACTGATGCTTTGAGGACTCAGATGTCCTCTTCTTCCGCTGGCGATGGTGGTGGTGATGCTCCTCCTCTTCTTCCTCCGAGTTCTCCTCAGCTAGAGTCTCGGAGGCTCCTTCCTTCTGCGCCCGTGCACGATCAGGTATGGTCACAGTCCTTCCGCTCCTGAGGGACATATGATTAACATTATAGTACGAAAGGATCTCATGTTCAGATAAGTAATTATCTGAATAATATACCTGATCTCGAGGTCGGTTCTGGCCCTGGTGTATGCTGTTCGGGTTGGCCTGAACCTGTGCGGGAATTTGGGTCCTTGGCGCCATTTGTTGGTCCTGGGCACGAGAGACCCGATTGATGTCGGTCCTCATGTCCAGGTAGTCATTCTGCATCTGTTGGACCCTATCAGACAGGGTCTGGATCGCCAAGGTGAGGGACTCCAATTCGGTGGGCTGGGCTGGCTGCGGTGCAGATGTGGTCCTGTATTGGCCATGTTGGCCGTGCCGATACTGCTGCTGATGGGACGGTGCTGGCCCCTGCTGGTAGGTGCGCTGCTGCGGCTGGTACCCCTGTTCTGGCCTGGACTGGAAGCGCGGGACAGTGACGGGCATGGTCTCTTGGTAGACTGGGGATGGGCGGTGTGCCTGATCCTTCCCCATCTCGATTTGCCGGACTAGCGGGTCACGGCTATACCAAAGCCCATTGATTTCGTATACTGGCGGAGGCTCCTCGTACTCCGTTTCCACTTGTGGGGGTGCATGATGGTTCTGCTGGGTGTAAGTCTGATCCCAGCTGCTCTGAGGCCCTGGTGCCTGTTCCTGTACAAGATGGACTCGGTGTACAGGTACAGGTGGTGCAGAAGGGGTAGGTAGCTTGATCTTAGCTACCTTTTCAGAGAGTTCCTCCACTTTCTTCGGAAGGCTCGAAAGAGACTCCATCTCCGCGACTCTCTTGTGGATCTGCTCGACCATGGTAAGCTTGTCTACAATCATCCCCATGCTGGGGATGAGGTCCTCAGTCAGATCTGCAACAGTCCTTCTAGTTTTCTCATTGGATAAGATTGAGGGAGACAACTGATAGGCCCTTGTGGCCTGTGACCTGCCGGTTTCTGCCATCTGTTCTAGGATCTTCCATACAGCGTGCTCGTTCTTGTTCAGATAGCTTCCTCCACAGGCGGCGCTGACTAACCCCTGCATCTCTGGGGTTAGACCACATAACAAGGTCTGGACTAAGATCGCCTTCGAAATGCCGTGGCATGGGCATTTCTGTACTAGATCGTTGAACCTGTCCCAAGCCTCATGGAAAGGTTCACTGGGTCCTTGAGCGAAGCTGGCGATCTTCGTTCTCATCTGATTAGTCCTACTGAGAGGGTAGAACTTCTTCAAGAAAAGGTCCTTGAACTGCATCCAGGTCGTACATACCACCCCTAAGTTTTTCAACCAATGAGCAGCCTTATCTCCTAAGGCAAACGGGGTGGCCTTCAGCTGGATATAATCTTGGCCAACATTGGGATGGCTAAGATTGTTGCACACTAGTTCGAAGTCACGGAGGAAGGTGTATGGTTCTTCACTGAGGTTTCCGTTAAACTTCGGAAGCAGACTGAGGAAGTGGGGCTTCAGCTCAAATGCCTGGTCGGGAACTGTAGGTGCTAACCAGTTTTGGATCTCGTTCTCCGCCGGGTTGTAGGTGTCGACCATTGGTCGGTCGATCCCTTCAGCTACTATGATCTGTCCCATCCGCGCCGTGAGATCTTCATTTTTCTGTTCGGCTTCGGTGAGGCGTCTAAGAATTTGTCGCATCTGGTCCTCATCTGGCGGCATCCTTGGCGGCATTTCGCCCTCTAGTTCTGGGGATTGGAAAATAAGATCAGTGTTAGAGGGCGAATCAAGGAAGGGATTATCGAGGCGATGGTCTTCCTCGGTAATCTTGGAGGAGATAAAAGGGTTGGTTTGAGAGTAACCACCCTGAGCATGAGGGAACCAGGACTCAAGAGGGTCATGAGTCCTGGGTGGTCCAAGGTGCGCTCGGACCGATAAAGATGGGTTACTTGGGGGACTCATAGAGAGATCAGTGAATAACGCGTCGAGATCTCCCCAGTCACTCATCTTGATGAAGCGAGAAGAAGATAGGATTTTACTCCTACCTGAAGCAAGCAAAAAGAACAATCCAAGACCCTGGGTTCACACTCAACACAGTGAAGGACTCGAAGTCGAGTCCAATTAATCTTGTAGTTTTTAAGTGTGATATTCAAGCAAAATAGCAAGGATTACGCAGCCTAAAGGGAAGTCGGCTCAGAGCCGATGCGTCTTCCCTGTTTATACTGTCGCCTAAGATACCGCCGCTCCTTCCTTTCTTCGCTCCTATACCAAGCCGATGGATTCAGTAACCACGCCCCTATCTACCTGCAAGCAGGCGGAGGCTGACAAGGCCGGAACTTCACCCCGGGGGGTTACTGGCAGCTTGTCGCAAAGTACCGCAATTTCGCCCCTATCTACCTGAGACAGGCGGAGGCTACTTGGTACAAGTCAAAGAATCTTAAATTATTCGGCCTGTGATATTTGCTAGGATCAGTTAGAACGTGATATGGAAGACGGGGATTTGGGCTCTACCTTAATTGTTCACACACACTCAAGTACCCTCACTCAGCCTGAATAAAAGGTCGGGGATTAATCTCCCGCAAACAATTTTCAGATTTTATTCTTTTTTTGGTCAATACTGTTAGCAGTCCCGATTTTTAAAGTTAAGTTATCACTTTAATTAGTCCACCACAAAGCACGCCTATCGGGCAGTCCCAATTTCCTATTTAATTTAAGTGAGAAAATCAGAGGGGGAAATCGAGAAAAGCCAATGCACGAAAAATCGATGATGCGGATGCTGAGTAGAGAATACTTACAGTGATCCCTTCGCTTTTTTTATGCAGGATGCAATACAGAATTGAAATCTTTTTACTCTACATGCAAATGCAAGCGATGAAAAGCCGCTCCTAGACAGGCAGTTCTATTATCGTGAAGAACAGTTTAATTTTGACTAAATTCTGCGGTCTAGGTGCGTCTTTTAAGTGTATTGTGTGGTCCTATTGATTACGAGCACAAACAATTCCTAGAATGGCTCGAGGAGCCGCTAGTGCAAGCTAAGTTACAATTCACCCACACAGCACACGGGACACAGTTCCACTATCTTTACACGCACGAGATCCCAGACGGGAACCGCTGGAAATGATGCGAAAGAAAAAGAAATAAAATAAAATGTAATTACAAAGCCACTCTTTCACTCAAAAATTTAAATGCTAAGTCCTCGAAGCGTCGCCGACTCCTCGCGGTCCTCACACAAAAAATAATTGGAGGTCAGAGAGTTACACAAAAATAAAATAATGCAAAAATAAAGGAGAGAAAGTAATTACAAGAAAACCGGGGGTCAAACTACCCGGGGAATGAAAATCAAACACTCAAAAATTTGCAAAAAATTAACCTAAGCCGTGCCTCCCCGACAACGGCACCATTTTGATGATCGCCCCCGCACCCTGTGTTAATTCGGTCAAATTAATGTCCAAATTAATGTTGATGATTCGTTGCAGTCGGATACGAGGGGTTAATCAAAAACCACTTATCGATTAATGTGAAGTTAATTTTAAGCGGCAAATTTTTTTACTTGGTGGAGTCCAAGGTCGATCTCAGGGAGGCATCTGTCTCCTTAGATAAATTGAAGCAATTATTCAAGTGTAAGATTTTCGGGAGGTAATTTTTTTTTGTCTTTTTCAATTTCTGTGCAGACTTATGCAGACAATGCAGGCCAGTTTAACGTTCAATTTAATTATGATATCAAATGAAGTCCAAAAATTATGAAAATTGACCAGTTGATTAATGAGGATGAAAATGACCTACACTAATTTTTTGGAATTTTTCGACACTAAATAAATTTACTGTGAATTAAATAAACAGACAGAGTGATTTTCAGTATTTAATTTTTAATAAATATCAAACCACAATTTTTTCAAGAACTAAAATTATCCTAGGTGGCTCTAATGATAAGGGACCTAGGAAAATTAACAGAACTTAATTTCACTGTGAAATGAATTAATTAAAATTAATTTAAGAAAATCACTTAACAATTTATTTAGGCCTCGATATGCGTGCAAATGATATGAAATTTTTATGGTATGCTAAGAATAGTGTCCTTAAGCTACTATGATTTTTTGATGATTTTTGAAGGCACAGAGAATTAACTATAAATCAAAAGGTGTCACTGGGCAAAATATGTCAAAAATTCACCAATTAATTCATTAATAATTCAACTGAACTTACAAAAATATGACACGTGGACCAATAGACAGAGGACAAAATTCCCAACAAAATGCAATTTTTAAATTTTCAAAATGATGTAAAATGCAATCTAGGGATGCGTGCAAACACAGGGGTGTAAATGCAATACAGGAAATTAAAATTACAATAAGCAAATATGCAGACAGGGACTAAAATGTAATTACCTATAATGTGGGGGACTCTTGTGCAAAATCTCCACAGGGCACGTGCTCCTCACGTGGGATCTGCTTCACAGGGACCTTTTTGCAAATATAAAAAGCTCCAAGGGCCTCTGTGCAATTTACCCAGGCCGCACGTGCTCCTCACGTGAGCGGCCTAGGCTCGGATGGCTGCGGCGGCTCGGATCGAGGTTCGGGCGCTTTGGAGGTCCGAGATTGGTTCGTGCGACCCGAACCTAGGCTCGGAGAGGCGGGTCTGGCCGAGGCTACGTGGCGTTCTGAAGGCCCTCGGATCAAGATGGATCCGAGGGTTGTCGGTGCTGACGCGTGGTGTGTCCTCTGGTCTTTGGATCGATGATGATCCGACGGTCGAAGGCGAGTCCGGTGGCGAGCGACATGGCGATGTGAGGGCCGTTCGATCGATGCGATCGAACGGCAGATACTCGTCCGCTCCGACGATCCTCCGCCACCTACGGAGGAGAAGGCGGGGCTCCGGCGACGGGGCTGTAGCTCCGTCCGTCCTTCCTCGTGTCGCTGACGCTCTCCGGCTTGTCGGAGATAGCCCGGAAGCTACGCGGCGTGGAGGCGGAGATGATGGTGGTCTCAGGAGCGTCGGAAGGCGGCCTGATGACGACGGCGATGAAGCTCGAAGATGGCTCCGGCGACCTTCCGTTCAGTGAGAAGATGGGTCCTGCAAGTGTGAAATAGAGAGCCGGAGCTCGTGCGGGTGTTTGTGGAGAGATGGAGGTGGTCAGCGAGGCCTAGGGCGTGAAGGAGATGGTAGGCGATGGTGCTCCGGCCAAGTGGCGGAGCTGGAGGTCGATGGTTGGTGGAGTGCGTCGTCGGGCGGTGCGGATGTGGCCGCGAAGATGGGAGCTTCGACGCGAAGCTCGTCGAGATGGATTGGAAGCGATAGAATGATCGATGACGGCGAATAAAGTCGGAGAAAACGAAGAAAAAAATAAGAAATGATCGGAGAGGAAATAGAGGAATCTACCTGGGGAATGGAGCTCAGGTTTGAGCTCCAGGTCGTCGCTCGAAGGTCGGTAGATGGCCTGAGCTCACGCAGCTCGCGGATGGAGGCTGCAGCACGGCGGTGGCGGCCGTGGATCTCGTCGGAGTTGAATCCCTTCGTCGCTCGATGAATCACCTAATTGCTGTCACCAACTGAAGGATCAGAGCTCGGGGATACTCTCTGGAGTGGCGGATGGGGGTGAAGTCGGCCGGAGGTGGCGTATTTATAAGTTGAAGGTGGTGGGTTGGCTGGTGACGAGGCGAGGTTGGTGGTCGACATGGGGCGACTCTGGTGGGGGTGGTGGAGCGTGAGGTAGATGGTGAGGATGAGGGACGAGTGGGTGACGTCGTGGGAGTGTTTGCGGTCGGAGAGGATGGCTGACGTGCATCCAAGAATAGGAAGGGGGCACCCCTCCCGCAAGGCAAGGGACGTGGGAGAGAGGGGCGCCCGGAGGTAGGAGACGAGGTCTCCACCGTTGGATCTTGTGATCCAACGGTGGTGATCAAAGCGGAAGGGGATGTGTGTAGGATTCGATCCGGGGCTCGGAGATGATGGGCTGTGGTGGAGCCACGTGGCGCGCTCTGCGCGAGGCGTTGACGTGCGGTTAAGATGGAGTACGAGGAAGATCTGACGGCTATGGAATTAGGCGCGCGTGGGCAGAGCTGGGTCGTTGGATCTGAAGCGAGATCCAACGGCTGAGGACGCAGGCGGATGAGGCGAGGGGAAGCGGGCCGCGTGGCGCAACCAGAGGGCGCCACGTGGCCTGCTGGGAGTGGCTGGAAGAAGAGACACGTGTAGAGAGAAGAGGGAGCCGAATTTGGAAAAACTCAAAACATGAAAGTTGTAGATCTCGATGAGATCTACAAGTTTCATGTTGACCAAAGACGGAGATGAGGTCAAATATGATATATAAATACAAGGATACATAGATATACATATGTAGTATACAAAGTGGCCCAAAAACCCAACTTTCTCATACGAGCCCCAATTCAATTAAATTAGTCTCATTTTGAAGGTCTTTTAATATGTAGTATTCTAAGAGTAAGTAGACCCAATTCGGAGTTTGTATGAGGCCTTTATGTGTATTTTAGTGTACAAGGGGCCTAGGGCTTTATTGACTAATTTACAAGGGGGATTTTTGGCATTCTTCCCTATATTATCAACTAAGGAGTATATATTATAGAGAAGAGGTTATTTTAGGGATTAGGTATTTTACAAGCGATTTTGGCTTCTTATTTAAATGCAAATGAGCTGCTAAAATGTATGATTTATGACTGCATGCATGAGTGCTATTTATGCAATATAAAAGGAAATATGCCTCTATTTTCTCGGGAACAAGGCTCTATTTTTGACTTTTGAAGTGATGAATCACAGATTCATCAGCGGGTCACCGCGCCTCCCCCGCACCCCCTAGCGCGGGTCGCCACGCCACCTCTCCGTCGTGCGCGCCACCAGCCTCCATCGCTCGTCGGCCGCCCGTTAGCCGCTCTCTGTGTCGCCCTCCGCCATCCAAGCCACCGCGCATGGGCGGCGAGTCTCCCGGACCGCCGACGACGACGACCCTTATTGGGTTCCCCCTTGTGCATAGCCGTCCATCTCAGGATGAAGAATGGTTATTTCCTTTTCTTTTATTTTTTTATTGTAAAAATTGTAAGTTTGTCCTCTTACATTTTTGTAATTACAATTCAGTCCCTGTACATATTTTGTTCTAAATATTATTTCTCTAAATTTGCAAAGACACCCCTGTGTTCACATCTTCATTTGGACATTTGTATTGCATCATTTTATTAAATGAAAAATGTCTTTGTATTGAGAAACTAATTGTCCACATTTTGAATATTTATTTATATTTTTGTTAGTTGTGGGTAATTAATTAAAAATGTTTAACTGAAATTCTGCAATTTTTTACTCATTCTGTGCTATTAAATTCATATCTATCACATAGTTGCTCTAAAAATTCCACAAAAATTTGAGATGATGTCTTGATGTAAGCTTTAATTACTATCCAAATTTCATCCAAAGTGGAGTTGTCGTTTGCCTGAAATAAATCATAGAGTGAAATTCATGTTTGATTTTTAATTAAATCCACATACATATTTTTTGCGCAATTTCAACTCTCCTGGATTGTTTATATAAATATCTATTTGGCTCTTTGGCTAATTTGATATTGTGGATTTATTAGGAATTATTTACTCACTGTCATTCTGTTTTCATTAAAAAAACCATAAAAAATCATATTTTGTTAAAAAATTCCAAAAATATCATGTAGCTTCCTTGCATCATATTTATGTTCCAGTAAATTTTTCATGATTTTTGCTTACTGTTTGTGTGATAAATTGCGAAAAAACCCATAAAAAGTGTGCATTTTTATTTTTGCATTTTAACCCCTAAAATTCTAAAAAAATGTGTTTTGTATTCCTCACACGATTAGGATTCTAGAAAAAAATACGATTTGGCTAAATTGGACTTATTTGACATTAAAATTAATTTGGCCTTGTTGTGTGTCTTTTTATTGTCTTAATTCAGCCGTATTTGCATTTGCATTTGTTTTTGCATTAAAAAATATTAAAAAAATCCGCACTGAAAACCTAGATCTTAATTTTCGAAATAAACCCAACGTTGTTCCTTTGCCTCCCTGTGTTCGACCCCGAACTTGCCCAGGATATAAATAAAAGCCGAGACCTCTTCACGGAGATCTTCTCTCGGTTCTGACTGAATCGCTTAGTACGCGTACTACAACGTGTCTGAATTAAATATCGTATCCAGCGATACGTCAGAGATGCTCGATCACGGCCACGGTCCTAATCTAATCCGAGCCATCTAATCTCAAGTGAAGCGTTGTCTGCCTCTGCCGTCGGATATGGATAAGGGGGCGCATGGGACACCTCCTCCATCGTTGGATAAAGCGCCTTAGTGGGTTAATTTCATAGACTCCCAACCGCCTTTTCTAATTTCTAAAAAGTCATGTAAATATTAAGTAGCATTTAATTATTTTTGTATAAATTGTACAATGACCCCCAATCTTCTTTGATATTGCATATAGATCAGTCTGCATCATGTAGAGGAGCATGTGTACCTCGTAAATATTATTGGCATACTAATGAACTTATTATTAAATGCATTATATGTTTTATTAAATTACAAATAGGCCCTTACGAGCTTGTATTTTTATTTCTTATCTTTATTTTAATTGAATAGTTTAAATACTCTAAAATTCTAGGAAAATTACATTGCATCCCTGACATGTTGTTTATCTACACTCATATTTTTGTTTTCAGATATTGTAACTTTCCAATTTATTAAAAATAATAATTATTCCCTATATGTTTATTAAAATCCAAAAAACCATCTTTAAAAATTCTAAAAAAATTAGTACAAGTGTATTATTATATATTCTACCTTCATACCAAAAACCACTAAAATATAAAACCAACACCATAAAAATCACAAAACCCTAAAAACACTATAAAAATAGAAAATTTTTATTAAAATCCAAAAAATGATTTTATGTTCTATATTTTTCTTTATCATATATACTACATATAAAAATAGTTGATATTACTTGTATAGTATATATTATTATTAAGGAATGGGGAGTATGCACCCAGGTGCATGAAAGGTTACATGCACCGGTGTCCCTAACTTCCACTTTTTTGACTTTTTCGAAATAAAACTTTGGGGGATTTACTTAGAAGGATAAGTGGAATATGTGTTTCAAAATTCATGTAAAATATGTTTCTAACATGTTAATCTTAAGGGGGTCAATTTTAGCAATTCTGAGACCGTTAAAATTTGACAGTCTCGATGGAGGTATATAAATCTCAATTATGTTGAATTTAGAATGATAGTATTGTGATATATGGTGATTAAATTCATTTCAAAAAGTTAAAAAGTGGAAGTTAGGGGCACCGGTGCATGTAAACTTACAAGCATAAGGGTGCATACTCCATATTCTATTATTATATATACATATATTATACCTTGAAAATAAAAAAAAAGAAACTAAAAATTGCAAAACTAAAAAGAAAATAAAAATATAAAAATATAAAAAATTTGAAACCATTAAAAATCCATAAAAATTATACAATTAAAACCCCACAAAAATTAGGAAAAGATTAAAAAAATACATAGATAATAATTATTATTAATTAGTAATAATTATACCTATCCTTTCTTACTCTTAGTGGTCCGACCCCTACTCACTATACACATTTTGTAGGGTATAATAAATTTCACCTTACCTTGTTTTTATTGCTTAATCATTATTTTACGTTGATTGTTTGTCTGATTTGATTGGTGAAGAACCCGAATTTTATCCTCCTAATAATGCAGAATTAACCACATTCGTTACAGTCGAATAAAATCAAGTTAATCAAAAATCGCTTGAATAGCATCAATTAAAACCAAGGAAGCGGTCGATTTATATTTTGCATGGGCAAGCCAAAGGTCAAACTCAGGGACACGAGCCTCTTAAGTATTATTTAGACTTAAATTACTTAGATTAAGTGTCAGATTAACAACTCGTAGGTCAATAAATGCATGAAAGGGACATAGAATGCAAACACATGAAAATACACTTTTTGTCGGCTTTTTTTATATGCAAGGAAATGCAATATTACAAATGCTACAAATATGCCCAAATTATACAAAAACTTTGAGCAATCAAACAGTAGTCGAAGTCATATTAGAATCATGAATCAAGTTTCATTAAATCAATTAAGGCAAGGCATTAAACGTGTTATATAAGTGACACAGCTATTAAAATAATGCATCAACATTCACAGTGTCAAAATAGAAATCTAAGCATGCCATTAAGAAGACAATGAAACAAGCTTCGAAACGAGACCAAAATCGACTCAAACGGACCTATGATGCTCAAGATATTCAAGAAATAAACTAGGGGCATAAATGCAAGAAAACATGAAAATAAATGACAAACAGGTCCCTGGAAGGACTAAAATGCAAATAAAATAAAAGCAGAGCCTTTCTTGTAAATTACCTATATGCGCGGGGTATATATGCAATTATTAAAACCCACAAGAGCTTGAATGCAAAATACCCAGGCGTCGTGGGATGCACGTGAGTCAGGACCTATCTGCAATTATGAAGAAGTGGCGGGGGCCTTCTGCAATAATCTCAGCCAGCCACATGACTCACACGTGAGGGCAAGGTTCGGGATCGATGCAGGGTCGGAGTTGGCTCGTACACTGGCTCGGATGCCGGCTCAGCCTCGGAGGGTGACTCGTGAAGCGCAGAGGAGGCTCGGGTGCTCCGAGCCTAAAGGGGTGGCACAGAGGCTCGGAACTGACACGTGGACGCCTGTGGGTTGTCTGATTACAAGGATCGGAACACAGCTGTAGCTCCAGACGAAGACGACGTTGGCTCCTCTTGGTCCGTCCGATCAAAACGATCGAACGACAACTGTAATGCATGGAGATGTCGACGTGGCCTCCTCTTAACCGTTGGATGAGCACCGGGGGGGTGCCATCCAATGGCCACTGTATCATCCTCCTTTGTGGCTGGCGGCGAAGTCAGGCCTCTGATGATGGACTCCTAGCTCCGTCGCCTCCTATCAAGTGCTGAAACGATCCCTTGCAACTCCTGAAGGCAGAGATGGCCTCGTGGAAGCTCGATAGAGCAGATGGAGTTCCTGGAAGACGCGTCTGATATTTGCTCATCGGAGATGAAGCTCACAAAGACAACTTTGGCGAGGTCTCCGAACATTGAAGTCAAGGCCTGCAGTCGTTAGCTCTAGCTGAAGCGTGTTGTATGAGGTGATTGTGAAGGGAATGGGAACCTATGCGAGCGGAGAGGATGGAGGTTCAGGTGCTCCTCTTCCATGAAGGGCAGAGCAGATGGGTTGGAGAGGTCAGGCACGGAGAAGAGGGGAAAAAGTGATCTGTGAGTGGCGCGAAGATGGTTGTGGAAGGATGAAGCTCAGTTGATGGTTCATGGAGGTTGAAGGTGTGAATTCGAGCCTAATTAAATAAGGGAAATGAAAGGAAAAAAATGCAAAGAAGGTCGGAAGAAGCCTACTTGGTTCTTGGCAGTCGGTGACGGCTTGGGCTCGAGCGTCTGGGAGATGCTCTGGTCATCGCTGGACCATCGCAGCTAGTGGTGGCAGCAAGGCGGAGGCGGAGCTCCGCAATCCTAGCCTACCATGGCCAGGGGTCGTCACCAGGGGCATGTCATCGTCTTCTCTCCTCGATCGATCCTCCCCCTATCACTGGGAGGAGGAGAAGGGCTGGACGGAGCCTTGTATAAAGGTGGATGCGTTTGAAGTGGGGCGGAGGCGAAGTATTTGATGGTGGAAGTGGTGGCTCCGATGTTGTGGTGACGAGTTTTACATGAATGTTATGGAGCGAGAAGGAGTACATCATAGGCTGAGTGATGACCCGCGAGGAAGACTGAAGATGGGGCTTCGTCGTGGAGTGGTTGGCGAGTGGAGAAGATGGCGGAAGAGGCGGGGGAAATGAAAAGTGGGATGGTTGTGCGCAAGGTGGAGAACATGTGTGCGGGGCAAACGAAGGAGGAAGAAGGTCTCGTGGCCGTTGGATCTCGTGATCCAACGACTACGAGAGGCATGCTAACGAGAGGCCTAGATTAGATCTTTGGATGTTGGATCAAAGGGCGTAGGGGATACCACGTGGTGTAAAGAGGGATAAGGTGGAAGCGGACAGGCGAGATGGTTTCTGGAAGATGATCAAAGGGTTAGGAATAGTTGTGGGAATGATCGGTGAGGATTGAGGTGCCTGGAGGTAATCGTGTGGCGTAGGGGAAGATACGTGGCGCGATGGGAGTGAAACGCTGATGGATGTACGTGATGAAGGCTGGGAGATGATCGAAGGGTCTGGAATGAAGCGGTGATGAACGACTTGGATGGAGAGCTCTAGAAAGCACTCCAAATGGCGACTGATGATGGGCGCGTGGTGCGCAATGATGCGGGCCACGTGGTTCAACCAGAAAGAGCCACGTGGCCCAATCAGGTTATTCAGATGAAGAATGTGAGATATGAAGGAGGAGGAGGCCGAATTTGGAAAAATTCAAAACATGACAGTTGTATATCTCGATGAGCTCTACAAGTTTCATGTTGACAAAAACAGAGATGAGGTCAAACAGAGGGAGAAATATTTTTGTGAGCGATTCTAAAGGCTTAAAAATACTACGATTTTTATTTTGCTATTTTTTGTATTTTTAATTTATTCCATGACTCCGATAAATACAAGGATTAATCTGGTTTTTATTGACACTTAGACTAAGCTAGGGGGTTAATATCTGTGAATTAAAACCATGAAACTGGGTTTCATCAACCCCCCATGAATCCAACTTCTCTTGACAGACGCATTGATCAACACCAAAAATATATGTTGAGTAATAAGGCACTTGAGAGAATCCTTGTTCCAATGAGAGAGAGAGAGAGAAGAAATGACACAATCCTATGCCCTCCATCAACTGGCATCATCTACACTTTCAAGTCTGACAACTAAAGAGACAGTGGATTGGATGCAAGAAATGGTTTATTCCCTAGTGTTGAGGATTGGGTTCTTAGGAGAGTCTCTTGGACTGGAAACCTGGGTGACATTGCGACTCTACTCTTGTAACTACAGTCCACACTTAAGTCATATCCTTACTATATGTGTATACAGAGAGAGTCTGATGATTAGGAAAATTGGATACCTTTTGATTAGAGCTTGGTTCAGCTTAGAATTTTAGGATCTCTAAAACCGAGAGTTCTTGAACAGATCAAGTATCGTATTCACATGCACAGTCACGGGTTATTCCAACTTATTCATTCTTTATTTGCTCGAGGACTAGAAAAGTTTAAGTATAGGGGTGATGAATCCGCGATTCATCATCTCAATATATTAATCTGAGAAAAATCCCTGAATAAACTCTCAAATAAATATCCGTAAAATCAATAAATTAATAAAATGACTCTTGTAAATAAAATACGCTAATTATTATATATTATATTTTACAAAATAAATTAACAATAAAAAGTCGTAAAATAAATGAGTTTTTCAACTATAAATAGCTTAAAACTTCGTGTATTTTAATAATTTCATTTCAACTCCTTTTTGGCTAATTCTTTCTCTGATTTGTGTATACAAATGTATATAAAAATATAAAAATACAAAATAAATTTCACCTCAAATAAATACTCTTAGATCCCAAAGATAAAAAACAGCAAAATCCAACATCCCGGCCAAATTCCCGCTTCTTATGAACTCTAAATTCACCAAACTCACTTTTAAATTCTAAGTTAGAAAATTATCTATCCAATGAAAGTGGTTTCATCAAAATCGGAGCTCATTTGCAAAATTTGGGTTTTGGGACTTAGGTGTGCATTATATATATTGTACATATTTTTTGTTTTCCCATTTTTTATTTTACTTTTCTTAATTTTTAAAATTCCAAAAAAAAAACTTTTTTGTGTTTTGTTTTATTTCTAGTATTTTATTTAATTTTTAGTTTGTAAATATCTTTTATTAAAAATATAAAAAAGGGATTTTTACCCAGCAGACCCTATAAACGTTTTAAAATGCCTCTATGACCTTTTGCATAACGTAATTACTCCATCGACCCTATAAATTATCCGAAGAACCCCCACGGGCTTAAAACATATGACCCAGAGGGTTCGTGGGGTAAGAGTTGGCAAGTTTACGGGGTCGAGAGGGGAATTAGGTTGTTTCAAAGGTCGTGGAGGTGATTGGCAAAGTTTATAGGATCTGCCAGGTAAAAATGCCTAAAAAAATATTAATCTGAAAAGTAAAAAAATGTACATAGTGTTTTTTATGAACCTACTTTTGTAAATCTTCCATTATATTTTCTTTTTTATTTTATTATCTCTTTTTAGTAGCCTACTTTTATTTAATTCATATTCTCTACACTAACTTCTCTTCTCTCATCAACCACCATTCAACTCCATTATTCATCTAACTTCACATTCAACTCTACCACTAATTTAACCTCCCATTCCACTCCACCTCCATTCCAACTTCTCTTTTTTTCTCTTTATATACATCCCATTCTCCACATTTTTGCCTTTGATCCATCTTTATGTTAGGAGATCACAGTTCCCAGAGTTGAATCAGTGACAGCGACGCAACCACGGTCGAGCGATGACAGCCCTCTCTCCGGTGAGATCTGTTGGCTTCTAGGCCAACATCATAGCCACATCCGCATGACGCTCGAGCTCATCGCTCGCCAGTGATTTCAGCGAAGACCGTGCTTCTCGTGACCACACCATAGGCACTCGCTTCCATCGTAGGTAAATTTCTACTCTTTATTATTAGTAATCATTTTCATTATCTTGCATTTTTATCACATCACCACCACTGCACATCCATTTGTTCTACTTCATCTACTTCATCATATTACCACCATCACCATACTTTTTCTATTTATTTGCATTTCTATTTAATAAAAAAATTTAAAAAAAATTATCAAAAAAAATTCACATCACAAAGCAGCAGCAAAAAAATCAAAAAAATAAAATAAAAAAAGAGGGAGCAGTGGCGGTTCCACTGCCGCCCCCTCCCCCTTCTTCCACGGCCGCCCCGTCACCGCCAACGGCGGCCGCGCGCCACCACCCACCAACGGTGGCCTCCGATTGTTCCTGCCCCCACCGCGCTGGGCCATCCCTCCAGCGCACCAGCCCCGCATTCTCCATCTGCCCGCAGGTCAGCCCCCCACCGTAGCCGTTGCAGCTCCAGCAGACACCGCCGTGGCCACCACAACTGCCAGGCCGCAGCCGTAGCTCCTCCGTTCGCAGGTCCTCCAACCACACCGACAGCCGCCAGACCACAAGCCACCATCTCCGTTACAGCGGTGGTGTCCACCGCCAAGGGCCTGCGTTGCTCCAGCGGCTGGCCGCCCCCTTCTCCAGGCGGCTCCTCCAGCCACCCCTCCTCGGCAGCCACCACCCCTCTGCCTTTCAGAACTCGCCTCACCGCCCACCAGAGAAGGCGCCGCCCCATCGCCTTGTCTGCCCACTTGCGCACGAAGAAGAAGAGGTCTTCTTTATTTTTTATTTTTGTTTCATTTTTTATATTATAAGCTTCTTTTATTGCAAAAAAGTCCATGTATATAGTTTGTTTGTGAGTTTTCTTTCCTAGAATTGCATAGACAACCCTATGTTTGCATATTAATTTAGACATTGCTTTAGCATCTTTTTATTGAATGAAAAATGTCATATTGTTGAGCAATTAATTATCTATCATTTGACCATTTATTTGTATTTTTCTTGCATTTGGACAATTAATTAAAATTTTCCAAGTGAAATTCTGCATATTTTACCCAATCTGTGGTCTTAAATTCATTTTTCACATACGGTTGCTCCAAAAATTCTTAAAAAATTAATAATGATGCCTTTTAATATGCTTTAATTAGTATCCAAATTTCATCTTAATTGGAGTTATCTTCGGCTGTAAATAAATTGTAGAGTAATTTTATTAATTGATTTTTAATTAAATCTACACACATCTATTTTCCAAAATTTCAACTCTCTTGGATTTCTCATATAAATACCTTTTTGAGATAATTCACATTCTTGCTAACTCTTTAATGTGGATTTATTAGAAATTATTTACTCGCTGTCACTCTGTTTCTATTGAAAAATCTATAAAAATATCATATTTTTTCAGAAAATACAAACGCAATAATGGAGCATCCTTGCATCATGTTTTATTTCCACTAAATTTTTCATAATTTTTTTGCTCTGTTTGTGTGAAAAGTTGCGAAAAAATCCATAAAAAGTGTGCATTTTTCATTGTTGCATTTTAACCCATACAATTCCAAAAAAAAGTGTCTTGCATTCATACTGTATTAGGGTTCTAGGAAAATATAATTTGGCTAAATTGAACTGATTTCCTATGAAAATTAATTTAACTAAGTTGTGTCTTTTTCTATTAACTTAATTCAACTGCATTGTGCATTTCGCATTCTTTTTACATAAAAAGAAAGCAAACAAATCAGCATTAAAAACTTAGAACTATATTTTTTTTTAATTAACCCGAAGTTGTTCCTTTGCCTCCATGTGTTCGACCCCAGACTTGCCCGAGATATAAATTAAAGCCGAGACACGCTTCACGGAGATCCTTTCTCGGTTCTGAATGATTCGCTAAGTACATGTATTACAATGAAAACAAATTACACAACATGCTGAACGGGTCTCGATCAGATGGTGCCATTGCCAGGGACACGGCTAATCATCTGATCGACCCGCTGAGCACGTTGTGTAATTTATGTTCGTTGTGGTATGGGTACTTAGCGAATCGTTCAGAACCGAGAAAGGATGTCAGTGAAGAGTGTCTCAGCTTTAATTTATATCACGGACAAGTCCGAGGTCGAATACAGGGAGATAAAGGAACAACTTCAGGTTAATTCAAAAAAAACTTAGTTCTAGGTTTTCAATGCAGATTTTTTGTATTTTTTGTATGCAAAAAGAATGTGAAATGCACAATGAAGGCGAATTAAGTTAATAAAAAAGACACAACTTAGCTAAATTAATTTTAATAGGAAATTAGTTCAATTTAGCCAAATTATATTTTTCCTAAAACCCTAATTCAGTGATGAATGCAAGATACTTTTTTGGAATTTTATGGGTTAAAATGCAATAATGAAAAATGCACACTTTTTATGGGTTTTTTCATAATTTTTCACAAAAAATAGAATGCAAAAATTATGAAAATTTTACTAGAAATAAAACATGATGCAATAATGCCACAATATTTTTTTGACAAAATATGAATTTTTTTATAGATTTTTCAATAGAAACAAAGTGATAGTGAGTAATTAATTTCTAATAAATCCACATTAACCAATTAGCTAGAAAGCAGATTATTTCAAAAAGGTTTTCATATGAGAAATCCAAAAGAGTTGAAATTTCGTAAAATAGATGTGTATAGATTTAACTAAAAATCAATCAATAAAATCACTCTACAATTTATTTAAGACACAAGACAACCCCAATTAAGATGAAATTCGAAAACTAATTAAAACATATTAAAAGGCATCATTCTTGATTTTTTATGAATTTTTAGAGCAACCGTGAGTGAATTATGAATTTAAGACCACAGATTGGGTAAAATATGCAGAGTTTCACTTGCACAATTTTAATTAATAACCCAAATCTAAGAAAAATATAAATAAATAGGAAAATGATAAAGAATTAGTTGCTCAACAATATGACATTTTTCATTTAATAAAAAGAAGCTAAAGCAATGTCTAAATTAATATGCAAACATAGGGTTGTCTATGCAATTCCAGGAAAGAAACCTCACAAACAAACTATATACAGGGACCTTTTTGCAATAACAGAAACTTAAAATATAAAAAAATATAATTTTTTTAATAAAAATAAAAAAATGAAGAAGACCTCTTCTTTTTCGTACGCAGGTGGGCAAACAGGGCGATGGGGCGGCACCTTCTCTGGTGGGAGACGAGGCGCGTTCTGCAAGGCGGAGGGGCGGTGGCTGCCGAGGAGGGGCGGATGGAGGAGTCGCATGGAGGAGAGGGCGGCCAACCGCTAGAGCGGTGCAGGCCCTTGGCGGTGGACGCCACCGCTGTGACAGAGATGGCAGCTTGTGGGCCGACGGCGGTCGACATGGTTGGAGGACCTGCGAGCGGAGGAGTTGCGCGCTGCCTGGCGGTTGTGGTGGTCGTGGCGGTGTCCGCTGGAGCTGCAGCGGCTACGGTGGGGGGCTGACATGCGGGCAGATGGAGAACGCGGGGCCGGTGCGCTGGAGGGATGGCCAGCACGCGGTGGGAGCAGGAACGACCGGAGGCCACCGCTGGCGGCGAGGAGGTGGTCGTGGAAGAAGAGGGAGGGGGAGGAGGCGGAATAATGAAAATGATTACTAATAATAAAGAATGAAATTTTACCTACAATGGAAGCGGGTGCCTATGTTGTGCTCACGAGAAGCACGATCTTCACTCAAATTGTCGGTGAGCGATGAGCTCGAGCAGCACGCGGATGCGGCTGCGATGTTGGCCAAGAATCCAACGGATCTCACCGAAGAGAGGGCTGTCGTCGCTCGACCGTGGTTGCGTCGCTGTCACCGATTCAACTCTAGGAACTAGGCTCTCCTAACATAAAGATGGATCAAAGGCAAAAATGATGAGAATGGGATGTATATAGAGAGAAAAAATGAGAAGTTAGAATGGAGGTGGAGTGGAATGGGAGGTTAAATTAATGGTGGAGTTGAATGGGAAGTTAGATGAATAATGGAGTTGAATGGTGGTTTATGAAAGAAGAGAAGTTAGTGAGAGAATATGAATTAAATAAAAGAAAATAAAAGTAGGCTACTAAAAAGAGAGAATAAAATAAAGAAGAAAATATAATGGAAGATTTACAAAAGTAGGTTCATAAAAAACACTATGTACATTTTTTACTTTTCTGATTAATATTTTTTGTATTTTTTAATAAAAGATATTTACAAAATAAAAATAAAATAAAATATTAGAAATAAAATAAAACACAAAAATGATTTTTTTGGATTTTTAAAATTAAGAAAAGTAAAATAAAAATGGGAAAACAAAAAAATATGATGCACACCTAGGTCCCAAAACCCAAATTTTGTAAATTAGCTCTGATTTTAATGAAACTACTTTCATTGGATAGATAATTTTCTAACTTAAACTTTAAAAGTAAGTTTGGTGAATTTGGAGCTCATACGGAGCGGGAATTTGGCTGGGATGTTGGACTTTGCAGCTTTTTATCTTTGGGATCTAGGAGTATTTATTTGAGGTGAAATTTATTTTGTATTTTGATGTTTTTATATACATTTTTATAAACAATTCGGAGAAAGAATTAGCCAAAAAGGAGTTTAAATGAAATAATTAAAAATACATAAAGTTTTAGGCTATTTACAGGTGAAAAACTTGTTTATTTTACGACCCTTTATTGTTAATTTATTTTATACAATATAATATATAATAATTAGTGTATTTTATTTACAAGAGTCATTTTATTAATTTATTGATTTTATGGACATTTATTTGAGATTTTACTCAGGAATTTTGCTAAGATTAATATATTGAGATGATGAATCACGGATTCATCAATTGGTCATGTGTCGAGAGCCAAGATAGGGCCGATACAATGATTGTCGAATCCGACTTGGCTGACACCATAGGCTCCTCCAAGACTGGACGTTAGGCACCCCTGACCGATCTCATCAAATTTAGGCTCCCATATATGGTGGCTCTCAAAAATTAATCATTGTAAACAAATCAAGAATGAATTCGGCTTCAAGAATCTTCCTTAAATGGAATATGATCGATCATGATACAAAGATGATTGATCAGAATCAAATGATCTATCATGAGGATTTAGGTGATAGATCAGGATTAATTGATAATCGATCAGAAATATAGCCAGTGTAATTCAAATAATGATCGATTAGGGAACAAGGTTGCTCGATCATGTGTGATCGATCACGTAAGAATGGTTTATCGATCAGCATGACTCTTTGACCTGAAAGTCAAAGTCAGAGGGGTGAAATGTAATGCGCAAGAAATGAGGTCTTTACATTTGATGACGATTACAAAAAGCATGATTTGATAGAAGAATAGGACATGTCCGCTTCTTCAGCTTGAGATCCTTTCTTGAGCATGAGCTAAAGTTTCATAACTTTGAACTCCTTTGAGCTTCTTAGATTCTTCTTTACTTAAGCTTAAGCTCATTAGGCCCGAGCTTCTTCCCTGTTGAGTTGCTTTCTTGCTCTTGACTAAACTACAAGCTTTGCATACAAGTTTGTTGTCATCAAAATATACATGCTCATGTAGTAATAAATTCTCCACTCATGCATGCACTCACAATCTCCCCCTTTTTGATGATGACAAAAGATTTTATTTGTTTGCAAAAAAATAATGTGTATGTATGAGCAAGCAATTTTTGTAAACAATTCTTTATCCCCTTTTGACTTCATAAAAAAGATCTAAACTAATACCAAAAGTAAAATATTAATTTTAACTGATATCAATTGTTAAAAAGATAACACTCCTCTCTCTCTTTTTTAAAGTTCTTTTTCAAGCTAAGTTCCCCCTAAACTAGATCTTACCCCATATTCTTTGCTTAAAGGCTCCCCTAAAAGATAAGAGTCGAGGGCTCATCACTAATGCATGGTATGCATGTTCAAGTAAACAAAAACGATAACAAGTCTCCTAGCATCCTTGGAGACTCTAGTCTTGGTAGCTTCTCAACAACGGTGGCATCCATTCATAGTTCTTAAAGTTGTCCGGCATTGGAGGGCTCCAACTTTGTTGTTGACGTGGCCTCCTCCAATTTATTTTGCCTTCAATACCTGAAAAGTTTTGCTTTGGTACCCTTTCTTTTTCGAGTCCTTCAAGGTTATGCTTCATTGTTTCCTTTCTCCAAACCCATTTTCTTTTCTGAAAAGAATTGGAGTTACAAGCATGATTTTCTATTTTCTCTTTTCCTTTTTCAGAACAAGTAGAGAAGTAAATTCCTTTTTACTCTACAATTTCTTTTTTCTAAGCAAACAATTTTCTTTTATAACTACTGAAATCATGTTTTAGTAGCTCATTTTCTTTTTTTAAAACATCTATCATTAAGATAACTAGACTTATCCTCTACTAGTTTCTTGTTAACCTTTTCAAGTTCTTATTATCTTTATAAAGATCTTTAGAGGCATTATAAAGTTCTAAATAAGAAAGTCCATTTACCTCACTTTCAAAGCCAGAGTCAGATGAGCAGGATTCGTCTAGTATCCCAATGAATCCCAAGCAAGCGCTTTCTCTTTCTTCCTCACTATGCTTACATAGATTTCTTCTTGGATTTCATCTCGAACTGCTTTTCACGTCTAAAGCTCTTCTAAAGTTGAGAGTAATCTTTCTTTGAGTTCCCTACCTTATCGCATTGAAAGTTGTTGATTTGTTGAAGAATGATCTGAACACGCAAGCAACCACAAGAAATCAAACACGAAGAATATGCACAATTTTACATTGAAACCCCCATCCGATGTAGCAGGGAAAAAACCATGGGAAAAGAGAGATTCTACTATGAGAGAAAACATGAGTACATATACAAGAACCCTAGGAGGAGGCGGATCTCCCAGAATGAGACTCTCTTATAACCCTTGCCTTAAACATGCAATATATATATATATAGGGTAATCGATAAATAGATCCTGTGGGTAATCTTGTCACTCGAGATCCATTTACAAAATGTTGTCAAATAGCAATTGGGTCGGTGCTTCAAGGCATATTCCTGCAAAATCTCCATGTTGACTTGAATTCCACTTGGAATGCTACGTGGGAATTCTCTCTTTGTTGAACATGGCCTTTACGCCCCTACATGACCATCTCATTCTACTCAAGTTGTGAAACTTGGATAGTGGTACTGGCTACATCATCATGTATGATGGATTGTCCGCAGTAGTGATCTTCTTCATCTGAATGTGGCCCTTTGTGAGTACGTCTCTAATGAAATGGTAGGGTACATTGATATGCTTACTTTGTTCATGGTGCATCTAGTCTTTCATCCGATGTATCGCACTATGACTATTTCAGTGGATGACAGCTGACTTCTGATTGGGTCTGAGCTCATTGAATAATCCTCTCAACCAAATTGCTTCTTTGATTCCTTCGGTTGTTGCCACATATTCGGCCTCTATGGTAGATAAGGATGTGATGTATTGCAATGTCGCCTTCCACGAAATTGCACATCTGCCAATAGTGAATACATATCCTATCATGGATCTTTTCTTGTCACAGTCACCTATATAGTCAGCATCAACAAAGCCAACTACTACATCCTTACTTCTCCCAAACTCAAGATAAAACTCGGTGATTCCTCACAAGTATCTCAGAATCCACTTCAATGCAAGCCAATGACATTTTCTTGGGATTGACATATATCTACTCACAACACTGACTGCTTGGGTGATGTTTGGGTACGTGCATATCATGGCATACATGATGTGCCCAATGGCAATGGTGTGAGGAACTCGTGACATGTACTTGTGCCTCGTCCTCTATCTATGGTGACAAGTCTACAGACAACTTGAAATGAGAGTCAAGTGGTATCTTCTCTGGTTTGGTATCTAACATGCCAAAATGCTCCAAGACCATCTGCAAGGAACTCTTCTAGCTTAAATGTAGCTTCCTTGCCTAGCGATCCATGTGTATCTCCATGCCAAGTATCTTCTTGGCTACACCAATATTCTTCATCTTAAACTTTCCACCGAGTAGGGCCTTTAATATGTTTACCTCATATTTATTTTTGTATTCTATCAACATGTCATCAATATATAACAACAGAAAAATAAAAAATCCATTAGGAAGATGTCTAAAAGTAGACACATACTTCATAACTGCTCCTGATAAAGGCATATGCAATCATAAATGAGTTGAAACGTTTGTACAACTGTCTCACGATTGCTTCAACCCATATAGATATTTCCACAACATGCACACATGATCTTCCCTTCCCTGCAATATATATTCCTTTTGCAAATTTTATTTGTTTTCTTTGATCACATTGCTAATAATTGCTTTTATAGAAGGATCTAGGTCCCATTGATGCATATGTTCTTACTTAGCAGGACCAATACCATTTACGACATGTTTGGGATAGTGATGTCGGTGATTTGCAAATATCATTTTTAACTTTAATTATAGTGCTCGTTATTGATTGGTAGTATATGTTGTGTGCAAACTACCCCATGGCTCATATGTTAGCGATGGGAGACCCTCATATGTCAAATACCCATAGATGATTGCATTCACCCATACTTTTTCAAGTGAAATCTGACAACATTGTTTGAGCTTGCTTTTATCTCTCGTGATCGGCATTATCGCAACCCTGATAGATCGTTGATGGGTGACATGCCAACTAGGGTTAAGGAATAATATAAATCAAGGTCGTTGCGACCCCAACTGATGAATCGGACTCAACAAGAAAAATATAGATTCACTCAAATCAAGCAAATAAAGCAATCATAACACTATTAGCGGTCTCCGCAATTTATTTAACCTGGTATAGCGACCTGGGTCAAAGTCAAGGAGCACGAGTAAACCTACAAATAATTGGCTTTTAAACAAATGAAAGCATAATTTTTATCAATTTTTGCAAATTTTTATATTTTTTAAATAAGAGACTAAAAATAAGCAAATGGGAAAATAAAGCACAAAAACAAGCTTTTGGATTTTTATTGAAGGCTAATAATACTTGAACATTGTGAATAAAAATATTTTTGTGTTTCTCAAATATTCAGATGTTTTTGGTGATTTTCTAGAGGCTTTTCCAATTTTTATGTGATTTTATAAAAATCAAACAAAGGCTAAAGGGAGAACAGTGTACAACATAGACTAGAAGGCAAATTAAAAATACTAAAACTGCCCTAATGTCCTAGTTGTGATTTTTATGAAAAACTAAATAAAAAGATCTACAACGAGAAACTAAAATCCAATTTTTTTAGTTTCTTTGTAATTTTTAATGATTTTTATAATTTTTCTAGAGTTTTTATATTTTTAGAGGTTTATTGATGATTTTTAAAACAAAAATGCTACTGTAGGTAGAACAGACAAAAACCATTAATTTTTTTCGGAATTTTAAAACAATTTTTATAATTTTTATGTCTTTTATAAAATAAACAGAACATTTTTATGGGTTTTTGATTTTTTGGAAAATATGAATAATACTAAATTAATTCACAAAAATTACAATAAATATTACGTGTTAGCAGGAGCTAACAGTAATTTTTATCGGATTTTTGGAATTACTTAGGTATTTATTTAATCAAAAATAAAACACACAGCTTGTGGGGACATGATTGCAATTATAATAAAGTCCACAGGCCAATTAATAACTCAAATATAAAACATATGGCTAATAGTGCAAAAAGTCTAATAAATTCGCGTACATGCGCAATACACCACACACAGGGGCATAAATGCAATTCTCGAGAAATATTGATTCAAAATATAACCCTCAGAAGTTCATGATGAAACATGCAAATAAACCACTAAATCATGTGGGACGGCACATGAGTTCACATATAAAGGACTGAAATGCAATTATACGAAAAAGCAAGGGCCCAAATGCAAAATAACTATTTTACAACTTTATTTACATAACTAAATAGTAAAACATAAAAGTGCTGGGGTGAAAGAGCAAAATACCCCTGCTGAGACATGTAGCGCATGTGGGAGATGTCATGGTCATACGGCTCTGATCACTACAGCCTATTCATCTGACGGTGCAGGGTCTGTCACGGACGTGCGGTTGGATCTTATGGGCAGTGCTGATCTAACGACCACACTAGCCTTATTGTCGGGCGACTATGATGCAAACTAGCAGGAGGGCCCCCATCCGACGGTGAGGAAGGCGTCAGCAAGAACAGGAGCCCAGCGAGGTTCATCTGAGCGTCAGCGGAGATCCTACACTCTGATGAGGGATCGGAGGGGTCCAAAAGCGTGCTCGGTGCCTGATAGGGTGCTCCGATATAGGTGGCAACGACTAGATGATCGTGACGGTGATGTGTCTCCGGAAGCTGCTCCTCCTGAGCAGCTGGGGGCTCAAAGGTCCTCTTTCGCATGTACTGGGTCCTGCAAAAGGGTAGAGGGGACTCAAGACGTGGCTCGAGTCTACTTTATTGCAAATGGAGACATGGGAAGCGTGGGGGAATGGGATTTGGGTCTCCGGTATAGATGAAAGGAGGAGACCCGGTCTTAATCTCTACCTAGGGGTCGAGGCTAAGGATGATCAGGTTGTGGTGCAATATGTGGGATAAGACGAGGGGTCGATCTGAGCAGATAGAGGTGGGTAGTGAAGCTCCGACCGGGTGACCAAAGAAGCTGAGCTGCGGCGGAGGCGGAATAGAATATTTGACGAGAATGGAAAATGGAGTGGAAAGATACGTTACCTGAAGTTGTTGAGGAACTCAGCAAGGTCAGGCGGAGCCAGGAGACAGGGTCGTGGCCTAGACCATGTTGTGACAAGAAGGGAGGCTGGACGCGGTGGAGGACTCCGGCCACGTAGCTGAGCAGCGTGAATACACCACCAAACTTCTATCCAAAGATGCCCTCCGATCGTTGTTCCTCAACCGAAGATTTCTAGGGGTGAAGGAAGGGGTGAGGCACAAGCTCCTGAGCTGCGGAGGTAGAGACGAGACTTTATAGGATTCCCAGGGGGTTGTAATGATTGAGCGAGAGCGCACAACCCTAGGAAGACCCACGCCTTCCTAGGGATATGCGAAGATCATGGATTCTAGGAGGAGGCTCGGGCAAAAAATTGGGACGAGATGTGATCGTGTCGGTTGTGGATAAATGGGAGAAACCTGGGTGAAACGAGGCTGGCGAAAAAGGAGGTCCGGGGGGACCAGTTGACCTCGGTCAACAATCCCCGCTGGACCAATCAGGAGAGGGCTGGAATACGACAAGGTACACTACCGGATAAAACAGATCAGAAAAATAAAGATAATTACATAAAATAATAATAAATGATTTTAAATGGAAAATAAATAAAATAAAAAATGTTTATACCTAAGGAATTTTTATGTGATTTTTAATTATTTTTTATGAAAAAAATAAATTAAGGTATATACAATATATAGTATTATATACAGGTATAATCTACCTATGTATTATGTACAGTTATTTATAATTTATTATTTTTACACAAATACCTTGATTTTATATTTTATTTATTTTCATCATATTTTTAGGAGTACAAAATAATTTTTATTTTTTTACAAATTATTTACAAGTATAAAATAAATAGGAGATGTGGTGTTCATACATGTGTTTTGTACAATGAAAGAGGAATTTTATTTTTCTTTCATTTTTCTGATTTTTATTTTATATTTAGAATTACATATAAGGAGGTAAAAATAATGATTGAGTTTTATTTTTTCAAAAATATTTTTTATCTACCTAGGTACTATGTACAACATACAATGGATCCTATCTCTCTCTACTTATTTTATTTGGCGATCAGGTTAAGGCTTGACCTTCTCTTGGGGTTCAGGTCACTCTGCACTTATTCTAAATACCTCCTTCCTTTTCCTTTATTCTTTTATTTTTGCACAAATACATACTAATTATGCAATATTAACATATGCATGTTGAATGATGTGTTATTGTATTTACACCTATTCATATGATGTTTTATCAAGATAAATAGCTAAAATAGAAGAATAAAGAGTGAGAATCAGAGATTCATCACCCCCCTATACTTTACCTTTGTTAGTCCCTTAGTAAACACTTATTTGAAAAAGAGGTGAAAAAGAAAGAAAAGAAAAAGAAGGAGAATCAAGGTTGATTATTAAACTTATCTTCATTAAATTGAAGTATGGATATCAGTCAGACCTTTGGATTATTAATTTGTCAGAACTTTATTGAGATATGGGTTTAAGACTCAAAAGCCTCTAAGTTCCACCATTTTATGGTCAAGACTCCTCAATAATCCAGATCAGAACAAGTCTACATAAGCAAACTCTAATAACCATGTATCTTCCCTTGTACTATGTAAGTGATATGTAGCTCCCCACATCAGAAATGACAAGGCAACAACCTCCCTCAACAAGGTAACTCTAATTCCTCAGTCTAGCAGCTCTTTCCTCGAGGAGCGGGATATTCCCTTCTAAGTTCAAGTGCAATCGGCTCAAGAAGAGGGGGAAAGAAGAGAATGATCATGGACAGTGTAGCCCCGTATCCTGGGATCCCAACCAGTGTAGCTAAGTCTCCCGCGGCAAGCTTCATGAGATGAGAAGGTGTAACATAAGCTTTTCTTTATTTGAATATATACACTCCGTCAGGCATTTTATTTTCAATCAGGACTATCCACTTTTTTGGAGTTTTTCTTGATTTTGCACATTTTTTTGAATGTGCATATGTACAACATATCTACATGGTACAACATATACATAAGGACTTTTGCTCCCTGATCCAGTAGACTATCCCTCTTTTGAAGCATTATTGCAACCCACAACTCCTGTCTTTAGACCTCAACACCACTAGACCAAGTTGAGATGCACATCCTCCCTAAAGGAAGACGAGAGGTTCTGTATAGAAGTACTACCCTCGTATGCTACTCCAAGCCAAAGAAAACTGCATCCTCATCACCTCATCCGTAGAGAGCTATGTGTAAGGTGATGGTCCAAGTAAAGCCATTGTATGTGAGAGTCATGCGTGCGTTGTTAAGTGTTCTACTTAGGCTCATCAAGATGGAATGTGAACATAGCCTAGTGGACTCAAAGAATTAAGTCACTAATGGACCTGAAAAGTCTTAACCACAAATCCTATAAGGTTCCTCTAAGAATTAGGTGGAATAAGATCTTAACCAAGCTCCATTTCCAATTTAATTCCAGACTAGTTTAAATGTCAACTATGATTCTGAAGAATATACAAAAATATGTACAAAAACTCTTTTTAATACAATTTTCAAAATATATAAACTTTTTGAAAATATGTGCAAAAATTTTAAAATGTTTAAATGCATGCATGAATGAATGCAGAAGTTTTGCAAACTATCTATAAATATTTACACATGGGTTTTTGCAAACTTTTATTTTTCAAATATTTTGCAAAAGTTTTGTACTATGTACATAATTTTGATACACAAATATTTACAAACTTTTCACAAGCAAAACATTTATACAAACATTTGTACAAAAATAGTTTTTACAAATAGCTATTTACAAACATGTATGTGCAAGAAAGAATTTTATGTACAAGGAAAAATTTTAAAGTTTTTGTGATTTTTAAGCTTTTGATTTTTAGCCATTTTATTTATTAACACACTCACACAAAGTACGAGTTATGGCTAAAGTATATATACAGTATATATGACACCAACCTATACTTATCTCGAACGATGTCCTCAGAGTGATCAAAGAGCGATGAAGAAGACATAACTCGTGCTCGGTATAAGGAAGTGAAAAGAAAGGCTATACTACAATGATGAAATAAAAAATAAAATCAATAGAAGTCAATGATCCCCCTATACTTAGGATCAAGTAATCCTAAGTATAGAAATCTGTACACAAAGGGAAGATCAAGGATTAGAATGCACAGGGTCTACCTCCCCTATACTTCGGGTAAAATATCCCTAAGTATAGGCATCAAAACAGAGGTAAAAAGAATCAAAAGAATAATCAAAAGTCTGACACCCCCTATACTTAGGGTAAAGTACACCCTAAGTATAGCATAATCATAAGTTGCAGATGGGGTGTTAGATAAAAGAATGTGCGATATGGACAAATGGATCTATACAAGGATGGAAGAAAGTGATAATCAGGCATGAGATGAAAATTATGTGAGTCAAAGACCACATCTCATGCAAAATGAATAGGGGCAACATCAACGATCAACGAATCATGGTCTAAATATGGCTTCAGGTGTTGACCGTTAACTCGAAAGGTGGACTCAGATGATATCTTAGATATATTAATATTGATGTTGTCATGCACCTTTCGGACCAAGTATGGTCCCTTCCACTTACTCTATAATTTCCCTGGAAATAATCTCAGCCTGGCATCAAACAACCATACTCTATGGTTCGGCTCAAACTGCTTATGGCTGATATGAGAATCATGCCATATCTTCACTCTCTCCTTATATTGTAGGCTGCTCGAAGAGGTTGTATCTCTAAGCTCCTCCAAGGCTGCCAAATTCTGCCTTCCTTTGATCACCTATACTCTCCGGATCTAATAATACCTCAATGACAACCTATAGTGACTAATGCTTTATCTCCATAGGTAAATGGCATGGCTTGCCATAAATGAGTCGAAAGGGAGACGTACCCAAAGGTGTCTTGAAGGAAGTCCGATATGCCCACAAGACCGAGTCCAAAAGCTATGACCAATCCTTTCGGTCTAGGCAGACTACCTTCTGAAGTATCGTCTTGATCTCCCTGTTCCATACTTCAGTAAGGCCATTGGTCTTAGGGAGATATGGATGGGCAACTCGATGGTCTATGTTGAACTCGTTAGCAAGGCCTTTACCTTGCCGTTGATAAAATGAGACCCTCCGTCAGATATCAATACTCTAGGCACCCCGAACTGTGAAATGATATTCTTCCTCAAAAATAGACAAACAATCCTAATATCTGCGGTTCAGGAGGGAATGGCCTCAACCCAACGACTCACATAATCAACAGCCAACATAATTTACTCGGATCCCTGACTCTTAGGGAATGGATCAATGAAATCAATGCCCCATGCGTCAAAAACCTAACAGAAGTGAATGGGTTGCATCGGCATCATATCATGCTGTCCACAAGTGCCCATCCTCTGACAGTCAGTACACCTCTTTACGAACTCATCAGAATCCTTGAAGAGGGTAGGCCACCATAGGCCGGATTGGAGCACTTTCTATGATGTTCTCCTCCATAATGATGTCCTCTTGCCTCAAGCTTGTGGCAGTATGTGAGGATGCCATGGTGCTCCTCCTGAGGAATGCACCGACGCCAGACGCTATCCCCTCCTTCATGATGAAGTATGGGATCCTCCAAATGGTATGACTTGACCTTCGCAAGGAAGGTCTCAAGTCGTTGTCTTGGCCAACCTTGTGGAACTTTCTTGGCAATAAGATAGTTCACAATGTCAACGTATCATGGGAGCGAGGTGATAGCAAGGACCGCCTCATCTGGGAAAGTCTCAGTGATAGGCTCAATCTGCTCAGATTCCTCAAGATTCTCCAATCGGGAGAGATGATCCGCCACCACATTCTTGACTCCAGGTTTATCCTTTATCTCAATATCAAACTTCTGGAGCAGAAGGATCCATCTAGTCAATCTTGCTTTGGCATCTTTCTTTTCCATGAGGTACCTAATGGCGGTATGATCTGTGTAAATAGTCACTCTGAATCCAAGAATATACGATCTGAACTTGTCTAAGGCAAATGCTATAGTCAGCATCTCTTTCTCTGTGGATGTGTGTAGTTATGTAGAGCGACATCTAATGTACGGCTAGCGTAGTGAATGGAAAATGGCAATCCATCCATCCTCTATCCTAGCACAGCCCCTATGGCAAAATCAGAAGCATCCGTCATGATCTCGAATGGGAGAGACCAATCAGGCGGCTGCAAGATAGGAGCCTCAACAACTAGATTCTTAAGAGTCTCAAAAGACACAAGACACTTATCATCTACAATGAACTCAGTGTCTTTCGTCGGCAGATTAGTGAGCTGTCGGACAATCCTGCTGAAATCCTGAATGAATCATCGGTAGAAACCGACATTCCCCCGAAAAGACCGCAACTGTCGTAAGTTGGACGGTGGATTGAGTTTCCTGATGATATCGACCTTGGCCGGATCAACCTCCATGCCCCTGTTGGAGATGATATGACCAAGCATCATCCCCTGAGTCACCATGAAGTGACTCTTCTCCCAAGATAAAACAATATGTACCTCCATGCAGCGATGAAGCATGTGGTCTAGGAAATCAAGACAAGCATCTATCCCATCGCTGTAGATCGAGAAATCATCCATGAAGACCTCCAAGCAATCACCCACCATGTCAGAGAAGATGGACAACATGCACCTTTGGAATGTCGACGGGGCGTTACACAGACCAAACGGCGTCTGTCTGAAAGCATAAGCCCCAAATTGACAGGTGACTATCGTTTTGTCCTGGTCTTCGGGCACTATGGCCACCTGATTATAGCTGGAGTACCTGTCAAGGAAACAATAGTGACTCTTCCCATCTAGCCTCTCTATAATGTGATCAATAAAAGGCAGCGGGAAATGATCCTTCTTGGTGGACTGATTCAATTGTCTGTAGTCCACACAGACCCTCCAAGAAGTGGGTACCTAGGTAGCGATCTCCTCTCCAGACTCACTCACAACTGTGGTGATGCCCATCTTCTTGGTCACCACATGCAATGGACTAAACCACTTTGAGTTAGAGACGGGGTTGATAAAATCGGCACTCCACCATTTTGATATCTCTTTCATGACCACTCCTTGAAGGTTCACGCGATGGCTTAGCGTCCTTTTCGAGATAGATATGGTAGGAGCACAAGGCCGGACTTATCCCCCGAAGATCGGCTACGCTCCATCCTATTACCTTGGCGTTCCTTTCAAGAACTTCCATCAAACGAGATTCCTGCTCTTCAGTCAAATCCGCTGAGATAATGACTGGGTACATCTCATGCTCAACTGCAAGGAATCTATACTTCAGCGACTGCGGCAAAGGCTTCAACTCTGGGCAACTAGGAGCTGGAAAATCTGGCTTCTGGAATGTCTGCATAAATGCAACCAGATCTGAATGTGAGAACTCTCATGAACATCTGGTGAAGACGACCCTGGTGGTGTGTCTATAATCGATACTGGCTCAGTCTCCACTGTAGTTGCTGGATCTGTAGGAATCAGACAAGATAATAGCTCATCAAACTCAGCCCAATCTATGTCTGAATCTGAGGGATCTAAATCGGAATCACAAGAAATGTATTTTGCTTCTCTATCCTGAACGCGGTTGATGAATTTGTGATTCATCACTCTAAAAGTTGAAAATAGAATCTTGTTCCCGAGTAAATAGATGCATATTTCCCTTTTCCTTGCACAATTAGCATTCATACATGCATTCATAATATATGCATTTTATCACACATATTGCATTAAATAAGAAGCCAGGATCACTTGTAATTATCCACCTATAAAATAACACCTCCCTTACAATATATATATTAAGTTAATAATATAAGGAAGAGAGTCGGAAATCTCCTTTGTAAAAGCACCCAATAAAGCCCTAGAACTCTTGGATCTTAGAAAGCCTGTAACTCGCTCATACAACCTCCAAAATAGGTCTACTCACCTTCATATTAATATACATTAAAAGACCTTTAAAATGAGACTAATTTCATCCAATTTGGAGCTCGTAGGAAGAAGTTGGGTTTTTGGGCCTCTATAAATACTATATATGTGTATATTTGTACTCTTGTATTTTTGTATCATATTTGACCTCATCTCCGTTTTTGATCAACATGAAACTTGTAGATCTCATCGAGATCTACAACTTTCATGTTTTGAGTTTTTCCAAATTCGGCCTCCTTCTCTCTCTAAATTCATTTCTTCTCTCAGGCATTCATAGCTGGCCACGTGGCGCCCTCTGATTGTGCCACGCGGCCCGCTCCCCTTGCCCTAGCCGCCCGTGCCCACAGCCATTGGATCTTCATCCTGATCCAACGGCCCAACTACCTCCACGTACGCCATTATTCTCCACCGTCAGATCTCTCCATGGCTTTATCACAGCCACTCACATCCGCCTTATTCTCCTCTCGCCATGTGGCACATTAGGCGACATCTGATTGCGCCTCCGTCCCTTCATCCTAACCGCATCTTCCAGCCTCACACCACGACCATTCGATCATCCTCAGATCTGATCTGAACCGCCCGTGCGCACCTCACTCAGAATATGCCACGCGTCACTGTGGGCATCGTTGGATGCAGGTCTAAGAGCTTTAATCATCACCGCCCAATCCTCCATCACGCTCAGCCGTTTGATTATCACCCATCTTCACATCCAAGCCGTTCGCCAGTGCCGCTCCCACAACTCGCCACATGGCGCAATCACACCCCTTGATCGTTGCGCCTCAGATCTAATCCTACCCGCTCCTTAGCGCTTCGATCTGGGCCGTTGGATCACAAGATCCAACGGTCAGGACTTCGTCTCCTACCTCCAGACGACCTCTCTCCCACGATCTCAGCCTTGCACGAGGGGCTGCCCCTTTCTATTTTCGCACCCACTCCAGTCACCCTCTCCGACCGCCAACACCGCCACGACCTTCACCACTCTCCCCTCGTCCTCGCCAGCTCCCTCACTTGCCACAACTCCCAACATAGTCGCCCCACAAACCCCACGAACTCCACCTTCCAGTGACTCTGGCCAACACCTTCGTCCTATAAATACTCGACCTACGGCCACTGTCACGCCCATCCGCCATTCCAGAGAGATTCCTCGAGCTTAGATTGATCCATTGGTGACAGCAATTGGGCATGTCTTAGAGCGAAGACAGGTGTCTTCTCCGGCAAGATCCACGACCGCCACCGCCGTGCTGCAGCCCCTCCTCCGCGAGCTGCGTGAGCTCAGGGCTCTACCGACCCTTCGAGCGACGACCTGGAGCTCAAATCTGAGCTCCATTCCCTAGGTAGCCACCTCCATCCTCCTCTGATCTCTTCTTTATTTTTCTCTGCTTTTCTCTGATTTAATTCACTCTCCACCTTCATCTTCTCGCTCCATATTCACCTCGCCGAGCTCCGCGACGGAGCTCTGATCTTCGCGCTACACTTCACCCCCTCAGACGACGCACTTCATCTTTCATCGACTCCAGCTCCGCCACCTTGGAGGAGCACCATCACTGGACACCCCCCACTCCTTCACAGGCCTCGCCACTCATCCTGCACAACTCCACGCACAGCCCACATGCTTCGGCTATCCTCTAACCCCTTGCAGGTGCTCCTTCCTTCACTGGCCGGAAGCTCATCGGAGCTCCCATCGAGCTTCACTGCCACCGTGCTCCTCCGCTCATGAAACCACCTGAGGCTTCGCCGCACCGCCGCGCATCTTCCGAGATACCTCAGACCCGCCATCGACCTTCATAGACGCCAGGACAACAGGGCGGAGCAAGCTCCCCTTCGCCGGAGGACCGTTGGGGAAGATGTCCAGCCACCGTTCGATCATCTTGATTGAACGGTCAGAAGCCAGCCATGTCGCCAAGCGCCGGAGCAGCACAGAGCCGTTGGATCCATCTAGATCCAGCGGTGCTTAGCGCACCACGTCCCCATCTCAGGAACGTTCCATCACCGTTGGATCGGTCAGTGATCCTACGGTTCGAAGCCAGCCACGTCGCCCTCTTCATCGAGCCCCAGGCACCGTTGGATCAATACAGATCCAACGGTCACTGATTCGACACACATCATCAACCAGCAGCCGTTAAATCGTCCTTGATCTGACGGGCCCCATCACGCCACGTCGACTGGTCCAAGCCTCTTCCCCAACCTCTAGGCTCGGACCACCCGAAGCTTCGTCGATCCTTCCTCCGAACCTCCAGAGCACCCGAGCCAACGCCCGAGCCTCCGACGTCCTCCGAGCCTAGGACCCCCACGTGAGGAGCACGTGCGGCTTGGGTAAATTGCGTTGAGGCCCCGGGAAGTTTCTGAAATTGCAATTCAGTCCCTGTGAAGCGCCCCCACATGAGGAGCACGTGCGTTAGTGGAGAATTTGCATTCCACCCCCCTACATTCTAGGTAATTTCATTAAGGTCCCTGTCAGCATATTTGATTTTTATCAATTTTAAATTTCTGTATTGTAGTTATACCCTTGTCTTTGCACGCATATTTAGGTGTCCATATTTCATCATTTTTAAATTCCAAAAATTGCATGTTGTAGTTTAACTTGTCCTTTACCTTATGTGACACTTGGCATAATTTTGTGATATCAGTGGAATTTCTAATTAATTAATTGGTTCATTTTTGTGATATTTTGCCCAATTTCACCTTTTAATTAATAGTAAATTCTCTGTAACTCCAAAAATTCCCAAAAAATCACATTAGATCAAGGATAATTAACTTAACATTGCATAAAAATTCATCTCAGTTGCGTACATTTCGAGGCCTAAATAAATTATTTGGTGATTTCCTTAGTTTATTTTTTAATAGGTTCATTTCACAACAAAACTAAGGTCTGATAATTTTCCTGGATTACTCATCATTAGCTCTATCTAGGATAATTTTTATTCCCCAAAATATTGTGATTTGATATTTATTAAAATTAAATTAGACAAAATCTCCCTGCATTCAAGTTTAATTCACAGTAAATTCATTTAGTGTCAGAAAATTCCAAAAAATTAGGGTAGCTTAACTACATCATATTTCATCATCTGGCCAATTTTCATTATTTTTGGACTTCATTTGAATACTTAACTAATTTAAGTTCTAAATTGGCATGATTTTTGCATGTGTCTTGCATAGAAAATAAATTAACACCAAAAAAAATATTCCTCGAAAATCGAACACTGGAACTTTGCTAAAAATTCACCTAAGGAGACAGATGCCTCCCTAAGTTCGACCTTGGACTTCACCAAGTAAAACAAACTGCCACTCGAAATTAACTTGATTAAATTAAAATTGGTTTTTGATTCCCTCTCGTTATCCGACTGCAACGAAAATCAGAAATAATTTAGACATTAATTTGCCTGAATTAACAAGGGTAGCGGGAGGCAGCATCAAAATGGCGTCGTTGCCGGGGAGGCACGGCTTAGGTTAATTTGCAGTGATTTTTAAGTGTTTGATTTTCTATCCCCGGGTAGTCTGACCCCCGGTTTTCTTGTGAATATTTTCTCTCTTTTAATTCTTTGCATTTTTTCTGTGTCACTCTCTGACCTCAATTTGTTTCTGTGCGAGGAACGCGAGGAGTCGAAGACGCTTCGAAGATTCGGCATTGTAATTTATTGAGTGAATAGAGAGGATTTGTACTTTTATTTATTTCTTTCTTTTTTTCGCATCATTTCCAGTGGTTCCCGTTTGGGTTCTCGTGCGTGTAAATATAGTGAAACTGTGTCCCCGTGTGCTGTGTGGTTGAATGGTAATTTAGGCTTGCACTAGCAGCTCCTCGAGCCACTCTAGGACTTGCTTGTGTTCGTAATTTTTAGGACCACACAACCACTTAAAAGACGCACTTAGACCGCAGAACTTAGCCAAATCAACCTGTTCTTCACTCGCTAATAGAACTGCTTGTCTAGGAGCGGATTTTTCGCTTGCATTTGCATTTAGAATAAAAAGTTTTCAATTCTGTTTTGCATCCTACATAAAAAGCGAAGGGATCACTGTAAGTCTCCTGAACTCAGCATACGCATCATTGTTTTTCGTGCATCGGCTTTTCTCGATTTCCTCCTCTGTTTTTCACATAAATTAAACGGAAATTGGGACTGGACGATAGGCGTGCTGTGTGGTTGGACTAAATAAGTGAGAACTAAACTTAAAACCATGACTGCTAAACAGTATTGACCAAAAAAATCAATAAAATTGGAAAATTTTGTTTGCGGGAGATTAATCCCCGACATTGTTTTCATGCTGAGTGAGGGTGATTGAGTGTGTGTGAACACCTTAAGGCAGAGCCCAAATCCTCGCCTTCCATATCACATTCCGATTAATCCTAACAAATATCACAAGTCGAATTTTTAAGGTTCACTGACTAGTACCAAGTAGCCTCCGCCTGTCTCAGGTAGATAGGGGCGAAATTGCGGTACTTTGCAACAAGTTGCCAGTAACCCCTGGGGTGAAGTTCCGGCCTTGTCAGCCTCCGCCTGCTTGCAGGTAGATAGGGGTGTGGTCTTTGAATCCATCGACTTGGGATAGGAGCGAAGAAAGGAAGGATCGGCGGTATCTTAGGCGACAGGTTAAACAGGGAAGACGCATCCGGCTCTGAGCCGACTTCCCTTTAGGCCGCGCAATCCTTGCTATCTTGCTTGAAAAATCACACTTAAAATTTACAAGATTAATTGGACTCGGTTTCGGGTCCTTCACTGTGTTGAGTGTGAACCCAGGGTCTTGGATTGATTTGTTTGCTTCAGGTAGAAGTAAAATCCTATCTTCTTCTCGCCAAATCAAGATGAGTGACTGGGGAGATTTCGACTCTTTATTCACCAATCTCTCTATGAGCCCCCCACGAAACTCCTCTTCATCGGCCCAAGCACACCTTGAACCACCCAAGACTCATGACCCTCTTGAGTACTGGTTCCATCACAACCAGGGTGGTTACTCTCAAACCAACCCTTTCCTCTCCTCTGAGCTTACCGAGGAAGACCATCGCCTCGGTAAGAATCCCTTCCTTGATATGCCCTCTGACACCGACATTGTTTCATACCCAGGACTAGAGGGCAAGATGCAGCCTAAGCAGCCACCACCGGATGAGGATCAATTGCGACAAATTCTTAATCGCCTTGCCGAAGCCGAACAAAGAAATGCAGATCTCACGGCTAGAATGGGACAAATCATTGTAGAAGGAGGAATCGACCGACCAATGGTTGATGCCTACAACCCAGCAGAGAATGAGATACAAAATTGGTTGGCACCAGCGGTTCCCACCGAAGCATTTGAGCTCAATCCCCACTTCCTTAGCCTGCTACCGAAGTTCAACGGAAATGCCCATGAAGAACCTTATACCTTCCTCCGAGACTTCGAGCTAGTTTGTAATAATCTTAACCATCCTAATGTTGGCCAAGATTACATTAGACTGAAGACCACCCCATTTGCCTTAGGAGATAAGGCAGCACATTGGCTGAAAAACCTAGGGGTGATATGTACAACCTGGATGCAGTTCGAGGACCTATTTCTGAAGAAGTTCTACCCTCTCAGTAGGACTAACCAAATGAGAACGAAGATCACCAGTTTCTCCCAAGGGCCTAGGGCCCTTCCATGATGCTTGGGATAGGTTCAATGACTTAGTACAGAAATGTCCCTGCCACGACATTTCTAAGGCGATCTTAGTCCATACCTTGTTCTGTGGTTTAACCCCGGAGATGCAGGGGTTAGTCAGTGCCGCCTGTGGAGGAAGCTATCTGAACAAGAACGAGCATGCCGTATGGAAGATCCTAGAGCAGAAGGCGGAAAACGGCAGGTCGCAGGCCACCAGGGCCTATCAGTTATCTCCCTCAATCCTATCCAACGAGACAACCCGAAGTACTGTAGCGGATCTGACCGAGGACCTCATCCCTAGCATGGGGATGATTGCTGATAAGTTAACCATGGTCGAGCAGATCCACAAGAGGGTCACTGACCTTGAGTCTCTCTCACGTCTACCGAAGCAAGTGGAGGAACTTACTGAGAAGGTAGCTAAGATGAAGCTACCTGCCCCTTCTGCACCACCTGCACCTGTACATCGAGTCCATCTTGTACAGGAACAGGCACCGGGGCCTCAGAGTGGCTGGGTGGAGGATCAGACTTACACCCAGCACGACCAGCATGCACCCCCCACAAGTGGAGACCGGATACGACGAGCCTCCGCAGGTGTTCAAGATCAACGGGCTGTGGTACAGCCGTGACCCCGTCAGCAGACAGCCGGGGATGGGGAACGGTCAGCCTCACCGACCTACCCCAGCTTACCAAGGAACCAGCTCCGTCCCTGCACCGCGCTTTGTTCAGTCCAGGTCCGAACAAGGGTACCAGCCTCAGCAGCACCAGCAGCAGTAGCGCACATATCAGTAGGGCCCAGCACCGTCCCACCAGCAGCAGCAATATCGGCATGGCCAGCAGGGCCAATACAGAACCTCATTCGCAAGTCAGCATCAGCCAGCCCAGCCCACCGAATTGGAGTCCCTCACCTTGGCGATCCAGACCCTGTCTGATAGGGTCCAACAAATCCAGAATGACTATCTGGATATGAGAACCGATCTGAATCGTGTCTCTCATACCCAGGATCAACAGATGACGCCAAAGACCCCAATTCCCGCCCAGGTTCAGGCCAACCCGAACAGCATAACCCATGGCCAGAACCGACCTCGTGATCAGGTATATTATTCAGATAATTATTTATCTGAACATAAGATCCTTTCGTATGATAATGTGAATCATATGTCCCTCAGGAGCGGAAGGACCGTGACCATACCTGATCAGGAAAGGGCACCGAAGGAAGGAGCCTCCAAGTCTCTACCTGAGGAGAACTTGGAGGAAGAAGAGGAGCAACACCACCATCACCACCGGCAGAAGAAGAGGACATCTGAGTCCTCGAAGCAGCAATCCCGCATCAGCATAGAATCCGACGGAACCGATGAAGATCCCGCTCCTCCATCTGAGGAGGACTGTCAAGAAGTCACAGAAGATGCATCACCAGTTTCACCTCAGCATTTTTCTTTTAGTCAGAGTCAGAGTCCTAGTCTGTTCAAGAGTTAGAGTCATGTACAGAACTCAGTTCCAGAAGTTAATGAAAACATTTCAGTTTCAGAACATGAGTTGGAGTCAATAATCCCTTCCCCCGAGCTCTCAAGGGTGGAAAGAAGAAAACCAAAAAAATCCAAAAAGATGACCCTGAGATGGCAGAGTTCTGCAACAAACACATCAAGGTCACAATCCCATTTGACAAGTACGTGGAAATGACCCCTGCATTTCAAAAATACCTTAAGGTGAGATACACACCTAATCAGGTTTGCAGGAAGACCAAAAGCTGTGTTGAGAAACACGTTCTATCAGTAGCCACGACTTGTGCAAAAAAGAACTCGTTTCCCAGGAAACGAAGAGACATGGGTGCACACTATGTAGTGAGTCATGTTGATGACATCGCGTTTGCACGCACTCTCCTAGACAACGGATCCTCAATTAATCTGATGCCTACAGCCCTCTATGAGCGGCTTAATCTCGAACCTCTTAGGAAATCTAGAGCCCTCCTGCAATTTGATGATAAATCAACCAAGAGGTCCCAAGGAGAATTGAGGAAAGTTGTGATTAAAGTCGAGGGGCAGGAATACATGGTGGACTTCACTGTCCTAGATATGGAAACCCCTCGTAATTGGAGAGACTCCCAGATCATCTTAGGTAAGCCCTTCCTCAGGACAGTGGGGGCCTTGTTTGATTACAAGATCGGGAAGATCCAGTTCCAAACTCCAGGTGGAGATGAGGAACTCGAGATGAAGCAGACTAGATGGCAGAGACCGGATTCCGAATCCAGCACCGAGTACTCTCTAACCGAAGCAGACTGCGATCATGTAGACATAGTTGGGCCATGGAGACAGAACCCAGCCAGCACCGATGAGTCCCTCTCCTCCGGAGATGATCCCATGCATGAGTCAGTTTGCGAGGTCCTCAGCGACGAGTACAGCTCAGAACCTGCATCGCCCTACATCTTCGATGACTTAGAGGCCTAGTTGGGCCTGTCAGTCCTTACCTCTTTAGGACAATCAGAAGATGAGGATGACGAGTCGGATGAGGCTTTTGCCGATTGTATGGAGACCTTTGACGATCCGACTCCATAGCCGAACAACTTGGTGGCAGCAATTACAGAGAAAGATCCAGCCACTTCCAACACCGATCCAGATCAGATTGAGCCAGATTTCCTAGACGATCACACTATACCAGAGCTCAAACCTTTACCGACAACACTGAAATGCGCCTTCCTTGCGGGTCAGGATGGGAAATTTCCGATCATCATCAGTGTGCAATTGACCTAGGAGTAGGAATCTCGCTTGCTAGAGATCCTGGAGAAAAATCGCAAGACGATAGGCTGGAGCATTTCCGATCTCCACGAGATAAATCATGCTCTGTGTTTGCACCATATCTACTTGGAGAATGAAGGCAAACCCTCCCGTGAATTCCAACGTTGTTTGAACCCAAATTTACGAGAGGTCGTGAAGAAGGAGATAGAGATATGGTGCAACGCGGGTTTCATTTATCCAATCTCCGACTCTAAATGGGTGGCCCCAATCCATGTGGTCCCGAAAAAGTCGGGAATTCAAACGACCATCAATGAGGACGGAGAGGAGATCGTGACGCAAGTGCCCACGTCGTGGCACGTCTGTGTGGATTACAGACGCCTGAATGTCGCGACAAAGAAGGATCATTTCCCCCTGCCGTTCATTGATCAAATCCTAGAGAGACTAGCGGGGAAAGAGTTTTTCTGTTTCTTGGATGGCTTCTTGGGCTACAATCAAGTAGCCATAGCTCCAGAGGATCAGGAAAAGACCACATTCACATGCCCCTTTGGTACCTATGCTTTCAGGCGCATGCCCTTTGGGTTATGCAACGCTCCAGGTACTTTCCAAAGGTGCATGTTACTGTATTCGCCGAAATGGTCGGTGAATTCCTGGAAGTCTTCATGGACGACTTCTCGATCCACGGAGATTCCTTCGATTCCTGTCTTAGGAATCTGGACCGAGTCCTCAAACGATGTTGTGAAGTTAATCTGGTGCTCTCCTGGGAGAAAAGTCACTTCATGGTGACGGAGGGCATTGTGTTGGGGCATGTCATCTCCAAGAGAGGAATGGAGGTTGACCCTGCCAAGGTGGATGTAATCAGACGACTCCAGCCACCAACCAACGTCAAACAGTTGCAGTCGTTCCTCGGGCACGTCGGATTTTATCGGAGATTCATTAAGGATTTTTCTAAGATTTCCCGACCGCTAACAGAGCTTTTAGGCAAAGACATGGAGTTTGTTGTTGATCACAAATGTCTTGAGGCCTTTAAGCTATTACAAGGAATGATAATGGACGCACCTATCCTACAAGCCCCCGATTGGTCTCTACCTTTTGAGATCATGACGGACGCCTCCGACTTTGCTGTTGGGGCTGTGTTAGGACAGAGAAGGGATGGTGTCCCGTTCGCAATTCACTACGCAAGCAAAGTGCTTGACACCGCTCAGCGTAACTATACAGTTACGGAAAAGGAAATGCTTGCGGTAGTGTTTGCCTTGGACAAGTTCAGATCTCACTTAATTGGATCCAAGGTAATCGTGTTCACTGACCACACGGCACTGTGATATTTGATGGAGAAGAAGGACGTGAGCACGTCTTCTTCGGTGGATTTTACTTATCCAGGAGTTTGATTTGGACATCCGTGATAAACCTGGAAAGAAGAACGTAGTAGTCGATCATCTCCCTCGTCTCGAAGATCTTAATACTTCTAAGGATTCACCTATTCGAGACTCATTCCTTGACGAGTCGATTTTTGTTGTCGACTCACTCCCATGGTACGCCAACATCGTGAACTATCTTGTCTCCAATAAAATTCCTGAAGATTGGCCCAATAACCACATCGACCGACTGAAGTCGGACGCTAGACACTACCACTGGGAGGATCCGATCCTTTTCTTTGAAGGATCGGATTGTGTCTGGAGACGGTGTATTCCTCAGGAGGAATACCAGAGTGTCATTTCTTTATGCCACAGCTTAGAGGCAGGAGGACACCACTCTGGGAAGAGGACCGCTTGGAAGGTACTTCAGTGTGGCTTTTACTGGCCGACTCTGTTTCACGATGCCATCGCCTTCGTGAAGTCGTGCCTAGTATGTCAGAGAATGGGAGGAACAGTTAGTTCCAAGGATGAGATGCCTATGCAGCCTGTCATCATTTGTGATGTCTTTGACGCCTGGGCATCAATTTCATGGGCCCATTCTCTGTTAGCCACGGATTCGAGTACATCCTTCTTGCGGTAGATTATCTATCCATATGGGTGGAGGCTATCCCGACCCGAGCTGCGGACAGCAGGACTGTCTGTAAATTCATCAGAGAACACATAATCTCTAGGTTCGGGATCCCCAAAATGATGATATCAAATGGGGGTAGCCACTTTGTAAATCGGGAGGTGAAGAAGCTCCTGAAGGACTACGGCATCGAACACCGTGTCGCTAGCCCTTACCACCCACAGACCAATGGTATGGCTGAGGTGTCGAATCGGGAGGTGAAGACTATATTGCAAAAGCTTGTCCGCCCGGACAGGAAGGACTGGTCTCAGATCTTGGATCAAGTCCTCTGGGCGTATAGGACAGCTTACAAGACACCGTTAGGAACCTCCCCATTCCGAATGGTATTCGGAAAGCCGTGCCATTTGCCCACAGATCTAGTGCACAAATCAGAATGGGCAATCAAGAAGGTCAATTGGAACACACACCTTGGGCAGAAGCAGAGAGAAGTAGATCTGAATGAGCTTGTGGAAATCAGAAACCGCGCATATGACAACAGTTTGGTGTACAAGGACAAGGTGAAGCATTGGCATGATAGATATATCAGATGAAAGACCTTTGTTCCTCGACAGAAGGTATGGTTGTTTAATGCTAGGCTGAAGATCTTCCAAGGCAAGTTAAAGTCCAAGTGGACAGGCCCATTTGTCGTCCGTACGGTGCATGATAGTGGATGTGTCGAGATCTCAGATCTCGCAGATGACGCACCGAAATTCCTGGTGAATGGACAATTGTTGAAGCACTTCGTCGAATCCAATGAGCAGTTAGTCCATGTTGAGGAGATTGTATTCATGCGCGAGACAGATTCAGCAGATACACCTTGAGCCACGTATGAGACCTTGCAGCAGTGAGATGTAGCCATCAGCAGCATCTTGAAAGATTCATACCGACTCACTTGTATATATCATTATTCCTGTACATTCTGTCTTTTCTCCCCCGCGACTCTAGTAACTCATCCCCGCCTCATTAGATCACTATCTTGGACTATACTTAGGATGACCAGATCCTAAGTATAGGGGGGATGAGTCACCTGAGTCGGTTCACTGTACATTCTCCAGATCACATAGGTCCCCATACTCACTTCCGTCCTATACTTAGGCTGACCTGAGACTAAGTATAAGGGGGACCGATGCCCGCATTCTATATTCATCCACTTCTCTTCTTGACCTCGTCCGCCCCACTTTTTTATTTTCTTCTACACTTAGGCTGCCAGAGCCTAAGTATAGGGGGGCAGTCGATTTCTATACATTTTCCATTCTCTTTAGCTCTCCTACGCTTAGCATGAGATATGTCTTTTTCCTCGCTTTTCATGCTCTGAGGACATAGCACACGCTAAGTATAGGAGGGCGTGTATATATTACATATATACTTTACCCATAGCTTGTACTTTCGTGTATTTTCGCTTACTTTTTGTATATATGTTGTAATAATTACGGGTGGGTAAAAAAATTGAAGAAAAAAATGTATACTTATTGTATAACACTTGTAAAATTTGTAAATAGTTGTAACATAGGAGGTATACCAAAGTTTTGAAAAAAAATAGGCTTCTTATTTACTCTTGCATATCATCCTTTCATTCAAGAAAATAGAAAAAAAGAGTCTTGCATTTACATTCATCTACATAGCATGTCATCTGCATCTCATCTGCATATCTTGCATATGCATGGTGAAAAGCTAGTGGGTTCTGAACCAAGTTATGAGTAGATATTGAGGATGGACTTGATTTGACCTTAATCCACCTAATTTCAGAGGAACCTTATAGGAACTGGAGTTAAGATTTCTCAGGTCAAGTGACTTAATTCTTTGAGTCCGCAAGTCTATGTTCACATGTCATCTTGATTAGTCTAAGTAGAATATCCCGTGCATACGCATGATTCTTATAGACAATGACCTAACTTGGACAAGCACTATGCACGTAGCTCTTCATTGATGAGGTGGTGAGGAGGTAGAATCCTTTAGCTTGGAGTAGCACACGGGTGGAAACATCCGTCCTCCTCTAGGGAGGGTAGTGCATCTCAACCTAGTCTGGTAGTGTTGACGTCTAAGGACGGGATGCTGTGGGTTGCAATAATGCTTCAAAAGAGGGATAGTCTAATGGCTCAAGAGGAAAAACTCCTGATGTACATGCTGCACCTTGTATGAGTTTGAAAAAAAATGCAAAACTCCAAAAAAATCAGACAGGTCCAAGTGAAAATAAAATACCTGTCGGAGTATGTATATTAGCAAAGAAATGCAGCTGAATGACTTGGCTACACTGGTCAGGCATCCCGGGATAGGTAGCTACACTCGCTACCGTCCATTCTTTTCTCCACCCCCTCCTCTTGAGCAGGTCGCACTTGAACTTAGAAGGGAATACCCCGCTCCTTGAGGAAAGAGTTACTAGACCGGGTTATTGAGTTACCTTGTTAGAGGAGGCTGGTTCTGAGCCATTTCTGATGTGAAGAGTTACATTTCACTTACACAGTACAAGTAAGAATCATAGTCATAAGAAATTTGCGTTTGAGGATTTGTTCTGACCTGACTATTGAGGCATATTGAATAGAAGACTTGTGGAACTTGAAGTATGTTAGGTCTTAAGTTCAGGTCCCAATAAGGTTTCGCCACACAATTAATCCAAAGGTCGAGTCAAGCTCCATTTTCAACTTTTGTTCATGACCTTGGTATGGAACCCAAAATCATTTCACTCTTGCATTTCATTTTAGTTGCTCGGAGACGAGCAAGGTTTAAGTATAGGGGGTTGATGAATCTGTGATTCATCACTCTAAAAGTTGAAAATAGAGTCTTGTTCCCGAGTAAATAGATGCATATTTCCCTTTTCCTTGCACAATTAGCATTCATACATGCATTAATAATATATGCATTTTAGCACTCATATTGCATTAAATAAGAAGCCAGGATCACTTGTAATTATCCACCTATAAAATAACACCTCCCTTACAATATATATTAAGTTAATAATATAAGGAAGAGGGTCGGAAATCTCCTTTGTAAAAGCACCCAATAAAGCCCTAGAACTTCTGGATCTTAGAAAGCCTGTAACTCCCTCATACAACCTCCAAAATAGGTCTACTCACCTTCAGATTAATACACATTAAAAGAACTTTAAAATGAGACTAATTTCATCCAATTTGGATCTCGTAGGAAGAAGTTGGGTTTTTGGGCCTCTATGTATACTATATATGTGTGTATTTGTACTCTTGTATTTTTGTATCATATTTGACCTCATCTCCGTTTTTAGCCAACATGAAACTTGTAGATCGCATTGAGATCTACAACTTTCATGTTTTGAGTTTTTCCAAATTCAGCCTCCTCTCTCTAAATTCATTTCTTCTCTCAGCCATTCATAGCTGGCCACGTGGCGCCCTCTGATTGCGCCACGCGGCCCGCTCCCCTTGCCCTAGCCGCCCGTGCCCACAGCCGTTGGATCTTCATCCCGATCCAACGGCCCAGCTACCTCCACGTACGCCATTATTCTCCACCGTCAGATCTCTCCATGGCTTCATCATAGCCACTCACATCCGCCTTATTCTCCTCTCGCCATGTGGCACATTAGGCGCCATCCGATTGCGCCTCTGTCCCTTTATCCTAACCGCATCTTCCAGCCTCACACCACGACCATTCGATCATCCTCAGATCTGATCTGAACCGCCCGTGCGCACCTCACTCAGAACACGCCACGCGTCACTATGGGCACCATTGGATGCAGGTCTAAAAGCTTTAATCATCACCGCCCAATCCTCCACCATGCTCAGCCATTTGATTATCACCCATCTTCACATCCAAGCCCTTTGCCAGCGATGCTCCCACAACTCGCCACGTGGCGCAATCACACCCCTTGATCGATGCGCCTCAGATCTAATCCTACCCGCTCCTTAGAGCTTCGATCTGGGCCGTTGGATCACAAGATCCAACGGCCAAGACTTCGTCTCCTACCTCGAGACGACCTCTCTCCCACGATCTCAGCCTTGCGCGAGGGGCTGCCCCTTTCTATTTTCGCACCCACTCCAGCCACCCTCTCCGACCGCCAACACCGCCACGACCTTCACCACTCTCCCCTCATCCTCGCCAGCTCCCTCACTCGCCACAACTCCCACCATAGTCGCCCCACAAACCCGACGAACTCCACCTTCCAGTGACTCTGGCCAACACCTTCATCCTATAAATACTCGACCTACAGCCACTGTCACACCCATCTGCCATTCCAGAGAGATTCCTCGAGCTCAGATCGATCCATTGGTGACAGCAATTGGGCGTGTTTTCGAGCGAAGACAGGTGTCTTCTCCGGCGAGATCCACGGTCGCCACCGCCGTGCTGCAGCCCATTGGTTACCCATTTCACACTTCTAACCAACTATATTAACACAACTTTTTGCATGTATTGGGTTTTAAATATAATTAAACTATTATCATGCTATAGAGTATTTAGTCCAAATAATATATATATGTGATATGTATGATATTTGATGGTGTATAAGAAAATACTTTATGTATAGTGTGAAATATATACATTATCTATGTTCTATATATATTTCAAATATATTAAGTGTATATTATGTGTATATTATTTCATTTCGGGTTGATTAGCCAGTTCAACCACTTTTTTTTCACCGGTCCAGTTTAATCTGGTTTAAAATAATGATGACGTCATCATCCGGTTGAACCAATTTGATTACATAATTCGACCAGATCTGACCATTTCAGCAAGGTTTCTGGTTCGGTGTCCGGTTCGGTTTCAAAAACCTTGTGTCGCACAAAATCTTTGGGAGCTGAATCCAACAATGGGTAAGGGTTGCACCAGGGTTGTGCAACTGTCTCATCGGTCGTGGTTGTCTGACTGGCTCGGGCTAATCCTCCGGGTGTCCATCTATTCCTCCTCCAGGAGCTGGAATGTCACCACCACCTGGTTGGTCTCTGTCGGCTCGCATTTGTGCTAACTCTAGGAGCACCTCTGTCATAAAAGCTCCCTACTCTCTAATATATGTCTCAACATCATCTCTACCGAGGCTAGAAGTGTGTTGTTGATGGAGCCCTGATCTAGAACATATGTAAAACTCTGGGGTTATCCATCAGTGTGCTCCTCACTACTGGCCATTTCATGGGTCTCTACAAAGGCAAAAGACCCCAACTCAGGTGCCGTCAAATGAACAAAAATTTGTGATGGCCTCTTCTCGGGCACCTCAGGATTGGTGGAAAAAGGGTGGTCGATGGGGAAAAGGTGGTAGCGAACTCGGGTTTGGAGAGCGGGTCTAGGCTCTCCGAATTCTCCCTAGACGAATGAGGCGGAGTGCTCGAGAGCGGGTCTACCAAAGGTAGTCTAAGGGATCTCCGGCCCATCATCGTGATGTGGGAATAATGCGGATGAGATCTGGAAAGCAAACAAGATTAGCAATCAAAACCCCCAATTCACCTACTCAACACGAGAGCTGATGACTGTAAAGGATCGGTCGATTATCTTGTTGATTTTATTTTAGGTAATAAATTAGTCTTGCAGAGCGATTAAGCGAGCTGGTAGGAACCTGATGCTCCTAAGAGCCCAATCCCAAAGCAAGATCTTTCCCATCCAGTATGAATTGTGAATCGTTTACTGGCTACCCGATCAATTTAATCTGTTAAGGACGTCACAATGTGCTTTACCGGTTACCGGAGAGATCCTCACTGGAGAACGACTAACCCCAAGACCAGTAGTCTAACGGAAGTTCAGGTATGGCTCTAGCCTAGTGTGTGGGTTACTCTCTCGCTCAAGCAAACCAATCAATGAGGAGTGACTCTCCCAAAAACAAATGTTTTTATGTGAGGTAGGTTTTAGGGTCAAGTTTGCTTAAACAGTCCCAATTTTATGATTTTCTCCTTTTATGTATTTTTCAAAATCAAACAATTCCTAAGGAATTTTTTGATCTCCTGATTTATTTTAAGTCCAAAAACAGGGGGAGAAGTCGAAAAAGCGCGGTCAAACACAATGATGCATGCAAAGTAAGAGATGCGTACCTGACTCCAGCACTCTACATGCAGAGTGATTTGGGCACAAATTAAAAGATAGAATTAAAACTAATCTAAATGATGCACGAAGAAAATGACCTTAAGATGAGCAATTTCTAGTGATCGTGAAGAACGGTAGTTAACTGATCAAAGAGAGAGAGAGAGAGAGATGTCCGATCTTGGATGTCGATCGGTGTCCGCCACAACGGATCCTGTATGTGTTGTATACAGCCTCTAGCGGCACGTGACCTCTCAATCGATCAAGTTACGTATTTATTATGAATGATTAATAAGATCCAATTACGCTATATAGGTGCAAGCAATTATTATGGATTGGGCCTTAAGTTATTTACATCATAATCAAGAAAAATCCTAAGTCTAGGGGTCAAATTCTTCGGGATTCAAATAGAAAAATGTCATAAAGCAAAACTGACGAAAAATACGGTGAGGTCCCTTGAGCACACCGGTGCTCGACGAAACAGACCCCGATAGGTCAAGTGTCCAATAAGAAGTGTCTAGAGGTCCAAAATTATTACAACAATAATAAAGAAGTCTGTTGAAAATAAAACTACTCTACTGTTGTCCTAAAGCTACTCTAAAGGCCAACTATCTCCTGTTATTCTCCTGCTTCTCTTCGGGTACGGGTCTCCTCCAAAGCATCCATGGGAGGTTCCTCACGTGAAATAGAAACGGGTCAGAAAATACTTATAACAAATAGAGATAAAATAAATAAAAAGCTGAAAAGCGACTACTAAGCCATGCTCCCCGACGACGGTGCCATCTTGATAAGCGACTCACCGACTAGGGTTAAGGAATAATATAAATCAAGGTCGTTGCGGCCCCTATTGACGAATCGGACTCAACAAGAAAAAAATAAAGATCCACTCAAAATCAAGCAAATAAAGCGATCAAAACACAGTTAGCGGTCTCCGCTATTTATTTAACCTGCATAGCGACCAGGGTCGAACACAAGGAGCACGAGTAAACCTACAAAGTAATCGATTTTTAGACAAATAAAAGCATAATTTTTTTTATCAATTTTTGCACATTTTTAAATTTTTAAAATAAGAGACTAAAAACAAGCAAATGGGAAAATAAAGCAAAAAATAAGCTTTTGGATTTTTATTGAAGGCTAATAATACTCGAAAATTGGGAATAAAAATGTTATTGTGTTTTTAAATATTCAGATGTTTTTGGTGATTTTCTGGGTTTTTTTATTTTTATATGATTTTATAAAAATCAAATGAAGGCTAAAAGTGTAAACAATGTACAACCTGGACTAGAAGGAAAATTAAAAATAACTAAAAGTGACCCAATGTCCTGGTTGTGATTTTTATGAAAAACTATATAAAAGATCTACAAAGAGAAATTGAAATCCTATTTTTTGTTTTAGAATTTTTAATAATTTTTATAAGTTTTTTAGAGTTTTTAGACTTTTAGGGTTGTGGGGACCTTATTGCAATTATAATAAAGTTCACAGCCCAACTAATAACGCAAATATAAAACGTAGGGCCAATAGTGCATAAAGTCCAGTAAATTCACGCACATGCGCAATACACCACGCACAAGGGCATAAATGCAATTCTCAGAAAATATTGATTCAAAATATAACCCTCAGAAGTTCAGGAAGAAACATGCAAATAAACCAACAAATCACGCAGGAAGGCACGTGAGTTCACATACAAAGGATTGAAATGCAATTATACGAAAGAGAAAGGGTCCAAATGCAAAATAGTTGTGCTACAACTTTATTTACAGAACTAAATAGTAAAACATAAAAGTGCTGGGGTGAAAGAGCAAAATACCCCTGTAGAGACACGTGTCGTGCGTGGGAGACGTCGTGGACGTACGACTTTGATAACTACAGCATGTTCATCTAACGGTGCATGGTCTGTCGCGGACGTACGGTTCGATCTGATAGGCAGTGCTGATCTAACAGCAACAGTAGCCTTACTGTCGGGCGGCTATGATGCAAACTGGCAGGAGGGCCCCCATCCGACACTGGGGAAGGCATCATTAAGAACAGGAGCCCGACGAGGTTCACCAGAGCGTCAGCGGAGATTCGATGCTCCGATGAACGGTCGGAGGGATCCAAAAGCTTCGTGAAAGTGCTCCGCGCCTAATAGGGTGCTCCGATGCAGGCAGCAATGACTAGACGATCGTGATGGCGACGTGCCGCATGGAGTTGCTCCTCCTGAGCAGTTGGGAGCTCAAAGGCCCTCTTTCACGCGAACCGGATCCTACAAAGGGTAGATGATGAATCTCCAATTCATCACATTTATTCTGTCATTTGATCTTAAGAACCCTATCTAATGCACGTAAATAGCATTTATTTGTATAAAATACCATTCATTATTTATTGCATTAGTTGTATATAAAACATGGTTTTAATGCCAAAATTATAGAATAAAGAGAAGAAAAAAAGAATAAAATATCGAAGATATTTTATAACCCTAAACCTCGAGACCAAGTCAAGAATTGAGTTGGTCGACAAGGAATAAAGTAGGGGGAGATAAGGGCCAAGAAATACAATAAAAACCCAATTCTTTTATTCATTACTTAAGCAATTTTTACACCTATTTTATTTTTTATTATTTACTAATCAAATGAAGAAACTACAAAATTGAGTTTGTGCAAAAATTATACACAGTGTGCATTTTATACACAAAATAAAAAGCCAAAAACCCAACTTCACAGACCCATATCTTTCAAACAAAAACTCAAAACAAATCAAAATCACTCTAATTGTATATAACTTTCCACAAGCTATATAATGGTGGTGGTTTCATATTTTTTGGAGTTACTGTGTGAGAGTTAAGTTTTTTGACCCTCATTGTACATTATACCCAAATAAAATATTCAATTTATTCATCCCTCATTATTTTCAAAATTTTATATTTTTGTAATTTTGTAATTATTATTTATAACATATGTGCATATTGAAATTAAAATAAAACCAAAAGGAAGATATAAAATAAAATAAGACTATAAATACATAGACAAAATACCTGTGTTATACATGTATATAAATAATAGGAGACCCTATTCTTTTATATTTTTATAATATTGTAAATATTATCTATATTCTATTAAAAATATAAACCCAAATAAAATTCAAATAAAATATATTAAAATAAAAAGATGTACACAAAACATAGGTAAAAGACCTATAAATATACCTACAAAATCTATATATCTATTTATTTAAAATTACAAATGACATCATAAAAATATTAAAAATATATATTTGTGCTCATAAAAATGACTTATAAATATATTAAATAAAATAATGAAATAATAAAATAAAATATACAAAATAAAAATAAAAGAGCCAAAACATAGATGAATATACTTATAAATACACTATTAAAAATTAACTACTAATAAATAAAGCTAATAAATAAAAATTATATTAAAGAACTATGTAAAATAATAAACATTTTTTATTCAATACTCAAAAAATAATAAAATCATTTACTATATTAAAATAATTAATTTCTAATAAGTATACTATTTTGTCTTCTAGCGGACCTATCTGGACCAATCAGAGGACAGGGATTGTTGACCTCCAGTCAACTCCCCCTGCATCTCTGACTGGCGTCAAAACAGTCGCATCCCACCATTTCTTGCCATTTTTCCGGCTGATCTATCCATCTTCCACGCTCGATCCCTTCATGGGATATGATCCTTGATCATCACAGATCCGCACCGAGCCATTGTATCTCTCGTGCATAGCTTTAATTCATCGATTTAGCCCGATCAATAAGGGTGACTTGTCTTGTATATAAATAATCCCATCCCCTACTCCTTGAAAGTTTGGTCATCCCCGAATCCTTGAGCCCCGGTTTTCGGCCAAAGTGTGTATCCTTGTGACAGAAGGAGTCCCCTGGAGGTCTTGGATCGGTTGGAGGAGGAGGAGGAGATTCACCCACAGCGGCACTCCGACGACCATCCTGCTCCCTGGCCAACACCCAGGCTTGAGTTGTGCATTTTTATCATTTTAGTTAGATTTTTATTTTTGCATTTTAATCTTTCCATTAGTGTAGTGATTAGGTGAATCGTTTAGCGCTAAAAATCAATTTCTTAGTTCATGGAGCTCCGTTCCGGCGAACCTTTTTACCGTGCCTCCACGTGTATTTCACCTCGCCAACCACCTCATTCCTTTCCTCATCCATTTCCCCACATCCCAGGAACCTTCGTACCCCCCAGATCCATCGCGGATCTAGAGATAGGGTCTCCACCTCCTTCCCTTCACCAGAGACCTCTGCCACCTTCATCCTTCGTCCATTCAGCCCTATAAAAGCCCGAGCCCCTCTTATTTTCGTCGCTGGACCTTATTGCAGGAGCTGGAGGGCCAAAGGACCCCCAAGGGGTCGGATTTGATATAAAGGAGGCACCTGGAGCTCTACTTCATTTAGATATTGATCACCATCATCTTAGCTTTGTTAGTCCTCCAAGTGACACCAGCAGCTGCGGAGAGCCGCCTCGGACATGTAGAGCCCATCGTCGTTGCAGAAGACCACCTGTGGTCAGAGGAATCGATGATCGAGGCTCAGAGGCAGGGACCTTATTCCCTGTTCTTCGAGCGAAGTAGCAGCCGTTGGATCGACTTAGCCGCCCAGATCTAATCATGGTCGTTCAATCACGTTGCGCCTCTAGCCGTCTGATGAAGTCCCAGATCTCATCCGTACCGCAGATCAACGAAAGGGTATCACCCGTCCAAGAGTTGACACGTGGATAAGTGGCTTGGCAGCCACCGTTGGATCACGTGCTAAATGGAGTAAATTGCATATATTACCATCTTCTATTTTGTATCTGTTATATAGTCTTGTAAATAAAATATGATTCATTAAATAAATGGGAATTTTGTATTTGACCCCGTGTATGTTTCGAATATTACAGATGGGTCCATTGAACTTGTAGGGACACCCCTGCAAGTTTTTGTATTTATATTTAGTCCAATACAAAATGTGAATAACGTTGTATAGTTTGTTAAAATTGCTGGAAGGCCCCTGGATTTTATTGTATTTGTATTTTGGTCCCTCCCAGGCAATGTCAAATATTGTCCCACGTGATGAACAAATTACACTGTAACCCTTGGCGGTTTTTGTAAGTGGTTAATAGTTCAATAAAATCTAATTAATTTTATAAATTGTTGGCTTATTTGCATGCGCACCCCTGTATTTTGTTTTTATTGTACAAATGCACGTACTAGGACTTTGATTTTTGTATGTTTTATCTATTTATTAAAAATACACAAAAATAGGAAAAATACCTCATGCCTTATGCTTTCTTTTCACGTGTTTATTTGCATTTTTGGGTATTTTAATTATTTATTAGAAATGAAAAGGAGACTATTTATTCCCTATTCAATTTATAAAATACTAAAAATATCAAAATATCTTTAAAAATTACAAAAAAATTATATATAGTATTTTTTATCCTATTTTATTTAAGGCATAAAAATCTAAAAACTCCAAAATCTTTGATAAAAATCTAAAAAATCCTTTAAAAATCCAAAAATATGATTTTTATGTTTTATAATTATGTGTATAAAAATATTTATATATTAAAATTGATTTGGATAACATTGGAGTTTATTTACTATTTTTAAAATCCAATTCAATTTCTGGTATTATATTAATCCCCTATTTGGGATATTTTTTACTTTAAAAATACATAAAATTAGCAAAAAAATTAAAAAATAAAAAAATATAAAAAAATGAAAAAACCCAAAAACAATTTATTTTCTGAATTTTATCTCTATTTATTAATATTTATAAATATACTACTATATACGGTATATATAAAGACTTATATAGGCTATATTGTTTATATAAAAAAATATATAAAAATATATAAAAAGAAAATATAAAAATTGGAAAAAATATAAAATCAAATATAAAAATATAAAACAAAAATAAAACATTAAAAAATCTAAAATTAAAAACCCACAAAACAATAGCATGGACTAGAGATAAAAGACAAAGTTTTGAGCATTAATTATGCCTCCTCCTCCTGTTTGCTCCATGTGTTCGACCTCTACACATACTTACACTCTATACACATTGTTGTAGAGTTATAATAAATTTTAACTCCATATTTTTATTTTAATTGCTTGATTTTTATTGTGGGTTAATTATTGATTAAATAGAGATTTTATCTGAGGTCACATCAACGACTGTCCTTCTGCCTTGTGGAATGACACGACTTCGGCTTAATTTCCTGTCCATCAAATGGCATCGTTGCCAGGGAGCAACGTCGCATAGGAGATTATTTTGTTTTGTCTCTTTTCTCTTGTTTATTTATTTATTGCATTGTTGATTTATTCTTATCAGCATTTATTTTTCATTAATTATTTGATATTGATTGTTGATTGTTCTGACCACCTGCTATGTTTATCTCTGATGCGAGGGACCGTTGCGTGAAGGAGGACCTCCTAGGAGGACCGATGCACCCAAGCAAGGTAGAGCCGGCTTTCAGACCTAGTCAGCAGGAGAGAGTATCAAAGGAAACCGGAGGAGAATTTTTGCAGAGCAGTCCACGATTATTGCATTTTCAATATTATGTATATGTGTGAGAGAGTGACATTTTTATTGTAATAATTCAGGACTCTCAGACTCTTCGACTTCACGAGGTCCATTGTCGAGGGATTGTTCCCTTGGGGGCCTCGCCAGTTTTCTCATATTTTTCTTGCTTTATTTTTATTTGTTTTCTGATTTTGTTTTATTTATTTTGTGTGAATGAGCCTTAGCCAGGGAATTGCTTGTTCGATAGATTAAGGTCCACAACCTAATATATATTACATGTACCTATAGATTCGCTTCTGGACTTAGTCAAATTCTGAAATGCTATTTATTTGGATTTGAGATCGAGCGCCGAGAAAAGTGCTATATAGGTACATGTAGGATCCGTTATGGCGGACACCGATGCACTTCAGAGACCAGACTTTTGGCTCTCATCTCTAAATATTTAGCATGTGGTTCATCGCGATAATAGCAATTTCTGTATCTAAGGTGATTTCATCGGATTGCATTTGCATATAGCATAGGTTTTCAATTCTGTCTTACATCCCGCATGGAGAGATCTAGGAAGCACTGTAAGTCTTCTAACTTGGCATGCATCATCGATTTCCGACTTGCATGGCTTTTCCAATCTTCTTCCTCTGATTTCGCTCACCTAGGATGCTAAATGGAATTGAAAACCTCGTTAGGTCCGTGCATTGAAAATAAACCAAAAAAAGTGATAACCAAAATAAAATTGGGACTGCTAACTCTACCTGATCTCTAAAATAAAATGTAATGGATTCCTTATCTTGGGGAGAGCAACCCCCTCCTTGTATGCGCATTTTATTCTCACGTACACACTAAGGATTAGGGCCCAAATCCCAAGCCTATCTTCAGTCTATATAACTTCTTGATGATCATCTAACTCTAAAAATGAAAACATAACAGACCGTCTCGGTCTTCACGGTGATGAGTAGGTGAACTGGGGGTTTTCTTTGTGTATTGATTGTGACTTTGAGTCCATATGTGTTTCATCCATTCTTAGAGCCTTCGGTCCTGTGTGTGTGTGTATTTTCATCATTGAGTCATTCTGTCTCCCTTGTCCATATTTACCTCCTCATTTACATTCGAGTCGTGATATTGGGTCTTGAGCTTCATCGTCTTCGCAAGATTTTGCAGTTTTTCTCCGTGCCCATATCACCCATATCTAGTCCGGCTCAAGGAGACCCTCTCCTTGAACCACAATTTTGGATGTGTTCCCGCCTTGTATGGAACACACAATTTTGACTGTGTCTGCTTTCATCTCGCCCACCCTCCTCGTATCCCCCCTGTCATCTCTACTTCTACCCGAGAATGTTGTGCTAGTAGGATAGCCCGCATTGAGGATTTCTATATTCTATTGATTATTTGAGTAAGTCAGGGCCCATTTTGAGGATGCTGAAATTGGTAGGCTACATTTGGTGGATCTGGACTTGATATGTGCTTGGAGCTTATTGAGGACTTTGATGATGCATAGTTACTAGGTGTGACTCGTTATTGGGGATTTTCGATCACGCACACCGGATTGAGGATGTGATATAGTGTCATGATTTCATGATGGTTTCATGAGCTATAAATGATCGATTATTTTAAGGATCCTTTTGTCATGATTTAGTGATTTGATTGACTATCTTGATATGTGCTTCATAGTGCCGGTGACAGGAACCCACATGCCTTCACTCATCTCCTTGATTGACCTATCCTCGATCTCCTGACTCGTCTATCCACCCGTAGCACTTAGAGGATATCTACTTATATTTTATGCCCTCTCCGCTGATTGGATTAATAAGAGGGACCGCATTGCTATTGATGAGTTGGATCTTTTGTCCCTCACATGATCTTATGCCCTCCTGAGGATTGATGATCGTTTGATTTCGAGGACCTGAGATGTGATGCCAACATTCCCACGATGTGATTGGCCTAGTTTGCAAGGATGCGACATTTTCTTTATGATCGGTTTCATTCACTGCCTCTGTCTTCACCTTGTCGGAGCCCGAAACCGCATCGTCTGATTCGTTTGTTTGGCTTCCCTTACTGATTGTGCGCCCGATCTGTCGATGCACGAGGCCAACTTCCACTGACTACTTTGAGTCTTATCTTCTTGACAGTCCTCGCAAGGATGAGTGCCACTTTCCTGATCATTCACTGACTAGTTCATATCACTCTCCGAGGGTTATCTATGAGAAACTATGAAAATTTATTGAGCTGATGGTCTCTTCTAATGGTAGCCGATCTATCGCCTACCGAGACCTCCTCTGAGGATCTGTCTGATGTATCCATCTCCTTCGAGCCCTCTCTCCTTGATGACCCTTGCAAGGCTGAGATCTGATCTGACTATTCTTTGCTTAGTTTGCATTTTTCCCCAAGGACTATCTACGGGAAAATACAACACTTTCTTTATGCTCGGTTCCCTTCTCTCATTGTGTCTCCGAGCTGCCGGATCACAGAACCGAGTCGTCTGATATGTACTCTTGGTCCCCACTTCCTTCTTGTTGTATCCAATCTGTCGGATCTTGGGACCTATCTATCTGGACTCCTTTGAGTCTGCTCTCCTTGACGATCCTCGCAAGGATGAGATTTCTTCCTCTGATTATTCATTGAGTAGTTGGCAGTACGCTCCCCGAGGGTTGTCTACAGGATACTGCCATATTTTAAAGATCAGTCGGTCTCTTCTGATGGTAGTCGATTTGTCGCCTACCGAGACCGCTTCTAATTATCCGTCTGATGGATCTGACTCCTTTGAGTCCACTCTCCTTGAGGACCCTCGCAAGGGTGAGCTATATCTGATTATTCATTATTTAGTATGTATTACTCCCCGAGGGTTATCTATAGGAGGGTACATCATTTTGTTGGTACTCGGCTTCATTTATGGTGTCTCCTCTTTAGTGGAGCACGAAGTCGAGTCTTCTAATTTTTGTACTCGGCCTCCTCTCTGGTTGTGTCTCCTTTTTGTTGGAGCACGAGTCGAGTCTTCTGAGTTATTTGACTCATCTGAGTTTGCTCACCTTGATGACCCTCGTAGGGTTGAGCCATATCTTATGACGTTCGGTGTGTCCCTTGGACTGTTCTGACTTTATGACTGTCAGATTTCACGTCGATGCATAGACAGTCTCCTGCTCTTCACTTTCAAATCTTTCGGAGACCATGATTGACTTGGAGGACTTTGTACTGCTCCTTCTTCCTCCAGGTTTTATAGTATCGGCTCCGCTCACTCATTCTTTCCTTACGAGCCGTTGTTCAGCTTTCGCTAACAGAACCCCGATTTAACTTTCGATCTATTTTCCACATTAGCCAACACCAACTTGATTTTATACCCTGGTATCTTTTCACTTTCTGATTGTGTCGTCGTTCTCACAGGGAGACAACGACGAGAGCACGATATTCACTCGTCGGATACTGCCCTGCACTTCACCGGTCTACCTTGTTGTATATATGTGTTCCGTCTTATATTCCTTTTTTCTCCCGTATGTCATGTATACCCCATATCTTTCGCCATATCCGTGTGTCTATACTTAGGACATACCTTGTCCTAAGTATAGGGGGTACACATCATGTTGTTCTTTCTCCGTTATGTTTCATCACTCCGGTCGTTGCTATACTTAGGGATCTTTCACCCTAAGTATAGGGGGAGTGATGCGTATATTCTCCACGATCTTTTTCATCGATCTGTATATCTTTGTCTTTTCTTCTTTTCTTCTTTTCTTCTTTTTATTTTCACTTTTCATTTTCTATAGAAAAGGCGTGTCCCCTTTTTGTCAGTATTCCGTACTTAGGATACACTTTGTCCTAAGTATGGGGGGTGTGCACCCTGGATTCTTTCATTCTTTTTCCGCTCCACTGTCTCATCTCTTACTGAATTACTCTGCAATACTTAGGGATATCTCACCCTAAGTATATGGGGAGATAGACCGAGATGTGACCCATTTATTCCCACCCTTGACCCTCCCTGCCTTGTGTAGATATAGGGGGGACAATCACCTTCTTATTCATTTATCTCTTCATTCTTTCATTTCGTATCCAGTCGTTGTAGTGTAGTCTTTTCTATACTCAGTACGAGTTACGTATTCTCTTTTTCTTCGATCTATGAGAACATAGCTCATGCTAAGTATGGGGGGTCGTATATACTCTGTAATACTTTAGCCATAATTCATACTTTCGTATTATTAACAATAAATATGGCTAAAATAAATATATATATACATACAAAATTCATTAAAAATCAATTTATAATACTTTTCATTCCTCGAATTCTTTTTATATATACTGATTAATAAATCAGGTTAAAAATATTTTAGCAAAATGATTTGAAAAATGGTTTTACCCGTTTGAAAAACTTTTTGTGAAATATTTCAAACCTCTGTAAAAATATTTTGATTTGCAAAAATTCTTTTCTTTGTGTAAAATAAAAGTTTTGAAAACCTATTTGCAAATGATTTTGAAAATATTTGTAAAAATATTTTGAAAAATTTGTGTATACTGTTTGAGAAATCTTTGCAAAATGGCTTTCAAATGTTTGTAAATATTCGTAAAAATTATTTGCACTATAGTTTTCAAAATTATTATCAAATAAATTTGAGGAATAAATACATCATTAAAATAATAAATATAAATAATTTTTTTTCTCAATGGTACATATATACCTAAATAAAATAACTTGTTATAACTCGTAAATTCTTTAAAATTCTTAATTCTTGCTAATCAATAAAAAGCGGCACACCCATGTAAATAGTTGTGTATATCCATTATTTTTCGTGCCAAAATTCTTTGTGTAAAAGTGTTTTCTATTTTTATTTTCAAAATATTTTTATGAAAATGCATTACTCTTTACATCATTGTACATAGCATTTGCATATCATTCTTTTGAATGAGCTTGATGATTGAACTAGTCCAATAAAGTCGAAGATTGGATCTTGGTTGGACCTTACTGCACCTAACTGCACTGGAACCTTATGGGAACTAGATTTAAGGTACTTCAAGTCCATTGGGACTTAATTCTTTGAGACTCAGGGTTGGGTTCAAGTAACCTCAACTGACTAACTAGAACTTTTCGAGACGCACGCATGACTCTTGTCGGTCGTGACCTAACTTGGACACTTTCACCTTTCACTTGGCTCAACTCAGTTGGAGTAGTGAGGGGATGGGATTTTCCAATTTGAGACACACACGAGTGGAAACATTCGTCCTCGTCTAGGGAGGGAAGTGCACCCCAACATGGTCCAGTTACCATGAAGTCTAAAGATAGGAGAGTGTAGGTTGCATTAATGCTTCAAAAGAGGGATGGTATTCTGGCTCAAGAGGAAAACTCCTTATGTAAATGCTGTTGTAAATAGTATTTCAAAAAAACTCCAAAAAAGTGCACAAGCCTGCAAATAAAAATAAAATGTCTGCCGGAGTATGTATATATGTTGTATAGAAAATAAGCAAACTTGCGCATCAAAGTTATACCATGTGAGCCTGCAGCTAGATGACTAGACTACACTGGTCATGCATCCTGAGATAGGTAGCTACACTGGCTACCGTCCATTCTTTTCTTCACCTCCTCTTCTTGAGTTGGATGTCACTTGAACTTAGAAGGGAATACCCCACTCCTCGAGGATAGAGTGCTGGATTGGGGAATCATTGGGTTGTCATTCTGGAGAAGTCAGTTCCTTTATCATTTCAGTTGAGGAGAGCCACTATCACTCAGTCCGTACAAGTCAGCTTCATAGTCATAAGGTTTTGTGTATGATAAGGGTTGTTCTGACCTGACTATTGAGGTGGTTTAAATCGAGTTATGTGATTCTCGAGGGCTGTTGTGATTTAAATTTGGTTCCCGACGAGTTTCCACACACATTTTCACATCAAGGTTTAACTTGAGCTCCAAACTTTGATTTTTTTGAAGACGGGTTTAATTACTGAAATCAATTCTATTTATCCTTTCTTTTTCTTTTCTTCTTTATTCTTTTTATACTTGGTGCATAAGTGTTTGCTAGGGATTAATAAAGGCAGGTATAGGGGGTGATGAATCTCCATTTCATCACCTTTATTCTATCATTTTGTCCTTAAAAACCCTAGCTAATGCATGTAAATAGCATTTATTTATACAAAATAGCATTCATTATTTATTGCATTAATTGTATATAAAACATGGTTTTTAAAGCCAAAATTATAGAATAAAGAGAAGAAAAAAAGAATAAAATATCGAAGATATTTTATGACCCTAATCTCTGAGACCAAGTCAAGAAATGAGTTGGTCAATAAGGAATAAAGTAGGGGGAGATAAGGACCAAGAAATACAATAAAAAACCAATTCTTTTATTCATTATTTGTGCATTTTTGATGCCTATTTTATTCTTTATTATTTATTCATCAAATGAAGAAACTTTATACTAAGTTGTAGATAATAATGTGAACAAAAATAAAAAATTGAGTTTGTGCAAAAATTATACACAATGTACATTTTATACACAAAAAAAAACCAAAAACCCAATTTCACATACTCATATATTTCAAATAAAAACTCAAAACATATCAAAATCACCTCTAATTATATATAACTTTTCACAAGCTATTTAGTGGTGGTGGTTTCATATTTTTTGGAGTTACTGTGTGAGAGTTAGGTTTTTGACCCTCATTGTACATTATACCTAAATAAAATATTCAATTTATTTATCCCTCATTATTTTCACAAATTTATATTTTTATAATTTTGTAATTATTATTTATAACATATATTGAAATTAAAATAAAGTCAAAAGGAAAATATAAAATAAAATAAGTCTATAAATACATAGACAAAATACCTATGTTATGTGTGTATATAAATAAACGAGGATCCTATTCTTTTATTCTTTATTCTTTTATATTTTTATAATATTGTAAATATTATCTATATTCTATTAAAAATATAAACCCATAATAATACTCAAATGAAATACATTAAAATAAAAAGATGTACATAAAACATAGGTAAAAGACCTATAAATATACCTATAAAACGTATATATCTATTTATTTAAAGGTACTGATAAAATCATAAAAATATAACAAAATTGTATTTGTTCTCATAAAATAAAGTAATAAATATATAAAATAAAAGAATAAAATAATAAAATAAAACATACAAAATAAAAATAAAAGAGCCAAAACATAGATGAATATACCTATAAATACAATATTAAAAATTAACTACTAATAAATAGAGCTAAAAATAAATAAAAATTATATTAAAATACTATGTAAAATAGTAAAAAAATTTTATTTAATACTAAAAAATAATAATATATTAAATAATTAATTTCTAATAAGTATACTATCTTGTCTTCTAACGGACCTATCTGGACCAATTAGAGGACAGGGATTGTTGACCTCCGATCAACTCCCCCTGCATCTCTGACTGGTGTTAGAACAATCCCATCCCACCTTTTCTAGCCATTTTTTCTGGCTGATCTATCCATCGTTCACGCTCGATCCCTTCACGTGATATGATTCCTGATCATCATAGATCCACGTCGAGCCATTGTATCTCTCGTATATAACTTCGATTCATCGATTTAGCCCGATCAATAAGGGTTCTTCGTCTTGTATATAAATAACTCCATCCCCTCCTCCTTGAAAGTTTGGTCATCCTCGAGCCCTCGACTTCGGCCAAAGTGCGTATCCTTGGGACAGAAGGAGTCCCCTGGAGGTCTTGGATCGGCTGGAGGAGGAGGAGATGCACCCACGGCGTCGCTCCGACGACCGTCCTGCTCCCTGGACAACACCCAGGTTTGAGCTGCGCATTTTTATCATTTTAGTTAGACTTTTATTCTTGCATTTTAATCTTGCCATTAGTGTAGCGATTTCTTAATGTACCGTGTCTCCGCGTGTATTTCACCTCGTCAATCACCTCATTCCTTTCCTCATCTGTTTCCCCACATCCCAGACACCTTCGTACCCCCCCAGATCCATCGTGGATCTGGAAAGAGGGTCTCCACCTCCTTCCCTTCGCCGGAGACCTTCGCCACCTTCATCCTTCGTCCATTCCACCCAATAAAGCTCGAGCCCCTCTTGTTTTCATCATTGGACCTTATTGCAAGGGATGGAGGACCAAAGGACCCCAAGGGGTCGGATTTGATACAAAGGAGGCACCTGGAGCTCTACTTCATTTCAGAGCTCGATCGCCATCATCTAAGCTTCATTGGACCTCCAAGTGACACCACCAACTACGGAGAGCGACCCCGGACTTGTAGTGCCCATTGTCATTGCAGAAGACCGCCCGTGGTCGGAGGAATCGATGATCGAGGCTTGGAGGCAGGGACCTTCTTCCCTGTTCTTCGAGCGAAGCAGCAGCCGTTGGATCGACTTAGCTGCCCAGATCTAATCCCGGTCGTGCAATCACACCGTGCCTCCGGCCGTCTAATGAAGTCCCAGATCTCATCCACACCGCAGATCGACGAAAGGGTATCGCCCGTCCTGGAGTTGACACATGGATAAGTGACTTGACAACCACCGTTGAATCGCGCACTAAATGGGGTAAATTGCATATATTCCCAGCTTATTTTTTTATTTATTATATAGTCTTGTAAATAAATATGATTCGTTAAATAAATGGGAATTTTATATTTGACCCCCTGTATGTTTTGAATATTACACATGCCTCATGTGACGGGCCACGTGAGGTGGTGAAACTGCAGGGACATCCCTGCAAGTTTTTGTATTTATATTTAGTCTAATAAATTGTGAATAACATTGTATTTTTTAAAATTGCTGGAAAGCCCTCGGATTTTATTGTATTTGCATTTTGGTCCCTCCCAAGCAATGCCATGTGTTGTCCCACGTGATGGTCAAATTACACTGTAACCCCTGACGGTTTTTGTAATTGGTTAATAGTTTAATAAAATCTAATTAACATTGTAAATTTTTGGCTTATTTGCATACGCACCCTTGTATTTTATTTTTATTGCAAAATGCCCATGTTAGGACTTTGATTTTTGGATGTTTTAATAATTTATTAAAAATACCTATTGAGATCCTAAAAATACACAAAAATAGGGAAAATACCTTATGCCTTATGCTTTCATGCCATATATTTACTTTGCATTTTGGGTATTTTAATTATTTATTAAAAATGAAAAGGAGCCTATTTATTCCCTGTTTAATTTATAAAATACAAAAAATATCAAAATGTCTTTACAAATTCCAAAAAAAATTATATGTACTAGATTTTATCTTATTTTAATTACAGAAAAAATCATAAAAAATGGAAAAACTAAAAGCTTAAAAATCTAAAAACCTCAAAATCTTTGATAAAAATCTAAAAAATCCTAATGCAAAAATATGATTTTCTATTTTACAATTTTGTGTATATAAATATTCATATATTAAAAAATATTTGATAATTTTTTAATTTATTTATTATTTTTAAAATCCAATTCAATTTTGAGTATTATATTTATCCCTATTTGTGATATTTTTTACTTTAAAATACATAAAAATTAGCAAAAATTTGTGAAAAATAATAAAAAAATAAAAACCCCATAATAATTTATTTTCAGAATTGTTTTTCTATATTTATTAATATTTATAAATATACTACTATATATGGTATATATAAAGCCTTATATAGGCTATATTATTTATATAAAAAATAATAATATAAAAAATATATAAAAAGAAAATTTAAAAATTAGAAAATATAAAAATCAAATATAAAAATATAAAACAAAAATTAAAAATAAAAAAATAAAATTAAAACCCACAAAAACAATAACATGGACAAGAGATAAAAGACAAAGTTTTGAGCATTAATTGTGCCTCCTCCTCCTGTTTGCTCCCTGTGTTCGACCTCTAGACATACTTTTATGCTATACACATTATTGTATAGTTATAATAAATTTTAACTCCACACTTTTTATTTTAATTGCTTGATTCTTGTTGTGGGTTAATTGTTGATTAAATAGAGATTTTCTCTAAGTTCACATCAACGATTGTCCTTCCGCCTTGTAGAATGACACGGCTTCAGCTTAATTCCCTATTTATCAGTAGAGGGGACTCGGGGCATGGCTCCGATCTACTTCATTGCAAATGGAGACATGGGAAGCATGGAGGAATGGGATTTGGGTCTCCAGCGTAGATGGAAGGAGGAGATCCGACCTTAATCTCTACCTAGGGGTCGAGGCTAAGGATGATCAGGTTGCAGTGCAAGATGTGGGATAAGACGAGGGGTCGATCTGAGTAGATAGAGGTGGGTGGTGAAACTCCGACAGGGTGGTCAGAGCAGATGAGTTGTGGTGGAGGCGGAATAGAAGATTCGACAGGAATGGAAAATGGAGTGAAAAGATACGTTACCTGAAGGTGCTGAGGAACTCAACAAGGTCATGCGGAGCGAGGAGACGAGGTTGTGGCCTCAACTGTGCTGCAACAGGCAGGGGAGGCTGGACACGGCGGAGGACTCCAGCTACGTAGCTGAGCTGCATGAACACACCACCAAACTTCGATCCAAAGATGCCCTCTGGCCACTGTCACTCAACCGAAGATTTCTAGGGGTGAAGGAAGGGACGAGGCACGAGCTCCTGAGCTGCGGAGGCGGAGGCGAGACTTTATAAGATTCCCAGAAGCTGGAATGATCGAGCGAGAGCGCGCAACCCTAGGAAGATCCATGCCTTCCTAGGGATCCACGAAGATTATGGATCCTAGGAGGAGGCTCGGACGAAAAATCGGGGCGAGATGTGATCAGCTCGGTTCTGGATAAATGGGAGAAACCCGAGCAAAAATGAGGCTGGCGAAAAAGGAGGTCCGGGGGGACCAGTTGACCTCGGTCAACAATCCCCCCTGGATCAATCAGGAGAGGGCTGGAATACGACAAGGCACATTACATGACAAAACAGATAAGAAAAATAAAGATAATTACATAAAAATAATAAATGAATTTAAATGGAAAAATGAATAAAATAGAAAATGTTTATTCCTTTTCAAGGATTTTTTGTGATTTTTAATTATTTTTATGAAAAATAAATTAAGGTATATACAGTATATAGTATTATACAGGTATACTCTACCTATAATCTATGTACAATTATTTTTATTTTATTATTTTTTACACAAATACCCTAATTTTATATTTTATTTATTTTCATTATATTTTTAGGAGTACAAAATAATTTTTATTTCATTTTTACAAATTATTTACAAGTATAAAATAAATAGGAGATGCGGTGTTCATACATATGTTTTGTACAATGAAAGAGGAATTTTATTTTTATTTCATTTTTCTGATTTTTATTTTATTTTTAGAAATACATACAAGGAGGTAAAAATAATGATTGATTTTAATTTTGTCAAAAATAATTATTTATCTACCTAGGTATTATGTACAACATATAGTGGACCCTATCTCTCTCTACTTATTTTATTTGACGATCAAGTCAAAGCTTGACCTTCTCTTGGGGTTCGGGTCACTCTATATTTATTCTAAATACCTCAGTCCTTTTTCTTTTCTGTTATTCTTTTGTTTTTGTAAAAATGCATGCTAATTATGCAATATTAAGAAATGCATGCTGAATGCTATGTTATTGTATTTACACCTATTTACATGATGCTTTGCCAAGATAAATAGCTAAAATAAAAGAATAAAGAGTGAGAATCAAGGATTCATCAATCGTTGGCGGCCAAATACACACACTTTCCATGTGGCAAACGAGGAGATGGCCATAAACCTATAGGATGTGGCCATGCTCATGGGATTGCGAGTTGATGGGCTTGTAGTTATTGGAGCGATGACGAATGCTAGAAAACGTGCAGATGTTAACAGACAACTATTAGGAGAGCGACCTTTAGCGATGGAAACAATAGGGAGCATGGTCCTTGCCACATGGCTTTTTAGGTGTTTGGGAATATGTTGGATGATGCTAATGAGGAGACATTGAGGCATGATGTCAGAGCTTGTATATTGCAATTGTTGGGTGGGGTTTTGTTCACTGACAAGTTGAGGTCATTGATTTCACTGATCACACTACCTCTACTGTATGACCTGGAGCTTGCGAGCATCTTGAGTTGGGGGTTTGCGATATTGGCGTATTTTACAAATATTTGTGTTGCGCAACAAATGTGGTACTAGAGGAGATCGATGGTTCAGTCATATTGCTGCAGTTGTGGGCTTGGGAGCACTTTCCATATGATCCTATTATCAGGGAGAAACCATAGTGGTACAGTAGGCCATTTTGAGTATGCTAGGTTGCTACCTTCGAACACCATAGGCATCCAACACATGCAAACTCAAGAGTAGGTAAATCCTTAAATTTGTAACTTTAATTTATTATAATATTTTCAACTATCAATTACAATAATGTATAATGACAATGTAGGTGATGTAAGTACCATAAGGAGATGATATCATAGCTTCACTTCCAGGATATTGCCTTGAAGGACAAGAGATTAGGAGGTCATGAGTACCACTCGTTTAGTTCTACATTGTTGAATTCTACCTCACGAGCTCTGTTCTATGACAGCTTGGCGGTTGTCAAGGCATACCTTTTGGATACGATACATATGAGGACATGCACGCTATAGACTTGAGGGGAAATTAGACATTAATTGGAGAGAAATACATATCCTTTTACATGCGTGAATGGGATGCACGCCATCAAAAAGTTGAAGAGATATGCACATCGAATAGAATTTGTGTAACTCCCACCTACACGGACTGGTATCTACAAATTACAAGGATATATACTAGTAGGTTGGGTGCATGTCTTGCATACAATGTAAGTTTTACATTTTTATTATTCTGTTAAGCCTCTGATTTGCAACATTAACATATCATAATATTTTTATAATAATCTACATTTGTCAAGGTAGGACCTCGTCATACAGAAAGGAGATAGTGACCCAGCGTACCATGAGTCCAGGGATATTGGTGTGGAAGCCAAGGTGGAAATGGAGTGCTCTTTAGTGTTCCAATTTGTTGATGCTATCACCTTATATGAGGAGCATGTAGAACATGCTCAGGCACAAGGGAGAGCGATATGAGAGAGAGGAGGTGGTCATGCTCGGGCTTGGGAGCAACTTGTGGACGTGGTTGTGCTAGGGCTCGTGGAGCAGATATTAAAGTTGAGGTTGCAACCGGTGTTGAAGTTGAGGCTGATCTCAAAGATGTGGACCATGTTCTTGACTTTTTGATAGAGACACAATTCAACACACCAATCACTAAGCATCCCAACACCGAAATGCCAACACCTCACGCCCAATGAGGAACCAGATGGGAGATGATGATGGGGAACACAACCTGAGTATGCTATAATTACCGCAACTCAGGTCCCGAATTTCGATGATGATGAAGGCATAGTGAGTTCTTAAATAGAAAGGATTGATCATGGAGCACGCCTGGATGATGTTTGAACAACTTGATGTCCCAAGAACATATCAGAGGAGGCAGAGGATATAGTTAACATAACATAAACATATGTAGTACACTGACTTTGTAATATATGTAATACTACACTTTATATGGATGGACATATAGTACATTTGGAATTTAACGTTGACTATGAATGATTTTTTTTACCAGTTCAATTGTTAGATGATGGTTGAAATCATGCTATTGTCGTGCTTGTTTTAATTCCTTATTGATGTGATTGAATTCAAGTTATTATTATGCAACTCATAATGCATCACAACCAACTTGTCCATGGAATTTGGCATTTCGAGGGCATTATGTATATATCATAGCTTTGGCATGCGTTATATGTATGGCATATTCCAAGGCATTCTCAATATAGTGCATCTCATACATGCGACACATATGAGTCAGGGGCAAAGGCTTTTCCAAGGCATTCTCAATATAGCACACATTATTTATGCGCTATAGGTATGCCACATCCAGTAAATGTGACACCAAATGATGCATGTTGTACATGCGATACAATTGCAATTGTCATGTTAAAAAATTCGCAGCTTATATGGAGAATTATGTTACAATAGATAAGAATCCGCCTCTCATATCAATAAAAAACTAAGTTTAGTATAGGATATCAACCAACTCACCAAAAAAAGCAATACTCGCCGCTAGCACATCGGATGAGAACACTTCAAGCAAGATATATTTTTAGGGATTTTATCACTCGTGACCCTCCGAGATATCGCAATATCAGTTATGCCCCTATCTTTCTGGTAATATCAGTTGTGTCCCTCACTTCTTGCAAATCTATCACTTGTACCCTTCGGGTTAGTTTCCGTCCATCCCAAATGCAAACGGACGTTATCTTTAGGGACACATCAGGAATTAAATTTAAAAAATAGATTGAAATGTCATCTTCCTCCCTTCTCCTTCTCCTCTGTCTTCTTCCTCTCCCACCTGTTGCTGCCCAGACCTCCCTCCACCCCTCTGCTCCGACCTCCCTCCTCCACCCCGACCTCCCTCCACCCCCTGCCACCCCTCTGCTCCGACCTCCCTGCCGGCCCGACCTCCCTTCACCCCCTGCCGCCCCTCCGCCCCGATCTTGCTCGTCGGATTCAACACACCTCTCCACATCTCCCGGTGTGTCTCCCACACCACATTACACAATCTGCACCAGAACCTATATTCTTGCAAATGTGGTATCTCTTTAAAAAGAGTGCTGGGTCTCACTTCCAACACCGACCCAAATCGAGGGAAAGTACAAAGAACGTCTCTCGCCAGAGTGGTCGGGAAAAGCTCGAAATCTTCGACCTCCAAGCTTGAGAATTTCAACGGCGGGTGCTCGTACGCGTCCCACACGAAGAGCGTCCAGCCGCTCTCCGAGCTGCTGGAGACATGAAGAACCCTACACACTACATCACAAGCCTCGCCTTCCTTGATCAGGAACATCTTCAATAAGTAGGGATCCTCGAATTGCTTGGTGTTCAGGGCCCAACACCTCATGCACTTCAAGAACGGCACATCCTGCGGGAAACCACGGAAGTTCTTGGAGGTCTGGTAGGGAACGAGGTCGTCGGCGTCGCCTCGGAAGAGGGCGAAGGAAGAAAGCCGCTTGCGGTGCGTGCAGTAGAGCTCGTGGTCGTGAGCGTGGATGAGGACGCTGTGGAGGCATACGAGGTCTCTAGAGCGGGAGACGTGCGTGAGATGGGAGGGGTCGCGCGCGAAGAAGGTGACGGAGAGGCCCCTCCTCTCCCTCGCACCTCCTCCCCTCCCCGGTGCCACCCCCCTGCCCCTCCCCCCTGGGCGGCGGCCCCTCCCAGCCACGCACCTCCTCCCCTCCCCGGTGCCGCCCCCCTGCACCCTCCCCCCTGGCTGCGGCCCCTCCCAGCCCCGCACCTCCTCACCCCCCCTCCCGCACCTCCTCCCCTCCCCGGCGCCGCCCCCTGCCCCCCTCCCCCCTGGGCTGCGGCCCCTCCCAGCCCCGCACCTCCTCCCCTCCCCGATGTCGCCCCCTGCCCCCCTCCCCCTGGGCTGGGGCCCCTCCCGGCCCCGCACCTCCTCCCCTCCCCGGCGCCACCCCCTGCTCCCCTTCCCCCTGCCTCGCACCGCCACCCGCAGCCACGTCGTGAAGCCGACCTCCTCCCGCAGCCACGCACCTTCCCCGGCCCCTGCCGCCAGCCCGCACCTCTCCACAGCCTCGCACCTTCTCCCCCATCCTCCTTCTCATTTGATTTTATTCTGATCATAATACCCCTGTTAACCACGTCATGGTTTGAGTAAACTATGGTTATTTCAATTTTTTGACGGTCAATCTGACGGAAGGGCACAACTGAAGACGGAGAAAGAAGTGAGGGGCACAAGTGATATTATCAAAAAGATAGTGGCATAACTGATATTGCGATATCTCGGAGGTGCACAAGTGATAAAATCCCATATTTTTATGGCAAAAATGTTTTTTACTCTTAAATGTACAAAAGTCAACAAAAAGAATGTGCCTTGGAATCCTCATATGTACTTAGTGACAACTTATGGACCTGTAACAATGTGTACCAAAGTTTATAATGAATTGTTGTTAAGCAAACTCCTAGAATCTTGAAGTTGTAAAATGTAGGGATAGAAATTATGGAATAAAAAAGCGACATTTGTATCAAATCAACAAATAATGGAGAAATATGCAGGTCAAAATTGATCACATGACCTAGCACTCTTTCACTTGACCACAAACAAGATTAACAAAGAAGAAAATAGATGGTGAAATGTATGTTCCAAATATATGACTAGAGATGCTAACATCTTCACGAAGCTAGAAAGCCTAGAACACATGCAGCTTAGCATTGACCAACAATTGAGTTGATACGGAATATAATCTCCCCGATCACAAAAGATCAACATCTGACAAATACACAACAAATCACTCAACCATCAAGACCGTTACCTCAATCGACCGTAAAGCGATCATCGATCAGAGCCACTAATGGATCGTAGATGCCAAAATCATCCATCATGAACTCCGCTCTTTAACCCCACTAAACTCGTCTTCTATTTTGACAGGATCCACCACCCTTTTCCTTCTCGTTGTACGACGTAAAATAATATATTTAGCCTAAAAAGGAATTGTGTTTAACAGTTGAAGGAGTCGAACCTCAAAACCATGTTCTTCTTGAGTTTGATTGTCTTTCTTGCAGGATCTGAAACTCACATATAAGTGGATTGAATTCCATCACCTTGAGCAGCACGGTTTGCATGGGCGGTTATTACAAGCTTTAAAGGAGGCTCCGTTTATTATTATTATTTAAGATCTAATCTCGCATTAGATGGATCCCCACACTCCGCATTCACCTCCAGCCCCCTTCCCTGTTCCCAAAGTAACGCCTCCTTTCTCCATCTCAAGCCATAGCCCCCCCCTTCGTTCCTATCCTCGGGCATTTCCCCCTCATGCTTCTCGTGACACCAGAGGCAGCACTAGAGCCAGCGGCTGCGTGAAAGAAAAGAAAAAAAGGCAAAGCAAACTCCCCGACCCTTCCCTTTCGCCAAAAGGCGTGTGCCTCAATCTCATGATCCCCCACTCCCCTCCGCTCCAAACCTAAAACAGCCATCCGTCCGCTTCCTCCGTCTCCATCCATGGCCGACCTCTGGCCCGAGGAGGACCGCGCCTTGGCCCTCAGCGTGCTCGGACCCCACGCCTTGGAGTACCTCACCACCAACCCCGTCTCCTCCGACGGGCTCGTGGCCTCCGTCTCCACTGACGAGGACCTCCAGTCGAAGCTCACCGACCTCGTGGACTCCCCTCTCAACCCCACCTCCATCTCATGGAACTACGCCATCTTCTGGCAGATCTCCAGATCCCGCTCCTCCGACTCCGTCCTCGGATGGGGCGACGGCCACTGCCGCGAGCCCCGCGCCGACGAGCATCCCCCCCGCAACCCCGACGACCGCCAGCCCGTTAAGAAGCGCGTGCTCCAGAAGCTCCACCTCTGCCTCGGCATGTCCGACGAGGAGAACTACGCCCTCAGCCTCGACCGCGTCACCGACATGGAGATGTTCTTCCTCACATCCATGTACTTCGCCTTCCCCCGCGGCAAGGGAGCCCCCGGCCGTGTCCTCCTCTCTGGGAATCACATATGGGTCGGTGAGGCCGCGCTGGAGTCTGCATGCGTGCGCGGGTTCCTTGCCAAGTCCGCTGGTATACGCACCACTGTGCTCGTGCCGTCCGAGAGCGGGGTTCTCGAATTGGGGTCCGTCAATTGCGTGCCGGAAAGCCCTGAGATGCTGGAAGCCATAAAGGCCGTGTTGTCGCCCGGAAATGCAAGGGATCGGGGGAGGGAGGAGCGCCCGAGAATCTTTGGAAAGGATCTGGATCTCGGGCGGGCACGGGGTGGTGAGAAGACGGTGTCTGCTGCCATGAAGCAGGAGCGACACTGGGATGGGCCGACGAGTGGGAGCATCGGGGAGTCGGGAACGGCGTTTTCCCTCTTCCGCAAGTGCGGGACTGGATCGCTGAGCTCCCCGGTACTTGGTTGGAACCAGGAACGCACTGCAAACCTGCAGACGGCTGCAGTAAACGGGCAGAGGGCGTTTGCAAATGGTGCTGTGGATGAGAATGTGGTTGGGCAGCAGCAGCAGCTGCAGTTGAAGCATATCGATTTTTCCGGTGCTGCGACGTCACGGGCAGGAGCTCTGGTGCCACGGCTGGGTGTTATGGAATCCGACAAATCGGATGTAGATGCCTTGCCTAAGGAGGAGAGGGCAGGCAGCCAACTGGATGAGAGGAGACCGAGGAAGCGGGGTAGGAAGCCTGCGAATGGGCGGGAGGAGCCTCTTAATCACGTGGAAGCGGAGCGGCAACGTAGGGAGAAGCTTAACCAGAGGTTCTATGCTCTGAGAGCTGTGGTGCCCAATATTTCGAAGATGGATAAGGCATCTCTGCTGGGTGATGCAATTACATACATCACGGATCTTCAGAAGAAGGTTAAGGAGTTGGAAACGGAGAGGGAGACATATGCGGATGGTAATCTTATGGATCGCAAGAAGAACTTCCCCAGCCCTGAGATTGACGTCCACACATCACAAGATGAAGTGGTTGTGCGGGTGAGTTGCCCTTTGGAGGCACACCCTGTATCTAAAGTCATCAATGTCTTCAGGGAAGCACATATCAATGTTGTGGAGTCTCAAGTGTCTGCAGGGAATGATACAGTTTTCCATACTTTTGTAATAAAAGCGCCCGGCACGGAACAAGCCACCCGAGATAAGCTGATTGCTGCATTTTCCGGTGAGATCCGCCCTGTATGATCCGGAGAAACATTCTGTAGGTGTTGTAACTGTAGATACCGAGAATCACATGGAGAATCACTAAGGTATCCAAATAGGACGAATGAGGAAATGTCAGTTGTCCTTTTGAAAATTTTCCCTTCAACATGTGTATACTGTGATGCATGCCATGGGTCTAGCCCTGTCCAGCAGAAAGTTATATAATATGTACCCCTTAAAGTAGTGAAGTGGCAAATAGATAGAGACCGTTGAGTACAAACTGAGGCCTTGTTGCGTTCTTAGAATTTTTGTTATAGCAATTAATTTAGATGTTGTTCTTGTTCGGATATTTTGATATTGAATTATTTTCCTCCACTGCCCCCATGCACTTAAATGTTGAATATTGTACTGTTCCTAGCACTGAGACTCCTGCACATGGGTTTTATATGGAAATTTGATGCTCTTCTTGTCCAATTTCTGCTTTGGACTTTAACTTGGTTCTTGCCACCTATTCATTTAAACGGGTTTTTAGTGATATTACTAATTATTCGTGGGTTCAAATCTTTGGACGGGCACCTGTGTGTTTCCCCCTCTTGTTTAAAAAAATTACTAATTATTCATTAGAAACATACTGTCATATTAATTTCCGCATTGCTAGATGCCTTGGTTCGAAGGCATGAGGAGGTGGTAGGTGAGCTTGGCAGGAGGGGAGAAGGGTTTATTAAAGTAAAGTATCAGTGTCTATTCTTGTTGGCAAATTCCGCATTACTGTGTAGTTTTCACGAAGGCAGTTCGTTGAAACAACTTAGTTTCATAATTTACCAATCCAGCTTATTACATGATTGCAAGTCACTTGGTTGAAACAAGTTGAAACAACTTGGGTGCCGAGCTAATTCTCTTCTCTCAACCAGCCTTTTAATCTCTTGCAATCACTAGTTTCAACCTCATTCACACTATCTTTTTAATCATTTAATTCTGTACTCATGATTAAATTGGACACAGCATTGCAGGTAACAAATAGGCTTGGGACGTATTTTCTTTTATCACAACTTATTACATGATACTCCTAGACTTTTAAACATGGCTACTGTGAGTTCAGGTCAGGATATTTAGTATACTTCGAAATTGTTTGTGCTCATTCTTTTGGGTTCTTTTTGCTTCTACTGCAACTCCATGTCATCCCATCAATCCTGGTGTCATTTCCACTAATGAGAGTGGTGGTAATTTATTTGTATATTTCTTTTGGAAGGAATATTTTGTCCTTGATTGTTGTTGAGTTTGTTTTTTTTACCGGATGCAATCTTGTGCATGTGTAGAAAAATGAAATGCTGGTTTTACGTCAACGACATAGGAAAAAACACATCTAGAGAAGAAAATAACTAACCAAGTTGCTGAAACATTGTTTTCTGATTCTTATCAAATTTGATGGGTGAACGACCAATCCATACATTAATTTGTTTTAGCTATTAAGGGAACATTAGGTGGTAAAAGCGGGGGAAACACATTGGGTCACTTTGGGAATTTGGATAACATGAGTTGAGTTTGCGGGTAAAGATTCCCATTCTTTAACATGATGAAGTTATCAGTTATTATGTTGAGTTTTGTGGGAACTGCGTGGAAGGGAAGGAGTTCTACTTGATGGTCCCAACCACTTCCACAAATCTTTGTTTCTGTCAACATTCACTGTCCCTATCCTCCAGTTGTGTACTTGAAACTCCCGCTTTCATGGTTATAGATTCAGTGTTCTTACCATCAAGATACATGCACCTTTCTGGCTATTAGTTGAGACTGTTGACTGACCATTTCAACTCAGGGCGCAGAAAATAATCGGTCTAATGTCCACTTGAATGACCCTCTTTAGCATTTAGTTCTTTGATTTGGGATCGGCAGTTCTTTCTTGCATGCATGCAATCATGGTGAGAAGTGTCTGCACAGGTTGCTTCCAGAGCCTAGGCTCGTAGAGCCGCCTCCAATAAAATACTTCTTCCACTTTCAGTTGAACTTGAATTGCAATTTCTGGCTTTATGCTTCCAAGACACAGGATAGGAATTTAGACCCCATAGGTTTAGCTGGGCACTTTTCCCTTTTCTGCCGTTTTGCTCCATGTGTGTTTGTTTTGGCTGATCTTATCTGTTAATTGCTGCCTTTTTTGGTCGAAAGGTTTAAGTTACTGGTCCTTAGCTGATTTATTTTTATTTTTTCCCCTCATGCAGCACACAAGTGGGATGTGGCCCAGCACATTTGTTCTCTTCAGGCTTATTGAAAAGTGTAAGAGAATAGGTTGTACCTGCAGCTATGCATGACTTCGCTTCATATCTGAAACTGGGTCCCTTTATAGGTTGGCAATGCTTCAGAAGTGATCACCATTATGGCCCTGGTGAAGACAGCTGATGCACGAACTGTTGAAAATGGCGCAGTGGGAGTTCAGGTTTGTAAACACTGGTTTTTAAAATAATCCCAATGCATCAGCAGTCACTGCTATTATGACCCCGAAGTAAGCAGCTGCTGAATGAACTATATAAAATGGTGCAGTACCGGTTTGTTTCTAAAATGATCCCAGTGATTTTTTTCATCAACTTAAAGAGGGTTGCAAAAGGAGCCATCACAATAAATGATGTGAAACATGGTTATACGGGAGAATTTCCATTATAAATGATGCCGACGGGAGAAGTTGAGGTTGATAAGATGGTCGAGGGTTGGGAGAGAATGGGGAAACATGTTTGTTGCAATGCGAATATACGCAGATGAAACTGATATGGAGAGGAATCAGGAGAGGGATAGAGGAAAGAAAAATAGGGCGATAAGGAAGAGGGGAGAGTGATAGAAAGACTGAGATCAGGGGGAAGCGATGAAGGGAGCTAAAGATACTTTGTTGCACCCAAAATGTAATCTTCGTGTTCTTCATGTTGTTTTGAGCCATTATAGATGGGTTATACGACATGGTTGAAAGTAATGCTATTCTAGAAATTATCAATCTACAAGGAGAAATAAGAGGGAATTATAAAGACTTGTAACCAAGTTGAGGAAGATGATTCTAAAACATTTCTTTTTACTTGTAACCAAGTTGAGGAAGATGATTCTAAAACATTTCTTTTTATTTGATAAAAATACAAATTATTACCAAACTCTTTCAGATTTATGCCTAGGCCCCTGAAATCCGAAATTTTTAATAAACTGCTGTAAATGGTCTTTATTTTTCTGCTTCAATAAATGTGTCAGTTTCTTGGTATCTCCATGTTAGTATCTTCAGACCTTCGACCCTGCTTCAGTTTGTCATTTATTGGTGTCTCAGTTGTAAGTCATTTCAGACCGTCAAATGCTAAAGTTTGGAGTTACCCTGTTTGCCTCCCGTAGATGCTGAGTAGTTTGATTGCACAGTCTGGATCCATTTCTATGTTGAATGAGCCAATGTTTAATGCTATTATTACAGAATTTTGTTTAGTTAGGGGGTGGTTTATCACATTCTTGTCGATGTATTCTCTTTCATCTGTTACCTGTTGGCCTGGTGGGTCATGCATGCTTGCACATGAAGGCATACTTTCTAGAAAACATGTCTGCCACAGTGCTTGCACGTTTCTTCCATGTGAAACTAAATGAATCCATTTAGAATGCTGGTGAGGATGTGTACTCATCATCATCATCAGCAAAGTCTTTTCTCACAATTAAGTAGGGTCGGTTACGTGGATTTTCTGCCTCCATTCAGATATATTTTGGGTAATTCTCTGGCATAAATCCAAATAACTGAGATCCCTTCGGATAGTCTCATTCCAACACCTCTTGTCAACTCTCTTAACCAGCTCAACATCTCAAATCTCGCATCTTCTAACTGGTGCATCAATCGACTTCCTTAGCAAATGGTCAAACCATCTTAAGCGGTTTTCTCTCATCTTATCCTCTATTGGAGTCATACCAACTTTCCTTCTGATCGCATCATTCCGAATCCGATCTTTTCGTGTATGACCATATGCCCACCTTAGCATTTTCATTTCTGCTACTATTATTCTCTACACATGTTTATGGTTCACATGCCAACATTCTAATCCATAGAGCATAGCAGATTTCACGGTTGCTTTGTAATATTTTCCTTCAGCTTTCAAAGGGATTTTCTTATCACAAAGAACACTAGACGCTCCTCTCCATTTTAGCCAACCTGCATTTATTCTATGAGTACCATCTCCATCAATTTCCCCATCTTTTTGCAAAATATATCCAAGTATTTAAAAGAATATTTCTTCTGAATGTTATCCTTTCCAATCTTTACCTCGAGTCTCTCACCGTTGTTTCCATCAAATGTGCACTCCATATATTCAGCCTTAGCCCTACTTATACGAAATATCATCGGCGAACAATATATATCAAGGTACATCATCCTGAATGTGAATAGTCAACGCGTCCATAATCAAAGCAAAAAAGAATTGACTCAAAGCTGAACCTTAATGCAGACTGATGTTGATGTTAAAATAGTCATTCTTAGATTAGATCCTTACACAAGATGAAGTCCCATCGTACATATCCTTTATAATGTTAATGTATATGATATATACCTGTCTCTTTTTCGAAACTCTCCACAATATCTCCCTTGAGATTGATCATAAGTCTTCTCCAAATAAGTAAAAAATATATAGAGGTTCTTTTTAGCTCTATAGATCTCTATTCTCCTCGACAAGTGGATAGCTTCAACGATGTTACCTTGAATGGTACTCATCAGTGAACAAATTTATCTTGAATGGTGGAATCAGAAGTAAATCACAAGAACACTCTTTGAACATGAGGTCAAAACCAAGTACTTGTGCCTGTTTCCATAGATCCATTGGTGTTAAAACTGAGAGACAAAGGAAACCATCATGATAATCTGCCTGGTTCTGCTCCTTTGCAGGTTTATTTATTCCAAAGGCACGTGATCGGGCATGTCTTTTATTGAAGGCTGTATGCACAGTTTCTGGATTAAGCCAAAGCCAACAAGCTTGTTCTTGAATTCTGCAATGGAGGAAAAGGGGAGCCATGTGGTGAGATTTGAAATCACATGGGTGGGGGTTCCATTTGGTACGAGGAGATTAAGCTGCAGTGGTAAGCTCTGTTCATTCTCTTTTCATTCATCTGCCTGTTGATGGTTGGATGCGGCGGACCAAATATGCCTTAGTCAAATCTTCACATGTTTGGCACTGAAAGAGACCTTTTTCTCCTCGTGTTTGTGGTGGTTTAAATGGGTGGAGACTGGAGAGCTATTGTGCAATAATTGGGGGTTTGAGCTATTAATACCAGATTTAAATGCTTTACAGATATGCAAACATGTCTTTATATGTATCAAATTTTTTAAAGTTAAGCAGGTAGGGATATTAGACTGGGGTGAAAAATCTAGATCTCTATCCTTGAATACGGATGCGGATAGGGACGGATAGGGATATTTTTCAAGCAAATATGGATATGTCTCATGAAGTGGTTATATTATGATAATAATATTTTAGTTGAATGTTAACTAAATTAAGTAGCGGACCTTACTTAACGTGGAAAAAGGCTTTGGTATTGCATGAATGATTAGTTTAAATTATACATACAGAAAATTATAATAAAATTTACAAAGTTGGTTATACAGAGTAAACTAAGATTATGTTATTTTTCTATTTAGTTTAAGCTGTGATATAATTGTATTCATATTAGCATGTGAGGCATCAAATGAAAAGCATGGATATACTCTTCACTAAGCATGGATGGATACGTGTACGGATATCCACCAGAAGTATTAAGTAATATCCATATCTGTTGAATTTTCGTAATGAATATCCGTATGGATAAACATTGAAAATTTGTACCCAAATCCTTTAACAAATAAATGTACGGACGGAGACTATATCTACATAAAGAGGGTACATCTTTTTTAATAGTGTTAGGTTAATGTTTGGGCTTTATAATTGAGGGGTTGTACGTCCCAATAAGATGGGCTGACAAGTGATATTTGTCTCTCTTTCCAACAATAGGGCTGAAAATGGATTGGATATGGGTTGGATATGCTTATTTTCATATCCATATTCGGTTCGTCTCTATCGAATATTCTCTGTCGAATACAGATACGGATATGATACGGATATGCATTAAGGAAATCATATCTTTAAAAATACGGATACAAATTCGAATTGAATATTTATCAAATCCGAATATTGATCGAATAAAGAGAGGATCCGAATACGGATCGAATAAAGAGCTGGTCCAAATATGAATTCAATAAAGAACTAATCTAAATATGGATCCAATAAACATGGAATCTGAATAGGGATCGAATGAAGACTACATACGATTATGAAGTGGATTTTTTTTTATCAAAGTTCATAATGATTTTAAAAAATGACAATGAAAAATAAGTTGCATCATGATAAAATGGAGCGTCAAGGTGACTTGTGTTTTTAACCGGAAGCAAAAAGGACATGGTTTCGCAACTTTTGTTCATGTTCATCCCAAACAAACGGAAGTTTATTATTTTATAATGTATAATACTAATATAATAGTACGGGGTTGTGGTTTATATTATATTAATCAATCTATAAAATAATCATAAATATTGTATTCGAATATATGGATTTGGATATTCAAGTCATTACCACATATTCATATCCGTATCCGGAATTTTTTTACAACTCATGTCCATATTTGATACGTATTTGATTAATATTCGGATATGGATATCTATATCCGGTAACTTTTCAAATACGGTAAGCAGATATTCGAATATATCCATATCTGGTTCCATCCCTATCCAACAACCAATGCATGCATAAACTATTGACTTTTGTATTGTAATTATTATCAAAATATATGAAGTACTGGTTATATGTTAAATGATTGGTTATTCTAAAATATTAACAAATTCTGTTTAACTATCCAAACATTTTTTAATGCATATAAAAATATTTGCTATAAACGTATATTAAAAGGGGATTATGGATATCTTTGTATAATTCTATGATTACGTCTAACTACATTGTCAGTAACAAGCGTGTGCACAATATTATTAGTGATGACAAAATATAATTCTTTCTTTTGTAGCTTATAATTTAACCAGAAAGCATAAAAAGAAAAATGAAGGAAACTTCATCGAGAACAAAGCTTTACATTTGAAGACCACAAGCAAGAAAAAGAGGCTCAGGGAGACATAATTAGTTGGTGAGGAAAAAACTTTGGACCAAATGATTAGAGGAGAGATTAAAGATTTGTATTGTTTTAGGTTTTCTATTTTTGCACTATCGGAAAGAACCTTGAAGATCTCATTAGAAGTAGGTTGGAGCATTGGGCTCGATCCGGCTCAATTTAGAAAAACCCAGCACAGGTCCATCGTTTCCATCAGGCTTTGAGCCGGGTCGAGGCTCAAATTTTTGGACCAAATGAGAGCTCGGGTCCGAACTCAAGCCCACAAGGTTGGGTCCCGGTTCGGGCTGAGGAAGAGCTCTCAGCCCTTTTTTCTGTAGTTGTGCTGGAATGATACAGAGATAAACACTGAATATTAGAATATTATTATACGTTACATAACGGTTCAGACATGAAATCATCTGTATATAATTTTTCAACATGGGTTGGTTTTGAAGTGTTAAAACCTTAGATTATTTTAGTTGGAATTTTGTGATATTTAAAGAAATACTAACTATCTCAGTTCCTCCACCTGGATTTGTTTGCGTGAGACGGCAACTAATACCTCGCCCGGGAGGGGCCTGAGGAGGAATAGCCATATCTGGGGAGGGTCACGGGAAGGGGATGGTCTGGTCGTGGCGACAACTCATCAAAAAATGAGCACTTATAGAATCGAATTTTCAATGAACAACTCAATGCTAAAATTCAAAATTTAATGGAATTATATAATGACACATTGTTCATTTTTTATTTTGCCCAGGGCCTACTAAATATCAGGAACGGCACTGTACATCGGGTAGGAGTGTGCATGGGGCGGATATCCGATCCGTTCAACCATGATCCGCCCCGGCCCGTCATGATTGGGTCATCGGGTCGACCCGATCCGTTACTATGGGTATCCGTACTAACGGGTACCTGAATTATTTGAATGGGTGACGGGTACCCACGGGTACCCGCGGATCACTATTACGGAAATCTGCACTCATAAAATTGGCATTAAGACAAAACGTATGATGCATGTGTAGGCTCTACATATTCCTGAAATATAAATTAATCGGAATTCCATTGAGTAATAAAATAACTGAGAACAAGTTGAATGTATACACGAATGTTATTGAAATGTCACACTGTAAAGCTGTTCTCGAAGAAGATCATGATGTGCATCACGTGGTTTGCTCTCATGGTGCTCGTCGTCGTGCTCGTCGTAAGTGCTATCCGGGGTAACGAAGGAAATCCCACTGCCTAGAGATTCGCAATTGCTCTTGTCGTCCGAACGGGCATCGTAGGCGTCTTCGGCATGACCTCCTTCGTTGTCTTTTGTTTCAACAGCTACCCTGTGCCGGCAACTCGGTGCTCGAGAGCTGCGTCGTTCCCGGCATCGTGTGAAAAGTTTAAGGAAGTTGGCTTGAACCTTTGATTATTTTTAATTGTTTTGGGATTATGTGGATTGTTAGTATTAACTTAGGAATCATATTAATCTTAATCATTCTTATTTAAATAAGTTGACTTAATATCCACACGTCATCGCAAAGCTTGTTTTGCAAATATGGATTTGTTATATAATTTCTTCCAAACCTAACTACATATTAAATTAATTTGGTGTTTAAATTGTTTAAAACATCCAAGGTGCGATATTCGGATATGGGACAGTACTCGTTGTCAGTACCTGCAAGAAAGTAAGTTTTTCAACCTTGTATCATAATGGGTATTAAGTTTCAAACCCAAATACAGAGACGAATTTTAGATTCTTAAGTAGATCGTGTTTCGATTAGGTACCAGATGAATGATCCAGATACCATAATCAAAGAATATAATAGCAAGAACAAGTAGAAAACGAGAAATTGGCATTACTTGGTTAAATAGGTTGCTTTATGATAAATTCTGAACCATCTGATAGACATAACATTCAGGGAATGCACTAATGAGAATTCACATTACTGGTGAGGGTTTTAGTGGTAGCCGAACAAGGACGTGGGGTGATAAACTCTAGGAATTCATGGGTCGCCCCGTGGGTATCCGATTTCAATCGGGTCGGTGCTCCCAATTCGACGGATTGCATCACAATGGATATCCAACCCGTAATGGTATATTGGATATTAGTGGTTTTAGGGTCAATCCATATGGATCGGATTGGTTATCCGTTTAATCCGTAAACCATGCACACCCCTAACATCGGGTACGGGCCGGGTTGGGGTAGGGTCCGAGCCGGCTCGACCTAATGCTCCACCCTAATTACCTAATGCTCCACCCTAATTAGAAGCATGATATAACTGCATGGCACGTAGGAACCCAAATCTAAACTTGTATGTTTAATAGATCAAGTTCATCGATATTCAGGAGACCGTTTTTAGATCTTTTATGTTGCTACTTGCTACACTCCGTTGAAGTTGTGTTGTACCATTGAAGCTGTGCTCTACCATTGAAATGATCTTTGGTTTGCTTTACTGTTTATTGAAAGATCACTTTTTTGTTTTGCCTCTGCATCTTCTTTGTTTTCATATTTGAGTTTGAATCTTTATTTTACTCATTGTATTGAGTGCCTGGATTAGTCCATAACCTGTTTTTCTTGATTAGATTGCTCATGTTGACATCATGTTGTTGGTAGTGTCTAATTCGGTCGGTTGTTTATTGCGAGTCGAATTGCATTTTCATGTTGAAATAAATGCAACATCTCGTGCTTTTTTAGGGTTTTTATCAATTGTGCCCTTATGAGATATTGCAATTTCAGTTATGCCCCTCCCTTTATTGGAATATCAGTTATGCCCCTACCTTCTTGCAAAATTCACAGTTCTGCCCTTCTGTTAAGGTAAAGTAGGGATATAACTGATATTACAAAAAGGCAGAACTGTGAATTTTGCAAGAAGGTAGGGACACAACTAATATTTCAAAAAAGGGAGAGGCGTAACTGATATTGCAATATCTGAGAGGGGCACAACTTATAAAAACCCTTTTTTACTTCCTACACATGTATTGGACGATAACATGTGAACATTTCATCTAGTGTTGTACTTGTAGCAAGGTCTAGGTTGATTATTTCTGAGGATGTAAAAGTCAACAAGACCCATGGTCATCTCAACATATGGAGTGCGTGTGGAGGGAAACTTCATAAAAAAAACCATGTACTTCAACATGACAAACTATACTGAGTTGAAAGACAAAGTTGGTGATCTTCCTCCGATAAAACGACTTCATCCCACGGAACATGTTGAGAAATTGAGTTCCGCTACATCAAGGAAGTTAGATCAGCCACTCGTTTTCTTGATTTACCTTCTCATGTTGACTTCAAGTTATTCGTGCACAGTCTAATTCGATACATTATATATTTCGAGTTGAGAAAAGTTAGGTTATAATTTTTACCTAGTTGGATTTTCATGCCAAAATATATGTACCATTTGTGCTTTCTTTACTTTCAACACTTAGGTGATTGTATGACAACATGTAAATATTTATTTTAATGTACTTGCGGCAAGGTCTAGGTCGATTATTTGCTTTTGGTGTCAGAGAACATTCTTGTTAAAGATGTAAAATTCAACAACAACATGCATGGTCGTCGTGACCTATGGAGTAGAAACTTCATAAACAAAACCACGTACTTCAATAGGATAAAGTACACGAGTTGGAAGATAAAGATGATGATCTTCCTCCAAACAAGCTACTTCGTCCTATGGAATATGGTGAGAAATGAGTTCAAATAAATCAAAGAAACTGAGATCGATTATATGGAAATTGAAATACATAACATAGTGCAAAACTCCAAGGTGATGAACTCTTTATAATACATGCTTTCGAAAGAGCTCGATTTTACACCTCACGATTTGCAACAACTTTTGAAGGACTTTGAGATGACTCTCATATGTGCCTCCATGGTCAAAAAATCATGCTTAAGACACATGCAGGAGTACAAGGTAGGGGTGTCTATTGAGTTTAACGAGCCGAGTTGGCCTCAACTCGGACTCGAACTCGATAAGAAACCTAAGGCTCGAACTCGGGCTCGATAAGGGTCGAGCCCTGGATAACCAACTCGAACTCGTTGAGTTCGAGCTGACTCACGAGCCTCTTATCGAGCAACGAGTTTCTGAGCTGGCTCACGAGCCTCTTATCGGGTCATGAGTTTCTGAGCTGGCTCATGAGCCTTAAAATGAGAAGGCTCATGAACCTCTTAACGAGTCATTGTTCTATTTTATACATTAAATTATGCAAATGCCATTATAATTTTGATTTTTTATACTCTTTTCTGCAGCTTTTTGGGCAAGCAAAATGTTAACGTCTATTTTATATCAAACTCAATGTGGAAGTTTCGATATATATATTTTCAATATTTTATTAAGAGGGGAAATGAGTTATCGAGTTGAGTTTCCGAGTTGAACAATGCCCAACTCGGACTCGACTCGATAAGCTAACGAGCCACAAAACCCAACTCGGGCTCGTGCTTGTTAAGGCTTCGAGTCCGGCTCGTGAGCCCTTAACGAATCGAGCCCGAGTTGAGCTCATCGAGCTCGAGCTTTCCTGACAGCCCTAGTACAAGGTGTTCAAGATGACAAAGGAAGAAACAATCAGGGAGATCAACATATTATTCATTGCCATTGAGTGGGAGCATGCCACCACCATTGAGGAGTCTAATGATCTTGATAAGGCCACCTATATGAATGATGAAGAAAAGATGGGGAAAAAATCAATCACCTCCAATAATAGATCAAAAGATTCTTTTCGAAATAGAGATTATAAAATACCATTGGTTACCCAGATGTAAGGAAGCATTACCGAGAGGAGTGAAATCAAGGAGGAAGAGTCAAAATACTCCAAATATAATAAGTCAAGCCCCAAGAGAAATCACCCACTCTTCAAAATAATGTTGTAAATGTTGAATAGAAACCAAAGAAGAAAACATTATCGATAGAACAGAATAATTCAAATGATAGTGATGATAGAGAGATCTCATGCCTAGATATCATGGTGCTCGACGAAAATGACACCACAAATGATGAAGATAAACCATCTTTAAAAAAATGCAATATACTTTTGATGAATTGATAAAAGAGATTTCCTCCATCCAATAAAGAACGCTAATTACGATCGTGTTTTCTGAAAAAGACTTTTTCATAAATAATGTAGATGTAACTAATAGTTGAAAATAATTTACTTAAAAATAATATTTACAGCACTAAAATCATATTTCTCTACTTGAAAAATAAACTATAAAGCTTGACAAATGAATTATTCTACTTAAAATATATAAAAAAGCGAGGGAAAATAAATAATGATTATGCTTATGCTTATATATCAATCAATAAAAATCAGGTTAAAATAATATGTGAAATTAAAACAAGAAAAAGTAGATTTGCCAAGGTTGAACTTCTTTTTGAGTTCTTTATTAGGTTTCAGAATTGCCTACTAGTCATTTCCCTACTAGATTTCTTATGGGGCGTATTGGTTCATGCATGCATATTTTGATGATAACAGGATTTATGCAGTTAGCTTGTAGTTAGATCAATAGTAAGGAAGGTAATGGACCAAGAAAAAGCCCAAGTTTGAGAAGCCCAAGTTAAAGGGAAGAAGAAGCTTAGAAGTTCAAAGAAGCTCAAGTAAGGAACTCCAACTCAAATTCAAGAAAGAAAATCATGCTCAAGACAAAGTCAAAGACTCTTCTTTTATAGATTTATGCATTTTGTATGTATATAAGTTTGTAAAGATCCTCAAATAGTATAATGCGTCTTGTATTTTAAATATTTGACTCTCACTTTCAGGTAAAAATGTCAAGTTGATCAACTTTGATCAAACAGATTTTAGGCATGTTAGACCATCCTTGATCGATCAACCTTTTGTTATGATCGACCAATATTCAAAGTACGACATTCATTTATTGATTACTAAATGATAGATCATCACGCTTACCCGATTGATCACTTTTTGACTTATGATCGATCAACCAGTGTGACATTGGAGGATCAATGATCTTTTGTGCATGATCGATAATATGGCATTTCAAGAAGTTTTTCCTTGATGTTATTTCCTTCAACGACTATAAGAACCTAAGCCTATAAATAGGACCATAGACCTCACATGTTTAACAAACAACCAAGATCAACAAGTCTCTTCTCTCCACTCTATCCTATGATAGAAAGTTCTAAGAGCTTTTTTATGATTCGTGATTCATGCCTCTAGTACTGAAGTTATGTGATCATCGTATGAGCGTGTTCCTCACTTTGTAAAATCGTTTTAATTCTGCCTCATATTCTTTATTGCATTTTTACTTTGATATTGAGGCTGTCGAGTTATCTACGTGAAACAACTTGTCGCAATACAGTTGAGATGACCGTGTAATCAACTTGGGTAGTTATATGGTTGGATTTCTCACATAACTAATCAGGTTTAGTGGTAAGACCTAGTTGGGTCAAGTTGAAAGCCCAAGATGGGAGACTCTCATCATGGTTTTTTACACAAGAGAGTTTTTACGTTAAATATATGTATACTTGTGATTTGATTATTTATCTTGTGAGTAAAAGTTCTACGTAACGTTGTGGTTGTTTGAGGGTATTGTGATTACAACAATCCCATTATCTGCTTAATTCAATCTACCATATCCTCTCATAAGGTAGGAATCAACAACCAATATCAAAGACTCATTCATATAAAGGAAATTAATATCCACTGTTCACATGGAAAGCATTTCTGGATCGTCCTTAAAAGGACACTTGGAGATTCGTTCACATTTCTTTGATGGGATAAACTATGAAAGGTGGAAAATGAAGATGTCTATCTTCCTGCAAGCTAGCAACTTTGCAATTTAGAACATAGTCGAAAAGAAGTTCCTATGTATCATGGAAAATGAGTTCAACTACACGAATGATGAGATGAAGAAATGGAGTTGAATAAAAGGGCCATGAATGTCATAAGTACCCTATCCTATAAGGAATTTAACACTGTCTCTCACATGGGAATGGCCAATGAGATTGAGAGTTGTCTTGAGAGAACATATGAGGGCTCCAAAAGAAGAAGTTTATGTTGCAAGCTCAGAAACACCAAGCAATGATATAAAAGATAAATAAGAGCAAGCATTTGTCACGGTAGTCGATCCTGACTCATGTGATTCAGATTCATGATGAGGTAAGCAATCTTTCTTAAGATGAACTTTTTAAAGCAATACAAATATCTTTAAAGAGAACAACAAGTATGAAGATGGAATAACTTCTTTAAAATGAGATAAATCTTATTTTATTAAGGACATATATACTTTAAAGAAAGAAAATGATCCGCTAAGAGTTAACTTGAATAGTTTTAAAGGAAAAAAATACTTATTTAGAAAAATAAATGATTGAGATTAAAGAGCACCTTACATGTGTACATGCTTTCGAAAAAGGAAAAAATAAATAGTAATACCTCTAGCTTTAAATCTTTTAGTTCAAAAAAAAGATGGATTCGAGTTTCGCAATGTACATCTCAACCTAACCTTGAAGGACAAAAAAAAATGTACCAAAGTAAAATCTTGTAGGTACTGAAGATCAAGGGAAAAGAAAATGGAGGAGATCATATCAACATTGAAGATGGACCCTGCCAAGGCCCATATCAAATGCAGAATCAATGATGGACATCGTTATGGAGAAGATATAAGACTAGAGAAGTTCACCACCAAGAACCCTAGGTGACTTCTCATCCTTTCTATGAAATTGATCACGCATTTCATGCATTGGCAATAAGCACTCGACTCTTATCCTTAGGGGAGCTTTTAAGCAAATACTAAGGAGAGCTCTATCTTGGAGGAAGCTCAAGTTAAACAGAATGTTTTCAAATAAAAAAGGCGAGGAGAAAATATGTTTACAAGTTCTTTTTAGTAAAGTTTATCGCGAAAAAAGTATTTTCAAATTGTTTTCAAACACATTTTTTACAAACATTTCAAATATTTTATCGTCATCGAAAAGGGGGGAGATCGTTAGTTCATGCATAATTATGCATATTTTGTTGATAAAAAATGTGTGCAGTAAGCTTGTAGAAGCAAATAGACCTAGAAGAAGCTCGAGTTTGAGAAGCAAAGCTTCAGGGAAGAAGAAGCTAATAAACTTAGGGCTCGTTTGGTAACCAGTTTACCCTCGGGTTACCCCGGGGTAACCCGGTTTACCCCCCCTCTTTTCATGGAATGTGATTCTATCACAAATCATAGTGACATCACATCACATTCTTTATTCCAACCCCCTCCAACCCTCATAATCATCCCAAACAGCTGCTATTCCAATCAGGTTACCCCAACCCACCCTACCCCAGCAACCAAACAGACCATTAAAGGAGCTCAAGTGAGGAACTCAAGCTCAAGAAAGGAGCTCAAGATCAAGACAAAGTCGAAGACTTTTCTTTTATTGAGTGATGCATTTGGTATGTATATTAGTTTGTAAAGAACCTTTAAAAGTATCATGAATCTTGCATTTCAAACATTTGGCTTTGAATTTGACTTTCAGGTAAAAATGTCAACTTGATCCATCAACCTCCTTGCCCGGATCGATCACCTCTGATCGACCAGATTCTATGCATGATGTATCATTCTTGTGATCATCCCCTTGTTATGATCAATTAAAGTTCAAATTCCAATGTTCATTTAACAATCACTAAATGATTGATCATCCTACTTGCATGCTCGACAACTTTTTGAATTATGATTGACCAACTTCTTTGACATGATCAATCATCCAGGCTTGATCGATCTTTTTTTGTTCTTGATAAATCATAAGGAATTGCAGGAAGTATTTCCTTCCAATTTTTGCCTCCAACGACTATGAAGAACTTAGGTTTATATGACCATATACCTCACTTGTTTAACACGCAACCTAGAGAAGCAAGTCTCTTCCTGCACTCGCCACTCTATCATCTGAGAGTAAGTTAGAAGAGCTATTTTCTGATCTGTGATTTATGCCTATAGCGCTGAAGTCCTGTGATCATCTTATGAAAATGCTCCTTGCTTTATAAGATCATTCTACCTTTACCTCATATTCGTTATACATATTTACTTTGATATTGAGGTTATTAGATTTGTTTAACTTTAATATCATTGTAAGTTATTCATGCAAAATAACTCATTGAAATAGGGTCGAGTTGATCACATAATTAACTCAAGTTATAATAAGATTGGATTACTCACATTAGTAATCTGGATTAGTAGTAAGACTTGATTGGTTCAAGTTAAAAGTACGAGTCGGGAGACTCTAGTCGTGGTTTTTATCTAAGAGGATTTCCCCAACTTAAACACATATGTACTTGTGATTTAATTATCAATTTTGTGATTAAAGCTATATGTAACGTTGTGGTTGTTTTAGAATATTACGATTGCAAAGATTCCATTTATTTGCCCAATACGGTCCTCCTCGCTCCTCTCGTAAGGTGGGAACCAACATGTTGGACCCTGAATCCAAAATAAAGGTTGACACCAGAACGCTTAAAATAAAAAGAGATCTAAAAAAGAATCAATGATACCAAGATCCAAATGAGGTGGAGTAGACTAAGGCGAGAACTTATCAGCGTCAAGGCCAAGGTTGGATTTTGCCAAGGGCTTACCACAAATAGAGCAATCCACTGTCAAGAATCATAAGTAACTTCTTCTTTTCTGGGTATGACATGCATTGTATAACTCACAGTGATATATACTCAATTTGAAAAATGAGAGTAGTATATGCTTTAGTGGGGGGATTGGAACTTCATTAGGTATGTTTAACCTTCCCTTTATACTTTCAACATGTTCTAATCAATGTCAAAATGAGGAGAAATGAGTTTCAAAATGATTTTAAAAAAGACTTTTAAACATATTATTTGATTGGGGTGAGAAAAGATATGTGGTCCTTTCAAAGATAAACGTTAAAAACTTTCATTATTTACACTATACTATAAGTTTTTTATCACCGTTAAAGGAGGAGATTATTAGCAACATCCATCCAACTACGATATTTTAATGACAGAACAACGAGAAGTTATCTAAGAAGGAATAAGTTGTCAACTTTATCTAAGAAATTACAAAAACAAACAAACAAACTTTTTTGAAAACAAAGATGTAGTACACTAAATACCAACCAAGAAGATGTTCGAGAAGACGAAGTCAAAAGTGGAATGCAAAGGATCAAAAGACTAATAATTTATTTTCTTAGTAGGTATTCTAATGAATAAACATGGCCAATCAGCTAGGGGAACGTCCATTCAACCCGTTGATGGGTTGGGCTTGGGTTAGAATAATTGAGGTATGGGCCATCCTGGCCGGAAAAAAGTAAAAATATATGTGCCTAAATGTTAGATATTACATATACTAATATAAAATACTTCAAGCTTTTCATTTGTGATGGTAATCTTATATTATTAAACTATTTACAGCTCAAGTAACATGTAAGCTACTTGCACTAGTTATATAAAGTATAAATAGTGATAAAACATCATTTTTATTTATTAAATAACACTAAAATTCAAGGGAAAAAAGTAAACCTGGCCAATGGGCCAGTCTGACCCGATCCAGACCAAACATGGACCGAGCTTGAGTCGTGGAGTATGGCCATGGGCTTTATACAAAGGGTACTTAACCTCGACTTGTTCGACCGGACCCGTATTTTGGCCAGGGGTCTACGAATGAATCACCAAGATTGCAATATATGCAAGATATTACATATAGGACACATAGAACTCACACCAAACTTGTTCTGTACTGGAAAGTCGTTCTAATTATTATATCTTCTAGGTAATTGACCAACCTTCCACCCTATTTGGTAGGAATTATTTCTAGTGAGCAAAAATGATCAGTCAAATATAATTGTATGATTGATCACTTAGTATGTTTGATCCATCAACATTATTGATCTCATTTATTAAGCATGCCCATTATTCAAAACTTATTCAAATATTAAATAATGATCAATCAAATCCTACATAATCAATCACTCATGGTTTTTATCGATCAACTTTTGACAACTTGATCGACGAATCAATCTTATATAACTAACCACTTTTGAATTTTCACTAGCCAACTCTTGACAAGGGTATACTTGGCCTAATACATACCAATATATGTGATCCCTTCAGTACCACGACTCGAAATGTATATCGATGCTACTTGATATTTATTGACAACCATTCATGATATAGGTTTATCTTCCTATTTCATCATAAATCTGAAACTTTTGAAAAGTTCAAAGAATTCATGGCTTTGGTTGAGAATCAAACCGATAAGAAAATTAAACGGATTTTATCTGACTGAGGTAACAAGTACCTCTTAGATGAATTCAAGGAATACCTTAAAGAGAGAGGAATTGTATCCAATCTCACTCCTCCTGGGACTCCCCAACTAAACAATGTTGCTGAAAGACACAATAAGATCATCATGGATATGGTCAGATCAATGACAATTAAAGCACATTTACCTCTTAGTTTCTAGGGATATGCAGTAGAGACAACAATATATACCTTAACAAAATTATTAGCAAATATGTACAAAAACCCCTCATGAGTTTAGGATACCAACTTTACGATCTTGAAACTCGGAAGGTATTCATCTCTAGGGATGTGAAATTCTTAGAGGACGACTTCCTTAAAAGTTAAGAAAAAATGAAATAAAGGAACTCACATAATCATATGAGGATATTGAGATTTCTAATCCAGAAATTGAAGAAATAATTGAAGATGAAATATATGTACTTCTTCGAAAGAGTTTGAGGGTGGTTAAACCATCTGAAAGGTATGGATTCCATGTGTCAGAAGAGTCTGACAATGATCCGACTTCATTTGATGAATCATGGATCATGACATGGATAAGTGGATGTCATCTATGAAGTCTAAAATAGACTTCATGCAAAATAACGACATGTGGACCCAGAGGATCTACATAAGGGGATAAAACCCATTGGGTGTAAATGGACCTTCAAGAGAATATGGAGACCTAATGGGAAGGTAGAAACCTTCAAGACACAACTCGTAGCCAAGGACACTAAGAGAAGGTATCGACTGCGTTGAGACATTCTCTCCTGTGACCATGCTTAATTTCACAAGGGCACTGCTAGCTATAACTGCACATCTTGACTACAAGATCTAGCATATGAACGTCAATATCACATTCCTCAATGGATACCTCAAGGAGAATATTTATATGGGTCATCCCTAGGGCTTCATAGCTAAGGCAAAATGTGTAAACTGAAGAAATCTATCTATGAGCTCAAACAAGCTTCTCGTACCTGGAACATCAGATTCAATGAAACCACAAAGAGTTATGATTTCGTTCAGAATCCCGATGAACCATGTGTATACAAGAAGCTTACTCAGAGCGCAATCGTGTCCATCGTATTTTACGTAGATTGTATCCTTATTATTGGGAATGATACATAGATGATGACTATTGTTATGGTCTGGTTGTCACATACCTTTGAGATGAAAGATTTGGAGAAGCCTCTTACATTTGGGTTTGAATTCAAAAATAGAGAAAAGAGGATTTGGGTATTATCTCAACATGGGTACATTAAGAAGATCTTGGAATAATTCCATATGGAAATTTCTAAGAAAGACTTCTTAACACGGTATACACCTATCTAAAAGATGACTCCTCAAAATATTGAGAAAAATAAGTCCATGGTTGAATGCCCTTACACGTCAGTGGTGGGAATCATAAAGTATGTCGTGATGTGTACAATATCAGATATCTTCCATGCAATGGGAGCGGTAAGTCGTTACCAATCCTGCTATGGAGAACAACATTAGAATGCAGTAAAGAACATCTTCAAGTATCTAAGAAGGACATATGATTACATGTTGGTCTATATAGATAGTGATCTCCAAGTCTTAGGATATTACATTTTGGTCTATGGAGATAATGGTATGCATGTCTTAGGATACACAAATTCAGAGTTCCAATTTTCCATTGTTGATTGAAAGTCAACTTCAGGGTTCGTATTCTTATTGAACTGTGGTGTTGTAATATGGAGAAGCAAGAAGCGGAACAATACGACTGATTCGACGATAGAAGATGAGTACATTGTTGCATCGTATGCAGTGAAAGAGGCAGTGTGGTTGCGCAAGGTCATCTTGGAGCTTGACATAGTCCTCAGATGCTCCCATCATGCTACTCTACGATAATAAGATAGTCATAGCTCATGCGAAGGAACACAGAAGGCATCAAAAGAGCAAACCCGTGGAAAGGAAATACATCTCATTCAGAAAATACAAATGTGTGGTGACATCATCATCACCAAGGTGTCTCTGTTGATTATGTTATTGATCTACATACCAAACATTTATCTTAAAAGATTTTTTACTAACATGTAATGAGTATGGGTTTAAAGAGTGTACTCGAATGGTTCTGAGGGCTAGTGGGATCTGTTAGACATGTGAGCTTGAGGCGAACCATTTTTACAATAAATATTGTTGTAATTATTTAATATATCAATAAAAGCTATTTATTTTCACTCCATATCTAAGATTAATAAATTCATGCACTTATAAGATCTCTTAGTACAATAAGGTTATGTACCATGTCCATATTGATAACCATATAACTGTTCATCCAATGGTTGGATCATAGAGTCTGGTGCTAATATGATATCTAAAGAGTTAGATTGGAGACTCAACTAGCACTGTTAAATGACCGTCGAGAAAGGATATCTAGTCTGAGAAGGAGATGTCAATCCTTATTGCAAAGGTTGATATCCTACCAACCCCTTGATGCCGGTCCTTTGCATAGGAATATAGATTCAGAGGTGTTGGATGAGTTAAGTCAAAGAGTTGACTTAATGAGATCGAGATATCGAAGTCCTATGCTGTATACTGTCACGATATATACATGCATCCTCTGATCGAAGACATATGTATTACTATGTCTCTAAGTATGTACATTAGGCAGACCATTAGGTCGATGACCTAATCAAGGTCTATACACCGACGAGCTGTTGTACATACAAGGACATATGAGTAATATAATCTCTCAAATGTATCGTTATCAGGTTCCAAAGCAAGATGACCATCAACAGAATTTGGTTATATTATCATAAGTAAATGTGGATAATATTTTTTGAAGCAAAGATGACCATCAAAGGAATCAGATTTCAAATAATGATGCACATTATTTAAGGCACAAGTTTAATATTAAAATATTACATTTAATATCAACCATTGATCATTATTAGGAGTGCATCTCCACTCTCCAAAAGCTGAGAAAAAAACCCAACTTTAATATATGTAATAAATGTTACTGAATGGTGTGGTGTTGGTGGGTCACAAGCTAGATTCTTGAGAGCGGTTGGGGGAAGACCTCCATATTCAATGATAAATGAGGCAATAAGGGAGAATTTGTCAGTACCAAAATATGATTCAACATTGGATTGTAGGATTTGTAGGTGAACTTGTACGTTTGATTAGTGAGATGGAAGAGATTGGTTACAACTGTGCTCAAAAGGAAGTGGGTGGCAGGCTTGAATAGTATTCGCCTGATTGGTTACCACGGTGCTCAAAGGAAGTGGGTGACAGACTTGAATAGTATTCGCTTGATTTGAAGTAATATTCATTGAGTGAAACCATTCATATTATTTAGAGAATTCATGCCTTTGAACTTTAAAGTTGTATTGTTTGGACCACGGTCTTAGGAAAAAGAGAAAGATATCTCCTCATGTTCGCTCATGCAATTGAAAGAAAAGACTCGTCCTTTAACTCACCCAGACTTGGGATTCAGATCCTTCCATTTAACTCTCCTTTAGAACTCAACCCTCCTTTCATATCTCCCCTCTGCTTGAGTTTTTGCATGCTTGTACAGGGTTTGCAGGGAAGAAAATGTGGAACTTATGCTCTCTGTATGTTCAAACGTAGCCACGATTCCATGAATCATCTGTATAGATACGAGGGGTGATATACCTTTTGGGTGAACATATTTGGAAGGATGGGCAGTGGGGAGCATGTGTATAGGAGCCAGAGCTAATCACCTCTAGTTTCTAGGCTATTTGGAGCAAGAGGAATGTTGTTTTCAAAGGTGGGCGGTATTCTGCAGAGAATGTGCTGTATAGTGTTGAAAGTGTTTTATGTATTGTCCTTGAGAGTTGTAATTTTTTTTTACTTTAGTAAGAAATGGATGAGTTGTACCTACTTAAATGGTCTAGTGATAATGCAGTGTGCCTATCACTGAAAAGACCAGGGTTCAAATCCCCCGGTGTGGAGTTTGAGATAGGTAGTCGACAACCAGCGTAAAATGTAGTCAAATCTTTCAACATGGATTTGAGCAAGAATTCATGTAGCCAACCCTACTTATAGTGGGAAAAAGCTTTGCCATTTTTCAATAATTGGATGAGGTCCCAGCTGGATATTCCATCTTCGCCTCGAAAAAACACGAATACCCAGTGATGATCACCACAACCTGCTACATGTGGTTTGGTATCTAAGTGCATTACCCTTGCAATAAGAATTTATAAAGAAGAGCGAAGTGGAGGCGACAATTGGGCATTGTTCAGGGACTGGGGGAAAAATATGTAAGGATCTGGTTAAAATTTCCTATTCTAAGTTCATATGCTTAGCTGCTTTGATGATTGATGATAGAGGAGCACACAATGTAAGTCTTATGGGGACATCTATTTATATATGAATTGCAATGATCATCATGTAATTATAGAAGTTTACGAAGTTTATTACGGTGTGCCGAGATTTTTCCCAAAGTTGAGGTGGGCTGCTGTAAGTGTGGAGGAACGATTCAAGATGTTGATCTATTTTACAGTGCCCTAGATCATTGAACTTGTGGCGTAGTGCGAACATCCGGACATCTAATGGAGTGATTAAATTCATTTTGGGTTTCATTTGGTGGAGACTGGTTAGGCTTAGAGAAGGTCAGATGAATATTTGCACGCTAGTCTGGGCATTTTAGCTAAGTAGAAATGTTGTTGTCTTTGAGGGTGGGAGGTTTTATTTCGATAATGTACTCGGACATGTCATTGCCCTTCTTTTTGAAACTTAGCAGATGTAAATACTCTATTTTTTTATATAATATATTTTTTTGGATGGGCTACCTTTTCTTAAAAAGGGATAGGGAACCTTCTCGACATAGCCATTACTTGTTTTACAAGTTCTAGTCTTTTTCAAAATGTATACATGGCATCCCTTGCCGAATCATCAAAACCTATTTGTTTAAGTTATTAATAGTCTCAATCGAAGGACATAGATTTCAATATCAACATGATAAATATAGACGTATGGTCCTTAGAAGGTCAGTGGCGTAAACGAATTGTCTTGATGGCCCTTCAGTTTCAATGACTTTTACAACGAACCGATCATAGTACTACAGATAAATTTTTTATCAGCATTAAAAGGGATATTTACCTCACAAACCTATAAACTTTGTAAAGTACCTCTACGACCTTTTATATAATTTATTTACCCTATCGACCTCATAAACACCAAAAATCCCCACGAGCTTCAAAGGATTAACTGTGGGTTCATGAGTAAGAGTTAGCAAGTTTACGGGTCTAGAGGGGGAAATATGTTGTTTCAAAGGTCGAGAATGTAATTTACAAAGTTTATAAGGTTTGTAGGAGAAATATCCCTTTATGTTTTTTTTTTATATTTGTGTTTTGGTGATTTATATAAAATAGTGCAATCCTTTGCAAAGAAACAACAATTTTAAAAGATCCATCAAAAATGTAAAATATACATCAAATTTATAAAATACACATCATATATATAGAATACACATCAAATATGTAAGATATAAAAAAATAGTCGTCCTCAACCCCCGTGCTTCATGTGCTATCATTCTAATTCGCGCGTTGCTACTGCCACATGTGCGCCATTATTCTCCACACGCCACCGTCATCACCATCGTGACCCGAGCACCATTATAACGTGACCCGAGACACCATTATAACCACCCTTCATGTGCCAACATCATCGTCATGATCCAAGTGTCGATGCATCCTTCGTCGTGCCGTCACGATCCATGCACCACGCACCTACCCTCTGCGTGCCACTATCATTGTCGTCATGATCCAAGTGTCGTTGCAACCAACTATTGTTGTTGTCATATGTATGTGTACGCCATACCATTAACATGTCGTTGACGCAATACATTCGTCATCCCATGTCCTTGCTCCTATTGTTTGATGCTTCATGCACCATCAACTCGAGCACATCGTCACATTCATGCACACGTCGCCTGCACAAGTCGCCGCTATGCTCCACAAGTCGTGGATACCATGGGATGCCAGCCTCAATGCACCATATGGTTAGGGTTTTGATTTTGAATAGATAAATAATATGACATATTAATGGAGGAGATAATTTAAGTGGTTAGATATTGTATTGAGATAATGTATAATGATCAAAATGGTTTTTTGCCTAATTAAAAAATAATATTAACATACATTTAACAAACACAACCAGAGGCCTTCTTAGACATGTAAGGACCACATCCTATTTGTAAGTATTCCCTATAAGGGACCTTACAATAGGATGTGGTCCTTACATGTGTAAGGAATGTCAACGATCGCATCCATTAGATTTAAATATAGTGGTACAATCAATTTCCTTACCGAAAAGGATATTTTGGCCATTCTTTTCCACATTAATTATGAATAAAATTTATTTCTCGAAATATTAATTTTAGCTAGATCTAACTTTAGTATTTTTTTTCGTATTACCTTATTTAGAAAATGTCCAATTTTGTGTTCGTGCAACATTACATGGGGCAGGTGTTTATAACCTAGTATTTTTGTAAAATTATGGGTTTTTTTGTAACGTATGTATGCTTTTTACATAATGAAACTCTGATTAGTAATATATCAATTAATTTTGTGTTTCAACCAACGTCGTTGCCAATATTGTGCTTCCTTCAGAATTCTTAATCCATTTGTAAAGTTCACATGGTTCTTTATAAAATGCATTCCATATTAGCAATATATTAGTTATTTATATGTTTTCTGTCAGTATTTCTAGTTTTACTGATTTATATAAAATTTGCAATTCCTTTTGCTATATATAGAGAGAGAGAGAGAAGGGAACCTATATCATGATGTATATAACTTACCTACACTTGTCTCTTTTCCCCTCTATTTTTTTTTTTGATTTTTTTGAAATGAATCCTTGGGCAATTTAGATAATAATATATTATTGTGACGTCAGTCAACTTTCAACTTACATCAAGATCTCTAACTTATCCATCAAGACAGTCAAATTAACAGTTTTAGAATTGTTGAACTCGACCCCTTCAGATAGCCATGTTAGGAATGTTGTTTTCCATATAATTTGAAACACGTATTCCACTTAACATTCTAAGTAAATCCCCTTAGGATTCATTTCAAAAAAATTGAGGGAAAAAGGGACGGGTGTAGGAAAGTTGCGTACACATGGGTATAGGCTTTCAAATCCCATGTGTGTATATGTGTGTGTCACATATGAAATTAGCACAATTTTGCAAAGAACTACTCCACTTATTTCTCTAGAAGAGATGGGAAACATGCTCAATGTCATTTGATTGAATAGTTCCATCAGCTCCTTGTTTTTTTTAGGAAACCATCCTCTTACGATCCATTGATCTTTTTTTCACAAAAGCAGACATGAGATAAGAAATCATGTATATATATGGGTTTAATGTGGCTGCCCCTGCATAATATTTTGGAAATTTTTTTATTTTTTTTAAATACCGCCATGTATTTTCATCATTATATCCCTCTAGTATGTCATTCCAATTTCGTCAGAAACATAAACTGTTGTGCTTTCCATAGAGGAGTTATCGAATGGGCCCTGTGCCAGAATTGAGTTTTGATGAGCATCGAATGAGGGCTCTCCACGTGTATATGTTAGTTTTATTTGGTATGAGATGGTTTTGGCAATAACAATTTGTGTTTTGCACTTTTAACGTAATAAGGATTCGAGTTAAATCATTTCCTTAAAAAGAGGTGGTCAGTTTTAGAAAGATAAAAAAGTTCACATTTAGATTATTACTGGCATGCGGTTTATGTATAGAATGATCATTCTACGTCTAGATTAGAAAAGGTAAATTTTACGGATGTCAATATTACTGAACTCATTATGATTGTTACTGGGGTTATAGTTACTAATGTCCATACAACAATTACTGATTAGGTAAATTACCAATGTCCATACAATAATTACTAATTCTATATTACTGAACTCATTATGGTTGTTACTGAAGTTATAGTTATTTAGTACTTCTGAATAATTATTGGACAATTGAGTAGATAAATTACTGATGTTATACGAACAATTATTGAATATTCATGTCCATATACTGGCTCATTGTGATTAGTTACTAAAACTATAGCTACACATCAATTATTTATTTGATAACTGTATTTGTTAATTATCTATTATATAGTTTTAGTTAGTGAAGTTATAGTTACTAATGTCCATACATCAATTATTGATTATAAATGTCCATATTACTGAACTCATTGTAATAATGAAGTTATAATTACTAATATGCATACAATAATTACTGATTACAAATGTTCATACTACCAAACTCATTGTAATTGTTACTTAAGTTATAGTTACTAATATACATACAACAACTACTGATTACAAATATCCATATTACTGAACTCATTATGATTCTTACCGAAGATATAGTTACTTTTTACTTCTGAGTAATTATTAGATAGTTGAGTAGGAATATTATTGAAGTTATACAGACAATTACTGAATATTCATGTTCCTAATACTGACTCGATGCATAGCTTGATACAGAAGGGATGTTTATATGTAGAGTTGAGATTCCTCTTTATCCAGATAATGATGGACTATCCGCAGGTTTCGATGATACCTCAGCGTGCTCGTATGCGGTGTCGAGATGGTTGACCACTAACCCTTCTTCTCTTACAAGTTGCCAACTTGAATTCTATTTTTTTTAATCTGTAAGGAGTGATTTAGATCATCGATGATGATGATCCTGTGGCAGACCCACTGTCCAACCAATCAACTACGAGCTGATTGTAGGAAGTGTTTTGTTAACTTCGAGCTACTGCTAAAAACTGCTGCATGCCATGGATGGATCGATCGATATCCCAGTGTCATGAGTTTTGAGTTGGATAGAGGCCTCTCTTTACTTTCTCCTCATCTCTGCCCCTGGGGTCATGTCTTATATTATGATGCTTTTGGTTGCTTTTTTCAAAAACTCTACTACAAGCATCGGCTCATTTTTTGTCTTAGGGCTCCCTAGTGCCAACAGATACGATATCCTCATCTTTTATCCCAGGCATATGTCTCTTGCTTGCTGATATGGTATTTGACTAAACAAATAACAACTCGACAACTGTATATAATTCAGTAATGATGAATCATCCCTCTAAGATAGTTGATTTTTCTCTTTATTATGGACTTATGGAGAGGGCTTCATTTTTCACTGGCTGAAAATGCCAGTAGCTTCGTGTCAGGTTGTTACATGTGATAACAAATGATCCATTTGTAAGTTATTTGAAAATATGTAATCTTCAAAGCTCCCGAAACAACAATGGTTTACAATAAACTAAAAGAAGACAAACACATAATCGGAAGGAGAATTTCTAACTGGTGGCAGGAGATATTCTCACCGGTTGTGGGAGCTGAAGAAGTTTAGGTATATACCAAACCAAGCAATTTCTTATTCTCGAGCAAGTAAGAAACTTCTTGATGAACGCATGAATCAAGTTGAAAATTATAGTTTTCAACAACTAGGGCTCCTGAGATTGGAACAATATTTGTTAAAGTTGAGAAATCTCTCTAACAGCACCTTTTCATCGTCACGTAAAAAAACCCCACTCAAAACAGTACTAGGCTCCTTTATCCCATCCATGGGGTTTGGTTGAACTTCTATGATTCATGCGCGAATTTAAATATGATTCGCACAATAAACTCTTTAGTTTTTTTTTGTGCACACAATAAACTTAGATATGGAAGATGTCAAATCAACTTGAAGTTGCAAAACAAAGGGCAGTAATAAATATAATCTAGTGTATACATTGTTAACCAACCCTCCTTTTAAAGGATCGGATGACATCTCCACTACTCTTCTCAACGAGAGCATAGGCGTAGCTAAACAAACTCTCATGAAATGCTCGACAGAGCCAAAACTTTCTACAAGTTGGACGACAAGCTAGAAACACTTGGTAAAAATAGATACAAGGGCTGGGCCGAGCACTTAGTAATAAAATGTCGACTGAGCCGAACACTTAGCAAGAATAAAATGTCGCTCAAATGGACACTTTGCAATAAAAAAGGTTCGCAGTGCCAAACACTTAATAAAACAAGGAGGCTCGGCAGAGCATGACACTCACAATAACCAGATAGAAGCCACGAAAATAACTCACGGTTGTAATGCAAATGAGAAAGTGGAAGCGACAATTTTGTTTTGAACACGACTGGTGGAACACAATCGATAACAAGTAAACATCGGAAAAAATGGCAAAAGCAACAATGAAAAAAAAATAAATTATATAAAAAATCTTTTGTTTTTCTTCTCATGACGGATCGACTAGGCTTTGATATCAATTAATGCAAACTATAAATAATCATGATGTGCAAATAACCAGATGGCGTTGGGGAAAGAAAGAACGGTGTAGGATTAGAGGTTGGGGAGTGGGGGTGAAAGAGGAAGGAAATGTGAAAGAAGATATCTGGGATAGGTGTTGGGTTTCTTTGAAATATTGTCAGCCCCAACTTGGGGTGCTTTCTGAAATTTTTCCAGCAAGTTGGCCCCCAATCGGGGTCTCTTTTTCCCATTCCAGGGACGCATCTTGCGGGGGAAGATAAGCCCCATTTTTTTCCAGTAGCCGATTTCAGCCCTCCCCTTTCCCATTTCCAGCGATTGCAGCAGCAAGGGGTTTCGGACCCCCTTCTCCGTCTTCCTCCACGCGATCGGGAGTGTGAGAGAGAAGCCGAGCATCAGTGCTCGAGGGCAGCAACAGTTGGGTGTGCTGCGATTTGGGTTTGGAGGGTGAAGGTGCTGGGCGAGCTCGAGAGGAGGAGGGAGGAGGTCGTGCGGACGACCTCAAGAAGCTAAGTTTGGGTCTCCATCCGGGAGCCCACAAGGGGAGTTACTTTGTCCTCCTTGTTTTGAGCACATTTGGTATTTTGGATACCTAGGGATAGTTTGTTCTTTGTTGAAGAACTATCTATTGTGTGTGGCTTGTACCTCGGTTTTGTGGGAAATAAAATCGGGAAGAACATTGGCTCACTTTGACCGTAGTAGATTGGTTGCCGGTCTTGCCCCGTGGTTTTTCCCTTACTCACATCGAGTAAGGGTTTCCACGTAAAAATCTTTGTCTCGTGTGCTTGCTTGCTTGCTTGTGATTGTGCTTGACATTGTTGCTATTGAGTTCCCGTGTGGGGAACATATTTGTGTGTGCCATCTTTGTTGCATGACAGTTTAGGGGGATATATCCTGATTGATTGATTGTTTCCGCATCCTCATTATCCCCAACAAGTGGTATCAGAGCTCAGGTTTGAGCAAAAATGGGCAAAGATGATGAGGGCACAATGATCAAGCTCACAAGTAGCAACTGGCAGATTTGGAAGGCTAAGATGGAAGATATCTTGTATTGCAAGGACCTCCACGATCCCGTGGAGGGAGAGAGCGCCAAGCCAGAGAATATGTCCGCTGGCGAGTGGACAAAATTGAACCGAAAGGCCATTGGTACCATTCGGAAGTGGCTTGACATGTCGGTCTTCCATCATGTTGCCGAGGAGACGAATGCCAAGGAGCTATGGGACAAGCTGGTCCGAGCTCTATGACCAGAAGACCGCTACCAACAAGGCTTTCTTGATCAGAAAGCTTGTGAACTTGAAGTACAAAGACGGGACCAAAGTGGCGGAGCACTTGAATGACTTCCAAAGCATAATCAACCATTTGACATCCATGGTGTGACACTTGATGACGAGTTGCAGTCACTTATTCTTTTGGGTTCTTTGCCAGATAGTTGGAGACTCTAGTAGTCACCGTGAGCAACTCTGCGAAGGATAGCAAGTTGACCATGGCTATGGTCAAGGGCAGTCTCCTCAATGAGGAGATTAGACGTCGCTCTTCGGGAGAGGCATCCTCCTCTTCACACGTGTATGCAGTTGAGAGGAGAGGAAGATCCAGCAGCAGAGGAGCATCACAAGAGAGGCAGAAATCCAGAGACAAGTCCAAGGGTAGAGGAAAGTGTCACCATTGCCAGAAGTCCGGTCACTAGAAGAGAGATTGCAGGCTTTGGAAAAGAGAGCAAGCTGAAGCCAAGAAAGATCAGAAAAAGGAAGATGGCAATGTAGCTGCAGTTGTAGCAGATGAAAGCGCAGAAGAGGTGATTCTCACCATCCAGGACCAGTGCTTGCACGCAGGGAGTGATTTGGAGTGGGTCGTTGACACAGCCGCCTCCTATCATGTGACTCCACACAGGGAGTTCTTCACCATCTACACCAGGGATGATTATGGGAGAGTCTTGATGGGTAACGAGAGTTACTCTAAGATCATTGGCATGGGCACCATCTCGATCCAGACGGATGTTGGGTGCTCAATAACACTCCAGAATGTGAGGCATGTTCCTGATGTGCGGCTTAGCCTTACATCTAGCTCACAGCTAGATAGTGAAGGCTACCATCTGAAGTTCGGCGACATCAGATGCAAGATTAGCAAGGGTTCTCTCATCATGGCGAGAGGCAGTTTGTGTCACACACTCTATATGACTAGAGTGAAGGTCATGGATGGCAGTTTGCATGCTAGTGAAGCAGATAACTCAGATTTGTGGCACCGTCGGATTGGCCACATGAGCCAGAAGGGCTTACAACATCTTAGCAAGAGAGAGTTGATTTCCTACCACAATGACATCACTTTGTCTCCTTGTGATGCATGTGAGGTTGGGAAGAGCAGGAGTGCATCATACAGAGCCAGATCCAAGGTGAAGGGAGACCTTCTACAGATGGTACATTCTGATGTTTGTGGTCCTATGGACACAGCCTCCTTGGGAGGCAACAGGTACTTTGTCACCTTCATTGATGATGCATCTAGGAAGGTGTGGGTGTATGTGCTGAGATCGAAGGATCAAGTGTTTGATTGCTTCAAGAATTCCATGCCATGGTTGAGCGCGAGACAGGGAAATTGTTGAAGTGTCTACGCACAGACAATGGGGGAGAGTACACCTCCCTTAGCTTTCAGGGCTATTGTGCAGAGCACGACATCAGGCATGAGAGGACAGAGCCAGGTACACCCCAGCACAATAGTCTAGCTGAGAGGATGAACATGACCATTGTTGAGAGAGTCCGCTGTATGCTGAAGACAGCGAAGTTGCCCAAGACCTTTTGGGCTGAGGCGGTTCGCACCGCTTGTTACTTGGTTAACCGATCTCCATCAGTTCCTTTGGGCTTCAAGATTCCAGAGTGTATTTGGACAGGGAAAGACCCCTCATATGCTCATTTGAGGGTGTTTTGGAGCAAGGAGTATGCATTAGTACCCAAGGGAGCAGCGGAAGAAGTTGGATGACAAGGCGGTGCCTTGTATTTTTCTTGGCTATGGAGATCAGGAGTTTGGATACCGTCTTTGGGATCCAAGGAAGAAGACTGTCACCAGACACAGGGATGTGATTTTCTATGAGAATCAGACGTTGGCTGAGGACACCACTGACAGTGGTGATGCAGATGAATTTTCCATGGATGATGATAGTGAATGAGGACACAGAGCCCTCTCCAGTACAGGGTACAGGTGGAGAGGATGGGCAGCTAGAGCAGCATGAGCCAGATGCAGACCACGTTGATGCAGGTCCAGGAGACCCTAGGGCAGGGGGAGCAGCCTCATCCAGTTGCAGACACAGCAGAGCCTTAGGTCAGGAGATCTGAGAGGACACGCCAGCCATCATCCCGTTACCCCACTTCTAGGTATGTGATGCTCACAGATGTAGGTGAGCCATACACCTTTGAGGAGGCACAGGTGCACAAGGACAAGGGTCATTGGCAGAATGCAATGAATGAAGAGATGCTATCTCTCAAGAAGAACCACACTTATGACCTTGTTGAGCTTCCTAAAGGGAAGAGAGCCTTGAAAAACAAGTGGGTGTACAAGCTGAAGTCAGATGACAGCGACAAGCAGGTGAAGTGCAAGGCCAGATTGGTAGTGAAAGGGTTCAGCCAGAAGGAAGGAGTGGACTATGATGAGATCTTCTCCCCGGTGGTGAAGATGAACTCAGTGAGAATGGTGCTAGGACTTGTTACTAGCATGGACCTTGAGCTGGAGCAGATGGATGTGAAGACGACGTTTCTTCACGGTGATTTGAAGGAAGAGATCTACATGGAGCAGCCACAGGGTTTTCAAGAGAAAGGGAAAGAGCACATGGTTTGCAGGTGAGAAAGAGTCTATATGGCTTGAAGCAAGCCCCGAGACAATAGTACTTGAAGTTTGATGCTTTCATGGGAAAGCAGGGCTTCAAGAGGACTGCAGCTGATCCATGTGTATATGTTCATCGTCTTCCCAATGACATGTTTGTCATTCTTTTGATATATGTGGATGACATGTTGATTGTAGGTCATGATTCCAACCTCATTGCAAAGCTCAAGAGGGAACTCTCCAAAGAGTTTGAGATGAAAGATTTGGGCAAGGCCAGTCACATCCTTGGGATGCAGATTACAAGGGACAGGAAGAAGCACATGCTGTGGTTGTCACAGGAGAGCTATGTTGAACGCGTATTGGAGCGGTTCAACATGAAGAATGCCAAGCCTATCAGTACGCCCTTAGCCTCTCATTTCAAGCTGAACAAAGAGTCATGTCCTTCTACTTCTGAGGAGAAAGCAGAGATGGCCAAGATCCCATACCAGTCCGCAGTTGGGTGCCTCATGTATGCAACGCTTACCCGATTGATCACTTTTTGAATTATGATCAACCAACCATTGTGACATTGGAGGATCGATGATCTTTTGTGCATTATCGATAATATGGCATTTCAGGAAGTTTTTCCTTGTCATTTTTGCCTTCAACGAGTACAATAACCTAAGCCTATAAATAAGACCATAGAGCTCACGTGTTTAACAACCAACCAAGATCAACAAGTCTCTTCTCTCCACTCTCCACTCTATCCTCTGGTAGAAAGTTCTAAGAGTTATTTCTTATTCATGATTCATGCCTTCAGCTCTGTAGTTATGTGATCATCTTATGAGTATGTTCCTCACTCTGTAAAATCATTTTAATTCTACCTCATATTCTTTATCACATTTTACTTTGATATTGAGGTTGTCGAGTTATCCGTATGAAACAACTTGTCGCAATAAAATTGAGATGACCGTGTAATCAACTTGGGTTGTAATACGGTTGGGTTTCTCACATAACTAATCCGGTTTAGTGGTAAGGCCTAGTTGGGTCAAGTTGAAAGTTCGAGCTGGGAGACTCTCATCATGATTTTTTACCCAAGAGAGTTTCCACGTTAAATGCATGTACACTTGTAATTTGATTATTTATCTTGTGAGTAAAAGTTCTACGTAACGTTATGGTTGTTTGAGGATATTGTGATTACATCAATCCCATTTATCTGCTCAATTCAATCTATCATATCCTCTCATAAGGTAGGAATCAACAATAAATATTAGAGCCCCATTCATATAAAGGAATTAATATCCAAATGTTCACATGGAAAGCATTTTTGGATTGTGCTTAAAAGGACACTCGGAGATCCGTCCACCTTTCTTTGATGGGACAAACTATGCAAGGTGGAAGATGAAGATTTATATTTTCCTGCAAGCTAGCAACTTTGCAATTTAGAACATAGTCGAAGAAAAGTTCCTACGTATCATGGAAAAGGAGTCAACTACACGAATGACGAGATGGAGAAATGGAGTTGAATAAAAATCCATGAATGTCATAAGTGCCCTATCCTATAAGGAATTTAACACTGTCTCTCACATGGGAATGACCAATGAGATTGAGAGTTGTCTTGAGAGAACATATGAGGGATCCAAAAGAAGAAGTTTGTGTTACAAGCTCACAAACACCAAGCAATGATATAGAAGATAAATAAGAGCAAACACTTGACACGGTTGTCGATCCTGACTCATCCGACTCATCAGATTCAGATTCATATGATGAGGTAAGCAATCTTTCTTATGATGAACTTTTTAAAGCAACTACAAATCTCTTTAAAGAGAACAACAAGTATGAAAAGGAAATAACTTCTTTGAGACCAGATAAATCTTATTGATAGGACATATATATTTTAAAGAAAGAAAATGATCCGCTAAGAGTTAATTTGAATAGTTTTAAAGGAAAATACCTATTTAGAAAAGTAAATTATTAAGATTAAAGAGCACTTTACATGTGTACATGCTTCCGAAAAAGGGAAAAAATAAATAGTAATACCTCTAGCTCTAAATCTGTTAGTTCAAAAAAAAAGATGGATTCGAGTATCGAAATGTACATCTCAGCCAAACCCTGAAGGACACAAAAAAGAAAAGGTACCAAAGCAAAATCTTGAAGGTACCGAAGGTCAAGGGAAAAGAAAATGGAGGAGGCTATATCGACATCAAAGATGGACCCTGCCAAGACCTTATCAAATGTAGAATCAAGGATGGACATCGTCAAGGAGAAGATAAAAGACTAGAGAAGTCCACCGCCAAGAACCCTAGGTGACTTCTTATCATTTTTATGAAGTTGATCACGCATTTCATGCATTGGCGATAAGCACTCGACTCTTATCCTTAGTGGAGCTTTTAAGCAAATACTAGGGAGAGCTCTATCTTGGTGGAAGCTTGAATTAAACAGAATGTTTTTAAATAAAAAAGGCGGGGAGAAAATATGTTTACAAATTCTTTCTAGTAAAGTTAATCGAGAAAAGTATTCAAAATGTTTTCAAACATATATTTTTTACAAACATTTCAAATATTTTATCATCATTGAAAAGGGGGAGATCGTTAGTTCATGCATAATTATGCATGTTTTGATAATAAAAGATGTGTGCAATTAGCTTGTAGAAGCTAATGGACCTAGAAGAAGCTCGAGTTTGAGAAGCCCAATATTCAGGGAAGAAGAAGCTAAGAAACGTAAAGGAGCTCAAGTAAGGAACTCCATCTCAAGCTCAAGAAAGGAGCTCAAGATCAAGATAAAGTCGAAGATTTTTCTATTGAGTCATGCATTTGGTATGTATATTAGCTTTTAAAGAAACTTAAAAAGTATCATGAATCTTGCATTTCAAACATTTGACTTTGAATTTGACTTTCAGGTCAAAATGTCAACTTGATCCATCGACCTCCTTGCTTTGATCAATTACCTCTGATCGACCAGATTCTATGCATGATGGATCATTCTTGATCGATCATCCCCTTGTTATGATCAATTAAAGTTTAATTTCCAATGTTCATTTAACGATCACTAAATGATTGATCATCTCGCTTGCCTGCTCGACCACTTTTTGAATTATGATCAACCAACTTCTTTGACATGATCATAAATTAAAACTTGATCGGTCATCTTTTGTTCTTGATAAATCATATGGTATTTTAGGAAGTATTTCCTTCCAATTCCCGCCTCCAACAACTATGAAGAACCTAGGACCATAGACCTCACTTGTTTAATACACAACCAAGAGAAGCAAGTCTCTTCTCTCCACTCTCCATATGAGAGTAAGTTAGAAGAGCTATTTTCTGATCTGTGATTTATGCCTATAGCTTTGAAGTCATGTGATCATCTTATGAACACGTGCCTTGCTTTATAAGATCATTCTGCTTTCATCTCATATTCATTATTGCATATTTACTTTGATATTGAGATTGTTAGATTTGTTTAGCTTTAATACCATTGTAAATTATTCACGTAAAATAACTTATTATAATAAGGTTGAGTTGATCACGTAATTAACTCAGGTTGTATTACGGTTGGATTGCTCACATTACCAATATGGTTTAGTAGTAAGACTTGTTTGGGTTAGATTGAAAGCCAGAGTTGGGAGACTCTAGTCGAGGTTTTTATCTAAGAGGGTTTCCCCAACTTAAACAGATATGTACTTGTGATTTAATTATTTATCTTGTGATTGAAGTGCTATGTAACGTTGTGGTTGTTTAAGAATATTACGATTGCAACGATCCCATTTATTTGGCCGATTCGATCCTCACCGCTCCACTCGTAAGTTGGGAACCGACATGTTAGACCCTAAATCCAAAATAAAGGTTGACACTAGAATGATTAAAATAAAAAGAATTCTAAAAAAAGAATCACTGATACCAAGATCCAAATGAGGTGGAATAGACTAAGGAGAGAACTTATCAGCGTCAAGGCCAAGGTTGGATTTTGCCAAGAGCTTACTACAAATAGAGCAATTCACTGTCAAGAACCATAAGTAACTTCTTCATTTCTTGATGTGACATGCATTGTATAATTCGCAGTAATACTTATACTCTATTTATAAAATGAGAGTAGTGTATGCTTTAGTGGGGGGATTGGAACTTCATTAGGTATCTTTAACCTTCCCTTTATGCTTTCAACATGTTTTGATCAATGTTAAAATGAGGAGAAAATGAGTTTTCATAATGATTTTCAAAAGGACTTTTAAAAATATTATTTGATTGGGGCGGGAAAAGATATATGGTCCTTTCAAAGAAAAATGTTAAAAGCTTTCATTTTTACACTATACTCAGTTTTTTATCACCACTAAAGGAAGAGATTATTAGTAACATCCATACAACTAGGATATTTTAATGATAGAACAATGATACGTTTATCTAAGAAGAAATAAGTTGTCAACTTAATCCAAGAAATTACAAAAAAAATAGCAAAATAAACTTTATTGGAAATAAGGATGCATTACACTAAATACCACAAGCAAGAAGAAGATGTTCGAGAAGACAAAGCCAAAAGTGGAAGGCAAAGGATCAAAGACTAATAATGTAGATTTCCTTTTCTTAGTACTATTCTAATGAATAAGCATGGCCAGTGGGCTAGGGGGCCCGCCCATCAGCCCGTTGATGGGTCGTGCTTGGGTTAGAATAATTGAGGTATGGGCCATTTGGGCCAGCAAAAAGTGAAAATATATGTGCCTAAAAGTTAGATATGACATATAGAAATATAAAATACCTCGAGTTATTCATTTGTGATGGTAATTTTATATTATTAAACTATTTACATGTAAGCTACTTACACTAGTTATATAAAATATAAATAGTGATAAAACATCATTTTTATTTATTAAATAATAATAAAATTCAAGGGAAAAAGTAAACCTGACCAATGGATCGACCTGACCCGACCGGGCCCAAACATGGGTCGAGCTTGGGCAGTGAAGTATGACCCTGGGCTTTGGACATAGGGTATTATAACCTAACTTTTTCTGCTCGGTCCATATTTTGGCCAGGTCTATGAATGAATCGCCAAGATTGCAATATATGAAAGATATGACATTTAGGACTCATAGAACCTACACCATTGTCCTGCACTAGAAAGTCCTTTTGATTATTATATTTCCAGGTAATTGACCAACCTTCCTCCCTTATTGGTAGGAATTATTTCTAGTGAGCAAAAGTGATCAGTCGAATATAATTATGTGATTGGTTATCTTAGTATGTTTGATCCATCAACATTATTGATCTCATTGATTAAGCATGCCAATTATTCAAAACTTATTCAGATATTAAATAATGATCAATCAAATCCTACATAATCAGTCGCTCATGGCTTTTATCAATCTACTTTTGACAACTTGATCGATAAATCAATTTTATATAATAGATCACTTTTGACATTTTACTGACCAACTCTTGATAAGGGTATACTTAGCCTAATACATACCAATGTATGCGGTCCCTTCAATACCGCGACTCAAAATGTATATCGATACTATTTGACTTTTATTGATAACCATTCATGATACATGTTTATCTTCCTATTTTGTCATAAATATGAAATCTTTGAAAAGTTCAAAGATTTCATGGCTTTGGTTGAGAACCAAACCGATAAGTAGATTAAACGGATTTGATCTGACCGATGTGGCAAGTACCTCTCGGATGAATTCAATGAATACCTTAAAGAGAGAGGAATTGTATCCAATCTCACTCCTCTTGGAACTCCACAACTAAACGGTGTTGCTGAAAGACACAATAGAACCATCATGAATATGGCCAGATCAATGACAAATAAAGCACATTTACCTCTTAGTTTCTGGGGATATGCAAGTTAGACAACAATATATACCTTAAAAATTCTTATGTACCAAAACCCCTCATGAGTTTAGGATACCAACTTTATGATCTTGAAACTCAGAAGGTGTTCGACTCTAGGGATGTGAAATTCTTAGAGGATGACTTCCTTAAAAGTCAAGACAAAATGAAATAAAGGAACTCACAAAATCATATGAAGATATTGAGATTCCTGATACAGGAATTGAAGAAATAATTGAAGACGAAATGCATGTACTTCTTCGAAAGAGTTTGAGGGTGGTTAAACCACCTGAATGGTATGGATTCCATGTGTCAGAAGAGTCCGACAATGATCCGACTTCATTTGATGGAGCACTCATGGATTATGACATGGATAGGTAAATTCCATTTATGAAATCTAAAATAAACTCCATGTACAAGAATGGTGTATGGACCCTAGAGGATCTTCTAAGGGGTTAAAACCCATTGGGTGTAAATGGATCTTCAAGAGAATAAGGAGACCTAATGGGAAGGTAGAAACCCTCAAGGCACAGCTCATAGCCAAGGGCTACACACTGAAAGAAGGCATCGATTGCGTTGAAACATTCTCTCTTGTGACCATGCTAAGTTCACCAGGGCACTACTAGCTATAACTGCACATCTTGACTACGAGATCGGGAAGATGGACATCATACCACATTCCTCAATGTATACCTCGAGGAGTGTATATATATATATATATATATATATATATATATATATGGATCATTCCTAAGGCTTCATAATTAAGGCAAAATGTGTAAGTTGAAGAAATCTATCTGTAGGCTCAAATAAGCTTCCCGTAGCTGAAACATCAGATATAATGAAATCACAAATAGTTATGATTTTGTTCAGGATCCTTACGAACCATGTGTATACAAGAAGCATAGTCAGAGCGCAGTTGTGTTCATCGTGCTTTACGTAGATTGCATCCTTATTATTGGGAATGATACATGGATGATGACTAGTGTTATGGTCTCCCGTACCTTTGAGATGAAATATTTGGAGAAGCCTCTTACATTTGGGTCTAATTTTGGAAACATAGAAAAGAGGATTAGGGGATTATCTCAACATGAGTACATTATGAAGATCTTGGAACGATCCATATGAAAAATTCCAAGAAAGGCTTCTTAACACGGTATACACCTATCTAAAGGATAACTCCTCAAAGTACTGAAGAAAATAAGGCCATGGTTGAATGCCCTTACATGTCAGTTGTGGGAAGCATAAAGTATACCATGATGTGTACAAGATCATATATCATCCATGCAATGGGTGTGGTAAGTTGTTACCAATCCTGCTATGGAGAACAACATTAGAATTCAGTAAAGAATATATTCGAGTATCTAAGAAGGATATATGATTATATCTTGGCCTATGTAGATAGTGATCTCCAAGTCTTAGGATATTGTGTCTTGGTCTCTATGGAGATAATGATATGCAAGTCTTATGATACACATATTCAGAGTTTCAATTTGACATTGATGACTGAAAGTCAACTTTGGGGTTCGTATTCTTGTTGAACGGTGGTGTTGTAAGATGCAGTAGAAAGAATCAATATACTACAACTGATTCCACGATAGAGTGTGAATACATTGCTGCATCGTATGCAGCGAAAGAGGCGACGTGGTTGCGCAAGTTCATCTTGGAGCTTGGCATAGTCCTCAGATACTCTCATCCCGCTACTCTACGATAACATGAGAGTCATAGCTCAGGCGAAGGAATGCAGAAGGCATCAAAAGAGCAAACCCGTGGAAAGGAAATACCACATCATTTGGGAAATACAAAAGTGTGGTAACATTATCATCACCAAGGTGGTTTCTACCAATTATTTGTTGATCCCCATACCAAACATTTGTCCTAAAAGTTTTTTGACCAACATGTAATGAGTATGGGTTAAAAGTTTGTACTTGAATGGTTCTGATGGCTAGTGGGAGATTGTTAGATATGTGAGCTCGAGGCGAACCATTTCTACAATAAATATTATTGTGATTACTTAGTATATCAATAAAAGCTATTTATTTCACTCCATATCTCAAATTAATAAATTCATGCACTTATAAGGTCTCTTACTACAATTAGAGTTATGTACCATGGTGATGAATACTCATTCATCACTCTTTATTCTTATATTTTAGCTACAAAAACCTTTGCAAATACATGTAGATATGTGTAAATACAAATAATTACCAAAAGCATGCATTGTGTAAAAACTAATAATTAGCATGTTTTTGTGCAAAAATAAAAGAATAAAGAATTAAAAAGAAAAAGAGGGAAGTATTTAGAATAAATATTGAGCAACCTAATCCCAAGGGAGGGCTCAGCATAGGCCTAACCGCATAAAAACCAAAGTAGAGAGAGTTAGGGAGCTCATGTGAGTAAATATACATGTAAATATAATAAAAGTATTTTCCTCTAAAAATAGAATAAAATGGGCTTGTATATATTTTTATATATTTGTAAATACAAAATCAAAACAAAAATTGAAAAAATTAAAAATAAAATAAAAAGAGTCACTTGTACATATTCACCATGTACATAGAACAATTACCTATATTTATTTCACCTTGTAAATAAATAAATTAAAATCCCTAAAAATTTGTATATACTCCATCTTTTATGTTGTAAATAAATAAAATAAATACCATAAAAACAAAAATAAAAAGAACAAAATTAAAAATAAAAAAGAACATTGTACATATACCTTGTATATAGATGTATATATCTATTTATTTCATCCTTGTATATAAATAATAAAAATAAAATAAAAATACCCTTTTATTCCTAATTTTATGCTATAAATAAATAAAATATAAAATGGGAATAAAAATTACAAAAATAACAAATTAAAAATCAAAAATTAAAAATCTATATTGTGTAAATACCTATTTATAACACTATAGTGTAAATACCTTATTTTTGTTTCATAAAATTAATTAAAAATCACAAAAAAAAGAAAAAAAATAAAATAAACATTTTTCATATTTTGAGTTTTTAATAATTCGGCCATTTTCTATTTTATTTCTAATTCCCAAATCATTCTGACGTGGCATGTCCCCATTGGTCCACGGGGACGTTGACCCCCCGGTCAACTCCCCCCCCCCAGGACCACTTCCCACAGGTCCATGACGCCCGACCCGACTTCCCCAAATTTTTGCGTCATGACCCGACCACCGAATCCGCAAACCCCGGGTTCTTCTTCTTCCTTGAGCATCCGAAATTCTCGCCCGATCATCTACGTGGGGATCCGCGCTTCGTGGAACCCTGCCCGACCTCCTCTTCTCGGACCTGCACCCATATTTAATCCGAGCTCCACCTCCGTCCTCACGCATCTTTGGATCATTTCACGCCACCCTAGGACCTCCATCGCCTTGGCGAGAGTGATAGCTCGCTCCAGGCAGTGTTGCAGCGAGGAAGGAGTGGAGGACCATCGATCCGGCGACGTTGCGCCGCCGTGCGCCGCCTGGAGGTGACGCTCGAGCCTCGGACACCGACGGTCCTCGAGGCAAGGACCTGGAGCACCCCCTGCTCCTCCACATTCGATTGCGCCCATTAGGTAGCTCTATTTCCTTCTCTATTTCCCGAATTTTTAGTTTCCCCCAAATCGCCCCTTCGTCGTTCGTCGCTGATTCCGACCACCCTAGTCACCCGTTCAATCATCGGAGTCGACCCACATCTTCGCCTTCCCTCCGCGCACCTTCTCCACCCACTCGTTCAACCCATCTCGCACAGGAGCTGGGATTGGGGCTCCTCCGCCGTCGCATCGCCGGAGCCCCTTCGCCCCGACGCGCCGATCACATTCACTACCCCTAACCGGGTCGAGGCACTTTGCCCTCGACCCAGGAGTGTGTTGCGCAGCTTTGCAGGTCGTGAGGAGCCCATCTGAGGGCTTCGTTCATTCGAGCAGCCACTCCTCCTCCGCCAGTGCCGCCGGAGCTCTCCAGAGCTCCTCGTCGCCATCGGAGGACCCTAGTCGACGCGGGAGGCCAAGGCGATTCTTCTCCGATCTTCAGCAGCCCGCGAGGAGGCCTCCAGCGCCCATACGAGTCCGACAAACCTCGCCGGCGTCCTGTTCATCGAAGACCCTCCCCTGCCGTCCGATTAACCTCCAGCTCCAGTTCAGATCCCAGTTTGAGGAGCCGCCAGCATCGTTCGATCCTTGGAGGAGTGATCGGGGCCGTCCGATCAGTGAGGGCCTCCCACATTGCTTCGTACCCGCCCGATCTTCCACGTGGCGAGGCCCCAGCCGTTCGATCTCGCCGAGGGACCCTTGCTTAGCCGCGCCCCTTCCCCGACCGTCCGATCTACACGTGGCGCCCATCCGTCCCTCGGATATAATAAGGGGTAAATATCTTGTAGCCCCCCCCTGTTTGCTTCATTTAGTAGTTAGTCCTATAAATATCGCATTTAGTTGTTTTTATTTTGGTACATTTGCATATAGGACCTTGTATTGTAGTTTATTTGCTTTTATGCCCCTGTGTGTAGTGGAACATGTGCGTCGACACGTGCTTTTCTAGGTTAATTGCATGTATGGACTTCATGTTTCAGGGTGTTACTGAACGAATTAAAGTTTTTATTAATTGCAGGTATACCCCTGTGCGTGGTTTTATTGTGCATATGCTTTATTGAGTGGGTATTTTACACTTACGCCCCTGGACTTTTTGTACGTGTTACTAATTAGTCCAGGGACCTAAGTTTTCTTGTAATTAGGTCCCTGCGTGCCCAGGTCACGTGCCTCGTGCGTGCAACCTTGGAGAAATTGCACCGGACCACCTGAAACTTGTGTTATTTGCGTACAGGTCCCTGTGCACTGTACCCTTGTTTTCATTTTTAATAAAATAGCAAATTAACTCCAAATTCGATGAAAATTGGATACATGGCTCCTACCATAGTGTAAAATTTTCTCTAGTTTTTGCAGACATTTTTTATTATTTTTGTTATTTTAAAAATTCAAAAACAAGCTTTTTCTTTATTGTCTAACTTTAAAATTCACAAAAAAATATTAAAACATCTCTAAAAATTACAAAAAAACTAGGTAGTGTTTGTTTTGCCTTGTTTGATTTTCTGACCAATTTTGGTCATTTTTGGATTTCTAAAACCCATAAAAATTACAAAACCCTATAAAAACTATAAAAATTCTAATAAATAAAAGAAAAATCAAAAATTACTAATTCCAGTGGCCAACTTTTCCTTATATTTTGATCTTTACAGGAAAATTACCTTCAGGTGTTAATAGGGCCATTTTGCATTTTAAATTGCCCTTGACACCTGACTGGACAGTCCCTTTTAGTTTCCACCTTGTTTGATTTTTATAAAATCAAATAAAAATCAGAAAAATACCACAAATTAACCAAAAACAGTAAAAAATATACAAAAACATAAAAAAACATTTTTATTTGAATTTTTGGATGATTTTTGAGTAGGTTAATAATTGTTTGTAGTTGGTTGTTTTATTGTTTTCTTTAGTTTCTTTATTAATAAAAATCCAAAAAAATATAAAAAAATTAAAAATCCACCAAAAATCCCTTTATTTTATTTTATTTCCTTTTAGACTACTTCGTAGGCCGCAAGGCCATCACGTGCTCCTTGTGTTTGACCCTGGTCGCTATACCAGGTTAATATAATAGCGAGACCGCTACTTGAGTTTCAGTTGATTTTTGCCTTCGTTTGGTGGTCTGATTTTTCTCGATTGACACCGCTTGGTGACTTGGGTCGCAACGACCCGTGACTACCTTTACCCGAGTCGTCGGGCGCGTCATCAGAATGGCGCCGTTGCCGGGGAGCACGACTTAGTAGTCTTTTTCTTTATTTTTCATTTTATTTTTATTTTCTTTTTCGCGGCTTTCCGCGGCTCTTTCTGAGTCTGCGGCTTTTCGCGGCTTTTTAGTTTTCATTTATTTTTTTTATTTTAGTTTATTTTCTTTTCTTTTGTTTTGTTTTTGTTTGATTTGGCTTGTTTATTTTTATTGCCATTTCTGCACATATATTCTTGTCTTTAGTTGCTTTGATTTATCTGGTTTGTGACACTCGTTTGTTTCTTGCGACGACCCGAGGACCGAGGCGGCGACCTTCGAGAAGCTGACGCAACCGCGGGATTCAGAGGCAGCTCCCTTCTACACGGAGCCGCAGGAGAGCGCGAGGAGCAGCTGAGTGGGAGAGGAGTAGACTAGACTTTATTTCTGTCATTTGATTTATTGTAATAACACAGGGACACTCAGTAGGACTTGGACAATTTCTCGGGTTTGTTTCACCGAGCACCGGTGTGCTCGGGGGACCCTTTAGCTAGTTTACTTTTTCGCGACTTTTTCGCAGTTTTTGTTTTTCGCTGCCTTTTACGGTTTTGCGCGATTTTTCTCGAGCCTATAGCCGTAGGACTTTCTGTTTGACTGTGCCGTACTGAGTAGGATCCAAACACCTAATAGACTGCTTGTGCCTATAGATCGTTAATTGGACATACTAATAAAAAGTTAATAAAAATAGCTGACTCATTTCCTTCGAGCCTACGTGCTGCAGCTGACCCTGCCAAGCACTGCTCCTGAACCCGATTTGTCAGGAGGAGGAGGGATAGACCGAGACCGGACTCTCTGGATCGAAGGCTGGTGACCAGCTAGACGGTTCTTTGAGTAGAAGTTGCCTGCTTAGGGACTCGGCTTTTTCCGCTGCACCATATAAGTAGTTTACTTTCTGTCTTTCAATTCTGCGTGAATCATATTGCATGTAGAGTGCTGGAGACAGGTACGCCTTTCTTACTTTGCATGCATCATTGATTTTATCGCGCATCGGCTTTTTCGTCTTCTCCCCCTATTTTTGACTTAATGACCAGGAGAACCGAAAAATTCGTTAGGCGTCTTTGTTTTTATCGAAAAAAGACCTAAAAAGAAAAACAATAAATTAGGACTGCTAAAACTATTGATCACTAAACGACACTTGATTTAAAAAACTTGTCTTGGGGAGAGCAACCCCCTCATTGCTTGGTTTGATTGCGCGAGAGAGTGACCCGAACACTAGGTAGAGCCCTCCGGTACTATTCTTGATTGATTACCGACTCTTCTGTGCGGGACAGTCGGTTGGGAAAGTATCGGGTATCCCAACAGGTCACGTACTCGCTCTGATATCTTGATTGTTCACCAAAATAAAAATTGACAAGATAAATTGACCGAGCCTTTACGGTCTTCAGCTCGCGTTGCGTTGGTGAACTTTGGGGTTTGCTTGTGATCATAGTTTCTCCAGATCCCATCTGCCTTACTCGCTACATCAAGATGATGGGCAGATGATCTCTTACGCAGCCTCTGGCTGCACCGCTTTCGGGCGCGTCTACCCGTTCATCTAGGTTGGTTCGCGAGAGCCGAGACCCGCTCTCCGAACCCGAGTACGATTCCACCCTGTTCCCCCTCGACCCCCTTTCTTTCGGTTTCGAGAGACCAGTGCTAGAGGAGAAATTAGCATATTTATCGGCACCTGAGTTTGGATCATTTGATTTTGCAGAGACCATGGCCGGCAGTTCTGATGATCGCAGTAGAGGTCCACAGCCCGAGCATTTTGTTCTGGACCAGGGTGCGATCAACTCCACCCTGATCGCCTCCCTCGAGACAGTGCAGCAACAGTTGAGGGATCAGGGAGCTTTCATGTTAGATATAAGGAGAGATATGGAGCAGATGAGAGCAGAGTGAGAGCAGCGTAGAGACAGGCCGAGAGTCCCAGATGATGCAGCAACAGCAGCCGCAGCAGCCGCAGCGGCCGCCGCCGCAGCGGCAGCCGCCGCGGCAGGAGCAGGAGACCTACCGAGACAGATGCGGGAGTTGCACAACCCCGGATCGACACTGATGCATCACTGGGTTGTTTTACCAGCCATCATGGGGGACTTCAAGTTCCCCCCAAACACCTTGCAGCTCCTCCCCCGTTTCCATGGGCTCGCCATCGAGGAGCCCCATCTCCACCTTCAGGAGTTTCTCATGATTTGCAGTACTGTCCACGACCGTCAGGTGGACCAGGACACGATACGGATGATTGCCTTCCCCTTCTCTTTGGCAGATAGAGCAGCCACCTGGCTGAAACATCTGGGAAAGTTCGTCTACACTTAGGAGCAGCTCCGCACCGAGTACTTGCATAAGTACTATCCACTTGGGCGGACCAATGCCGCAAGAGCCATGATCAGCAACTTCTCTATGCTCCCTAACGAGCAGTTCCATGAGGCATGGGAGAGGTTCAGAGAGCTGACTGACAGATGGTCGCACCACGACATTTCCAAGCCGAACCTCGTGCAGAGCTTTTTCAGCGGGCTGACACCAGAGCTTCAGGGCTTGGTGAACGCTTCTTGTGGCGGGTCTTACTTCGCCAAGGATCACAACCAGGTCTGGGCCATCTACGAGGAGATGGCTGAGAACTACATGGTGATGTCCCAGATCCGGTTGTACACTCAGGGCAGACCCCAGCAGCCACAACCCGTGCAGTACCAGAGGATAGCACGGGTCGACGTCGGTCCTTCCAGTTCGTCCGCGGTAGCAGCAGCACAGGCCGAGTCATCCGCCGCGGACATGGGGATCATCAGCGAGAAGCTGGACTGGATGGAGTTGATAGAGAAGAAGCAGTGCCAGGACATCACTCAGATGGAGCAGATGGCACATACTCTGAGCGACATGAAGACCCAGCTCATGTGTCTCCAGGAGGCACAGACGGCTTCCCAGCCCTGTCTTCAGTCGCGAGGCGATTCCGGCAGCAGCAGCAGCTCGTCCCAGCGCTCCAGCTCACACCAGCAGCCTAGACAGGTTCACCTTGTACAGGCGGAGCCGTACCAGCAGCCGCAGCCCACCTACCAGTCACCACCATCTTCAAACTTGCAGATGGTGGTATACCAGCCGGATCAGCCTCTGGAAGTACTCCCACCACCCCAGTACGATGCAGAGCCGTTGATGGATGTCAACGGGATTTGGTATGACCGCCCTCAGCCCAGTATCCGACAGGACCATCCCGGATTCCGTTGGGGGACCGGAGGTGCCCAGCCCCAGCAGCATCCATCAGGTCAGGGTGGTCAGTATGACCATCAGAGGGATCACCAGCCGCATCAGCAGCAACCCCTAGTGTACCCACCACAGCAGCAGCAGCAGTCGTCGTATGGTCCTCGTCCCTATCAGCAGGGACAGTCTTGGAGGCGAGATCAGCCTCACCAGCAGCAGCAGCATCACCCATACCCCTCTCAGCCACAGCACCAGTTCCAGCAGCCTCACTACCAGAGAGGCTACCCGTCAGGCTCCCATGAGAGCCCCGCCTTGGATGATATAGCCTGCCTTCTCACTGATCAGCATGCTACTTTCCGACGGGAGATGGACGAGTTCCGCCAGGAGATGCGAGACATTGTGAGAGGGAAGGCCGCCATCCCAGCCCAGATTGAGCCGAACCCCAACAGCCTGAAGAGGAAATCTGAGCTGGTAGCTTGTACTGAGTATACCACTCCTAGTGATGCATTTGGTGATATGACTGGATATCTTTTTGATAATGATTTTGTCACACTTAGGAGCGGTAGGATGCCAGCAGACGGTGCCTCGTCTGAGCTACATCATGAGGAGACACCCAGAGCGCCAGGCGAGGAGGAGAGCGGTACTGAGGCCGCTAGAGATGATGACGGTGGTACTGATGCCACCAAGGATGCTGATTCCACAGGCGTTGCTGAGGCCGCCGTTTCACCAGTTCGAGGAGGTGGTACTGATGCCACCCAGGATGCTGAGCCAGAGCGCGGTACTGAGGCCGCAAGTCTTCTAGTCGATCCAGCCGATGGTGGTGCTGAGGCCACCCGTGTTCATTCTGAGAGACCTGTTGTTTTTCCTTCTTCTGATGTATCTCGGAACTCTGTTGTGAATAAAGGAAAAGGTTTGGTTTTTTCTGGTCCCACTGTGGTGCGTGATGTATGTGCGGATCCGGCCGTCGAGCCGTCTAGACCTTTTCCTAGTCCTTCATCTGAGAAGGACCCAGTGATCCCCTTCCCTAGAGCCCTTCAGATGGGAAGAGGAAGAAAAAAGAAAATCCAAAAAAGAGAGATCAGGAAGAGTTCGGCCAGCAGATGATAGATCGGTTTCACAAACAGCTGACTCTTCAGGAGGCTTTGCAGCACATTCCCCTTCTTAAGCGTTCACTGAGAGACAGGACCACAATCAGGAGGAAGAGGAGGAACCATCACTCAGAGATCCATGTGCTGATGAAAGCCACGTGTTTCGCGATCCAGAACCGTCTGCCGGCCAAGAGGCCAGATTCAGGAGCCCCGTATGTCAGATGCCACATTAGAGAGCAGATGTTCGACCGTACTCTATTAGATAGCGGATCGTCGATCAACCTCCTTCCGGCAGCCTTTCTCGACCGTTTCGAGTTGGGCACTCTTAGACAGAGCAGGACAATCCTTCAGTTTGCTGATCGATCTGTCAAGAGGCCGAAGGGGTTGTTGCGAGACGTTGTCGTCACTATTCACGGCCTGCAATTCCCCGTGGACTTCGTAGTGTTGGACATGGAGATCCCTGATTCAGTGACTGATACCCCCATCATTCTCGGTCATCCGTTCTTGGCCACAGCCAAGGCGTTGACTGACCATGATAGCGGGAAGGTATACTTTCGCGTCGAGGGTGAAAGTGTACAAATAGAGACGGTCGAGGACAGCAGAGCCAGAGACAGATCATGCTCAGAGACCACTTCAGATACAGAGCAGATGACAAATGCCGGGCTAGACATCCACCAGGACTGTGACTTTGTGATCACAGACGATGAGGCAGTTTGGGCAGACCCAGCAGCACAAGCCATCCTCTCATTTTCAGATTCCACTGATGCAGAGACGACAGCAGAGGAGAGCTTGGAGATCACATTCCTGGTCCAGGATACTTCTGAGGCAGCAGAGCCGGTTCGCGACCGCGACACTGATTTTTGTGATGATGGTGGTACTGATGCCACCTTAGATGATACAGATCCCTCAAAGTCAGAGTCTGATTGGGCAGATTGTGAGGATTACATGCCAGACCTAATTTCCACTGAGCCTACAGCTGAGGAGGAGGTAGATGCCGAGCAGAGCAGAGACAGTCCATCAGGGCAGCCTTCTCCAGTTTCTGATAGTGACAGAGAGTTTTGGTTCTCCCATGCAGATTTGGCAGCGTTCACGTAGACTTCTCAGAGGCCAGATCCACCAGTACCCAGCTGTACAGAGCTGAAGCTGCTTCCTACTTCGCTGAAGTATCGATTCCTTGCGAGTGAGCCTGAGATGTACCCAGTCATCGTCTCCGCCGATCTGACTGGAGAGCAAGAATCCCGTTTGATGGGGGTTCTTAAAAAGAACCGCAAGGCAATCGAATGGAGCATAGCAGATCTCTAGGGGATAAGTCTGGCCCTGTGCTCCCACCATATTTATCTCGAGGATAAGGCGAAGCCGTCGCGTGAGTTCCAGCGGCGGCTGAACCCGAATCTGAGAGAGGTTGTCATGAAGGAGATATCGAAATGGTGGAGCTCTGATTTTATCTACCCCATCTCCGACTCCAAGTGGGTCAGCCCTTTGCATGTGGTGCCCAAGAAGACGGGCATCACTACAGTGATTAGCGAGTCTGGAGAGGAGATTGCTACACGAGTACCCACTTCTTGGCGTGTCTGTGTTGACTACAGGAGACTCAACCAGGCCACCAAGAAGGATCATTTCCCCCTGCCCTTTATTGATCAGATCATTGAGAGACTGGCAGGGAAGAGCCACTATTGTTTTCTGGATGGGTACTCGGGCTACAACCAGGTGGCCATCGCTCCCGAGGACCAGGATAAAACCATCTTTACATGTCCCTTCGGCACATACGCCTTCCGACGCATGCCATTTGGGCTATGCAACGCCCATGCGACCTTTCAGATATGCATGTTGTCGATCTTTTTGGACATGGTAGGGGAGTGCTTGGAGGTCTTCATGGATGATTTCTCGGTTTACGGCGACGGATTCGACCCTGTCTTGACTGCCTAGACCGAGTACTTCAGCGATGTATAGAAGTTCACTTGATGCTATCTTGGGAGAAGAGTCACTTCATGGTGACTCAAGGGACGGTGCTTGGCCATATCATCTCCAACAGGGGCATGGAGGTTGATCCGGCCAAGGTAGATGTCATTAGAAAACTCGCACCGCCATCCAATTTATGGCAGTTGCGGTCATTCCTGGGGCACGTCGGTTTCTACCGACGATTCATTCATGATTTTAGTAGGATTGCCCGACCGTTGACTGACCTGCTGATGAAAGACACCGAGTTCCTTGTCGATGACAAGTGTCTTTCGTCCTTCGAGACTCTCAAGCAGTGTGTTATTGAGGCTCCTGTTCTCCAGCCGCCTGATTGGTCTCTCCCATTCGAGATCATGACGGATGCCTCCGATTTTGCCGTGGGGGCCGTGCTGGGACAGAGGAGGGATGGAGTCCCATTTGCTATCCACTACGCTAGCCGCACATTGGATTCCGCGCAGCGGAATTATACAGTCACAGAGAAGGAGATGCTAGCCGTAGTGTTCGCCCTAGATAAGTTCAGATCTTACATTATTGGATCTAGAGTGACCTTGTATACTGATCATACCGCCATCCGATACCTCATGGCAAAGAAGGATGCCAAGGCCAGACTGACTAGATGGATCCTTCTAGTCCAGGAGTTCGACATTGAGATCAAGGATAAGCCTGGAGTCAAGAATGTGGTGGCGGATCATCTCTCCCGTTTAGAGCAGCCTGGGGATTCTGAGCAGATTGATCCTATTTGTGAGATCTTCCCAGATGAGGCGATCCTTGCTATCGCCTCACTCCCGTGGTATGCCGATATTGTGAACTTTCTTGTTGCTAAGAATGTCCCATAAGGTTGGCCCAGGCAGAGTCTTGAGACCTTCCTCGCGAAGGCCAAGTCCTATCACTGGGAGGATCCCATCCTTTACCACGAAGGAGGGGATAGCGTCTGACGTAGGTGCATTCCTCAGGAGGAGCACCATAGCGTCCTCACTTACTGCCACAAGCTTGAGGCAGGAGGACATCATTCTGGGAGGAGAATGGCACAGAAAGTGCTCCAATCCGGCTTGTGGTGGCCTACCCTTTTCAAGGACTCTGATGAGTTCGTGAAGAGGTGTACTGACTGTCAAAGGATGAGCACTTGTGGACAGCGTGATATGATGCCAATGTAGCCCATTCACTTCTGTGAGGTTTTTGACGCATGGGGCATCGATTTCATGGGTCCATTCCCTAAGAGTCAGGGATTCGAGTACATTCTGTTGGCCGTAGACTATGTTAGTCGTTGGGTTGAGGCCATCCCTGCCCGAGCCGCTGATGCCAGGACAGTTTGCAGATTTTTGAGGAAGCACATCATCACGCAGTTTGGGGTACCTCGAGTATTGATTTCAGATGGGGGACTCATTTCATCAACGACCAGGTTAAGGCCCTTGCTAGCGAGTTCGGCATAGACCATCGAGTTGCCACTCCTTACCATCCACAGACGAATGGTCTAGCCGAGGTGTCGAACAGGGAGATCAAGACTATTTTGCAGAAAGTCGTCCGCCCTGACCGAAAGGATTGGTCACAGCTTTTGGACTCGGTCTTGTGGGCATATAGGACGTCTTTCAAGACACCATTGGGCACATCTCCCTTTCGCCTCGTATATGGCAAGTCGTGCCATTTACCTGTTGAGCTGAGACACAGGTCACTTTGGGCAGTCACGGAGATACTTGTTGATCCACATAGTGTAGGAGACCAGAGGAGGGCAGAGTTAGCAGCCTTGGAGGAGCTTATAGATACAGCCTTCTCAAACAGCCTACATTACAAGGAGAGAGTGAAGGAGTGGCATGATTCTCACATCAGCCACAAACATTTTGAGCCTGGACAGAGAGTATGGTTGTTTGATGCGAGGCTTCGTCTATTTCCAAGGAAGCTACAGAGCAAATGGAAGGGACCCTACTTGGTGAGAAAGGTACACGACAATGGTAGCATTGATATATCCGAGTTGTCTTCTGAGAGTACCTTTCGAGTGAACGGCCAGCAGCTCAAGCCATTTCTAGATCATGAGCCGCGGGTCGTTGATGTTGCCCCAATTCATTTTGCGTGAGATGTGGTCTGTTGACTCACATCTATTGCATCTCACGCCTGATTATCACTGATCCTCCGACCTGTATAGATCCAGATGTCCATATCATCGCATTCTTTAGTCCCACATCCCTTTATTCATCTTTTGATTATGTTACTTAGGGTGTACTTTACCCTAAGTATAGGGGGGATGTAGGACCTTTGAGTTTTTCTTTTGATTCTATCTACCCCTGTTTTTGCTGCCTATACTTAGGGATATTTTACCCTAAGTATAGGGGGGTAGACCCTGTACATTCTCCACTCGGTTTTCCCTTCGTGTACAGCCTGCTATACTTAGGATTACTTGATCCTAAGTATAGGAGGAAAAGCCGAGACTCTCTTGATCTTCTATTCATTCATTCGTCTTTGTATACAGCCTTCCTTTTCACTTCCCTATACTAAGCACGAGTTATGTCTTCTTCATCGCTCTTGACTCTGAGGACATCGTTCGAGCTAAGTATAGGGGGTGTGTATATATTTCATATATACTTTAGCCATAACTCGTACTTTGTGTGAGTGTGTTAATAAATAAAATTGGCTAAAAACCCTAAAAATCATAAAAATTAAAAAAATTTCCTGTAAATAATCATTCTTTTATTGCACATACATAGCTAGTGTACAAATTATTTTTGTAAAAATATTTTCAAAAATCTTTTGTGTAAAGTTTGTGTAAATATTTTCATATCAAAATTATGTATATAGTACAAAATTTTTCCAAAATGCTTTGAAAATCAAAAGTTTGCAAAAATCTTGTGTAAATGTGTGTAAATACTTTTACAAAACTTGCACTCATGCATTCATCCATCCATGATTTCAAAACATTTTTAAAAAATTTTGCGTGTTTGTAAAAATTGTGTAAATAGCATCTTTGTATATATGTATATAGTTTTTCTGGATGATAGTTGACATTTAAACTAGCCTGGAATTAAATTGGGAAATGGACTTGATTAAGATCTTAATCCACCTAATTTATAAGAGGAACCTTATATGACTTAGGTCTAAGGCTTTTCAGGTCCATGGTGACTTAATTCTTTGAGTCCACTAGGCTATGATCACATGCCATCTCAATGAGCCTAAGTAGAGCACTTAACAACACACACATGACTCATATAGACAATGGCTTTACTTGGACACAGCACTTAGCACCGAGCTCTCTACGGATGAGGTGGTGAGGAGGCAGTCTTCCTTGACTTGGGGTAGTATATGAGGGTAGTACTTCTAGGCGGAACCTCTCTTCTTCTTTTAGTGAAGGAAGTGCGTCTCAACTTGGTCTGGTTGCCATGAGGTCTAACGACAGGAGTTGTGGGTTGCAATAATGCTTCAAAAGAGGGATAGTCTACTGGCTCAAGAGGAAAAACTCCTTGTATATATGTTGCACATGTATATGTTGTATAGATGCACTTGAAAAAAATGCAAAAAGAAAATAACTCCAAAAAAGTGGTGGGTCTGATAGAAAATGATAATCCCACCGGAGTATGTATATAGTGTAATAAGCAAAGCTTGAGATTCATGTCCCACCTTATATAGCTTGCAGCAGGGAGACTTGGCTACACTGGTCGAGCTCCCAAGGATACATGGCTACACTGCCCATGGTCCATTCTCTTCTTCCTCCTCTTCTTGAGCCGGTTGAACTTGAACTTAGAAGGGAATACCCCGCTCCTCGAGGATAGAGTGGCCAGATTAGGGTCATAGAGTTACCTTGTTGGGGAGGGTTGTCAAGTTGCCATTTCTAAGGTGGAGAGCTTATACTTCACATTCACAGTACAAGTAAAGACTCATGGTCTTCAGGGTTTGTGTTTGATGACTTGTTCTGATCTGGATTGTTGAGAAGTATTGATTATAGATTAGTGGAACGTAGAGGCTGTTGAGTTTTAAGCTTAAGTCCAAATAAGGTTCCGACACATTAATAATCCAAAGATCTGATCGAGCTCCATAATTCAATTTAATGAAGGCAAGTTTAATATTCAACCTTGATCCATGTGCATTCTCCTCTTTTTCTTTTTCTTTTTCAATTCTTTTTCAAATAAGTGTTTGCTAAGGGACTAGAAAAGTTAAGTATAGGGGGTGATGAATACTCATTCATCACTCTTTATTCTTATATTTTAGCTACAAAAACCTTTGCAAATACATGTAGATATGTGTAAATACAAATAATTACCAAAAGCATGCATTGTGTAAAAACTAATAATTAGCATGTTTTTGTGCAAAAATAAAAGAATAAAGAATTAAAAAGAAAAAGAGGGAAATATTTAGAATAAATATTGAGCAACCTAATCCCAAGGGAGGGCTCAGCATGGGCCTGACCGTGTAAAAACCAAAGTAGAGAGAGATAGGGAGCTCATGTGTGTAAATATACCTGTAAATATAATAAAAGTATTTTCCTCTAAAAATAGAATAAAATGGGCTTGTATATATTTGTATATATTTGTAAATACAAAATCAAAACAAAAATTGAAAAAATTAAAAAGAAAATAAAAAGAGTCACTTGTACATATTCACCATGTACGTAGAACAATTACCTATATTTATTTCACCTTGTAAATAAATAAATTAAAATTCCTAAAAATTTGTATATACTCCATCTTTTATGTTGTATAAAATAAAAACCATAAAAACAAAAATAAAAAGAATAAAATTAAAAATCAAAAAGAACATTGTAAATATACCTTGTATATAGATGTATATATCTATTTATTTCATCCTTGTATATAAATAATAAAAATAAAATAAAAATACCCTTTTATTCCTAATTTTATGCTATAAATAAATAAAATATAAAATGGGAATAAAAATGTACAAAAATAACAAATTAAAAATCAAAAATTAAAAATCTATATTGTGTAAATACCTATGTATAGCATTATAGTGTAAATACCTTATTTTTATTTCATAAAATTAATTAAAAATCACAAAAAATAGAAAAAAAATAAAATAAACATTTTTCATATTTTGAGTTTTTATTAATTCGGCCATTTTCTATTTTATTTCTAATTTCCAAATCATTCTGACGTGGTCTGTCCCCATTGGTCCACGGGGACGTTGACCCCCCGATCAACTCCCCCCCCCCCAGGACCACTTCCCACGGGTCCATGACACCCGACCCGACTTCCCCAAATTTTCGCGTCATGACCCGACCACCGAATCCGCAAACCCCGGGTTCTTCTTCTTCCTTGAGCATCCGAGATTCTCGCCTGATCATCTGCGTGGGGATCCGCGCTTCATGGAACCCTGCCCGACCTCCTCTTCTCGGACCTGCACCCATATTTAATCCGAGCTCCGCCTCCGTCCTCACGCATCTTTGGATCATTTCATGCCACCCTAGGACCTCCATCGCCTTGGCGAGAGTGACAGCTCGCTCCAGGCAGTGTTGCAGCGAAGAAGGAGTGGAGGACCATCGATCCGGCGACGTTGCGCCGCCGTGCGCCGCCTGGAGGTGACGCTCGAGCCTCGGACACCGACGGTCCTCGAGGCAAGGACCTGGAGCACCCCCTGCTCCTCCACATTCGATTGCGCCCATTAGGTAGCTCTATTTCCTTCTCTATTTCCCGAATTTTTAGTTTCCCCCAAATCGCCCCTTCGTCGTTCGTCGCTGATTCCGACCACCCTAGTCACCCGTTCGATCATCGGAGTCGACCCACATCTCCGCCTTCCCTCCGCGCACCTTCTCCACCCACTCGTTCAACCCAACTCGCACAAGAGCTGGGATTGGGGCTCCTCCGCCGTCGCATCGCCGGAGCCCCTTCGCCCCGACGCGTCGATCACATTCACCACCCCTAACCGGGTCGAGGCACTTTGCCCTTGACCCAGGAGCGTGTTGCGTAGCTTTGCAGGTCGTGAGGAGCCCATCTGAGGGCTTCATTCATTCGAGCAGCCACTCCTCCTCCGCCAGTGCCGCCGGAGCTCTCTAGAGCTCCTCGTCGTCATCGGAGGACCCCAGTCGACGCGGGAGGCCAAGGCTATTCTTCTCCGATCTTTAGCATCCCACGAGGAGGCCTCCAGCGCCCACACGAGTCCGACGAACCTCACCGACGTCCTGTTCATCGAAGACCCTCCCCTGCCGTCCGATTGACCTCCAGCTCCAGTTCAGATCCCAGACATCCATTTGAGGAGCCGCCAGCATCGTTCGATCCTTGGAGGAGTGATCGGGGCCGTCCGATCAGTGAGGGCTTCCCACGTTGCTTCGTACCCGCTTGATCTTCCACGTGGCGAGGCCCCAGCCGTTCGATCTCGCTGAGGGACCCTTGCTTAGCCGCACCCCTTCCCCGACCGTCCGATCTTCACGTGGCGCCCATCCGTCCCTCGGATATAATAAGGGGTAAATACCTTGTAGGCCCCCCTGTTTGCTTCATTTAGTAGTTAGTCCTATAAATATCGCATTTAGTTATTTTTATTTTGGTACATTTGCATATAGGACCTCGTATTGTAGTTTATTTGCTTTTATGCCCCTGTGTGTAGTGGAACACGTACGTCGACACGTGCTTTTCTGGGTTTATATGCATGTATGGACTTCATGTTTCAGGGTGTTACTGAACGAATTAAAGTTTTTATTAATTGCAGATATACCCCTGTGCGTGGTTTTATTGTGCATGTGCTTTATTGAGTGGGTATTTTACACTTACGCCCCTAGACTTTTAGTACGTGTTACTAATTAGTCCAGGGACCTAAGTTTTCTTGCAATTAGGTCCCTGTGTGCCCAGGTCACGTGCCTCGCGCGTGCAACCTTGGAGAAGTTGCACCGGACCCCCTGAAACTTGTGTTATTTGCGTGCATGTCCCTATGCACTGTACCCTTGTTTTCATTTTTAATAAAATAGCAAATTAACTCCAAATTCGATGAAAATTGGACATATGGCTCCTGCCATAGTGTAAAATTTTCTCTAATTTTTGAAGACATTTTTTATTATTTTTGTTATTTTTAAAAATTCAAAAACAAGCTTTTTCATTTTGTCTAACTTTAAAATTCACAAAAAAATATTAAAACACCTCTAAAAATTACAAAAAAATTAGGTAGTGTTTGTTTTGCCTTGGTTTCTGACCAATTTTCGTCATTTTTGGATTTCTAAAACCATAAAAATTACAAAACCCCATAAAACCTATAAAAATTCTAATAAATAAAAGAAAAATCAAAAATTAATAATTCCAGTGGCCAAATTTTCCTTATATTTTGATCTTTACAGGAAAATTACCTTCATGTGTTAATAAGGCCATTTTGCATTTTAAATTGATCCTTGACACCTGACTGGACAGTCCCTTTTAGTTTCTACCTTGTTTGATTTTTATAAAATCAAATAAAAATCAGAAAAATACCAAAAATTAACCAAAAACAGTAAAAAAATATAAAAAACATAAAAACATTTTTATTTGAATTTTTGGATGATTTTTGAGTAGGTTAATAATTGTTTGTAGTTGGTTGTTTATTGTTTTCTTTAGTTTCTTTATTAATTAAAAATCCAAAAATATAAAAAATTTAAAAATCCACCAAAAATATCTTTATTTTATTTTATTTCCTTTTAGACTACTTCGTAGGTCGCAAGGCCATCACGTGCTCCTTGTGTTCGACCCTGGTCGCTATACCAGGTTAATATAATAGCGAGACCGCTACTTGAGTTTCAGTTGATTTTTGCCTTCGTTTGGTGGTCTGATTTTTCTCGATTGACACCGCTTGGTGACTTGGGTCGCAACGACCCGTGACTACCTTTACCCGAGTCGTCGGGCACGTCATCACATGGTCATATTGAAAATCATACAACTGTTCATCCAATGGTTGGATCATAGAGTCAGGTGCTGAATTGATATTTAAAGAATTAGACTGGGGACTCAACTAGCATTGTTGAATGATTATCGAGAAATGATCTCTAATCTGAGAATGAGATGTCAATCCTTACTGCAAAGGTTGATGTCCTACCAACCCCTTGACGCCGACCCTTCGTACAGGAATAGAGATTCAGAGGTGTCGGATGAGTTAAGTCAAAGAGTTGACTTAACGAGATCGAGATATCGATGACCTATGTCATATACTATCACGTTATAGGCACGCATCCTCTGACCGAATACATATGTCTTATTATATGTCTAAGTATGTACATTAGGTAGACCATTAGGTCGATGACCTAATCACGGTATCTACACCGGCGAGCTGTTGCACGTACACAGATATATGAGTAATTTAATCTCTCAAAGGGATCATTCAGGTCCACTACTGAATCAGAAGACATAAGCTTACTCATGAAGTATTGAGACCAACCAAATTCCACTGATGATCGTCTTGCTTTGGAAGAATGACAAGATCTCTAAGTATGATATATGCTTTTTGAAAATCATATGATCGATACCAACTCCCAATGATCGAATGAGAAACTCACCGATAAAACCCTGAAGAAGACAATTCAAATAAGATTAGAACTTCGATTTAATTCAAGGCCTTCCAGTATACATGTTGTACTGGTATTGGGAATAATCGAGGGTGATGTGATCTTAATCTATTGTATAACCATGACACTTCCATTCCAAGAGAGTGATGAGCCAAATTTGGATTTTAATGACTCCACTCAGTAGACTAGTTGTCCAATCTTAGTCCAAATGTTGGACATTAATATGAATGCGATTTCGATGCAATGAGAAGATTGGATATTTTGTCTGATCTGATCGGACATCTCTAAGAGCTTCTAGATCTAGATGTGAAATTAGATCTCACTATACATGGAATATACAGTTGTCCTGTCTTTATCTCAAAGTATCTGCGTAGAAAGCACATTATTCTTGAAAGAGTTCAAGAATTGTTCCATTAGAGACAATATCTGAATATTGAGAAATTAAGAGAGATAATGATAAATAAATTGGATTTTATTATTGTAAGTAATGTGGATATGGTGCATATTATTTGGAGCACAAGTGTAATATTGAAAGATTACATTTTATTATCATTATTAGGATTGCATCTCCACTGTCCAAAAACTGGGTAAAAATCCAACTTTAATATGTGTAATAGATGTTACTGAAGGGTGTCGTGTTGGTGGGTCACAAGCTAGATTCTTGAGAGTGATTGATGAAGACCTCCATATTCATGCTATATGAAGTAGAATTTGTCAGTACCAAAATAGGATTCATCATTGGATTGAAGGCTTTGTAGGTGAAGTTGTATGTTTAGTAGGTGGGATGGAAGAGATTGGTTACCACTATGCTCAAAAGGAAGTGGGTGACGAGCTTGAATAGTATTCGCCTAATTGGTTGCCATTGTGCTCAAAAGGAAGTGGGTGGCAGGCTTGAATAGTATTAGCTTGATTTGAAGTATATTCATTAAGTGAAACCATTCATATTATTTAGAGAATTCAGACCTTTGAACTTTGTAGTTGTATTGTTTGGACCATGGTCTTGTGAAAAGAGAAAGATATCTCCTCATGTTCGCTCATGCCATGAAAGAAAAGACTTGTCCTTTAACTCACCCAAGCTTGAGCTTCAGATCCTTCCATTTAGATCTCCTTTAGAACTCAACCCTCCTTTCTTATCTCCCCTCTGCTTGGGTTTTTGCTTGTGTGTACTGGTCTGCAATGAAGAAAATGTAGAACTTATGCTCTATGTATGTTCAAGCGTAGCCACAATTTGGTGAATCATGTGTATAGATACGAGGGGTGATATACCTTTGGGGCGAACTTCATATTTGGAAGGATGTACAGTGGGGGGCATGTATATAGGAATCAAAGTTAATCACCTCTAGTTTTTTAGTCTATTTGGAGCACGAGGAACGTTGTTTTCAAAGGTGGGTGGTATTCTGTAGAGAATGTGGTGTACATGTGAAAGTGTTTTATGTACTGTCCTTGACAGTTGTAAACTTTTTTTATTTTAGTAATAACTGGGTGAGTTTTACCTACTTAAATGGTCTAATGGTAATGCAGTGCGCCTACCACTGAAAAGATCAGGGTTCAAATCGTGTGGAGGTTGCCTTAGGTAGTCGACAACCATTGTAAAATATAATCGAATCTTTCAACATGGATTTGAGCAAGAATCCATGTAGCCGGCCCTACTTAAGTGGGAGAAGGCTTCACCATTTTTCAATAATTTGATGAGATCCCAGGCTGGATACTCCATCTTCACCTCCAAAAAATACGAATACCTGGTGGTGATCGCCACAACCTGCTACATGTGTTCGGTATCTAAGCACATTACCCTTGCAATAAGAATTTATAAAGGAAGAGCGAAGTTCCAGTGGAGGCGACAATTGGGCATTGTTCAGGGACTGGGAACGGGAAGGGTTGAGATCTAAATGGAGGCAACAGAAAAGGTAATTGAGTATGGAGGAGGGAAAAAAGAAAAAAATATGTAGAGATCTAGTTAAAGTTCCTATGCTAAGTTCATATGCTTAGCTGCTTTGATGATAGAGGAGTACACAATGTAAGTCTTATGAGGACATCTATTTATATATGGATTAAAATTATCCTCCTGTAATTATAGAAATTTACAAAGTTGTTTACGGTGAGCCAAGATTTTTCCCAGAGTTGAGGTGGGCATTGGAGGAATGATTCAAGATGATGATCTATTTTACAGTGCCCTAGATCAGTGAACTCACAGCGTAGTGTGAACATCCCGGATATCTAATGGAGTGATAAAAATTCATTTTGGGCTTCGCTTGGTAGAGACCGGTTAGGCTTAGAGGAAGATCGGATGAATATTTGCACGCTAGTCTGGACGTTGTAATTAGGTAGAAATGTTATTGTCTTTGAGGGTGGAGGTTTTATTTCGATAATGTACTCGGGCATGTCAATGCCCTTCTTTTTGAAATTTGGTAGACTCTAATATATTATATTTTTTGGATGGGCTACCTTTTCTTAAAAAGGGATAGGGAACCTCCTCGGCAGCAGCCATTATTTGTTTTACTGGATCTAGTCTTTTTCAAAATGTATACGTGGCATCCCTTGCCAAATTATCAAAACCTATTTATTTAAGTTATTAGTAGTCTCAATCGAAGGACATAGATTTCAATATCAACATGATAAATATAGACGTATGGTCCTTAGAAAGTCGGCAGCGTAAACGAATTGTCTTGGTGACTCTTCAGTTTCAATGACTTTTACAACTAATTGATCATAGTATTGCAAGATAAATATGTTCAAGTGTCAGAAGAGATATTTACCTCACGAACCCTATAAACTTTGTAAAGTACCTCCACGACCTTTTACATAACTTAATTACCCTATCGACCTCGTAAATTACACCAAAAAACCCCCACGAGCTTCAAACAGATTAACCGCAGGGTTCATGAGGTAAGAGTTAGCAAGTTTATGGAGTCTAGAGGGAACAAAAATATAAAATATACATCAAATTTATAAAATACACATCATATATATAATACACATCAAATATGTAAGATATATAAAAAAATAGTCATCCTCAACCGCTGTGCTTCATGTGCTATCATCCTAATTCATGTGTTGCTTCTGCCACATGTGCACTATTATTCTCCACACGCCACCGTCATCACCATCGTGACCCAAGCACTGTTGTAGCCACCCTCCACATGCCACCATCATCGTCATGATCCAAGCGTCAATGCATCCTTCGTCGTTGTCGTCATGATCCATGCACCACTGCACCAACCCCATGTGTGCCACTATCATTGTCGTCATGATCCAAGCGTCGTTGTAGCCAATATGTATCAATGATTCAATATCATCGAGTATTTTTTATTTATTATTCCTTTTCTATTGATCTGATGATAGAATTATGGTGCATGATGATTAATTCATGATCATTAATTACTCAACATATTTGAAAGTTGGAGATTAAACTTGTTTATGGAAATGATAATGAACGTTCGACTAATAGGGATGCAAATGGATAAGGATACAACATATATGTTCCTCCATCGTATATGTTTTATACAGATTTTTACATCCATATCTATATTCGTTTTAAATTGGATACGGATAAGGATATCACTTTGGTATCATGAAATATTAGTATTTGTATCGTATATCCATTTTCATGTGTGTGTGTGTGTGTGTTTGTGTGTGTGTGTGTGTTTGTGTGTGTAAATTTAGTTTTAACTACAGATAAATAATTTTAGGGTTCTATCACTTGCAACCTTCTTAGATTTTGCAGTATCAATTATGCTCCTCCTTTTTTCAATATCAATTCTTGCACTATATTTTTACGAAATTCACAATTTTGTCCTTCTGTCATGGTAAACTAGGGACATAATTGATATTACAAAATGGTAGAATTGTGGATTTTGTAAGAATACAAGGCCATAACTGGTATTATAAAAAAGAAAAGACATAATAATGCAGAATCTAAGAAGGGCACAAGTCATAAAAATCTTTAATTTTATACCTTCTTTCACGATATCTGGTATAACTATTATAATATAAGCGTATTTAGTATATTTACGTCATATGCATTCCCATATACCACTTGTTTATTTAAGCCAATATATTGAGTATTCATATGCGATTGGTACATGTTTTAGATCTGTATCTGTTTTTAAAGACTTGGTAACATAGTCTTCATATTCGTCAATATAGGTATCTGCAACTGTATTCATCAATATTTGTATGAATTTTTTTAATTCAAGCTTTACTTCAACAAGTAAGTTTATTAGCAATTGTATTACTCAAGTTTTCTTTTCATATAATTCAAAAATATTGTGGTATGTTCAAAAAAATATTTAATATTTTTAAAGAAGATATGATACGAAGTCAAACTAATTTTTGCGTCTGAATAAAAATCTTTCTCTCTACACATACAATCTTCCTATTCTATTTGCCCCCCCCCCCCCCCCCCAATCCAACAATCCTAGCTTCCTCCCTGGGGTGATGTCTTATATTATGATGCCTTTGGTTGCTTTTTTCAAAACTCTACTACAAGCATCGGCTCATTTTTTTGTCTTAGGGCTCCCTAGTCCCAACAGATACGATTTCCTCATCTTTTATCCCAGGCTTTTGTCTTGCTTGCTGATATGGTATTTGACTAAACAAATAACAACTCGAGAACTGTATATAATTCGGTAATGATGGATCATCCCTCTAAGATAGTTGGTTTTTCTCTTTATTATGGAAAGATGGAGAGGGCTTCATTTTTCACTCAGCTGAAAATTCCAGTAGCATCGCGTCAGGTTGTTACATGTGGTAAAAAATGGCGAATTTGGAAGCTATTTGACAATATGTAATCTTGTCCATGGATATGTTGATCATAAACCTCACGCGACTTTGGAAATGAAGAATTCTATATTTGGATATGTTGATAAACTTAGATATGGAAGATGTCAAAGCAACTTGAAGTTGCAAAACAAAGGGCAGTAATAAATATAATGTAGTGTATATGTTGTTAACCAACCCTCCATTTAAAGGAACGAATGACAGCGCCACTACTCTTCTCAGCGAGAGCATAGACGTAGCCAAACAAACTCTCGCGAAATGCTCGATAGAGCTAACACTTTCTACAAGTTGGATGACAAGCTAGAAACACTTAGGCCACGTTTGGTTTGAGGGTTTGGGGAGTTCACCCTCCTTAACCCACCACTTCTCCCTCCCAAGTGGGTCTCACTTTTTCTCTTTTTAAAAAATTTAATAAATCAATTCTCCATCATCAATTCCATCAAAAAATAATATATTATACCATCATATCATATATAAATTATAAACTACTCCACTTCTACTCACTTTTCCAAACTTCAATACAATCACATCAAATAACTACTCACTTTTTCAAACTTCAATACAATCGTATCATAACAAACCCAATTCAAACCCACCCTCAGTTTAACCCTCTATTCAAACACCAAAACACAAAAACGGATTACCCTCTACCAGTTTAACCCGCCCTAACCCGCGTACCAAACGCACACTTAGGGCCCGTTCGGTAGGAGAATAAGCAGGAATAAGGATGGGGAATAAGGGGAATAAGGGTCTATTCTCCGTTCGGCTGGAGGATAAGAATAAGGAGAATAAGGTGAAATAAAGGTAGGTAAGGTGGGATAAAGATAGGAATAAGAGTGAAATAAGATGAAATAATGGGGAATAGTCGTACTACGGGGAACCGTGTTGGGAGGAAAATGGGGGCTTATTCCCCTTATTACATTCCGCTTAACCTTGTACCGAACACGGCCTTAGGGTGCGTTTGGTTCGTGCGTTATATGGGGGATGATAACCTGTTTTTGTGTTTTGGTGTTTGGTTGGTGGATTTAGAGTTGGGAGGGTTTGTGTGATATGATTCTATTGAAATTTGAAAAAGTGGATAGTTATTATGATATGATTGTATTGAAATTTGAAAAAATGGGTAGTTGTTGTGATGTGATTGTATTGAAGTTTGAAATATCAAGTAGAAGTTGAGTATTTTATGATTTTTAGATGATATGATGGTATAATATATTTTTTTAATGGAAAGAGAGTTGACCCCGCTAGTGGGTTAGAAATATGGGTTTTGAGGGGTAACCCACCCAAAGTGGTGATAACCCCCCAACCGAACGCTCCCTTAGTAAAAATAAATAGCAGGGATGGGCAGAGCACAGTAATAAATGGTCTTCTGAGCCGAACACTTGGCAATAATAAAAGGGTCACTCAACTGGACACTTTGCAATAAAAAAGGTTCGGTGGTGCCAAACACTTAATAGAACAAGAAGACTCAGTAGAGCAGGACACTCACAATAACCAAAAACATGCTACAAAAATAACTCACGGTTGTAATGCAAATGAAAAGGTGAAGAGACAATTTTGTTTTGAGCACAATTGGTGGGACACATTCGAATAACAAGTAAACATCGAAAAAAATGTCAAAAGTGGCAACGAACAAAATAATAAATTATAACAGAATCTTTTGTTTTTCTTCTCATGACGTGTCGACTAAGCTCTGATACCAATTAATATAAACTACAAACAATCATGGTGTGCAATTAAACGGGATGGGGTTGGGGAAAGAAAGAACAGTGTAGGATTAGAGGTTGGGAGTGGGGGGTGAAAGAGGAAGGAAATGTTAAAGAAGATATCTGGGATAGGTGGATAGAAGATGAAGAGGAGATGAAGGTTGAGAGGGGAGAGGGTGGGACTTGTGAGTTGTAAGTTTTCCTTGGTTGAACTATGAGTTGCCTCTTTTCTCCTGTGGTGTTCCCCTTTTACAACAAGCGATAACAAACTAGAGTAAAAAAATGTACAAATACATGGGGTTGGACCATTCTAAAATTGCGACATAAAAGAAAATTAAAAAGGTTATATTTCGACCTTTTGCATTTATTGAAATTTTCATTTTGGCTCCTTAAGTAGGGCTAGATATGCATCATCATTGAATAAAGAATAATCGGTATTCAAGTGACTATCTAGAATTATTCGGTTACGTAGTTTTTTAGTTATTTTAAATATAGTATGTATAATCCAAATATTCTTATATATTTATACATATAAGGTTATCAATTAGCAAATATTAAAATAAAAGTACCAATTAACAAGTAACATATATAGAGCTTGAACATTTGTAGTTATAATGGGATAAACGAGAAATCTTGGAAAATAAAAAATAGCAGTGTTTGAATAGTTGGCATACTATTCGATCTAGTCGATAGTCAGCCGAGTAGTAAGACCGAATACTCGATTGAGTCTGAATATTAAGAGACTACAAACTAGATATCCCCTAAAATCTTTAATTTTTTAATAATAAAATAAAACATATAAAGAAAAGATTATACTTAATCAACACAAAAGGTTTACTTAATAAAACAAACAATATATTGATATATTTAATTTTATATTTCTAAGTTTATTTCAACTTTGCAAATTTTTAATTAATTTTTAATAATAGAAAATATAAGAAATAAAAAAGGGTTTTAAAATACAAAGGAGGGAAGATATGAGTTTGCACTATTAAAAAAGCTAAAAATATAGTTAAAATATAAATAAAATATTTTTTATGATTTTTTGGGTATTTCTAATTTTTTGGTGACGTTTTAAAATAACAAAGAATAAAGTAAAAGACAAAAAATAAGGTTTTTAAAATGAAAATAAGGGTTTTTTAATGATTTTTATCACTTATGTCCCTCTTTAACTTCTGCAGTATCATTTATACCCCTTCCTTTTTCGAAATTTTAGTTGTGCTCCTACCTCCCTGTATCGTTGCTTTTAAGGATTTTTATCAATTGTGCCCCCTTCAAGATATTGCAATATCAGTTATGCCCCTCCATTTTCGAGAATATCAGTTGTACCCTTGACTTCTTCCCATTCTATCATATGTGCCCCTCGGGTTAGTTGTCGTCCATCCATAATACAAATGGACGTTAACTTTAGGGACACAAGTGGAATTAATTGAAAAAATGGGTTAAGTGGTCTTTTTCCTCACCCTCTCCCTCCCCCCCCCTCCTCCTCCTCTACCCGAACTTGCTCCTCCCCCTCTGCCGCCCCAAGCCTCCTCCACCTCCTCCGCCCATGTCCTCCTCCTCCTCCTCACCCCTCCGCCTGCAGCCTCCTCCTCCGCCCCAGCCTCCTCCCACTCCTCTGCATGCGACCTCCTCCTCCTCACCCCTCCTCACCCCTCCTCCGCTCTCCGGCTTTTGCCTCCTCCGCCCCAAGCCTCTTCCCCGGTGCCCTCCTCCTCCACGCATTATTCCTCCCTTGCACCCTCTTCCTTTGCCTACTGTTCCTCCCTCGTGCCTCCATCATCCTCCTCTGCCCCTGTTCCTCCCCCGCGCCCCTGCTCCTCCTCCACCACTCCCTGCTCCTCCCATTCCGATCATAGCACCCATCCGCAGCAACACCATTCCGACCCTCTCCTCTACCTCTCCTCCCTCGCCGCCTCTCCCTCCCCACGCCCTCACTGGTGACCTACACCCATCCGCAGCAACCCCCTATCCTCCTCTCCTTCTCCATCATTGCCCCTCCCCCTCCTCCCATCTTCCATCCTCCAATCCACCTCCCCCCGTCCGCACCCCGTTCCTACTTTGGCCCACCTCCCCATCTCGTGTCAAGGAGGTCCTCCCCTTCGCACCCTACATGTCTGCCCCTCTTGTTGCACATTCGAAGAGGATGGGGGTATGTGCGCAGCTTCCGAGAGTGTTGCCACTCGATCCCTAGGTCAACCTCGACCGTAGCATCTGCGAGTTCTGTGCGCCACTCCTCGACGGCGAGGAGGCAGAGATAGAGGAAGAACTCCTTGATGGAAGGAGGAGCAGGGGAATTTTTGGACAATTATACCCCTCTTAACCTCACCATGGTTTGAAAAAATCTTGGTTACGCTCAACTCACTGACGACTAAAGTAACAGAGCACAAGTGATAGAACGGAAAGAAAACAAGGGCACAACTGATATTCCCGAAAAGAGAGGGGCATAACTGATATTGCAATATCTCAAAGGGGCATGACTGATAAAACCCTACTTTTAAACTAAGGAAGGAAAGCATACCCCCTTTCACTTATGACCCTCATATTAGTATTGTCGTCAATGAGTTGAGCTAAAATGTCCTCTGTTAGTAAGCCAATGAGTTGAGTTAAAATATGTTTTATTTAAAGTATGGAAGGAAAGAACATGCGGACTGGCTGTGTCATATTTGGGGAAAACAAATAAGATAAACAAGAAGGGAAAGAATGATTTGGATGGAAGCGTGCATCTAGATTAGGCATTTTGGATCACCAGGTTCACGCTTAACAGGGCGGTAGGAGATCCCGGAGCTGGACACCATGCGAATGCCGTCCAGACGAGGGCCTGAAGCGACCTTGGATCCTCCTCCTTCCTCTTCTTGCTCGATCACCTGAGAGGTGTGCCATCGCGTGAGATAGTGTCCACTGAATACTGTCTCTACCGATTACGGCCCGGGTAGATCTCTCGTTAGTCTCTAGTCCCGTGATAAATCCTAACATCAGCTTGATTACTTGCCATAGAGTCTAAACGAGGGATATCCCCCATCACCACACTCTCCGTCAACTCATGCTAAGACGAAAACCCCATCACTCCTCCCCCAACGCGTCCACCTCTCCGCCTCTGCCATATCTGAAATCCCCAAATATAAGAAATCCTACACAGAGAAAACTCCATGGGTAGTTCGCTCTGAAGGTATTTCATAGGCTGGAGTTCACCGAATGTGATCGACGGCAAGAGAAAAGCAACCTTGCTTCTTTTGCCAATGAACTAAACCATGGTTTCATGTAGTTAAGATGTGGGGAGGGATATGTTGTATTTAAAAGGGTGTAATTAGGTTTTATGTGCAATTACAATAGAATTCAATTTGGTCTCAATTGGAAAATCAAATGAATTGGAGGGAAAGTTGGGAATTGCCAAATTTGAAACATGGAAAAGCTTGGGTGGAAGTTTAGTACCATACCTAGTATCTCTAAACTTTTGGTGAGCTTATATATGAGTTCACACCCCAAGCTCTTGTAGCAATAGTAGAGAAGGAGGAATAGAGGACCATACGCGCGCGCGCTCTGCTCGGGCTCGGGAGAGTCAATTCGGATCTTGATACTTTTGATGCAGGTTTCATTTGGTTGATCGATTAAATTAATCAGATGGATTAATTTGGATTCGATCGCAATGGGAATCCAATTCGACCAAACGGCTCGCTATAGCCGTAGTTTCGAAAATCAAAAAGGCATACCCGTTGAGGGGTATTTTTGGAAAATGGAAAGCACTGCGTGCTAGGGCACGCAAGCCTTTTTCTTATACCTCTCCCCCGACGCCGTTTTCTTCACTCGCAAGAAAAACTCTCACGTCATCGTTCTCTATTCTACCACCGTAACTGTGACCTGTCCTTCTCAGCTGCAAGTTCTCGGAGGTACTTTCGATGACGGTCTCGTCGGTGTGCGCGGATGAAGACCGCGTACCATTGTATCCTGGAGCGGATCGCCAGTACCCTATGCATCGGTATTGTGGGGACGATATCCTCTCTAAGGGCAGCTGATTTCATGAACACTTCGGTGATCTCTAACCTTATTCTTCTTTTACTTTGTTTGTCCCAATTTGTTTATTGCTTTACTTTCTCAGGATCACGCCCTAATTCTTGTTTTCATTTGTTTAATCGGTTTCTATTTGCATTACGTAATCGAATAATGGTTGGGAAATACATGATTAAAATGGTGTTAATCTGTAATACTTTTCTTTCAATTCATTTGAATCCGTGTAATTACTGTTTAAAATATGCACTGATGATCCTACTAACAACAAGATATGAAGAGGAGGTCTGAAGCAGTGGAGGAGGTTGAGGAGGTGGGGAGGAGGCGCAAGAGGCTGGGATTGGGAGGGGAGGTGGGGGCGGTGGGGAAGAGACGTCGGGATGCAGTGTGGTCTGGGTAGGAAGGAAGAAGAAAAATAAAATTACTCTTATGTCTTAAGTTCTTTTTTTAATGATGATTATGTCCAAAAGATAAAGTTTGTTTGGGAGGTGGACAAACGGCAACTAACTCGATAGACACATGTGATAAAAATGTAAAAAGACGGGGATATAATTGATATCAAAAAAAGGGAGTGATATAACTGATATTATAGAAGTTAAGAGGGGCACAAGTTATAAAAATCCTTTTCAAAATAGGTTTTGAAAGTTAAAATTACCCCTTAAGATATCTATAGTATATTTACTACATATGAATAAAAAGATTTTCAAAACACTATTTCTTTGTAATTTATGAAATTATATGAATTTTTAGCGATTTTTTAGGACTCTCAAGTGTTTTTTTTGTATTTTTACATATATATAAAGTAAATAAAAACTGAAATTAAAATGAGTGGAAATGTATATAAGTAAAAGGAAACTACACTAGTTTTTTCTATATTTCTGAAATATAGAATGGTGGTGGAAAAGAGTTATCGGTTTATTCCATAGAACCCTAGGCTCTCTTATATGGAGAAGACCCATGGGTAAATTACATAAGAGGTTATCAAGGAAATAAAAATAGACTAAAGGATACACGTACTATATAATTATCTCTACACTCCTCCTCAAGATGGAGCATAGATATCAATCATGCTCAGCTTGGAAGAACATTTCTGGAACGATCCTCTGAGCAATGGCTTGGTGAAGATGTCGGTTGTATGCTCCCCTGAACTAACATGTGAAGTGGAAATCATGCCCTTCTGGATCATATCTCTAGTGTAGTGGCAATCTACTTCAATATATTTTGTTCTTACATGAAACGCTGGATTATTGGCAATGAACAAAGCAGCTTGATTATCACGCTGTAGTCTGTAGCTGCATGGGTAGAGGTACATCTATACGCAAGTCTTCTAGTACCGCTCGAACCCACATCATCTCCATGCTTGCTTGTGCCATGGCCCTATATTCAGATTCAGTATTAGATCTAGCCACAACAGTTTGTTTCTTGCTTTTTCAAGAAACCAGGGACCTGCCCGCAAAAATTGCAAAGCCTGAAGTAGACTTTCGATCCTTAGGGCATCCTGCATAATCTGCATCCGCACATGCCGAAATAGATAAATAAGTGTCCTTTCTAAATAGCAATCATGTTCCTGGAGATGACTTTACATACCTTATTATCACATATATGGCATCCAGATGTATTTGTCTTGGTTGCTCCATGAACTGGCTCACTCAACTTACTGCAAAGGCAATATCAGGTCGAGTTATAGTGATGTAAAGAAGCTTACCCACCATTTCTCTATACCTTCTCCTGTCAAACTCCTCAGTATCATTGTCATATAATTTCATGCTTGGGTCCATAGGAGTACTCGAGGGTCTACATCCAACCATGACATTTTCAACAAGCAAATCTGTAATATATTTCCTTTGGGTCATCACAAGACCCTGTGCATTCCTAGCAAACTCCAATCCCAGAAAATAACGTAGAGTACCAAGATACTTCATAACAAACTGATGGCCCAAAAATGCTTTTGTCATCTCTATCCCCTGAGCATCATCTCCTATAACCAGAATATCATCAACATATACCATGACGACAACCGTACCTCTAGGAGTCTTCTGGATGAACAACGAGTGATCCGCATTTGATCTTTTGAATCCTTATTGTTCAATTAGATTGGAAAGCTTCTAAAACCACATCCTAGGGCTATGTTTAAGGCCATATATCGCCTTGTGAAGTCTCCACACCATATGAGTCTCCCCCTCAACAACAAACCCTGGGGGTTGCTGCATGTAGACTTCTTGCTGCAGATCGCCATACAAGAATTCATTCTTAACATCAAGTTGAAATAAGGGCAGTCACGTACCACAACAACAGACAGAAGAATGCGAAGAGTGGAGTGATGAGCAACTGGAGAGAAGGTATCCATATAATCCACACCATATGTCTGAGTAAAGCCTCTTGCCACTAACCTTGCCTTGTAACGGTCAAGGCTACCATCTGCAATGGATGTGCCTGAGGGAGTAGGAACCAAGATCCATGTACCCCGCGACTGTAAGGCAGCCATTTCCTCTTCCATAGCAGAACGCCAACAGTCACTCTTCAATGCATCATGATAAGTCCGTGGTATCTCCACGGAAGACAAAGCCACGGTCAAGCTCTCTGAAAGTCCCCTGTAAGATGGTGAAAGGACACCTGAGAAGCAAGGGGATATGATGCGCAAGTTCGTTTCTGCTTCCGAACAGCAATAGGGACAACAAGATCATCATCCATTTTACCCGCCGGTTCACATTCCTTCTGCAAAGATGAATCCTACACTTGCACTCTATCTGACCCATCATTAGTAATAACATCGGAACATACCTAAGGCGTGCTGGATGATTGACGTGCAGCATGAGCAGGACATGATCGACGTGTATAATATTTAGGTAAAGGCAGGACAAGTGGTTTTGGTGGTGGTGGTGGTGGGGGTGGTGGTGGAGATGGGGATGGCGTTGGCGTGACAACTGGAACAGGAATGGATGGAGGTGAACTCAGAATAGGAGGAGGAGGAACATAGACGTCGTCATTAGATGTGGATGAGGCCAACCTGTCACCTGCAGGTGAGAAGTACATAACTGACTCAAAAAATGTAACAACAATACTGACAAAGTATTTCTTGTTTACAGGATCATAACAACACTATCCCTTCTGAGTCCGAGAGTAACCCACAAAGATACACTTGATAGCTCTAGGTGGGAGTTTGTCAAGTCCAAGAGACAACTAGTGAATAAAAGCAACAACACCAAAGATACGAGGGGTTAGAGAGAATAATTCCTTATCTGAAAAAATAGCAGAAAGAGGAATTTTTTTCACAAAGTACGGAGGACAACATACGATTCGCAAGGTAGCATACTGTAAGAACATCATCTCCCCGAAAAGAGATAGGCGCGCAACTCTGGATAAGCAAGGTTCTAGTAATGTCAAGAAGATGATGATGTTTCCTTTCTGCAACTCCATTTTGTTGAGATGTGTAAGTACATGTGGTTTGATGAATAATACCTCTTGAAGAAAAGAAATGGGAGAGAGAGCGGGTGCAAAAATCCAAAGCATTGTCTGTACGAACATATTTGACAAGAGAGGAAAAAACATTTTGCACTTCAATTATAAGATTTCTGATAACATTCCCTTCTTCAGATTTGTTCCTTAATAAAAATACCCACGACACACGAAAGAAGTCATCAACTATTACAAGATAAAACATGTGTCCCCAGTGATCAGGAACACGACTCGGACCCCAAATATCAACATGAAATAATTTAAACGGAGAGCTACTGCTCCGACACTGACGACTAGGGAAGCTAGCTTGATGGTGCTTTCCCAACTGACAGGCTTCACACCGAAAGGAAGAACTTGGAGAAATCTGAGGCAAGAGATGATGCATCTTCTGAAGCGGGAGGTGACCAAATCGTAGATGCCAAGTATACGGAGAGACTGATCTAGTTGAATAGGAGGAGACACCAGCATAGGAATTCCGAACCAGACAATAGAGACCATCCTGCTCAGAGCCACAACCAATCACTCTGCCCGTTAGAATGTCCTGAAATATAAGAGAAGATGAGTCAAATATAGCATGACAGTGCAAATCCCTTGTAATCTGACTAATAGACAGTAGGTTCATCAAAAAATCAGGGGCATGTAGAACATTATGTAAATGCATGGAAGGTGACAAGATAATCTCCCCCTGCCCAATGATGGGTGAATGAGTCCCATCGGCTATTATCGCGTACCGTCCTAGTTGAATATCTCTGTATGACTCAAGTCTATCTCTGTCGCGACAAAGATGATGTGTTGCGCCGAAGTCCATAATCCAATCTGAGACATTTGAATTATGACATGATGTAAAAGCAGAAGCACTACCTAAGGTGCTAGTAGAGGCAGAAGTACTGGAAGATGCTGAAGCAGCAATATATGAAGAACCTCCTAGAGAATCTGTAGATATGGCAGGCATAATATCGCGTAATCTCGCCACGAGCTCCTCAAACATGTGATCTGATGTGGATGCCGACAGGGATGCAACATGCTCGGCTACTCACGCCGATGATGGAAACCCACGCTTAGAATAGCATGTATCCTCAGAGTGACCTGTGCGATGGCAAAAAGTGCATGGCTGACGAAACCGACCACCTCGACCACGAGGTCCACGACCACGGAATGAAGACTGACCACCTCTCCCTCGCGACGCAGCCATTGCCGAAGGAGGAGTAGTAGAAGTACTGGAGGAGATAGAGATGCAGCTAAGCCTCCGGTAGACTTCCTCCATAAGAGGAATGGTAGCATCGGCAAGTATCTGTGATCGGGCAGCCTCATATTCAGGATCAAGAGCTGCAAGCAGTACCCCCACCATGGTAGCTGATGAATCCACATTTCATCATCTTTATTCTATCATTTTGGCACCAAAAACCCTAACAAATGCCTGTAAATAGCCTTAAATAGAGCATCTTAACATTCATGCATGTGCATCTAAATAGTGTATAAAATACTGCAATTAAAGCCAAAATTATAGAATAAATAAAAGAAAAGAAAAAGAATAAAATATTGTAAATATTTTATGATTGATTAACGGGTTTCTTAGCGGTTTTAGAGGGAAAAATTAAGTGATTTTAGTGTCGTTGCAACCGCAATTCAACCAATTAAAGCATTAATCTTAAACAATATTTTTAAACTTGTACGATAATAAGCACAAGGTCGATCCACAGAGACACGGATAACTTTCAAAGATTAATTCACGACATGAATCGATGCATAAAATCAAATATCCATTTCTTACAATTTTCATTAATTACCCAATTTTATTTTTTTAAAATGCGGTGGATTTTTTTTCTTATGCAAACACGTGCTCATATGTGTAATAACAATTTTCTATAGTGGTTCAATAAACTTTAAACACAATGTGATGTGTGCACGTGTGAGAAGTAAGTTGAATAGAAATGGAGTTTCTTTTTCCCTTTTTAACAAAGCATGAATACTTGCATGGAATTAAATGAAGTCCAACAATTATGCAAACTCTTGTCACGTAGGATATCAAAGAAGCATGCAAAAGTTTTTCCAAACATAATCTAAATGCAAAGCAAACTACAGAATGAGAAGAAAACAAGGAATTAAGTGAGACGTTTCACCATGGCTAGCTTACTGCCTTCTCGAATATGCTTGATGCCGGCGACTACTATTGGTTTCCCGCCACGACGCTCATCAGAATACACCGTGCTGTCACCACAGTGACACGAGAGCTGCTACAACGAGTTGTGAAAAGTGACGCCGACGTACAATAGCTGAATGTGTGGCGATGTCGCTACGCTAGGAGAAGAACTTGGGAGTTCTCTACTCCGTCTCCTGCGAGAGCTCGCTCACGGCTCGGTCCTCTCTACCTCAACCTCGATCAATCCTCCTGTCCGGGTATGATATTGCGTCGCCGGAATTCCTGTGAAAGTGAAGGAGAGAAGTCAGGGAATGGACCCGGAAAAAGAGCACAAACTATCATACATATAGAATAAGGATGTTGCGGTTGATTTTAATACCGCAACTGCCACTATGTGCGTGAGTGCGATAGAAAGGGGAGTGGGGTGGAAGACGGTTTCTACGCACGATTGAAGTGGGGAATAGCGGTTCTGGATTCCACACGTAGCATTGGATTTTAGGAGAACGTGTAGTGCATGGAATATATACATGGGATTAAATGGAATCCATTGAAATGAAAACATGGAATATGAAATCACGTGGGTGTGAGTTTGCGTGGAGAGGAGAGTTGCACATGACTCTACCATGTTATTAAAATGAAAGAAAAAGAATGAGGGCACTATCCATATCATTTGGATTTAAACAAGTTTATTAATATAATAAAAGAAAACAATATAAAGGAACCCATTAGAACACAATGGTTTGATAATTTTGAGTTTTCTTTTTGAATGTTAATGTCTTACGTATATTAAATAAAAATATCAAACAAGCACACGTGTAAGACATTTTATCGAATTATAAGTACGGAATTCAGTTGATTTGACTTATCTTAGCACGAGGAGATTGGGTCTCATCATACCCCCATTCTTAAACCTTGCTAGTCCCTATCAAGACAATCCAAGGAAGAATCCTGCATGGGAGTTGGGACCAAGTTTTGTACAAAGAATAAGAGATAAGCTCGATTTGACCTTTGGATTCATAATGTGTGCGAGATTCACATAGTTTCAAGATTTCAGATACAACAGTCTCCAAGTTCCACGAACCTTTAAGCGGATTTGACTCCTTAGTCAATTCAGCTCATTCGATCATAATCACATCCTCTTATAACATATGAGTCGGACTTGAACTTGTGAATGTGAATATGTAGCTCTTCCCACTTAGAAAGATAAAAACTTATGCAACCATGCCCAGCACCCTTGGATTCCCTTTCTAGCCACTCTTTCCTCGCGGAGCGGGGTATTTCCTTCTAAGTTCGAGTCAGTTGGCCAAAGAAGTAGATAGGAAGAAGTAGTTATTTGGAGTATGACCAGTGTAGCCATATCTCTCAATTTGAGCTTGACCAGTGTAGCCAAGTCTCACAGAAAAGAAATGCCGGCTTCTTTTTTTTGCACAGCTTCATGCGGGTATAAAATCTTTTTCCCGCTCCTTTTGAATTTTCTTTTTATGTGGACAAGATATGAGCATTGTGCTCTATTTGGTGGAGGAGAAGAAGATTTTTTTCTGTCAACTGACCGTTCCTCATCCGAAGCTTTATTCCAACCCACACTCTCCGGTCTTTAGACGTCCATGCCGCCAGATAGGGATCCATATAGATACCATTCATAATCACAATAGCTTTCACACATCCTATTTGAGTCGAGCTACGTGCATGTGAATTAAGTTCAAGTAGATCAATTATCAAAGAGTATGTGATTCTTCTAAAAAATGAGCAACTTAGACACGGGGAGTCAAAATCTGCGTAAAGATTGCGGACTTGGAAAATTAAGTCAAGAAGACCTGAAGGATCCGAATTCTCAAACCTATTGAGTCTCTATGGATATTAGGTAGATTAAAGTCAAGATCAAACTCAATCTCCTTAAGCTTTACCTCAAATCTTGGTCCAAACTCTCACAAGGAAGAGATATGTACAAAGTTTTTTTTTAAAATTTTGGGTCTATCCATCTATTTTTGGATTTTTTTTGTAAACATAGTGATATACATATATAAGAAAGAGGTTATAAAAAGTGTAATATATATATACATAGATAGAAGACTACCCCCCATGCTTAAATGAAATCATGTCCTCATGGTAGAAAACCTGACCTCCTCAGAGAGATTTTTTTTAGTTGTTTTTTTTGTTTTGTTTTGTGTTGTGTTTTTTTTTTGGTATGATTTAAGGAGAAGTGGAAAGAGGAATACCCCCATGCTTATCTGATACTAATTCACAAGAGAATGTAGTTAGCATGGAAGTAAAGAAAAATAGAAAAGAGAATATACAAAATATACAAGAAAGATAGAGATGGGGTGCCTCCCATAAGCGCTTGTTTTACGCCTCACCTTGGCGTTCAGGTTCAGAGATCCTGAAGAACTAAGGATTCGGCAGCCGGAAGGGGGCCGTCGGGTTCAATGACAGGCTTGAGTCTCTGCCCATTGACCCGAAAAGAAGATGAAGTGGAGGGGTCAAAGATATCAATAGATCCATTATCATAGATATTCAAGATGGTGTAAGGACCTTTCCACTTGGAACGGAGTTTTCCAGGGAAGAGTTTGAGCTTGGAATCAAATAACCAAACCTTTTGATTGACACTAAAAGATTTACGTGAGATGTGAGTATCATGCCATTGCTTGATTTTGGCTTTATAAATCAAATCATTGGAATAAGACTTTGCTCGCAACTCTTCGAGCTCATTCAAATCCAAAAGCCTTTTCTTGCCAGCTTCATCATGATCCAAGTTACATTTTCGAATATCCCATTCAGACTTATGGTGAATCTCTACTGGGAGATGGCATGGTTTCCCATACACTATACGAAACGGGCTCATACCAAGAGGAGTTCGAAAAGCTGTACGATATGCCCATAGTGCGGTAGGAAGATGTTGAGACCAATCTTTCCGATTAGACCGGACTATCTTCATCAAAATGGTCTTTATTTCTCTGTTGGAAAGCTCAGCCATGCCATTCGACTGGGGATGGTATGGTGTAGCGACTCTATGTTCAACTCCATTATTATACAGGAGCCGTCGCACCGAGGCATTCAGAAAGTGGCTACCACCGTCACTAATGACTACCTTGGGTAAACCAAAGCGTGAGAATATGTCATTGAGGAACTTAGTGACAACTGCGCTGTCAGCAGCGCGGGTGGGAGTTGCCTCTACCCAGCGAGAGACGTAGTCTACTGCCAATAAGATGTACTGAAATCCCTGAGATACCGTGAAAGGGCCCATAAAATCTATTCCCCAAGCGTCAAAAACCTCGACCACATGCACAGGAGTAAGGGGCATCATATCTCGTCTAGACATTCCTCCAGTGGTCTGACAAACAGGGCATGTCTTCACAAAATTGTGGGCATCACGGAATAGGGTCGGCCAAAAGAAACCAGACTGTAAGATCTTAGCTGCAGTACGCTTTCCAGAGTGATGTCCTCCACACCCAAAGGTGTGGCAGTGGGTAAGGACACTAAGTATCTCAGACTCTGGAATACAACGTCTCCAAATGCAATCAGTCCCTTCCTTAAAAAGGATGGGGTCCTCCCAGTGGTACCAACGTGAATCAGATCGAAATTTTTCTTTCTTGGTCTTGGGCCAATGATCGGGAAGTCGAGAAGTGACAAGAAAATTCACCATATCAGCATACCAAGGTAACTGACTGATGGTGAGAATGGACTCATCAGGAAATTGGGCAGTGATAGGAGTGGGGGTGGCATCAATGAAAGACTCATATGATGGGAGAGAAGGAAGCCGAGATAGATGATCCGCCACCACATTTTTTACTCCTGGCTTATCTTTTATTTCAATATCAAATTCATGCAGGAGCAGGATCCATCTCAGAAGTCTCGGCTTAGAGTCTTTCTTTGTTAACAAGTACTTGAGGGCTGAATGATCAGAAAAAATGATAACATGAGCTCCTAACAAGTACGATCGAAATTTCTCCAAAGAGAAGACTACAGCCAGCAGTTCCTTTTCAGTAACAGTATAACTACGTTGGGCCTCATCCAATGTCTTGTTGGCATAGTGAATAGCAAATGGTTTGCCATCCTTCCTTTGTCCAAGAACCGCCCCTACTGCATATTCAGATGCATCACACATGATCTCAAAATCTAAAGTCCAATCGGGGGTTGTAAAATCAGGGCTTCAGTGATGGCCTGCTTCAAAATCTCAAAGGACCGAAGTGCTTCTTTAGACATCTCAAAATCACGGTCCTTTTCCAACAACTGAGTCAAGGGACGGGCGATTTTTGCAAAATCTAATATAAATCGTCGATAAAAGCCAACGTGCCCTAAGAAGGATCTGATTCCCTTGACGTTCGTAGGCGGAGGTAAGTGTGTAATGGTATCTACCTTGGATGGGTCAACCTCCATGCCTCTTTCTGACACAATGTGTCCCAGCACTATCCCTTGCTTAACCATAAAATGTGATTTCTCCCAAGACAACACCAGATTAACATCAATGCATTTCTTTAAAACCCTCTCCAAAAACTCTAGGGTCTCATCAAATGAGTCGCCGAAGACGGAAAAATCATCCATAAAAATTTCCATAAAATCCCCCACCATGTCTGAAAAAATAGCCATCATACATCTCTGGAATGTAGCTGGTGCGTTGCATAAGCCAAAAGGCATTCGCCGGAAGGCAAATGTCCCGAATGGACCTGTGAAGGTCGTCTTCTCTTGGTCCTCAGGAGCGACCGCGATCTGATTATAACCCGAATATCCATCAAGAAAACAAAAGTATTTCTTTCCTGCCAATCTTTCGACAATCTGGTCGATGAAAGGAAGAGGAAAGTGATCTTTTCGGGTTGCTTTATTCAACTTCCTGTAATCTACACATACCCGCCAAGATGTTGCAACACGGGTAAAGATATCCTCCCCTCGGTCATTCTGGACCACAGTGAGGCCAGCCTTCTTGGGAACCACATGAAGGGGGCTAACCCACTTACTATCTGAAATGGGGAAAACGATCCCTGCGCTCATCCATTTGCAGATTTCTGTCTTAACAACTTCTCGCAAATTTGGATTCAATCGTCTCTGAGGCTCTCGAGAAGTTTTGGCATCATCTTCTAGGAAGATCTGGTGTGTACAGTAAGAAGGGCTAATTCCTCTTAGATCAGAGATAGTCCATCCAATAGCCTTCGAATTTCTTTTAAGAACCTCAACGAGTCTAGATTCCTGTGTATCGTCTAAATGGGCATTGATTATCACAGGAAGTGTCTGATCTGAGCCAAGAAAGACATACTTTAGGTCCTTTGGGAGAGGTTTAAGTTCCACTTGGAAAGTAGTGCTGGGCTTATCAAACAAATTCGAGAAATCCAATTTTTCAGAAATGGGGTGATTAGAATACACAGCCTCTATGAGAGAGACAGGGGAAACAAGGGAAGAGGCATTAGGGATCAGGCACTGTAGTTCTCGAATCTCATCGGCCATGATCTCTATGCAATGCTTCACTAGGTCCATATCAAGTTTCTGATTAATCAATAGTGAGGCTAGTGAAGGGTCAACCTGGACCGACGGAGCCAATGGTGAAGGCTCATGGTGACCTGAGTGTGAAGATAACTGATTCTGTCTGTAATACTCCATCAAAGTAAACATATCAGCTACCTTCCTTGCAATGTCAGGAAGGTCACTATCAGAAAGGAATTGAGATAATGAATACCCCCCATAAGGGCTTATTATCTCAAAGGGTGGACTCATCATGGGCATGATCATAGACGAAAGAGCACACAACTCTGCATCTAAATCATCCCAAGCCATATCTAATTTGCAGAAAATCTCATCGTGAGAGATGGGAGTCGAGTCCAAACACTCAGACCAGTACTGTATGTTTTCTGCATGTCCAATTGTGTCAGCCAGAGAAATGGTGGCATCGAGTGGGTCAGATGCCACATGAGCAAGAACAATCTCAGTGTCCAAATAGGAACACTCCTCTATCCATCCACATTCATCATCTTCAGTCTCATGACCAGTGGGGACAACAAGATCGACAGGAACGATCTCGCCATTGACCTTGAATTCAACTTTTCCCAACTCAAAGTCGAAGTGGGCTTTGGCCGTAGAGAGAAAGGGACGACCCAAAATTATGGGTGTCTGGGCCAAGGTTTTAGTGGGGTCCATCTCCATAACTACAAAATCAACAGGGAACTGCTTCCCTTGGACCGTCACTATAACATCCTCCAAAAGTCCTTGCGGTCTCCTAACAGATCGATCTGCCATTTGTAAAATCATTGAGACCGGTTTTAGCTTTCCAAAATCAAATTGCCGCAAAATGGCAGCAGGGAGGAGGTTGATTGAGGCATCATTATCAAGGAGAGTTCACTCAAAGATCATATTACCAATGGTACATCGTACCAAAGGTTCCCCAGGGTCCTTCATCTTATGGGGGAGGAGTGAGGAGATGGCATTGGATGTAGATCTGGGAGTACATGCCGTTCCTCTTCTTGCTCATTATTTTTCTTCTTCTTAGATCGCCTCCGACGCGTGCACTTTTCTTTCAAAAATTTTGAGTAGGCGGGAACCTGCTCAAGCGCCTTCAGAAGAGGGATCTCAATCACAATATTGGAGAATAATTTCTCCAATTCTGGGTCAGTGGTGGATGATTTGGGTGCTTTCCGTAAGCGAAGGGCCTCCGGAAAGGGGACGGAGATGACAGTGGGTGAAGGGGATTGTGGAGAAGTTGAGACCACTTGAGGTGGAGTGGAAGTGGTCCTGCCAGATAAGGGGTGAAAGTCATTCTCTCCATCAGATTTCTCTTCATCACTTGTCTCGAAATTACAAGGTTGAGTTGTGGGTGTAGACATGGACGGAGATGAGTCAACCACTTTTTCCCTCGCCTGGTCAAGACTGCATGGGCAGACTCATTACTGAAATTACCAGGGGTCTTGAATGTCACAGGACCTTTTTGTGGATGATGTAAGGTCCCTTGGGAAGTGCCCGCTACAGAATTGGGATTCTGAAGGGCTTGTGGTGATAGCGTAGGCAAATAAGATCGGATATCTGCAAATTGCCTAGCATTCTCTTGATTATTCTTCTCCATATTATTCTTCAACTCTTGCATCATTTTCATGAGAGCACCAATGTCATTTGAAAGTGGTTGGTTGCTCACAGGAGAAGTTGGTTGTGTACTAGATGAGGCTGGAGCCTGTGGCAAGTACAACAGTTGTGCTTGTGGTGGTGGTTGCGGTGGTGCAGTGATGTATCGACCTTGTTGATTGACCTGGATAGGTTGTTGCGGGTTTGAAGTTCGCCATGCAAAATTTTGATGGCTACGCCATCCATGATTGTAAGTGGGTGGCACTGTGCTTCCTGAAGTCCCCGATCCCATGGCAACCGCATTGACATCAGGAGTAGGTTCTGTGACCCAAAATACCTGCTCTAGTTCTTGAACTTGGTCCAAATGTGTAGGAATGGCAAACATCCTACTGATATTCTGTGTCACTTCTTTGGTCATATTCCTACTCATGTCATCAACCTTCTTGTTAAGAATTTCTAAATTATCCAACTTTTGAGCAATGAGTTGGAGGTCAATCACCGTACTTTCCGATCGGGTTTTGGTATCTTCGATTTGCTCAACAGGTTTCTTATGGCGGCTATATTGATTAAGGGATGCCTTATTCAATGAAGTCTCTGCCATCTCCTCATATAGTTTCCACACAAATGTTTCTGATTTGAGGAGGAAACCACCTCCGCAAGTGCTATCCACAGGCACCTTAAAATTCTCATGCATGCCCTCATAAAAATCTGGACCAATTTCTATCTATCCATGTCATTATTTGGGCATTTACGTAATAGCTCCTGAAACCTATCCCAAGCCTCATGAAAAGACTCATTTGGGCGCATTGAAAAGGAGGAGATTGCGTAGCGGAGTGCATTAGCTTTTCCAATCGGGAAGTACTTCTTAAGGAAGGCTGAATTCAATGCAGCCCATGTGGTGATTGGTTTCCCATAGCTCCGGAGCCAATTTCTCGCCTTGTCCTTCAAGGAGAATGGGAATGCCTTAAGATACACAAGGTCTGGATTATTATTTTCAATATGCATGGTGTCACACACCGCAAGAAAGTCATGAATGTGTTGGTAAGGTTCCTCGGCACTCTCCCCATGAAACTTGGGAAGCAGAGAAACTATAGACGACTTTATATTGATCTGGCGTGCCGCTGCAGGCAACTGAATCCATGGAACTAAGATTTGTTGGGCAGGATTGTGTCTTTCCCCCATAGGTTGAGGGTTTTCCTCTTCATCCTCAACAATGCCTATTTGAGCTTCAATTCGAATTTGGCAATCATTGATTCTTTCAAGTTGGGCCATGATGATCGCCAAAGGGTCTGGATTTTCGCCTTGTTCAGCCATGATGGAAGATGAAGAAGATAAGGGAATAGAAGAGAATGATCTGAGTGATGTTGGAGAAGAGAGAGGTGAAGAAGTTAGAGATGTGGCAAGTGGAGAAATGTCAAGAGAAGAAAGGGAATGAGAAGAGTTGGGTCTTCTTCTCGTGAAGAAAGGATTTGAATTTAAAGGAACAACAAGAGAAGGATTGAGAGATCGTCTCCCTTGCATGCACCTCCTATTCTATGCAATCAAAACACAAAGCAAGGTCACTTTGATACGCACACTGGTGAAGCCCTTTGTGGCTTTATCTTTTCAATTTTAATCCTATAAACACGAAGTTGAACATCCAACGGTTACACTCGTCCTTCCCTCAGGTCATCCAATGTACCTTGATAGAGTCACAAAGCACACAGATGGGGTTTTTGGCTCTAGTGACCTTAAGGTGCGTCGTGCAACAAACAACCAAGTGTGCAATCCCACAAGTGCAAATACAAGTAATTACTTCAGACAATGGTGAGATTAATCAATTTTAACCTTATGTGACCACTTGATTAGAAAAATTGATTTTAATATCTACGTCCAATTGCTTTGAGTGATATTCAATCAAATCGAGTGAGGTGAATTTCCTTTTTTCTAAAAAAATGTTCTCAAGGGGGAGAAGACCACGAAGAATGATGCATGCAAGAAGGTTAGAATCGCGTACCTTTCGCCAGCAATCTACGTGCAAGAATGCAACGCGAAAATATAAACCTATTCTAAATGCTCCTAGCAGGCAACTTCTAAAGAACTCTTTTTTTGTGATTTTAAATTTTTCAAATTTTTAATTTTTGAAAATTGAGCACAAACAAATTACACTAAGGAAATTAAAGCTAATGCAATCTAATGCAATGCAGAAACCTAGTAAAATTATTACAATAATAAGAGTCCAGTCTCTAGGCCACAATTTGGCCCGAAATGAATATAAAACAAAAACTGCTAAACTAAAGAGGATGAATCTCTCAGATGGGAATTAAACGAGCTCCTCGTCCACGGGTTTGCTTCTTCCTTCGCCTCACCGGCTCGAGATTCGAGTTGAGAGAAGAATCTCCCGAGCGTCCCGCGTAACAGAATGTGCACGGTCACCTACGAAAAGAGCAAGCCAATCAACCGGAACAAGATGCTAACATGTGATACAACAAATATGCATAGATAAAGTGAATCAATCAAAAATTCAAGCCGTGTCCCCGGCAATGGCGCCAAATGATTAACGGGTTTCTTAGCGGTTTTAGAGGGAAAAATTAAGTGATTTTAGTGTCATTGCAACCGCAATTCAACCAATTAAAGCATTAATCTTAAATGATATTTTTTAACTTGTACGATGGTAAGCACAAGGTCGATCCACAGAGACACGGATAACTTTCAAAGATTAATTCACGACATGAATCGATGCATAAAATCAAATATCCATTTCTTACAATTTTCATTAATTACCCAATTTTATTTTTTTAAAACGCGGTGGATTTTTTTTTCTTATGCAAACACGTGCTCATATGTGTAATAACAAATTTCTATAGTGGTTCAATAAACTTTAAACACAATGTGATGTGTGCACGAGTGAGAAGTAAGTTGAATAGAAATGGAGTTTCTTTTTCCCTTTTTAACAAAGCATGAATACTTGCATGGAATTAAATGAAGTCCAACAATTATGCAAACTCTTGCCACGTAGGATATCAAAGAAGCATGCAAAAAGTTTTTCCAAACATAATCTAAATGCAAAGCAAACTGCAGAATGAGAAGAAAACAAGGAACCAAGTGAGACGTTTCACCATGGCTAGCTTACTGCCTCCTCGAATATGCTTGATGCCGGCGACTACTATTGGTTTCCCGCCACGACGCTCATCAGAATACACCATGCTGTCACCACAGTGACACGAGAGCTGCTACAACGAGTCGTGAAAAGTGACGTCGGCGTACAATAGCTGAATGTGTGGCGATGTCGCTACGCTAGGAGAAGAACTTGGGAGTTCTCTACTCCGTCTCCTGCGAGAGCTCGCTCACGGCTCGGTCGTCTCTACCTCAACCTCGATCAATCCTCCTGTCCGAGTATGATATTGCGTCGCCGGAATTCCTGTGAAAGTGAAGGAGAGAAGTCAGGGAATGGACCCGGAAAAAGAGCACAAACTATCATACATATAGAATAAGGATGTTGCGGTTGATTTTAATACCGCAACTACCACTATGTGCGTGAGTGCGATAGAAAGGGGAGTGGGGTGGAAGACGGTTTCTACGCACGATTGAAGTGGGGAATAGCGGTTCTGGATTCCACACGTAGCATTGGATTTTAGGAGAACGTGTAGTGCATGGAATATATACATGGGATTAAATGGAATCCATTGAAATGAAAACATGGAATATGAAATCACGTGGGTGTGAGTTTGTGTGGAGAGGAGAGTTGCACATGACTCTACCATGTTATTAAAATGAAAGAAAAAGAATGAGGGCACTATCCATATCATTTGGATTTAAACAAGTTTATTAATATACATAAAAGAAAACAATATAAAGGAACCCATTAGAACACAATGGTTTGATAATTTTGAGTTTTCTTTTTGAATGTTAATGTCTTACGTATATTAAATAAAAATATCAAACAAGCACACGTGTAAGACATTTTATCGAATTATAAGTACGGAATTCAGTTGATTTGACTTATCTTAGCATGAGGAGATTGGGTCTCATCAATGACCCGAAACCCCGAGACCTAGGCATCTTGATAAATAGGTCGACAAAGAATAAAGTAGGGGGAGATAAGGTCAAAAAATACAGTATAAAGACCTATACCTTTTATTCTTTCTTTATTCATTTTGGGACCTATTTTTGGTTCCACTTTTTATACATCAAATAAAGAAACTTTGTACATGAAAGTTATAGATAATTTAAGAAAGAAAAATACAAAATTGATTTCACTGAAAAATAATGTAAAGATAAAAAGTTATGGCTTGAATAAAAATCCAGAATCCCAACTTCCCAAACCCGTATCTCACAAACGACAACTCCAAATGCATCAAAATCACCTTTAATTGTATATAGAATAAAATAAGCTATTTAATGGCGGTGGTTTCGCATTTGGCGGAGCTACGGTTTGAAAGTTGAGTTTTGGACCCTCATTGTATACTTGTACAGATTAAAATATTCAATTTATTATTTTATTATTATTTTTATAATTTTATATTTTTATAATCTTGTAAATATTACTTATAATATATATGTGCATTAAAATCAGAATAAAAATTCAAAGAAAACTCAAAATAAAAATAAACATACATAGATCATACAGGTATTATACCTATACGTATACCTATACCATACATACTTCTATTTTATTAAATATACAAAATATATCAGAAAATTAAAATAAAAATATATTTGTGTATATAAAAGCATTTTATAATTTTATAAAATAAGAAATAAAAATAAATAACATTAAAATACACAGAATAAAAATAAAGACTAAACTACATAGGTAATATACCAATATAGGGCTAAAAAGTAAACTTGTAAAAATAAGCCTCATAAAAATAATTAAAAATCACCATAAAATTATTTAGAAAATAAGAAACATTTTTCATTTTATAACCTAAAATTAATAAAATCTTTTTCTATTTTTAATCGATTTTACAAATCATTTCCAGTGGGTTTTTCCTGGTTGGTCCTCGTGGACCAACCAGGAGGCGCCACCAGTTGACCCCGGTCAACTGGTCGCCTTCCCCACCTACCCCCTGTCAGTGGCTTGGTTTTTGAGCCATTTTCTTGATTTTTTCCCAGCCAATCCTTTCACCATTTCGCCTCGCACCCTTCTGCAATCTTCTTCCCCTACCAACCACCTTGCCCGCCTTGCGATTACCTTGGAGATTGCATCACTGAGACGCTCTAGAATCGTTGATCTTCGAGCCCCTGCAGCTCGAGGTCAAACCAAATAAAGAGAACCCCCAACCTTCAGTTTGAATTTGGATTCCCTTCGGTTCACCCCTCGCACCTATCTCGTGCTCCAGAGCTTCCTGGAGGTGACAGCTCCGACGAGAGCTCTTCAGCCGAGGCTTCAAAGGTCGGAGGCGTCTCCCACACCTCCCGCAACTCCGGCGGTCGAGGTTCGACATTTCCTCTAGTTCCGGCCATTGAGGGCCTTCCCCCATTTATTTCTTTCATGCATTAAGTTCCTGTTAGTCTTAGGATGAAAAGCCCCCAAAAAAATTAGAGTTCCATCGCTTATCTCGCTCGATTCATTCACTTGGCCGGAGCGCACCTCCGGTCGTTCATCGCCACCTCGTATCACGCATCCCCACGCCCATCCAGAGGTCCGGGCAGTTTGCCCTGGACCTCTTGACTCTTTTTACAGGTCAACGCACGCCCAAGCGTGCCTGGAGACGAGTTTTGAAGCTCGTCATAGCTTTCGAAGCCCCGTAGCTCCGCCAGCTACCCGCGAGCACCACAGCCATCGCCGTGGGTTTTTGACGACTCCAGGAGGAAGAGGAAGACCTCAGGACGCTCCACGTCCATTTTGAAGCCGTACCATCACCTGAGGACGAATATCTGGGACAGAGGAGTTCGCCTTCGTCGGCGTTCTTCCCTGTTCTTGCTCATCATCTCCCAGCCGTCGGATCTTGGAGCACCTCCAGGTTGAACAGCACCCGTTGGATTGAGCATCATCTCCACCGTCAGATCGTCCTCAAGCGATCTAATCTCCGCCATCCAAGCGAAGCGTCATCAACCGTCATATCAACGCCACGTGTTTAAGTGAAGACCCGCAGCCGTTGGATCGCGCGCCGAGGGTATTTTGCACCTTAACCCCTGCGCATTTTGTATTTACTTTTTAGTACCGAAACCTTCGTCTGCAGCGTAAACATTTTGTATTATTTGCATGTAAGCCCTGCACATTTATTTTATTTGCACTTAGGTCCTGCGCCACGTCACCTCACGTGCCTGTGCGCGTGAGGGGGTGGGCTTTTTGTAAGGACCCCTCCTGGGGTTCATTTATTTCAGTTTAGTCCCAAGATTTTGTAACGTAGTGTAGAAGTTTGGGATATTTTGCATAGTAGCCCCGGAGATTTTTGGATATTGCGTTTAGGTCCCTACCAGACGCGTGTATAGCACGTGCTTGGTTTGGACATTTTGTACTGAGACCCCTCCGGATTTTGTAATTTGTTTTTAGTCCAGTAAATGCAAGTTTTAGTTCAAAATTTTGTGAAGAATTGCATGCGTGCCCCTGGTTGTTCGTTTATTTGCATATATACCCTTGCCAGGCCTGTTTAATGTTTGTATGCTTGTTTTAATTAATTAGATCATCATTTTAATTCCAAAAATTTTCAAAAATTGAACTTAAGCTACTGTGTGCTTGTATTTTAACGCCCTATTTTTAGTTTTTGATTTTATCTTATTTTTATATTTATTAAAAAATCAAAAACTCCCCATTTTAGTACTGTCTAGTTTAGAAAATGCCAAAAAAATATTAAAATACCTCGAAAAATTCCAAAAAAAATCCCTAGTGTGTATTTTATCCTATTTTAGTGTCAATCCAAAAATCACTAAAAATCTCAAAAGAAAAACACTAAAAATTCAAAAAGACTCAAAAACTTCAAAAAAATCTATAAAATCCTAGAAAACTCCAAAAATTATAAACTCGGTTCCTGTTTCTTCTATATTTTATTACCTTTCTTTGAAAAATAGTGTGGAAAAATTTTGTGGCTGTTTGCTATTTTTAATTTCCATTTTTGCCCCCAGCCAGTAGCTTCTTCACTGTTTTCCTTTATTTCAGCATTTAAAAATACCAAAAACATTTGGAAAAATACCCAAAAATCACAAAAAAGTAAAAAATTATAAAAAATACCAAAAAGATTTTATTTCTAAATTTTGGCTATTTTTGTGCATTTTTATAAATATATTCTCACCTCTTTTATTACATTGCTTATATTTTCCAATATTGAAAAAGAAATTAAAAAAATATAAAATATAAAATACAAAAATCAGAAAAATTAAAAATCAAAATACAAAATTAAAAATTAAATAAAAAATTAATTAAAAATTAAAAACCCACAAAAAGTTCTTTGCTTGCTTGCTTAGTGTAGACACCACACTTTCACACACACACACACCTTTTTGAATTACCATGTTTGCTCCCTGTGTTCGAACTCTCTGCATACTTGCTTGCTATACATTTTGTGCAGAGTTAAAAATAAATTTTAACTCCACATTTATTTCTATTTCTTTGATCTATAGTGTGGGTTAATTGTTGATTTTAGTCCAGGATTCATTGTGAGTCGTCACAGCGACGGTTGTCTCCGCCTTGTGTGAGATACCATTTTAGACTCCGTGAATTCCTGCTAAATCAGTAGCATTCTGAAAAATCTTCTGTTGTTCGGGAGTGGTCGTGAGAGGTATAGTACTATAGAGTTTCTCAAACATCCCCCGTAGGGATGTATACAAGGAATGTAGTGGCCGTCCATTCTGCTTCATAGTAAATATATCATGTTGGAGCTATAACATCTTCGTCTCATTTTGCACCTGCGAATAAGTGGTCGTCAGTATGTCCCACATCGCCTTAACGGTGGGCTGGTGGAGAACATCATTGGAAATCTCCATCGATAATGCGCCTGAGAGCTAGACCATATGAATCATCAGCCTCCTAGGAGGCATAGATTCTAGTCTTCACTGTCGGTTCTTCCTCGGTAAGAATGTGCTTCTTACAGTTAGAATTTATGAGTCTCATGAATTGCATTGCCCAGAGCTCATAATTCATCCCATCCATCTTGACTATTGGCACGGGACCTTTGAACGCGTCTATGGAGGGTATATCGACTTTGTTTTCTGACATATCGACGGGGATGAAGAACTAGGATCCGTAGATCAACGGAGAAGTGTCTACATAAACTGTATAGGATTTGAGTGCATATGTAGACGTTATGCACCCAAATCCATGGAGGGAAAGCCCCGGCGGAAGAGTAGGCACCGGAAGTGGAGAGGGCCCGGTGATAGAGGGCCCCGGCTTGGGAGGAGGGTTCGGCGGTGAAGGGCGGCATCGAGGAGGAGGGGCAGTGAGGAGGAGGGGTGGCGGGGGCGGGGGTGCCGAGGAGGAGGGGCATCGAGGAGGAGGGGGCGGGGGCGGCGGTGCCGAGAAGGAGGGGGGTGGTGGAAAGGGTTAGGGTTTTAGGGTTAGGGTTTTGGCTCTGATACCATATTTGTGGAAAAGAGTAATATGTTTATTCCATAGAACCCTAGGCTCTCTTATATAGAGAGGACTCATGGGTAAATTACATAAGAGGTTATCAAGGAAATAAAAATAGATTAAATGATACACATACAACATAATTATCTCTACATAGACAGTAGATAAGAATCAAAAGCTACTTTTTATTTTCAAAGATATTACAATATCAATCTAACAAAATTCAAAAAGTATCTAGCAATTTAATTCATTTCAAGCCCAAATTTACTATTATTCCAAATTTCTAGAGCCAAAAGTTCTTTGTCAACAAGAACACAATATTTTCAAGATATAACTTAAATCGATAGATCCACGATTTTTGAAGGGATAACTATATGGATTAAATGGGGTTGCCCCCTATGGGGAGCTAACTTGGCCCCCCCGCCCTATTTTCCCCCTTTTTTATTTTTTTGAAAATTTCCGTAGAATTTCATCACTATATCCCTATATTATGTCATTAAAACTTCGTGCAAAACAAAGACTCCTACGGCCTCCATCCAGACAACCATTTTTAATGGTAACAAAATTGCTAAAATCGACCCCGTCTGGATGGAGGTCGTAGGAATCTCTGTTTCGCACGAAATTTTAATGACATATATAGGGATATATATTTATGAAATATACGAAGAAATTTTCAAAAAAATAAAAAAAATAAGAAAAATAGGACGGAGGGAGCCAAGTTAGCTCCCCTACGGGGGAAGCCCGATTTAACCCTAACTATATTCAAAATAAAAGTAAAATTAAAAAAAATACATACCCAAAATAGCTCTAAAATAATACCACAATAATTGAAACTGAAAAGCACGATGTTAGGTTTCAAATAAAATTTAAAGCATCATAAAATGTTCACTAGTTCAAAAGATATTAACGTCTAAACCCAAGAATATGTCTACATTTTCCAAATAAAATTGAGCTTAAATCTTTGCTTAAGGCGTTATATGCAAAATAAAACTCTCAAAGGTGTATGGCTGTAAAATGTCCTGGATGCACTTGTCGCATTGCGGCAGAAGTAGGCTTCACCGGTGGGGGCATCTGTTGTAAATATCCAAAGCTCAGATGGTGTATCTGCAAATAACCCGATCACGCACGCAACGCATGTGACTCTTATCTTCTTCCCCAGCTTAAACGCTCCAGAATATGCATGATTGTGTTGGTGTCATGAGCATCACATGGCGGCGCCCCTTGACATTGGATGCGATCTTTATCTGACGGGATCGACGGTTGGGGTCCCTTGATCTTCAATGGCTCATATCAGAGGACGGGAAGGTGATCGATGGCAACTGTAGGTCAGACTCCCCTTCTTCTTCCTTGTCTCACGTGACTCGATGACGATGTGAGGGGCATTAATGCCTTCAGTGTAGCTGCTTCAGATAGGGGTCCCGATCCCACTAGTTTGACAACTCAAAGTTGCTCTTCTTCTTTATCCTGGGATGGATTGATCAAAGGTTCTCGATGGTTCTGATTCAAGTGGGAGGGGCTGCTCTGCTGCTTCTCCTTATGGCTCCCCTCTCTTCGTTTCTCTCTGATGCACTACCCAACTATGGGCTAGAAGCTCCCGATGGGGCTCTGGTTTCCGATGATTGCTCCCAAATGGAGCTTTGATGGCTTCAGCTACTGCCGGAGCCTTATCAACTCAGGCTAGGCCATCCTGCAAAGAAGGCTATGCTCGAGTATCCAAAAGCTTCGTTGTCGGTTTATGAACTCAACTCAGATAACAATGGGGAGAAGTGGAAACTGCGACCGGCCGGTGTCCTCACGCGACAGCAAGAGGACACTAGGTCCCTTTGGTGGACCATGTTGCACCAAAGTCTTACTTGGGGAAGAAGATCCCGTGCTGTTGAGACTTGAGGGGATTGCAGCAGAGGTGTTGTAATCTCCTTTATTTTTTTGTGATTTAAATTTCAAAATCCAACCGTATAGATTGAATGTTAGATCAATTTCCTATATATTCTTCAAATTTCATTTAGTTCCGAGATTATTTGCTGTTTTATCTTAATGGTCAAACAATTTGTCAAGATGTAAGCAACTTAAACTCCATTTAAAAAACCGAATTTTCAACCATTAAGATAAAATAGCAAATAACCTCGGAATTAAGCGAAATTTGGAGGATATGTAGAGCATTATCTAAGATTTAATCTATAAAGTTGGATTTTGAAATCTAAATCATAAAAAAAATAAAGTGAATTACAACACCTCTACTGCAATCCCCTCTACAGCAGAGGATCTTCTTCCCTTACTTGGGTGTCTAGATATATTTGTGGGATTTTTACACCTATAATCCCGAGTAATTTCATATTTACGTACGTAACTTGAGTAATCTTGAAATACATGAGAAATCTTAGATAATGGTTAACTCTCACACTATAACCATGAGTTAGGTGTCGTTGGCCTTTGGGGGACGACCATTTAGGTAGATGAAAATGTACTTGTTTTTGTTGGTCAGTGGAATGGAATGGATCTTGGACCCTCCCCCCCCCCCTTCCAATAGCGGGAAATAATAGTCGGTGTTGGTCTTCCACCCCATGGATGGTCTTATATATTGAAAGGAGGAGACCACCATGAACCCGAACAAAATTTAGGGAATTGATACCACGGATAAATACACAAACAAATTGTATTTTCATGTTATGCAAAAGGTGCAAATCATGTATATATTTTAGGTACATTATATTTTTTGGATGCTACATATTGTCTTATATTACATATATTCACCAATGTGATAGAAAATGCGGTCAGAGTCCCTTGAGTCGCCATCCGACATGTGTTTCTTTTGTGGCGTCAAGGCTATTCTGAAGACCTTCGAGAAGCCATGGACCAAAGGAGCTAGATTCTTCAAATGTCACTTCAAAACTTGCGATATTTTAGTGGATGGATCAGCCATCAAGTCGTCATGCATCCGGAAAAAAATGAAAGAAAATTTTGTTAACAATCGAAATACGACAACAGTGTCCAAGAAAATGCCAGTTCTTGGAGAGTGTATTAATGATTTACTGTCTACCTTGAGAGCAATAGCATTACGTTTGAAAGCAATAATGCTTTGTTTGATATCCATTGCTGCATTAATGATGTATACACAATTTTGAAATAAAAGATATGGTGTACCTTGAAGTACTGGAAACAATTATGTTTAACTTTCATAATGCACGTAATATTTTTATTCCAACATACTTGTAACACATATATAACTGGAAACCATCATCTTTTCAATGAAATAATGTTCATGTTACAAACACAAAAAAAGTCATCATGTTGCGATTAATTTCCAACACACTAGTAACATACTGAAATTACTGGAAACCACCATGTGCGTGAAATACTATTCATGTTACAAATACAAAAATCAGCATGTCGTGATTATCTTGCTAATACATCCATAAACAAAATAACTTGATCATGTCAGTAATCATACACATGAGTATTGACTGACGTTAAAGCATCGTAAAAAAATGAAGCACTCGCAAGCGCTCCAAATCGTAAAAAATCATAAAATCTTCAATCTCCGCCTTTTCCCACAATGATAAACACGAATACCATTCAACAACCACAACTCAATCACAAAAAATGATGAAATCCCTTCAATTAGGATATCTTTTTCTGCTCCATTATCACCATGGGGACATGACTCTGTCTAAGCATGGGGGGTGCATCGCATTTCATGCATTTTTTTAAATCTTTTTTTCCTTTTTTCCATGCATTCTATTTTGTTTTACATTGATTTAAAAAACTCAAAAATATTTTTTTATTTTATTGTATTTTTGTTCAATTTTTTCATATTTTCAAATGGAAACTTTGCATCATTTTTTGCATGTTACAAAAATACCAAAAACAGTTGTATATATCCAGTTTTTCACAAAAAAATGCAAAAATTCCTTAAAAAATCTTTCAAAAAATAATTTTTTTCAAAAAACCAAAAATATTTTCCCTAATTTCTCCTAACTTTTTGGGATTTTTAGTCTGATTTTTAAAAGTTTTGGACTTAGACTAAGAAGATCTTAATCCACTTTATTTCGGAGGATTTCTGTAGGTTTGAGTATTCTGATTCTTCATGTTTATTTTAGACTTAATTCTTCGAGCTACACTAATTTTATGCGGTGACCAAAATTTATGTCTAAATAGATCATCTTAACACCTTTAGCACTCTTTTACTCTTGATTGATTATTGAACAAATTGTACATTACACCTTAGTTCAATTTAGTTTGTGTGTGTAAGGGATTGTTTCGATCTCTAGTAAGGGAAGGGAGTGGCTTTGAAGGGATTGTTTCGATCTCTAGTAAGGGAAGGGAGTGGCTTTGAATCTCGAGAAAGCAAAATTCAATGATTTAAGTTCAGGAACCATTTATTTTCTATAAGTTTAGGTTTGTCAGCAGACTTGCCATATACATGTATTTGAAAGTCGCATTTTATACATGTACACTCTTGATACCCAATACCACAAAATCCTATCAAAAAGAAGGCATAATATGGGATGTCTGCTCCAAAAATACAAATGCAAAGCAATGATCTATCGAAGAAAAATCTACTCAAATAACCTAACTCTACCAAATAAGCCAAGTAGCAGACCAATATTATTACAAGCTTAAAAGAGGCCAAAGAGGCCAAGGGTTATGCTCTGCAAAAAGAAGAAAAAAACAAAGAGCAATGGACCAAAGTTGTCTACGAAAACCCCCCCAAAAACCAAGTTCTCTACAATTTGCACCCATTTTCTTTTGTTGATATATTCAGGTGAAATGAGAATAAGCCTATACTCAGAGAGAATAGAGGATTTAGATTTTGTGTATCTCCTAGTACCATGCTTAAGATTGTACGGTATACTTGAATCGCAAGTTGGGAAGAGTTATAACTTCCACACACAGTTCAAATTCAACTCAAGGTTAAAGAGAATATTTGTTGATCGGGATGATCTGGGTCGACCTAAGGATGGAACCAACTAAAGTTGTTGGAATCGAAGGTTGTCGAATTGAATACTTGAATCTAAGGGGAGTCTAAACACATTATTAATCTAAAGGTCGACTCGGTCTTTGTTTGTTATTTGTTTATACTTGTCTTAAAAATTTATGACTTTGTGGGTGTGTCTGCTGCAAACCCTCTTTGAACATTCTCTAATTGTTTTCTCTTTCTCTTTGCATCTCATCATTTTTCTCGGGACTAGCAAAAGGTAAGTATGGGGGTATGATGAATCTGCGATTTATCATGTATTTATACCTTTCGTTGAGCAAAAATCATGTGTAATTAGTTATATTTTTATTGATTTAACGCTTAATTTTCATTTCATGATTGTCATGTTCATTGCATTCAAAATTATCAAAAAAATTGCATATTATTCATTATAAAAGAAATTAAAAATAAAAAAATAATATTCCATCATCATCATCATTATTATTTAAAACACGGGCTCCAAGATCATGTCAAAATCTAACAAATTAATTATTTTTTCCAGGTCCAGCTTAGAAGAGGGCAAAGGAGGAATTCAGCCCCTCCCTCTTATTTTGCAAAAAAAATATGCGATGCGACAAAATAGCTGATGTCATGCCGACGTCACCATTTCAAAAAAGAAAAATAAAAAGGGGGGTGTTGATATCATGATGAGGTCATCCCCCTCCTTCAACCTCCAGTCGCACGTGCCCCTCTGCCTCCTCCTTCGTGCAGCCGCCACAAGTGATCTGCCTTCCCTTAGCATAACCGTCGCGGAGGTGCTAGCCTCGAACACAATGCCACCGCCTCCGCTCCTTCTTCTCCCGCGCCTCCTCTATAAAGGGAGGAGGAGCTCTCCATCGCCAAAGAGGACTCATCACCCGATCGAAGGCTGCCATATCCTCCGCTACTCCACCGCTCTCGGCCGCCCCTCGACCGCCTCGTCTCACCTCTCTGTTGCCCCTTTCTCTGCCACACAAGGCCAGACACGGGCCTTTTTGCAATACTTTTATTTTTCTGTATTTTCTTAGTTTGTTGGACCTAAGCATAATTTTATGAAACTGTGATCCAGTTTTTGTAATTTCTCCAATTTTGCTTATTTTATTCTGTTACATTTGAAAATCTATCTTTCAAGTTCTGCTTAAATTTATTTTAGTCCTTCAAGGCCTTTCTGTAATTTTGAAAAATCTCATTATCATTCTCTATAATTTTACATCAACTATTTCTTCATTAATTAACTTTCATTTCCATCTAGAAAGTTTTTCTAATTACAATCGTACCCTTAACTTTTCTGAAAACACATTTTTACCCCCGCGTCTTTGAAAAATCACTAAAAATAGCCAGAAACACCAAAAAATCCACCCAAAATCCTACAGGATCCTGGAAACATTTGCAATGTATTGGAACTATTTTCATTGTATTGAGTTTTATGAATTCGATGAAAAACTAAGAGTTCATCTTGCCTTTTGTCAATTTCAAAACATGTCTCTTTCCAAATCTTGTGTTATATTCATCATGTCCCTGTGTGCGACCCTTGAACTTGTCGTTGTGCTCCTTAGGAGTTATTTTTGCTTGTTCATTGTTTATTTATCTGAGAATGTCAAGAGTTGTGTGTGTTCACAACGACAACTAAAATCCACATCTTAGCACACTATTTTTCACATGTTCAAAATTCAATGATTTTTGGGCACAATATAGAAAATACTAAAATCTACCTAATGTTAAGTTTTGAGAATTTTTGGAGCTATAATTAATTTAATAGCAATTTTAGATCACGCGGTGGGTAAAATATACAATTTTCCACTAGATTAATTATATTGAATCAATCATAATCCACAAAAAATCAATCAAACATCCATCTGATAAAGAATAATTTGTTCTACAAAATGTAATTTTTTAAATGATAAAATGATGAAAAATTACATGCAAATTGACATGCAAAGATAGGGTTCTAAATGCAATGACAAAATAAAATAATAAAAACAAAAAGCAGTGACTATGCAATTACCAAAACCTTGTGGAGGGGGGAATGCTATTTTTGCAAGAGGTCATGTATGCCTCGCGTGCCTCCTGGAAGGCAGTACTTTTGTGGAATTTGCAGAAGATGTAGGGTTGCTCTGCAAATTTTCCCTAGGGCATGTGACTTGCATGTGCCCTAGCTGAAGAAGGGTGTTGGACATGCGAGCCCACGTCGAGCCATTATGCAATAAATGTTATTGTAAATATCATTCCCTGACCTGAAATGAAGTATGACTAATTTGCATAATATGTTCATTAGTACAATTAGGGTTATGTACCATGGCCATCTTGATGATCATACAGTTGTTGATTCAATTATCGAATCATAGAGGTTGGTGCTTAGCTGAATATCTAAAGAGATAGATTGAGGAGTCATCAAGCACCGTCAAATGATTATTAAGAGATGATCTCCAGCCTGAGAAGGAGATGGAAATCCTTTCTATAAAGGCTGATATCTAATCGACCTCTTGATGCAGGTCCTCTGCAAAGGAATAGAGATTCAGAGGAGTTAGATAAGTTAGGTCAAAGAGTTGACTTAGCTAGATCGAGATAACCAAAGACCTATATTATATGGTGTCACGATATAGGCACACATCCTCTGACCGGAGATAGATGTGTTACTATATGTCTGAGTATGTACATTTGGCAGACCAATAGGTTGACCTAACCAAGGTCTATACACCAGCGCGCTGGTGTGCATGCAAGGGCATATGAGTAATACGATCTCTCAAAGTGATCATATAGGTTTAGTTACTGAATCGGAAGGCATGAGCTCACTCATGAGATATTGGGAAGAATCACATTTTGTGCACGGACCTCTCGCTTTGGAAGCTTGATTGAATTTGTAGGTTTGATATATGTTGGAGCATAAGTTGTAAGCGCCTATTGTGTTGTAGCAGGGTAAATGGATCCTGGAGGAGATCCATTTACCCCATCCAGTGTTTAGTCCCACATCGTCCAGTGGTGGGACTTAGAGGCTCTGGAGAGGCTATATAAGGAGCCCCAGACCTCCTGTACTTATTGAGAAAGTGCAATGCATAGTATGCCCCTTTGAGGGCTTCTCCCGTGGTTTCATCCCGCTCCTCACGGAGTAGGGTTCCACGTAAAATCCCGCGTTCTTTCTTGTTCTTTAGTCTTTTATTCCATGTCCGCTTCCGCTTCCGATTTTCTAACATGGTATCAGAGCAGGTCGATTCTCGAGGAGTTTTATATCATATTTTTTTCTCTCTCTAAGATTCGATCGATTCTCGAAGAGTTATGTTCATTATTTGTTCGAGATATTTTTATGCATCTGCTGCTCGAAGATCTTATCAGTTCAAGAGTCGATCCTTTGCTGATCTTCAAAGCTCTAGGGTTTCATTCTGAAACCATATCATCAAGGCTTCAGATCTGTATCTTCCAGCGACACTCGATGCAAGGTCAAACCTCCCAGAATCTCTATGTTCTGGCAAAAGGCAGCCCCAAGTTCCATCAGTGTGCACAACCTCAATCACACGTCATCAATATCCAGGTATCAGAGCCCATGCGGTATCGTGCCCCAGCAGCCTCAAGCGGGGGCTGTTCTCCAGTTCTCGCTCCAGGAGGAGCCCCACCCGCAGGCGGTGACCCTGCGATGGCCACCTCCCACCAGGCGCGTGTAGGCGGTGCCCCCTATTTGCAGATCAAAGGGCGCTGCCTTCATTGCCAGGCGATTCCGCCTTATATTTCCAGATCGGTCCAGCCGCAGACGATAGCCCAACCCTCTGAGGCTCGCCCTTTGAGGTGCTCCTTCTCCAGATCTCTTGGCGGCGCACCTCTGTCGCAGCCAGCCGTAGAGTCGCTCCAGCCATAGAGCGCCGCCTCAATGTATGTATATTCGCGCTCCTGCAGTGGTACCTCATCTCGCAAAGCGGTGCAATATCGTGTTCCAGGCAGCCACGCCATCCCCGGCGACCCCCCTTTTCCTCTTGAACGCGCAGGCGGCGCAGGCGGCATGCGATGGGAAGAGAGCCCCGTCTGGGGCGGTAAGGTATCCAAGAGAGGTCCCCACGATTGGAAACCCTAACAGGGCCCCCGTGAATTAAAAAAAAATGTGCGTACGGGGATAGGAAAACGTGGGCTCTAATTGTGAAAAGGGCTGATGGCCCTCTTAAAATTAAATCTGTTAAAAAAATGAGAGGAGGGGCGTCCCGTAAAAAAAAGGTGAAAGGGGCAAAGCTTATGTTAGGCATGTTTGTTAAAAAAAATTGTGTTGAAAAGAGGCGCGTACACTACAAAAGCCGTACGTAATTTCAAAAAAAAAGAGAGAGAAGAATGAAAAGCCGAAAAAAAAATGATGATTGGAACGGCTTAAAAATGTGAAGAAAAGCCGCAAGTTTTTCATATTCTACCCCCTATTTATCTTGTCTTCTCCCAACTGTCGATGTCTTCATTCCGACCAGTATGGGAGAAAGGGGGAGTATATGTAGAGTCACGGGTCTATTCAGATGCTCCAGATGTCAGATCTTCATATTCCAGGCCAGTGCACGTTGTTCAGACTCTACAGATCCAGTTTCAGACTCGACACCAGATATTTCCGAGTCCCAAGTTGTTGCGCAGATTCAGACTCGACATTCGGATTGGTCAGAGTCAAGTTCGAGGCACTCCAAGATGAGAGGCCTAGTTTCGAGATCTCCAGAGAGAGACTCCAATTTCAGACACACACGAGTGTGCGGTCATTGTCAGATGAGCATAAGTTGCCATCTTTTGTCAGAGGTCCCCATCATTCTTCTTGTTGTTCGGCCAGAGCTTTCATGTGAACCATAGGGACTCCAGAGCAGAGGACCATTCCCTTGAGGGCAAGGGTTTTCATGTGGTATCATAGGTACACCAGAGCAGTGCACCATTCTCTGAGCCAGATGGGAGAGACCCAGTTCTCCGACGAGGAGACTTCAGACGCAAGTTCAGACTCGATGGTCAGGTTAGAGTCTTCAGTTGACTCACACTCCAGCCCGTTCGTCCTCCTCACCTGCACGGCATGAGAAGCAACGTCCTCGACTGCAGCAATGTGCGTGTTGGGTTGATATTGTCCGTAGTGTCTTGTAGCGTTGAGTTGAGTTTCTGTCTGTTTATCCAAGCTGAGCATTGCATGCTCCAGCTTGAGGGGGAGTATTGGAGCATAAGTTGTAAGCGCCTATTGTGTTGTAGCAGGGTAAATGGATCCTGGAGGAGATCCATTTACCCCATCCAGTGTTTAGTCCCACATCGTCCAGTGGTGGGACTTGGAGGCTCTGGAGAGGCTATATAAGGAGCCCCAGACCTCCTGTACTTATTGAGAAAGTGCAATGCATAGTATGCCCCTTTGAGGGCTTCTCCCGTGGTTTCATCCCGCTCCTTACGGAGTAGGGTTCCAAGTAAAATCCCACGTTCTTTCTTGTTCTTTAGTATTTTATTCCATGTTCGCTTCCGCTTCCGATTTTCTAACAATATATGCTTTTGGAAAGTATATGATCAACACCTAGGTATGATATATGCTTTGGAAAGTATGTGATCGATACCGACTCCCAATAAGTGAAAAACTTAATGATAAATCCCTGAAGTAGACAATGTAAAATTGATCTAATACTTCGGGTTTATTCTAAGTCTTCCAGTATGCAGGATGTATAAGTATTAGGAATACCTGAGGGTAATGTGATCATAAACGATTGTATAACTATGACCTTCTATTCCTAGGGAGTGATGAAACGGGTCTGGATTTTAGTGACTCCTCTCAGTAGAGAAGTGATCTGATCTTAATCCAAATGTTGGACATTGATATGAATGTGATTCAGATGTAATGAGAAGATTAGATTTATGGTCTTGATTTAATCAAACTTATATGAGAGGTCCGCAGGATCTGGATTCGAGATGTGATCTCAATATCCAAGTCACTATATGTGGAACAATACAATCGTCATGTCTTTATCTCCAAGTATTCGCAGAGAAAGCTCGTTATCCTTGAAAGAGTTCATGGATAATTTCATTGTTGATATATGTATCCGAGCATTGAGAAAATGGATAATTAAATGTGATTTAGTTATCATGAATGCTATGAATTTGATTCATATTATAAAGAGAGTTATCTAAGATAATTAAATGTGATATAAATATCTAAGATGTAAATAATGTGAAAGCGATTCATATTATTTGGGCACATGAGAATAGAGATCCAAGATGATTAAATGTGATTTAATTATCATGGATATGAATAATGTGGATAGCACTATCCATATTGGACATATATATTATAAATGTGATTTATAGTATATAAGAGATAGCTATTTGTAACTTACATTTGTTAGTTAAATGTTGATGTGAATTGGGTTCACATTGGACAAATAATCGAAAATGTAATTTACATTTTATTTTAGGGGTGTGAATGTGATTCACAATTTTCCAATGGTAAGATTGAAATATTCATAAAATAATTATGAATTATTTTTGTAGAATAATTTACAACAAGTGTTGTCGTAAATCTTGGAGATTTCCATGGAATAATGTAATCTCATGAGATTACTTGAGATTGTCTCATTCCTAATTGGGGAGAGTGGATGGCCACCAATTCTCATTAGGAAAGAGTGGCCATCCACTCCTCTTAATGGAAGGAGGCAATCTCCATTCCATAATCTCCATGCCTGATTGATTTAATTTGAGATTAATTATATTGATATATATTTAATCTAAATTAAATTAATTATTATAGTGTTTTTACAAAATCTTGGCCATTGAAAGAAGCACAAATCAATCTCATCCATTGATTTTGTGTAGTCCATAGATTGTGATCCATGGACTCCCAAAATAAAAATATAAGAAGAGGCACCCCTTGCTCTTCAAAGCTACAGATACAACAACAACATATGCTCTCTCTCTCTCTCTCATTCTCTACATGTCATCTCTCTCTCTCCCTCTCTCTCTCGTTGTGCCCGTCCACCATGGAGCCCTTGAGGGAGTCGCCATCGCTGTAGCATCGTCGTCATGCTGCCGGAGTGTTTGCTCGTGGATCTCTGTCTCCTTCAGTGCGCCTCGCTCGTGAAGAAGACACCATATCTCGTGTGACGAGATCATGAGATTCGTCACTTGGATCATCAACATGGATTGCAAGGAGCACGTGTCTCATCAATGCGCCCGCAAACGTCTCCTCCGTCGGATCGAACTTGAGATAGGAGGACTCTTCGTTTAGAGACTCGATCGCAACCACGCTTCGAGAGGTAACCCTAATACTTCATTGAGATTTATATTAAATGATCTGAGAAGTGTTCTTGGATCACCAAGGGCTTACAAGTCCAACAGATTGACCCATGGGACATTAGGCCTTGAAATGCTTACAACGTATGGACCTAGATGGATGGGAATTGGGAACTTTGTAACTTAAAGGCAACGTATTCTTCACTTGCCATGAGATGACTTCTGCAATGTCATCGATTAGGTTGTATCAACACTTGTAGTCTAAGTTCGTCCTTATGATGGAGCTGCTTTTCCAGCATATAACTATCTGAAGGATATGGGATGATCCTAAAGAGCATCACGGAAGTGTGAGCATCGTATCGAATACGATGAAGAATGACTAGTCGTACTAGTTGTTCTATGCAGTGGAATTTAAAAAAAATCATGTGATGAAACCACATGATCCAAAAATGATTCTCAGACCGTTTCATCTAAAACCACATCAAGTATAAAAGAATACCTCTTGTAGCGTCATTGATCGAGTCTCTACGAAAAGAGACCTCCTGTCTCAAGTCCGATCGTCGGAGAAGACGCTTGCGAGCGCGGGGATGAGTCGCGTGATCCTCGCAATCCAAGAAGTTGATCCAAGCACGGTGAACTCTTGATCTCGTCGCACGAGATCGAACACCTTCTTCATGAGCGAAACACTCCAAAGAAGATGGAGAACCGAGGAACGTTGAGGCGGCGGCGTGGTGGTGAAGCGACGACGAGGTTCCTCCTCTAGGGCTTGGTGGACGCCCACCAATGGAGAAGAGGATAGGGTTGGCGTGTGGAAGGAGAGAGAGAGAGAGAGTAGTGTCTCAATAGCATAACCCTGGAGAGCATGGAATGCCTCTCTATTTATAGGGTTTTGGGATCCATGGATCACAATCCATGGGACACACAAAATCAATGGATGAGATTGGTTTGTGTTTAATCCAATGGTCAAGATTGTTGTTGGTAAAAATCAACAACCAATAATTTAATTTAGATCAAATATATTTGATAAATCAAATACAATTCAATCCTAAATCAAATCAAACAAATAAGGAGATTATTAACATGGAGATAATATCTCCTCATAAAATAGGTGGGACAGCCACCAATTCCATATAGGACTTGGTAGCCGTCCACTTATTTTCATGGTGGAGGCAATCTCATAAATCTCACGAGATTGCATATCTCCATGAAAATCTTCACTATTGTTCCAACAACTTTTGTTGTGATTTATTCTACAAAAATAATTCAGAATTAATTTTGAGAATATTGCAATCTTGCCTTTGGAAATTTGTGAATCACATTCACAATCCCAAAACAAAAAAAAATTACATTTTCAATTAATTATACAATGTAAATCCAATTCACACCAATAATTAATTAACAAATATAAATCATAATAAGCTATCTCTAATATATTATAAATCACATTTATAATATATTATGAATAATTGAATATTGCTATCCATATTATTTTTATCCATGGTACATAACCCTAATTGTACTAAGGGACCTATTATGCAAATAGGTTATTCTTCATTTCAGACCAGGGAATGATATTCGCAATAACATTTATTGCATAATGGCTCGCCGTGGGCTCGCATGTCCAACAATATCCCACTAGCTCAAAGAGCCATTAATGGGCTAATCATTTAAACCCTCACTCATGTAACAATCATAGGCTATTTAGAAAATAACTAGGTAAGCTGACCAGTCACTCTGTTCCCAAGAGACTACGCCAAGTCCTTTTACGGCACTAGCATATCCAAGGTAACAGTGCCCACATCCAATGCGAAGGTTGCATATATGCAGCCAATACTCAATTTTTATCAGTTATAGTGTCCTTGACACTACAGCTTAATAATTATCATAACCAGTTTTTCCATTATCCTTATCAGAAATACCCTTATTCCTGGAGATCTCTATCTCATAAGGTATTCGTAGTTAAGACCTTTTAGATCTCCATCTATAAAGTCTTAATTTCTTGAAGATAAGACTTAGAGATCACTATCTCACAAGTTTTGTCCTCTATGAAGATATAGTTGTTACCGTAATCAAGTATTTTATCACCATAGTAGGATTAGTAACAGTTTACTACTCCCACTGTATGGTAGATATCTGGCTTTTATACACATCTAGCATACACCTGACTTCTCAGAACTGATACACAAGGGCTAGCAGTTTTAGCATTCACATCCTCAACTCTTCGAGGTGTTATCCCTTTAGATAGGTCAGTACCATATCTTAAGGGAAAGAAGTCTTTCTTAGAATTTTCCAGAAAATGGAATATGTCCAAGGTGTACCACTAATGCGACGGTCCCAATACCCTCTTTTTTTTGCTTTTGAAGAACTTCAGAACTAAGATCTAAGAGGTATCATTGAGATCATATCTCAAGATATGGAACAACCAGTTATAAAATACTTATTATTATCCATGTATCATTTAAATGATTAGGACATTATCTACATTTAGCACAATGAACACAATGACACTCCCACTAAGCTTCACATGGTTCATCAAGATTCTATCTGAATTCATAACATTTATAATTTCATTAAATCTTATGTTCCAACTATAAGAAGCTTATATGAGTCCATCGATGGAATTCCTCAGCTTGCACACCTTGCTTTCCTCACCCATGAAGCCATGTGGCTACTTCACGTGAATATCCTCAAAGAGGTATTCATAGAGGAATACAATCTTGACTCACATCTTGAAAATGCTATAGTCAAGTTGTGTCGCTATGGTTAGCTATATTCTGATGGATTTAAGCATGGTCATTGAAGAGCAAGTCTCATCGCAAGCGATGTCTTCTCTTTGGTTTGTAGCTCATGGTTACAAACCGTGCTTTGAAGGTCTCTACCTTCTCATCAGGTTCCCTCTTTCTCCTGAAGATCCATTTACACCTTAATGGGCCTTATCGATATAGGTGGATCCTCGAGAGTCCATATACAGCACTTGTATGAAGTCTACATTAGACTTCTATTGCTAACATCCATCTTTCCATCTCATGATCCTCATGAGCTTCATCACATGACGTCCGAACATTTTTAGACTTAACTGACACGTATAATACATCCTCAAATTTATTTGAAGAAGTATTCGTGTTTCATCTTCAATTATTCTTTTAATTTCCGATTTCAGGAGCCTCATTATCTTTTCAAGATTAAATGAGTTCCTTTACTTCATTTTCATCTTGATTCTCAAGAGACTCATCCTCTAAGGATCACATTCTCATAGATGAGATCTTTTAAGAATCTCAAGGTCATAAATAGGTATCCAATACCATCCTTTTTTTCCTAATGAAGTAGCACTCTCCAGTGCCAGATTCCATATTACTTGCATGGAACCTTCTTAAGGATATATATTGTAGTCTCTACTATATATATACCTTGGAAACTAATAGATAATTATGCTAGTATTCATCATTGATCATATCATGTCACACATGATCCAATTGTATCTCCCTACAACTCTTATTTTATTAGGAGGAGTGAGATAGAAATGATATTCATATCTCTATAAGGTATTCTATGAATTCATCTAATAGTTACTGACTACCTAGATTAGATCAAATTCATTTAATCTTCCTTCAAACTTTGGTTCTAAATCAAAATTGTGAAATCTATGAATATTTCAAAGGCTTCTAAGTGAATAGAAGAAATCTCATATCACAAATAATCATTAATATATATCACATATCCACAATGTTTATTCTGATATAGATGATTCACATACATCAATATGTATGAGATCTTGAACACCTTGACATCTTACACCATTCCAAGGTAGGGTGTATTGGACATTTTTACTTTTGAATACAGTATTCACAAGTATGCAGATTTGAACCTTTAGACAATCTAAAGTTTCATCTCTTATCAGTCTATTGATCACATTAACAGACAAATATCCAAGGCTTGATACCCGATTATTTTCAAATGATCTTCATTCTCCTATTGATCTTTTAAGGTTTAATTTCAGTACTAGAAATGTTAATTAACCCTTCATTAATTTTCTAATTTAGTAGAGTCCACTAGATTTTAGATTACTATCTGAAATATCTCCATCATAACTCTTTATGATAGATCTATTACAGAATTCATGTTTATTTCCAACATTTAGAAATAAACAATGATTGTATTATGATATCTAGGTCATGGAGACATTCTCTAAGACTAAGGGCTCTCCCACTGAAAATGACAAGTCCATCTATCCAATAGAGATTGTTGCAACAATTGCAACAATGTCCATGTGGATGACTATTAAACCTTAAAATCAAATTTTATAGTCTTCTAATACATATGCAACTAATTGCAAGTGTCGTTAGAAGAATGAGATACAATTATTAGTCTTTTATCTTATCCAATAAGAAAGTCAATTTCAATTATTAAATGCAAATTATTCCGATGCACTATCCGAGTCCTTCTTTAAGGATCTAGATAGACTTGATAGTCATACTATCTATACATCGGCTTATTGCAGTATCGACATTTATCCAACTATTTAGATGTCATATGGAATCACAGAAGTACAATCAACTCTTTGACTTTCTATCTTACTTGGGTCCTACCCATGCTTCCACTGCGCTCCCTTTATCTATAAGCAACCATTGCTCAAGACAAAGGATCTCTTATGTCGAAATCAAAAAACTTCAATATAAGGCTATTTCAACTTTATTCATGCTTCATTCAATTCATACAATATGAATAATATGAAGCATCATGAATGACCAGAGTATAGACAGTAGAATGATGGCACTCATCGTATCTACATCCATCTAAACTCTTAAAACATTGGTTCAGGTAGGTACTCAAATAATTTGAATGCATCATCTCTTATAGAGCCACCATTCTGCATGATACAGAGAACCATGTTATTCATGATTAAATGTCGAGAACATGTATGTATGCCAGAACATCTTCTTAGATTTTTATAAGGATTATTTGACAATTACGATCATCATCGACATGTCACTTCCAAAGTACATTCGATGAGAGATCAAGACTATAGAGATATACAAACCCTAGGGTTGTAGTCCTATTGTTTATTTAATTGTCACTCCTCATTATTATGAGGAAACTTGCACATCGCAACCACATACAATATGTGTCCAAGAACGATTCTCGGATCGTTTCATCTAAAGCCACATCTTGTATAAAAGAATACCTCTTGTAGCGTGATTGATCGAGTCTCTACGAAAATAGACCTCCTGTCTCAAGTCCGATCGTCGGAGAAGATGCTTGCGAGCGCGGGGATGAGTCGCGTGATCCTCGCAATCCAAGAAGTTGATCCAAGCATGATGAACTCCTGATCTCGTCGCACGAGATTGAACACCTTCTTCGTGAGCGAAGCACTCCAAAGAAGGTGGAGAACCGAGGAACGTCAAGGCGGCGACGTGGTGGCGAAGCGACGACGAGACTCCTCCTCCAGGGCTTGGTGGATGCCCACCAATGGAAAAGAGGAGAGGGTTGGCGTGTGGAAGGAGAGAGAGAGTCGTATCTCAATAGCATAACCCTGGAGAGCATGGAATGCCTCTCTATTTATAGGATTTTGGGATCCATGGATCACAATCCATGGGACACACAAAATCAATGGATGAGATTGATTTGTGTTTAATCCAATGGTCAAGATTGTTGTTGGTAAAAATCAACAACCAATAATTTAATTTAGATCAAATATATTTGATAAATCAAATACAATTCCATCCTAAATAATTTCAAACAAATAAGGAGATAATTAACATGGAGATAATATCTCCCCATAAAATAGGTGGGACGGCCACCAATTCCACATAGGACTTGGTAGCCGTTCACTTATTTTCATGGTGGAGGCAATCTCATGAAATCTCATGAGATTGCATATCTCCATGAAAATCTCCATTATTGTTCCAACAACTTTTGTTGTGATTTATTCTACAAAAATAATTCACAGTTAATTTTAAGAATATTACAATCTTACCATTGGAAATTTGTGAATCACATTCACAATCCCAAAATAAAAAATAATTTACATTTTCAATTAATTATACAATGTGAATCCAATTCACACCAATAATTAATTAACAAATATAAATCATAGTAAGCTCTCTTTAATACATTATAAATCACATTTATAATTATTATGAATAATTTGATATTGCTATCCACATTATTCTTATTCACAATAATTAAATCACATTTAATTATATTGGATAATTTCCACATGCATCAAGATAATTAAATCATATTTAATTATCATTCTCTTAATGCTTAGATATAATTCAATTATGGAATCATTCTTGAACCCTTTCAAGAATAATACGATTTCTCTGCAGATACTTGGAGATAAGGACATGACAATTGTATTGTTCCACATATAGTGACTTGGATATTGAGATCACATCTCAAATCCAGATCTCATGGACCTCCCACAGATGCTTGATTAAATCAAGGCCGTAGACCTAATCTTCTCATTGCATCCGAATCTCATTCAGACCAATTTCCAGTACATGGATAAAGATCATGTCACTTCTCTACTGAGAGGAGTCACTAAAATCCAAACCTGTTTCATCATTCCCTTTGAATGGAAGCATCATGGTTATACAATTGTTTTATGATGATCAAACCACCCTCATGTATTCCTAACACCTGTACATCCTGCATGCTGGAAGATCTATGTTCAATCTGAAGATATAGATCACTTTTACACTGTCATCTTCAGGGTTTAATCATCAAGTTTCTCAATCTTGGTCATTGGGAATCGGTATCGATCATATGCTTTCTCAAAGCATATATCATACCTTCAAATTCTTGTCATGCTTCCAAAGCACGACGACCATGCATGGAATTTGATCGGTCCCAATACCTCATGTGTGAGCTCATGTCTCCCGGTTCACATGTGAACCTGTATGATCCCTTTGAGAGATCGTATTACTCATATGTCCTTACATGCATACCAGCTCGCCGGTGTATAGACCCATGTTAGGTCATCAACCTATTGGTCTGCCAAATGTACATACTCAGACATATAGTAATACATCTGTCTCTGGTTAGAGGATGCATGCCTATGCTGTGATAGTATTCACCATAGATCTTTGGTTATCTCGATCTCGTTAAGTCAACCCATTGACTCAACTAATCTGACACCCCTGAATTTTTATTCCCATGCAGAGGACCTGCATCAAGAGGTCGGTCAGATATCAGTCTAAATGAGAAAGGATTGCCATCTCCTACTCAGGCTGGATATCATTTCTCAACAATCATTTGACGGTGCTTGACGAGTCCTCAATCTAACTCTTTAGATATTCATCCAAGCACCAGCCTCTATGATTCAATAACTGAATCAACATCTGTATGATCATCAAGATGGTCATGGTACATAACCCTAATTGTACTAAGGGACCTATTATGCAAATTAGTTATTCTTCATTTCAGATTAGGGAATGATATTCGCAATAACATTTATTGCATAATGGCTCGCCGTGGGCTCGCATGTTCAACATTATCACCACCGCAACCACCTGCCTTCTTGAAGTAGCCTCCATACCAGACACAAATGGTAAGGAGTCCTTCATGCACATTGAACTACCCCATCCTAAACTCTACATGCATGTTACATTCCAATATAGTGAATGTGATTTCCAAAGAAGTTGAGAGGGAGAATATGAAGTGGGAGAAGTGATTCCTTCGCTTCTCATTCTCGCGGGAGAATGCATGGTGATAGAATAGGGGCTTCTTCTTCGCTTCGCAGCAGACGAGTTGGCGAGGGAGCTTCTCCTTCCTCGAGTTTGAGAAGCGGATGGAGAGGACTTGAAGATGGGAGGAGGGATAGAGTGGAAAAAAAATGAGAGGGGACCTGCGGTAATATCCACCCTCGTCATTTCTTCTTCGTGATTTGATCATTGGCATCATCACGGTCGTCCCTGTGGTGAGCAAAATTAGGCATCGAATCCCATCTGTGAGATAGCCCTCGAGATGGGTGGCATAACCAGTGCAGGGTAGGTGGTAACCCAACCCCGTTTAGTTGATAACGGTAAAAGTGACAGAGTGTTACACGTGCGAATGTAAACCATTATACATGGTCTGTCATGTAATTCATGATTACTCATGATTATGTACGTGAATATGAAACTACCCAGGGTTATTGGTGTAAAGATCCATCCGTTTATCCATGGGAACATGTCTTGGTTAAGATATGAGCTTGACCTATTTGACGAAATGACATGTTTTCCTCATGAGACACACTTTCACCCTCGCCAGAGCATACCTTGAAGCACTTTCACCCTCTTTGAAACACATCTATCTAGTCAACTAGTCATATATTGAGTTGCATCTTTTGTCTTCCCCACTGTGGATAATGACTAACTCTTATTTTTATGCATCTTTGAGATGAATGCTTCGGATTAATGCAATCACCACCAGTACCACCATACTTCTTTGACCCGCTTTGATAGGCATGCTAATGTGGGAGTTTCCTATGAGGTCTCGTGCAGGGTCACTCAATCTCATCACTTTGGCTGCTTGCACTTGATGGATTTGGTGCCAGCAGAACAGAGGATGGGAAGAATACAATCGTATCTCAAGCCCACTCTTAACTTAATTGCTGGAGATGCACACGAATATGAAAATACTTTACAAAGGTAGAGCATTGGCTTTTTTGATATCATTCTCTTTCTGTATCTTATTAGTTGGAACTTATACCACATATACCATATATATTATATATTATTACAGGGTTCAATGAGGCTGCCCCTGGGGGTAGCCAACATGATTGCCCCCGTCCCATTTTCGATATTTTTTTTATTTTTTTAAAATAAAGTTATGCATTTTCATCACTATATCCCTTTAACATGTCATTCCAATTTCGTCAGAAACAGAGACTCCCATGCCCTTCGTCTAGAACATGTCGATTACAACAATTCTAAAATCGTTAAAATTACTTGTTCTAGATGGAAATCATAGGAGTCTCTGTTTCTAACAAAATTAGAATGACATGTTAGATGGATATAATGATGAAAATACATGACTTTATTTAAAAAAATAAAAATGCCAGAAAATAGGGCAAGAGCAACCCCATTTTTTCTTATATATTATATATAGCATTAACTTTCGGCCAAAAAATTCCAGTTCTACCATTTTATCTACCGCCTATCCCCAATCACCATTCCATTTCTTCCCTCAACTTTCCGAGAGAATTACACAAGTCACCCCATGCCCTTCCCCCTTTCCCTCCGGTACTGTCCTACCAAAACCCAAGACGTGCTCCTTCCCCTTCCGACACCCACCACCTCTTCCACCAATCCTCTCCCTCCTCCGACCTTGCCTGTCCAATGTCATCCCTTCCTTGATGTAATGTCATTGGCGCCGGCTGCGGAAACGAAGGTCGAGATCGAGCACCCTGCATGTGATCCTTTGGTAATCGCATTTCCGTCTTATCCCAGAGGATGTTCGATCCCTATCAGGTGGCCTACCGATGCCTTGGATACAGAGTTGAGAGGTGGGCCATGTGGGCGGCGACTGTGGTTCTTCCGCCACTGCTATCAAACCGACGAACACCCCTCATCCTGCCACAAGAAGGCCACCTTATTTGTCGCTCCTTCCCCGCATGATCCCCTGGCAACGAGGCTTCTACACGACCCTCGCTCTAGGCTGATAGCTCCTCACCGACGACAAGATCTGCAGAGGGCATTTAGGAGAGTTGCGATAACAATCCTAAAAAATATCAACGATGGTTTACACCCCGCCTTTTTCTCTCCTCTCATTTGTGAAACCGTGGGCTTTTTTATATCCTTTCCTGCTTCGTTGTCTTCATTTTGGGTTTGAGGGGAACACTAAGCAAGAAGGATCGACCAATGATGGAGAGGTGCCAGAGGGTGGAGAGGTCTCGCATGGAGTCTTCCGCCATTAATGAGAAGGAGATCTGCATCACCATGGAAGGCATCATCCGCAGCTACATATAAAACTATTGGGCTTAAAACATCCATTCTATTTTGTTGAGAATCAAAACCTATCCATGAAGATACTTCACATACAATAGTTCCAAGATCTTAGTCAACGTAGCATCGCATAATATGGAAGAACACATGATTAAATTATTACATCCATAACTTTACTGATTGTTCAAGCTAATTCTCACACATTCTAGAGTAATTAGTAAGTTCAAAAATGCAGTACTAGAATCAAGCAAACAAAAGCTATGCCGTCCAACACAGAGATTTGAGATGGATGCTAATTTCGTCGATGTAAAACAAATCATCGTATAACGTCTAGGGATAAAATATGCAAATCAAAGTAAGATTCTAGATTAGTAGCACTTAATGGCCTAACATCACATTCAAATAAGATTTGGACAGTGATTGGAGTTTCAGTATTGAATGTCATTGGGTTCAAGCATATAAATGCTACAGGACATGAGACTTGAATGATACCACCAACTCAACACTTGTCGGTTTATTCCCCATCTTATCTAATTCACAACAAAGATTCTACAGAGAATAGAAATGATTTGTACTATATTTTTGTAAATTTATTAATAACATAAAGCAAGAAATATTGTAGCTAAACTAAAAAATCATACTAGCTTCATATATGCGCACTCTAGAACTCCTAATATCTGAAAGTTATCTGCTCTAATCATGCTCGGTAACAAGAACATGCGTAAAATGAATCGACGCTATTAAATCAAATGCTTGATATAAATCCAAAACTTGAACTCAAATCAGATAACAAAACACATGCATAATCATTTATAGAATCAGAAGTTTAACATTTTATGTTATAGTATACTGCAATATGTAATAGATAATGTTAAAGTGAGTTTTGCAATAAATGTATAATCATTATGTAGCCAATAATATTCATTATCATTTACTTAACAATGAGGTATATAACATTTGATTACATTGTAATATTATTATAGCACAATGTAATTGCAATATACATTGCAGTGACATTTTTAAATTAATTTTTTACTTGGCTCCATATGTATGCTTCCACTGCAATGAACTTTGGAAGCGAGAGGTTAATCTCCCTGAACTTTCACACCCTCTTCCTCACGAAGTGGACAAATATTCAACTTCTGCTATACATAATTTTCTTATAGATTATATTTGAATGAAACAAAAATCATTCACTATACACACAATAGTACTCTACTTTTATTATACACATTCGGCGCCACCCTGGACCCGAATTCCCAAAGCATGAAGAGGACAAAAGTGGAGAACATTCATCTTCAGACCTCTGACAACTCTCCCGGGCGATGATGGATAAGATAACGCGCGGCACTATACAACCGGGCGATGGATAAGATAACGCGCGGCACTATACAACGCCAAACATCGCTTTGGTACGAAAAAGAACCTCCATCCAGCGTCACAACACAAGCAACCAAAATCGCTGGAGTAAAAAGACGCCACCAACTTCCCTCCACAGATACCGTAGTCGCAGCTGGTGAGGATACCGCATGCCCCACCACCCCCTCTCCCTGCCATGTGGCCCCCCACCGTATCAGAAACCCACCCACACCGTTTATAAGCAGACCGCGAGAGCTCCACCTTCCTGGACTCCATATTTTCTTGCGCGGCCCTCCGAGATCCTCCCCCCACCGCACCGCGCGAAACCCTAGTTCCTCCGCTCTCGCTGATCCTCTATCTCTGTTTCACGGTTAGTAGTGCAGTTGCTTTGATCGCTCCGTACTCTCTTCCGATCGCATTTGACTCGATGGAGTGTCCCATACGTGTTTCCGCGCCTCTGATATTGGTTTTTTTGTTGTCTGACGCGCGAGATGATTGCATGAGTTGCGCTTCTTAAGTATTCTGTGAATGGCGAGGTGTAAAAACATATGCGTGAAGATCACGTTGTTTACGTTTTTCTTATCGATGTGACAGGTTTTTGCTGCGTTTGTCTTAATAGGAAATGGAGGGAAAGAGGTCGAAGAAGAGGCTCAGCGAGTGCTTAGAGAAGGTGTACAGGTTTCAGATATTGTTGCCGGATGGCAGAGTTACAGATATGAAGTTGCGTGATCCGGGGGATGAGATTCGCGTATCGGAGTTCGTCCAGTTGATTAGAAGAAAACTCGAAAGAAGTTTGGAGAGTGAACGGCAGAGAAAGATAATGTGGAGTGATAGCATGCATTTGGAAGATATGCAGCTGAACAAGTATAAGAAAGTTATGAGCTTTGATCGCTTTCATCCGAATAAGTGCCACATCCTCCAGCTTCTTGTAAGTCATTTTTTATTGCTTTCTTTTATCATTTTGCATCTTATGTGTTTCGGTTGATGGTTATCTTGATGACCTTCTCGGTTGATCATAATCTTGATGGCCTTCTTGGCTGATAGTTATGTTGACGCTCTTCTTGTAGGATGGTTTTGGAAAGCCTGCCAGCACATTTCAGGTAAAAAGGCCATCTAGCGAAGATGCTGCATTTCTTTTTACTTATTTTTGTTTGTATTTTTTGACTTTTCAGTTATTAATATGGTGCTTCTTAAAAAACCTAAAATAATAATTTTTCCTAATATTTGTTTGGAACTTGTATTCGCCATTCATAAAATGAGCGGTGGTGATAATTTCTGCCAAATTATTTTGTTTTCTTGTCATCGTTTGTAAGTGTCATTTGGTAGTTCTGTCACACTATGCAGAATATGTGGGATTTGACACCGCAGACTGATCTTTTGGCCGAGCTTCCTGCTGAGTATACCTTTGAAACTGCATTAGCTGATCTTATAGTGAGCCTATTTTGGAACTTGGATAATAGTGCACCAAAGGTGCATATTTTCCTGTCTGAATTGTATTGTGTATTCTCATTGTCCGGTATTTCAGGACAATGCTCTGCAAGCAGTCTGGGCAAATGATGCTAGCAAGAGGAAGTTAATCAGGCAAGATTATTTTTTATTCCCGACATAAAATTTGAGCATCAACTTTCATCATATGTAACTAGTATGCATTTTGGGGATCATTCTCTCAGCGACATGCATGCATATGTGACATAAAGCATAAATTGAAGTTACAAAAAGTTACAATCCATGAAACACGTTAGGAATCTCGAATTCCGAACTGTCACTTGCCCAATAATTGTTACTTTGGAAGATGAGAGAAAAAACACTTTTACATCTAGAACTGCAATTACACATTCCACTTTCTAAACACGCTATCTTAAGTCATGCACATGATTAGAGCAAACCTCCTTTTCACTCAACGTAATATCAAATAAGTAATAATTAACAAAAAGAAAGTGCCAAACAACAATTTTAATCAAGATACTATATAGTATAGAAGCCTAGCGGGTAAACTTCTCTATCTCACTGCTATTAGGCTAGATATATCATATGCAGTGAGCAAAGCCAACCATCACATGAAGATACCCCTTTACAGTCGTTGGCAGGATATTCTTCTGATCCTTTAATATTTGAAGGAATATGGCCTCTCTTAGGAGGCACTCGATGGAGTTCAATAGAGTCAATCGGATGCATTGCAGATGTAGGAGGCTCAGGGCTCAGGATGAGGTGACCAGGCTGGACAAACTGGAGGATGAGAGGGCTTTGAAGGCGGAGGAGGTGCTTGAGCGGAACGATCACTTGGAGGAGATTCTTTTGGAAGATAAAAGAGAGGAGGTGGCTTGGAGGCAGAGGTCCATGCAGTGTTGATTGAGGGAGGGGGATACGAATATGAAATTTTTTCATGCCATGGCTAGCGGGAGAAGGCGTAGGAATATGATTCACTCAATCTCAGTTGGAGGGAGGGTTGTGGAGGGGGACATGGAGGTAGGAGTTGCACTGAAATCACACTTTCAGGCTTTTGGCATGCGATGTTTTCGTTCTAGCTGGGGCTGGCACGGGAGAGGGGTTACACGACTATCCGAGCCGGAAGCGGGGATGTTGGTGAGGGAGTTTTCGGAGGTGGAGGCCAAGCAAGCGCTTTTTCAGCTTAATCCAGACAGGGCACCGGGGCTGGATGGTTTCCCGATGTTTTTTCTACAGGGAGTTCTGGGAGACCATCAAAGGGGATGCCATGGAGATGTTGGAGGAGTTCGGGGAAGGAAACATGGATTTCGAGAGGTTAAACAAGGCGGTCATCTTTCTGCTGCCCAAGAAGGACATGGCTTTCGAGGTGGAGGATAACATGCCTATTACCTTGTCTAATGCTTTGTATCTCTTAATCTCAAAGATTCTGGATAACCGCTTGAGGGGGGTTCGACACAAGATCCTCTCGCTTGAGCAGTCGACATTCGTGCTTGTGAGAGCTATGGCGGATGGTTTGGTGATGGCAGCTGAGGCGGTGACGGATTGAAAGCAGTGCAAGACCAAAGACGTGTTGTGAAAGGTCGATTTCTCCAAGGCATATGATTCCGTGGATTGGAGATTCTTGTGGGTGTCGCTAGAAAAAAGAGGCTTCCCGGAGTTGTGGATTGTCTGGATCAAGATATGTGTTACTACTGCATCCTACATGGTTCTTTTTCTTTTTTTTTGAAGAAAAACGTGGGTGACCTCCCAGGTTTAGACCCACCTCAAGAAGTATGTATTTTTATATATAGTATAACTACAGGTTATTGCAAATCCAAGATCTACATAACGCCTTATAATGCTCTAGCACATTCTTGGAATAAAAATTATTTCCCCCAAAAATCACAATATTCCGCACACACCAAATAGCCCAGACCACCGCGAAGGGAAGCACACTGTCCTCATGCCCAAACCTGCAAACAAAGCGAATATCCCTCTAGAAGTACGAACAATCCTGAGCACCAAGCCAGGTAACGCACGCCCTGCTCCATACCTTTGCCGAGGACAAGCAAGAGAAGAACAAGTGATCCAAATCCTCCACCGCTAAACCACATCTGTCGCAGGAAGCATCTTCCACTCCCAACTGTAAACATATATTATTCACTTATGTACCTTTTTGGTTATTTTTCTTTCCCGTCGTACTCTTTATGTAATTTACCCATAGGCTACTCTCCTATATAAGAGAGCCTAGGGATGATGGAATAAACAAGTTCTCTTATTTTCCCAACATGGTATCAGAGCGACGGTACTAGACCAGAGTTCTCGAACCAAAGAAACCCTAACCCTAGCCCCACCGTCGAGCCCCTCTCCCTCCGAGCATCGCCGACCTCGCGCCTCGGCTTCCAGCACTCGCGCTTCGCCTCCACCTCTCGCGTGCATTTTGCACGTGCCTGCTACGCGTGCGCTGTGCGCCTCACGCGCGCTTCTTCGCCTGTGTGCCTCACGCCTGCTTCGTGTGATCTGCGCATTTCGCGTACTGTGCGCTAGGCCAGCACGTGCCCCTAGCGTCCTTGTTCCTAGGGCTGAGTTCTGTGAGCCCTAGTTCAAGACTTGCGCATGCGTTCTAGGTTTTTGGATCTGCACGTGACCCCCTAGGGTCTCGATTCTCGTACGGACAGGACCCTAAGTCAAGCGAGCACGACTCCAAAGTAATGGGTTTGGTTGCCTGATGTCTACACATATAACCAAACCCGTCTATGTCAGTGTAGACGATCATATCTCCAGTCTACCACTTCAGTCTTCTGTTATCAGTATGTCAGAAAGCAAGGCAGATGTTCCATCTATAGGCGCCTTCCGAGGTCCAGCATCGATTGTGAAGATGGATGGTTCGAACTATGAACTGTGGGCTATGCAGTTCATGAGTATGATGAAGTCAACCGGTAAGAAACACATTCTTACTGAGGAAGAGCCTGCTGAGAAGACTGGAGTTAATGCCTCGTGGGAGGCAGATGATGCATATGCCAAAGTATGACTATCTGGAACTCTGGCAATCGAGACTGCCAATGATATTCTCCATCATCCCTCTGCCAAAGCAATGTGGGATATTCTGGCTGCCACCTATTCTCAAGCGAAGAATGAGACAAAGATTCTGCAACTCCAGCATGATATATTCACGATCAAGCAGAATGGACGCCCTCTACACTCGCTGTACACATCTCTACGAGGAATGTTCGAGAAGCTTTATAGCTTCATGCCCCTGACAGCCACACCAGAACAACAGAAGACCTACCGGAATGCTACTATGGCAGGAGTTTTCCTCGCTGCCCTTGATCCTGAGTATGAGGCAGCACGGTCCCAGATTTTGGCCGACTCTACTATTCCTCCTATGGAGGAAGCCTTTCACAGACTCAGCCGCATCACTGTTCCCTCTACGACTAGGAATCAGACTGCTTCAGCTATGGCTGCCAACCGAGGTCGTGGAGGTCACTATCATCAGGCTCGTGGCCGTGGTCCTCGTGGCACAGGAGGCCGTGGACGGCCAATGTGCACGTACTGCCATCGCACTGGACACACTGAAGACACATGTTACTCTAAACATGGATTTCCTGCATCTGCACGGGTCGCTGAGCAGATAGAGCCTCCATCTGCTGCTTCTTTGGATCAGCGTTTTGATGATCTTGTTGCCCGTCTAAGGGGCATTATTCCTCCATCTAGCACAACACCCACTACTGAGAACCAGTCTGATGTTGCCACATTCGCCTCTACATCTACCAGTGCATCAGGTAGCACTTATGCATTTACTAGTAGTGGATCAAATATTTTAGCATGGATTATGGACTCTGGCGCCACACATCATCTATGTGGCGATCAAAGTCTACTTACAGGGTACAAACAGATCCCTCCAGGTCGAACAATGGTCATTGCTAATGGTACACATTCCCCGATTACTGGTCAGGGGGAGATTAGACTGACATCATCCATGCAGCTCAAGAATGTATTACATGCACCTGATTTTTCAATGAATTTGTTGTCTATCAATCAAATTACAAAGGATTTACAGTGTCGGGCGATTTTTGATCCATCTTCTCTTGTTTTTCAGGACATCCTTACGGGCAACGTGATTGGGCGTGGCTATGAGCAAGGAGGCCTCTATCGCCTCAGTCAGACTCCTTTTGCTGGAACCTCATCTCTACCTGCCGGACCCATCTCTTCTCTGCTATGGCACCTGCGCTTTGGACATCTACCGCTTCAGAAACTGCGTCGTGTGTTACCTCAGGTTTTTCCTCGCACGCCTATTCAATGCGAGGCTTGTCAGTTGGGAAAGCATCATCGGTCTACCTTTCCCAGTCGTTAGTGTCGGAGTTTCACGTCGATATCTGGGGCCCGAGTTGTGTTCCTGATCATCAGTGATGCCAATGGGATTTGGCGTGTCGACGAAAATAAATTTTTTGGGCGGGGGAATTTCGGTGGAGAAGAAGTTGGAGGGGAGAAGGCGCGCCTGTTACGCGAGACTTGGGGAGGAAGGACGCGCAGATCGCGTGGGAGAGAGAGAGAGACGAGAGAGGGAGATAAAAACTCAAATTTAATTATCAACTGAACTGTCTACATAAGTAGTCTATCATCTCTTTATATAGGAGGGATGAGATTACAAAAATAGAAAAACTAATTATCCTAAATAGACTCTAACCGATTAATTTGAAATTCAAATTTCTAACTAATCGAGATCACAGGCGATCCCGTTTATTTAATTAAAATTACGACAACTCAAATAAATGTAAATAAAATTAACGGGTAAAATTAAATAAATATGCGACCCTATATTTCTGTTCTGCGCTGCATCAACTCTCCTCCGCTTTTAAAAATTCGTCTTTCGACAAATTGTTGGATCTGCAGGCTTGGAGGCTGATAATTTCGAATCCGCGTTCTCTGTCATCCCCTGGAAGAATTGGTGTGGAGCGAATGGTGGGATCCATACATGTGCGACGCGGGCGTTGGCGACGTGGGCTTCGTGGTGGAAGAGCAGGTGTGGCGCATAGGCGGGCGTCCATCCGGATTTCATCCCTTTGACGTGGTGCTCGAAGAACTGATGAGGCATCTTCATAACGATCAACTCGGCCCGTGGAGAGTGCATAGCAAAGCAATAGCATAAGGAGAGTAGGGGGGGAGATGTGTCCAGGGAGTTAAGCCATGTGGCTTTTAAATAGGTGAAACCCATGATCCTAATTTTAATAGGATAAGGAGGGTTCCCAGATTTCCTCTTTTCAGTACTCCTCTTTAAATATTTCTGCAAAAGGGGGGTTGGTTGCAATTTTCATACCCCTTCAATTAAATTGAATTCGTAGCATAATTCCTCCAAATAACCCTTTTGATAAAAACTTATGGGAGGAGGGGTCCCCCTGCAAATCTTCCAAAATAACTTCCTATCCCTAACTTTAAGGGATCCGACTCCTTTTGAAGGGGCACCCGTTGTTAGGGCTTCCCTCATCGTCAAGCAGCATCGGTGGCGGCCTTGAGCGGTCAACGGTGAACGGCGTAGGCTCCTGCCTTCGGGGTTCGAGCACTGGCTACAACAATTGGTGCGGTGGCGCGTGGGCATGGGGCGAGAGGTGAGGGGGTCGTGGGTTGGCCTGGGAGCTTGGAATTAACGGACTGGGATGCTGGCGGGGGTGGTGAGGGTAGCGACGGGTGGGGTTTCTGGGGGTACGATGGGGGATAGGGGAAGCGCGAGAATGAGGGATGGATGCGTGGATGTCGGAATCGCGGAGGGGGGCTACGGGGAAGGGTTTGGCGATGGTATCGAGGGACAGTGGAGGGGTTTCGGGGAAGGCGTTGCCACGAGGGGGGGTGTTTGCTGGTGGTGTGGGGGCCGCGACGGTAGTGAAAGCTGGGGCTGCGGGAGGAGCCGTTGGGGTTTCAGGGGAAATCGCGCGGGGGGGGGGGGGGGGCAGTGGGTGGGAGAGGCGTCGGCGGGGCTGGGGGCTTGGCTGGGGCCGCAGGTGTTGCGAGAAGGGGGCCCGAGGGTGCGAGGATGAAAAGGCAGGGCTGCAGCGGGGCTGAAACCGTTGTCGGGGGCGATATCGTCGATGGTGGCTGATCTGAAGCAGCCTGGACTGCGAGCAGTTCGTCGTTGTCGACGAGTTTTTCTTCATCACAAGTCTGGATAACAGCTTCGATAGTGGACAACTTTGATAGGGAGGCGCACATAGCCTTAAATTCAGCCACTAGATCTCGACATTGGGACTGGGAAATTTGGAGATCACGCCGTGCGTCCATATCCTTGTTATAAGCTTCTTCGGCTTGTCGTTTCCACTCCGACGAAGGACGGAGTTTTGTCGCGTGTCGGCGCGAATGTCTGGACGGATCGTCGGATCGTGAGGACGATCTGTAGGCCATGCTCTGATACCAAATTGATACAACCTAGTTGGAATCGCTAGGATGCAATCTGAAGTGCAACCCTAAAATTTATGCTAAAGGACCAAATGACTGAAATAAGTAAAATGACATGCAAGGCGAAAACTCTGGAGGTTGAAATGCGATGAATTAACTGGTGGTAAAAAGACGTCTAAAAGTCAGCAACAAGTGACAACAAATAATCGAGTTCTAGCACCGATTTCACCACAAATTCAGGGCAAGCCGAATAGTTAAAAGTTCCTAGGAAAGTATAGCGATGTGCAATAACTAGGAATCTCAATACGTCACCAAACCAAGCAGCAACATAACATTCCACAATACTAGTATTATTCGGGGGAGTAATAAGCTAACAAGCTCTCATACCACAATCGACAGGGGGGGTTTGCAAGCTTTAGACCTGGTCTTCGATGGGAACAACGACTAGGCGCCTTCGGCAGCACTTGAGATCTGTGCGGAGAGTTGGTGGCGACCTGGCCAGGCGTTGGATGGCTGAGGGGCGGTGGCAACGGTGGCTGGGTAGTCGCAGGGGAGGTATGGGGGGGGGGGTTCGGAGGAGGTAGTCGGGCTTGGCGGCGAGGAGGGGTGTATGCGGGGAGGGGCGGTGGCGAGGGGAGGTGGAGGCGCGAAGCTTAGCGCGCGGGAGGGGAGGGCCTGTGATGGGGCGAGGGCGAGGGAGGGGGCGGAGGAGGGAAAGGCGGCGGCGTAATGAATGGCGCGCAGGGGGGGTGTGGGTCTGTGGAGGGAGAGACGGGGAGAAGAGGAGAGCATTGTTGTAAGGCTGGCGGGAGGAAGATGGGGGATGAGCAGGAATGCGGCGGCACGAGGGGGGGGAAGGGTTAGGGTTGGGATGGTGTGTGGAGAAGAGAATAGGGGGGAAGGCGGAAACGAGAGGGGAGAGAGAGAGAGAAAGTAAGTGATGGGAAAATGAAATTTCATTCAAAAAAACTAAATCCAACCCTAGCTAATGGGGTGCCTTTATAGAGTCCAAATCCCCCAAACAAGCAACAACCTTACTATAATTTTTTTTTGGCTCTGATACCAATTGATGCAAATGGGATTTGGCGCGTCGACGAAAATAAATTTTTTAGGCGAGGGAATTTCGGTGGAGAAGAAGGTGGAGGGGAGAAGGGGAGAAGGCGCGCCTGTTGCACGAGACTTGAGGAGGAAGAACGCGCAGATCGCGTGGGAGAGAGAGAGACGAGAGAGGGAGATACAAAAATAGAAAAACTAATTATCCTAAATAGACTCTAACCGACTAACTGACTAATTTGAAATTCAAATTTCTAACTAATCGAGATCACATGCGATCTCGTTTATTTAATTAAAATTACGACAACTCAAATAAACGTAAATAAAATTAACGGGTAAAATTAAATAAATATGCGGCCCTATATTTCTGTTCTGTGCTGCATCAATCAGGGACACATGTTTTATATAGTTATTGTGGACGATTTCTCTCGAGTGTCATGGGTCATTTTGTTAAAGAATAAATCTAAAGGAGAGAATATCATCATCAATTTTCTTAATGAAATTCGTAATGTCTTTTCTGCATCTGTTAAAATTGTGAGAAGTGATAATGCTCTGGAATTGTGTACTCATGTCCTATTGCTGAAAGGAAACATCGTCATTTACTGGATGTAACCAGGTCACTCCTTATACAGAGTCATGCTCCTCTTTCCTTTGGGGGTGACGCTGTTCTTACAGCATGTTACTTAATCAATCGTATGCCGTCATCTGTTTTGGATGAGAAGATTCCCTTCTCACTCATCTTCCCTGGAAAAGAATTGTTCTCCCTTACTCCTCGTGTGTTCGGTTCGATTGCCTTTGTACACCAGTTGTCTCCCGGGACTGACAAGCTCTCTCCTAGGGCTGTCAAGTGTGTCTTCGTTGGGTACTCCAGAACTCAGAAGGGGTACAAGTGTTATGATCCATTGCGCAGGCGGTATCTTGTCAGTGCAGATGTTACATTTTTTGAATCTATTATGTATTTCTCAACCTCAGGCGATCAGTTGATACCCCCTGCTAAGACTGATGCCATTTACATGCCACCACCACCACTGCCACCACCACTACCTCCTGTCACTATACCTGTTTTACCATTACCATTTCATTATATCCGCAAGCCTGCTTCAGCTCATGGTCATTGCTCATCACCTAGCTCACCTAAGGTATGTTTTGAAGATATTACTATTGATGGATCTGATGAATTTTCTGAGCAGCATGTGTTACAGAGGCCAGACGAGGACAGATGATTTAGATGTTCCTATTGCTATACGAAAGTCGAAGCGGAGCTGCGCATCATATCCTTTAGTAGCTTCTGTGTCATTTGATCGACTAACTGAAGATTTCAGGAATTTCGTCGTCGCATTGTCAGCAGTGGCTATTCCACGGAATTATCAAGACGCACTGAAGGATAGTAGATGGCGTCTAGCCATGGAGGAAGAAATGACAGCTCTTCAGTCTAGAGGAACTTGGAGTCTGGTTCCTGTACCTACTGATGTGTCACCAGTAAGCTGCAAGTGGGTATTTACAGTGGCTATTCCACAGAGCACCTCGCTCCTGGCGGTGGCTGGGGCAGGGGCCCCCACGATTTCTGCTTCGGATGCTTCGGTCCTTGTACGGCCTTTCTTGTTGGAGGAGCTTAAAGCGGCATTATGGGATCTTAATGTGGATGCCGCCCCGGGTCCGGATGGGTTCTCGATTGCATTTTATCGGGATTTCTGGGATCTCGTGGGCGGTGATGTCTTGGAGGTGGCGCAAGATTTTTTCATCGGCAACTATGGTTTCGATAAGATTAACAAGACGCTGATCGCGTTGATTCCGAAGGTTCAACCCGCTAACCGTTTTGAAGATTTCAGGCCGATTTCTATCTCTAACGGTATTTACTTAATCATAGACAAACTCTTGGCCAGGCGTCTTGCCCCCCTCTTGCCAGCTCTTGTCTCGCCTACTCAGGCGGCTTTCATCTGTGGGCGTCATATCTTTGACTGCTTCGTCGTGGCCTCCGAGATTCTCGCGGGGTAGCATAGGAACGATTCCAAGGGGATTTTATGGAAGATCGACTTTGCAAAGGTGTACGATTGCTTAGATTGGCATTTTCTTTGGTCCGTGTTATGGCGGCGGGGTTTTCCTCCGACTTGGATTACTTGGATGCGGCGGTGTGTGTCCACGGCATCCTTTTCTCTTCTGATCAACGGGGGCCCTATTGGGGGCTTCTTCCAGCCGAGGCGGGGGATTCGCCAGGGGTGTCCCTTAGCCCCTATACTATTTGTCTTGGCGGCTGACGTCCTCCCTCGCATGATTGCGGGCGTGGCTTCGGCCGGTTTGACTCGGGGGTGTTTTGTTGGTGATTTACATGTCCCGACCATTCAGTTTGCTGATGATACCTTGTGCTTCGTGGAGGGGGGCCCTGATGCTGCTGCTGGTATGGCCACTTCTGTCGAGCTTTTCAGTGAGGTTTCGGGCCTTCGAATTAATGTGGCGAAATCAATCATGGTGCCTTTTGGTATGTCGAATGCGGAGGTTTCGACTTGTTCGCTTATCCTTGGTTCCGGCCCCTCCTCTCTTCCTTTTGACTATCTGGGTCTTCCGCTGGCGGTTGGGCGTTCTCGTCTTCGTGATTGGAAGGCCGTCGTCGATACGATGGAGGGTCGCCTTGCGGGGTGGCGCTCTGCGTTACTGTCCAAGGGGGGCCGCTTGGTGCTTCTGAAGGCTGTGCTATCTTCTATACCTATATACTCCTTCTCGGTCCGTGGTATGCCTAAGGGGATCCGCCTTAGGCTTGAAAGGTGTATGCGTGCATTCTTGTGGGGCTGTAATGGGGCGGGGAGACGCGGGGTTCACCTAGTGGGGTGGACTGACGTTGCCAGGCCCAAAAATCAGGGTGGTTTGGGGGTGCGGCTATTACATCGGGCCAACGATGCTGTCCTTCTCAAATGGGCGGCTAGAGTATGGGGACCGGACGATAATTTCATGCTTAATGTTCTCCGCGGTTTGCTTGGTGAGGAGTATTTGGATGGCTTCAAGGGGAACTCTAATTGCTTAATCTCTCCCTTCTGGCGTGGCGTTACTTCTGCGTTCAGGGAATATCACTCCTTCTTCTCGCCGGTGCTGGGGGACGGTTGTTGCTTCCGCTTCTGGACCGATGATTGGTCGGGGAGGGGTGCTCTTGGCGGCTTGTTTCCGAGGCTATTTGGCCTGGTCCCGGACAAGGACGTATCGGTGGCCTCTTGCTGGGACAACGGTTCCTGGAACCCTATCATTGCCGCGTCTCTGTCCGATCAGCGGACTGGCGACTACCTCTCTTTGATGGCTCTTCTTGGTTACTTCCCTCGGCCGTCTGCTATGCGCGATCATTGGGCTTGGAAGGATGGGCCCTTCACCTCTCGTAAGGCTTATTTTGCTATGTCTATTCCACTCACTGCCGATGTGACAACTTGCTGCGTGACTGTCGTTTCTTATGGGGTCTTAAGCTTCCTGAACGCATTGGGGTGTTTCTTTGGCTTCTTCGTCGTGGGAGACTATTGACGCGGGATCGCTGTGCTACTCTTTTCCCAAATGTGGATCCTTTGTGTGGCCTTTGTGGGGCGGAACAGGAAACAATCTCTCACCTTTTCTTTGATTGCGGGCATGTGTGTCCGATCTGGGAGGATCTTCCGTGGCTCACTCGTGCCTCTTTTCCTGCATTCTGCGACAGCTTGATTTCTTTACGGGACACCGATAGGAGGCTTATCCTGCTTCCGCTTGCTCAGCTTTGGAGTATCTGGCTTGGGAGGAACGAAGCAATCTTCTCTGCTCAGCGGTTCTACAAGGAAAATATCATTATTCGTGCTCAGCGTTTTTCTCGGGAATGGGACATTGGCTAATCCTTTGACGGTTTTTTGATGGTTTCTGGGGGGGACCCTTCATTGTTGGGCCTTCTCTTTGTGGGCCGTCTTTGTATATTCTATCCTCTTTCTTTCTTTTGTATATTTCTTTCCTTTTTATAAATATATTGGGGCGATCACCATCGAGTGACTCCCCCTTTTTTTGAGCTTTCAAAAAAAAGTGGGTATTTACAGTCAAGCAGAATGCAGATGGCAGTATTGACGGATATAAGGCCCATCTCGTTGCTCGTGGTTTTACACAGACGTATGGGGTGGATTATCTTGATACATTCTCACCAGTGGCCCGTCATTCCACTCTACGGATTTTGTTGTCTGTTGCGGTCACTCATGAGTGGTCGCTATACCAGCTGGATGTGAAGAATGCATTCTTATATGGTGACTTACAGGAGGAAGTCTACATGCAACAACCACCTGGTTTTGCTGTTGAGGGGGAGTATCCTAAGGTGTGCAGACTTCATAAGGCTATCTATGGCCTTAAACAGAGCCCCAGAGCGTGGTTCCAGAAGCTCTCAGATCTCTTTGAGAAACATGATACAAACGTTCTAATGCTGATCATTCCTTGTTTGTACAAAAGACTTCTAGAGGTATTATTGCAATCATGGTCTATGTAGACGACATTCTGATTACAGGTGATGATGCGCATGGAATAAAGGAGGCGAAAGAAATGCTGGGTCGCGAATTTGTTACTAAGGACCTTAGAGTTCTTAGATATTTTCTGGGATTGGAGTTCGTCAGAAATCCTTATGGGTTGGTAATGTCTCAGAGGAAATATGTCACTGACCTGTTGAGCGAAACAGAAATGCTTGGTTGCCGACCTGCTACCACACCTATGGACCCGAGTATGGAGCTATATGATGGTGATACAGAGGAGGTGGATAGGAGAAGATATAGAGAACTGGTGGGCAAACATCTGTATGTCACTATAACTAGGCCCGATAAATCTTTTGCTGTGAGTCGAGTAAGCCAGTTCATGGAGCAACCACATCAGGTACACATGGATGCTATACATATGATACTCAGGTACCTCAAGTCATCTCCAGGTGCGGGGTTGTTGTTCAAGAAAGGCAAGGTGATTACTATCTCAGCATGTGCAGATGCAGATTATGCAGGGTGTCCCAAGGACAGGAAGTCCACCTCTGGGTTTGCTGTATATATTGGAGATTCTCTAGTCTCATGGAGGAGCAAGAAACAAACTGTGGTAGCAAGGTCTAGTGCTGAATCTGAATATAGGGCTATGGCCCAGGTTAGCACAGAAATGATGTGGGTAAAGGCTGTGCTTGCAGATTTACATATATAAGTCCCACTTCCTATAGCGTTGGAATGCAACAATCAGGCTGCCTTGTTCATTGCAAATAATCCAGCATTCCATGAACGAACCAAACACATTGAAGTTGACTGTCACTTTATACGTGACATGATTCAGAAGAAATTCATTGCTACATCTCATGTCAGTTCAGAGGATCAAACGACAGATATGCGAGACCCGTTTCAAAAGTGTGCGTCCAAGCTGAGCATGATTGACATCTATGCTCCATCTTGAGGGGGAGTGTAAACATATATTATTCACTTATGTACCTTTTTGGTTATTTTTCTTTCCCGTCGTACTCTTTATGTAATTTACCCATAGGCTACTCTCCTATATAAGAGAGCCTATTGACGAGTTTACCCATAGGCTACTCTCCTATATAATTGACGCGGGCGGTTTCAATGGGCGAAGCAAGGGCGGCCGTGTGGGACTTGAACGAGGATGGCTCCCCGGGTCCTGATGGCTTTCCGATTGCATTTTATCGGGATTTTGGGAGGTATTTGGAAGGAATTTGTCGCTGTTTGTGCCTGTCCTGGGAAATGGTGAGTCCTTTAAGTTTTGGGATGACGCTTGGACGGGAGGGGGGTCCTTGAGATTGCGTTTCCCCCGCTTGTTTGCGTTAGCGGCCGAGAAAGATATAACTATCGCATCTTGTTGGGCGGATGGGTGTTGGTGTCCACCTTTCTTGGCTATCTTCTCGGATCAGAGGCTTGATGATTTTCTGGCCCTGTTGGGCGTCATCGGGGACAATGTTAGGCCTAATGCTGGTCGTGATCATTGGGCATGGCGTGGCGGTCCATTCTCGGTTCGGAAAGCTTACAGGGCGATTGCTCGGCCCCTGCCGGCGCGGTCCGACATGTTGGTGCGCGATTGTGGTTTCTTCTGGGGCCTCAGGATCTCCGAGCGCCTTGGCTTTTTCTTATGGCTTTTCCGCAGGCAGAGATTGTTGACGAGGGAGCGTTGTGCAAGGCTATTGGGCAATATCTCTAATACCTGTGTGCTTTGCAATTCGGCAGTGGAGACCGTTGAGCATCTTTTCTTCGGTTGCCCCAGGGTCAGAGTGTGGGAGGAGGCGGATGTGGCTTGGGTGTGCACGGATGACATGTCGGCCTTTTGTGAGTCGTTGGTGATGAACAGAAACAGGGCGAGAATGGACATCTTGCTTTCCATTGCGAGGCTGTGGTCGGTTTGGTTGGGGAGGAATGAAGCTATCTTTTCGGGACAACGTTTCTACAAGGAAAACGTGCTTCTGCAGTGTGCGAGACTAGTGGCTGATTGGTCTTTGGATTAGGCCACAGTGGGTGCTCCTTTTTGAGGCCTGTGGCGCTTTCTGCACAGTTTTTGTCTTTCCCTTTTGTTTCTCGTTTTGTAATTCTGCTTATTTCTGTTTTTTTCCCTTTTTCCTTTATTTAATTTATTGGGGCGAACAACACTGAGTGTATCCCCCTTTTTTGGCGTCAAAAAAAATAAAATAAAATAAGAGAGCCTAGGGCTGATGGAATAAACAAGTTCTCTTATTTTCCCAACACCAACACATGCCCCCGACGCTCCTTCATAAGAATCCTCCTAATCCTGAACAACCACAGAAACATCTTAATCCTGGTTGGCACCTTGCTTTAAAACAACGACTGTGTCCCATACGGTTCTTGTCAATGGTAGACCGAAGGGAGGGTTCTTCCAGCCACGAAGGAGAATAAGACATGGGTGTCCACTAGCTCTGCTTCTCTTTGTGAGTATGGTCAATGCTTTAGCAGCGATGATGAGGTTGGCAAATGGGAGGACCGGTGTTCTGGGTACAGAAGGAGGAGATATCTATCCCACTCTTACAATATGCTGATGACACTGTATTATTTCTGGGAGCCGAGGAGGAGAAGATTCAGAGAAAGTCTCAAATCATGGATATATTTAGGGTTATTTCAAGGCTTCGTATCAATAAGGAGAAATCGACAGTGGTTCCTTTCGGCCTTTCAGAGGAGTTTCGACACATGGCTTCGATGTTGGGATGTTATACCGATGCTTTGCCGATCACGTACCTAGGATTCCCATTGGTGGCGGGGAAGCTGAGAGCTGAGGATTGGAGGGTGCTCTTGGAGAGACCAGAGTGAAGATTGGCAGACTGGAAGGCGTCGATTCTCTCGAAGGGAGGGAAGTTGATGCTTCTGATACATGTTCTTTCGGCCATCCTGTGGAAACACAAAATAGAGATAGATTCATCGTAGCCCTAGAGCTCTCTTATATAGGAGAAAAGCTCTAGGGACAAATTACGTAAATAGCCGAAAGAAAAGAAACATTACATAATAACATCTAAAGAGATAAATATCTCTACATCCCCCTCAAGCTGGAGCATAAATATCTATCATTCTCAGCTTGGAACAACAACGATGAAATGGTCCCTTTGCAAGTACCTTGGTTAACATTTCAGCAACCTGATCGCCTGAAGCAACATGAGAGGTGAATATAAACTCCTTTTGAATTAGATCACGGGTATAGTGACAGTCAACTTCAATGTGTTTTGTTCTTTCATGAAAGGCTGGGTTATTTGCTATAAATAGCGCAACTTGATTATCATATTGTAGATGCATTGGAAGCGATACCTCCATAGTTAGGTCAGTCAGAACTGATTTGACCCATATCATTTTTGTACTTCCTTGGGCCATTGCCCTATACTCTGATTCCACGCTTGATCTGGCTACAACAATCTGTTTTTTGCTTTTCCATGAAACCAATGAGCTTCCTACAAACACTATTCTATCCTTGGGGCACCCAGCATAGCCAGCATCTATACATCTTGATATTGTCAGGGTTGTGTCTCTCTTGAATAGAAGTCCTGCACCTGGAGAGGACTTGAGATACCTCAAGATCATATTGACTGCATCCATGTGAGACTGCCTAGGTTGCTCCATAAATTGGCTAACCCTGCTGACAATAAACGATATATCATGCATTGTAATAGTGACATACAATAACTTCCCTACCAGCTCTTTGTATTGTCTCTTGTCTACCTCTGCAGAGTCATCATCATATAGCCGTGCATTGGGATCCATCGGAGTAGTAGCAGGTCTACATCCTGTCATACCTGTCTCGGATAAGAGATCAATGAGATATTTCCTCTGTGTCATTACCATTCCCTGCCGATTCCTTGCAAATTCTAGGCCAAGAAAATACCTCAGCTTTCCAAGATCCTTGGTCACGAACTGTTGCCCAAGAAAATCCTTGGCAGTATGGATACCTTCATTATCACTGCCTGTGACAACAATATCATCAACATAAACCAGAATAGCAACTATACCGTTCTGCGTCCTCTTAACAAATAGAGAATAATCCGCAGTAGATTTGACAAGTAGTTCAATCAACTCTGAGAGCTTCTGAAACCAAACACTCGGACTCTACTTAAGACCATATATGGCCTTATGAAGTTTGCATACCGGAGGTGGAGATGGTGGTGTTCCAGTAGGTGGAGATGGAGATGTAGAGATAGGAGGTGATGGCATGTAAACCTCTTCTCCACTCTCGGAGAGATGAGCTTGTCACCTGTAAGAGAAAAATACATGATGGATTCAAAGAAGGTGACATCAGCACTAACATAATACCTTTGTCGAGCAGGATCAAAACAACGATGCCCCTTTTGGATCTTGGAATACCCAACAAACACACACTTGACTGCTCTAGGAGAGAGCTTGTCAAGACCTGGAGACAACTGATGAACAAAAGCAACACAATAAAAAACACGAGGTGTGAGAGAGAAAAGTTCCTTCTCGGGAAACACAATCGAGAACGGAATTTTTTCTCCCAGAATCAATGAAGGCATCCGATTCACCAAATAACATGCAGCGAGAACATCCCTCCAGTATGAGTGGGGAGCACAACTCTGAATCAGAAGAGTTATGGTGACATCTAAGAGATGGCGATGTTTCCTCTCGGCCACCCCATTCTGTTGGGACATATAAGCATACGATGTCTGATGCACTATGCCATATGATCTAAGACATTGAGATAGTTGTGTACTACAGAATTCAAGAGCATTATCAGAACGTATATACTTGACATTTGCAAAAAAAACATTCCTTATTTCATTAATAAAAGACTGAATGATATGACTAACATCAGACTTGTTCTTAAGTAGAAAGACCCATGATAATCTAGAAAACTCATCAACAGCAACAAGATAAAATCGGTGTCCCTGAAGATCAGGAACACGACTCGGACCCCAAATATCCAAATGAACACTCAAAGAGACCATGACTGCTTTGACCCTGACGACTTTGAAATGTGGACCTATGATGCTTCCCAAGCTGCAGGCTTCACACTGGAAGGTAGAGCGAGGAGAGATCTGAGGAAGGACATGACATAGATTTTCTAGATGAAGATGACCAAATCGAAGATGCCATGTATAAGGTGAGACAGATCCAATGCGAAGAGAAGAAACAACATCATATGGAGATTGCACCAGTTTGTATAAGCCTCCTTGCTCACGGCCAGTTCCAATCACCCTGCCCGTTAGAATATTCTGAAACACAAGAGCAGAGGGGTCAAATATGGCACGACAATGCAAATCCTTGGTGATTTGACTAATAGATAATAGATTCATAGAGAATTCATGCGCGTAAAGAACATTCTGAAGCCTCATTTCGGAGGTTAACTGCACCTCCCCTAACCAGTGAAGGGAGAGTGAGTCCCATCAGCAATCACCGCAGATTTGCCTGACTGAGTCGGGCTATATGTACTAAATTGGCCTCTGTCACCACACAGATGATGGGATGCTCTTGAATCCATGATCCATTCTGACAAGTCAGCCCTGTAACAGCTAGTAAACACATATACTGTACCTGATGTGGATGTAGTGGCTAAGGCTGCTACCTCTGAAGATCCCGAATGTGAGTTAGTTGACCCTGGAGATGGCATAATCTCCCTGAGTCGTGCTACTAACTCGTCAAACCTCTGGTCAGATGCACTGGAGGAGCTACTGCATTGCTGAATTTGTTCTGCCACACGAGCTGAAGCATGAAACCCATGCTTAGAATAGCATGTTTCCTCTGAATGACCTGGCCTATGGCAAAAAGTGCAAGGCTGACGAGGGGGTATACTACCGCCTCTTCCACGGCCTCCTCGGCCACGGAACTGCGTAGGGCTCCCCCTACCACGAGATGCTGCCATGGCTGAAGACGTCTGCGACACAGATGAACTACCAGATGATATGGAGAGTCTGCTCAGTCGGCGACATGCCTCCTCATCGGAGGTATAGTGGCATCGATGAGAATCTGTGCCCTAACTGCATCATACTCTGGATCCAGCACACCTAGGAAGACTCCCGTCATCACTGAGTCTCTATATGCCTTGAGTTGCTCTGCTGTAGCAATCAAGGGAATGTAACCATGTAGCTTTTCAAACATACCCCTTAGAGATGTGTAAAAGGTATGTAAAGGACGACAATTCTGCTTGGATGTAAAGATATCATGCTGAAGTTGCAGAATCTTTGACTCATTCTTCGCTGGAGAATATGTGATGGCGAGAATGTCCCACATGGCCTTTGCTGTAGGCTGACTCAAAATGTCATTGGCTATCTCCATGTATACTGTCCCAGACAACCATACTCGTGCATACACATCATCTGCCTCCCATGAGGTGTTAACCCCAGTCTTATCAACATGCTCCTCCTTTGTAAGGATATGCTTCTTGCCATTACATTGCATCAGACTCATGAACTGCATGGCCCACAGTTCATAATTAGTTCCATCCATCTTCACAATTGGTGCTGGTCCTTTGAAGGCACCTAGGGATGGAATGTCTGCCTTGTTGTCAGACATGATGGCAGCAACTTCTCAAAAATGGGGTTATAGACTTGAACACAGATTGTCTACACGGACATATAGGAAGGTGGTTGTGGGTAGGGATGCACATGGATCGGATTGGATCGGATTTTAGCTTAATCCATGTCCAATCCGACCTTAACGGATTTTAACTTATTCCAATCCAATCCAATCCATCAAATATCTAAATCCAAACCAATCCAATCCATCGGATTACGGATTGGATCGGATTGGTTCGGATTTTCTATACTTTTGTATTCCACCTCAATTGTTTACCCTATCATGTTTGTGTTTTATCGCATACTAGCCCTCAACATTTAAATTACGGCTCCAAAATTGGTAATATAGACCCGATTTAAAGAAAAGAACATATGAAGACCACTCGATCAAATTAAAATTGAAGAACTTCATTAATCTATAATAAAAAAATTGAAGACCGTTAAATCAACGTAAATGATTATATTGAATTTAAAATTTGAGGTTCCTCTCATAAATGTTGCATTAATATGTTTTTTTGCAAATGATTTCCAATGAGTGAGTTAAGTAAGTGTAATACAAGTTATCAAATAATGATCCAAAGATAAGTCAACAAACAAAAAATGTGATCTTTGCAATCAAATATTGATAAAGTCCATGGCTAATCTAAACTGTTAAGATATGTCAAACCAAGCTACTTCCAATAACATCCTTCAAAGTTTTATAATAGATTATTAAGAATCGAGAATCGTAAAATAATTATACTCGATTGAGTATCGGGTAAATCCAACTTAAATATAGCTCACCAATCGGGTAGCATGCCCCTCATTTAAAATGAAATTTATTTACAAAGATTATACCTATAGTCAAAATATGTATTTAAAAAAATATATCAAATTTGGATATCAATTTACAAAAGAAAGGAATTGAAGTAATGCTTATTAATTCTTAGATGGATTTAGTATATTTGAATATTAATTCTTAGATGAAACAATTGATCCAGTTTCATCATTACGATAAGCTTGCAAGTTGAGACAAGTAAAATGTAAGTAGCAAAAAGGCTAAGAATAACAAACAGATGTAATAGACAATTGTCTTAAATCTATTCTATTTTAAAGGAGATTAGACGAGTGACAACATCGGTGGAACAAATGGTACCGTGTGGGAGGGGGGACAATATTGTGTGAAACAAGCGACGACATCATGAGAGAGGGGTGATGGCATTGTGAGGGAGGAGTGGCATTGTTGTGCTAGAGGGATATGTTGAAATGGGCTTAAAGGGAGATGGAACTATGAGTTAAATATTGGGATCAAGAGTGAATGAGAGAGTATGGGAACCGAGAAGGGAATAGTTTGACGGGGATTATAAATTTACAAGGTATAATTATATTTTATTATTTAGGAGTTTAACATTTATCTCTCAAAAGAGAAGAGAGGATGGTAAAGAGAGGACTTGTATCCACAATTGACGTGAAAAAATAAGATGAATGACATTGATCATGGTCTTATAGGAATGGGTGCATGCATGCATGTGTATATGTATATAGGTATATACGTGTATGTATGTATGTATTAACCGATTAACGGATTGGATCGGATCAGATTTTGATGATAATCCAATCCAATCCATAGTTTAACGGATTTGAAAAATTCCAATCCAATCCGATCCATTACAGTGATAAAACCAAACCAATCCAATCCAATAACATCGGATTGGATCGGATTACAGATTTTATCCGATCCGTGTGCACCCCTAGTTGTGGATGTAGACTCATACCACAACCACTTCCATTCTCTGAAGACTTCTTCGGAAGGTTAGGGTGTTTATAGAATGTCGATTCACACCCTAGAGACTTAGGCCAAAGTCCAACAAGGGACTTGTGGAGGTGTCAGGCAAGGAGTGGCGTGCTGGGCGCAGGCGTATAGCTGCACAGGAGTGCGCGCAGTGCACGCAGGGCTGCGCAGGGGTGCACGTAGGGCTGCACATGAGTTCAAGGGCGCGGTGCACGTTGCGCACTAGCGAGCGGTGCACAGGTGCGCGCAGGCGCGTGCACGGAGCCGCAGAGGAGCATGCGGCGGCACACAGGTGCGCGGGGGCGCAGGCGCGCAGCCGCGGAGGAGCGTGCAGCGGCGGTGGTGGCGCCTTGAGACGATAAAGGGGTTTTGGTGGGGACTAGGATTTTGGGTACAGGCTCCGGTCTAGGACCGTCGCTCTGATACCATGTGGAAACACAAAATAGAGATAGATTCATCGTAGTCCTAGAGCTCTCTTACTTAGGAGAAAAGCTCTAGGGATAAATTACATAAATAGTCGAAAGAAAAGAAACATTACAGAATAGCATCTAAAGAGATAAATATCTCAACACATCCCATTTTTTCTTGCTCCACGAGGACGTTGCCTGCGGGGGTGTGTGCCATGATTGAGGCTTTGATGAGGAGATTTTTTAGTCAGACAGACGCCAAGGCAGGAAGGGTTTCCATCTTGTTGACTGGGCCAAGGTAATGTAATCGAAGAGGAAGGGTGGTTTATGAGTACTGTGGGTGGGGGAGATGAATAAAGCATTTATGGAAAAGTAGATGGTTCAGATATGGGGGAAGTTTGAGGACCTAGTTGAAAAGCGAGAAAACGAGAGCCGCTAAAGAGCGGTCTGACAAGTCAGACTCACTGTCGTTGATGCGACTGCTCAAACTTCCTCAGTCTTCAACAATTAACCCACACAATCAATAAAGCAATCAAGAGCAAGGATTAAAATTTATTATACCCTACTAACAATGTATAATGGCAAGCAAGTAGGGGTCGAACACATGAAGCAACGGTGCAGAGTGTAGATAGAGATCCGAACCCTAGGTCTAATGAATCACTTAGCCAATTTCTTTTTGTGGGTTTTTAATTTTTTTAATTTTTTTATTTAATTTTAATTTTTTAATTTTGTATTTTTGATTTTTAATTTTCTGATTTTTATTATTTTATATTTTATATTTTTTTCTTTCTTTTTCAATATTGGAAAATAAAAACAAAGGAATGAAAGACAAGGTCAACTATTTATAAAAAAACACAAAAATAACCAAAAATTCAGAAATTAAATGTTTTTAATATTTTTAGGATTTTTTACTGTTTTTGTGATTTTTGGGAATTTTTCTAGGTGTTTTTGGTATTTTTAAATACTGAAATAATAGAAAACAGTGAAAATGGGTTGGCTGTGGATAAAATGAGAATTAAAAAATGACAAACAGCAATCAAAAATTTTCACACCATTTTTCAAATAAAGAAAACAAGATAAAGAACAAACAGGAACTGAGTTTGTATTTTTTAGAGTTTTCTTTGATTTTATAATTTTTTTTGAAGTTTTAGAGTCTTTTTAGATTTTTAAGGTTTTTCTTTTGAGATTTTTAATGAATTTTGGTTTGAAACTAAAATATAGCAAAATAGACACTATGAAAATTTTTTGGAATTTTTCGAGACTTTTTAATATTTTTTTGGTATTTTCTAAGCTAGACAGTAGAGAAAAAGCATGTTTTTGATTTTTAATAAATGTAAAAACAAAATAAAATTAAAAACTAAAAATATAGCGTGAAACTAGAAGCATACAGGGTCTTAACTCTATTTTTTGAGAATTTTTCGCAATTAAATTAGGCGTTAAATAAATAAGCTAATCATAAAAAAATTCTAAGCCTGGCAGGGGTATAAATGCAATTATGAAAACATCCAGGGGCTCAGATGAAATTTCCACCAAAAGGCACGCACAGCTCACGTGAAACACCATTCACAGGGGCATAATTGTAATTAAAGAAAACCGGCTGGGCATACACGCAAAATTTCCAAAAACATATTATATATTCTACGCACAGGGACGAAATTGCAAATACACAAAAGTTCTGGGCCTATCTTGCAAAATACCCAAAAGTCACACGCCACCGTCACGTGAGGTGACGTGGCGTGGACTGAAGTGCAAATAGTGAAAACGTGAGGGTCTGCGTGCAAATATTACAAAACTTTTTTAAACTACAACTGAAAGTTACTGGACTAAAAAGTAAATACAAAAATCGTGGGTTAAAAATGCAAAATACCCACGGGGCGCGATCCAGCGGTCGATGGCGAGGCTCTTGGATACGTGGCGGAGATCGAACGGCAGCGCGGCTGAGGTGATCGGACGGTTGGCGTCGCGTCTGGAGCAGAGGATCGATCCAACGGCGGGGAGGGGTTCACGAAGAACTCCTCCCCGGCGAACTTCGGGTGGCGATGGCGACCGACACACTGCCGCTCCGACCCCAGGATCAAGGGCAAAAGGATCCTGGGATCCTTCCGCGTCGATTGGTGGTCTCCGGCGAGGCGGAGGCGGCGCGAGGTGCTCGGACGAGGAAGGTCGCCTGGAGGTGCTTCCCTGAAACTTTGAGGCTCGATGGAGCCTCCCTTTGACTTCTTTCCTGCAGGGTTAGAAGCACGGCAAAAAGGGGGTGCTCGGAGGGCTCTCCGATAGTCGAATGGAGGCGAGAGGTGCCTGGGATGAAGAGCTCCGGCGAGCGGTGGAGAGAGGAGCTCGATAGCTCGATCTGAGCGAGATCGAGGGACCTGGAAGGGTGCGGCATGGTGACGGAGCGGAGGGGGAAATGATGGAGGTGTTTAGGACGGCGGAGGATCACTGGAATGGTCGGGAACGACGGGCGGAGCTTAGCTCCGCCGTGGGTTCGATCGAAGATTCTCGGCGATTGGAAGAACGGCGAGATAAACTGTTAATGGGCTAACTTAACCTACACTAAAGCTACAAAAAGACGAAGAGAAGGGAGAGGGAGACTCACCAGAGGCGACGGGCGAGGAAGCACGGCGGAGCTCCGGCGAGGGACTGAATCTCTTAGATTCAACACCACTTCTCACGAACCCCGGGTCGATTCAACTCCCCCTGTCACGAGGAGCACGAAGAAGGAGGGGTTTGGGAATGAAAGTGGCGGAAGAAGGATTAAAATTCGAATTGAAGTCGGGGGTCCTATTTGTATGGTTGACGAAGGTGGCTCCTTGATCGAGGGAGAACTGGCGATTCAACGCTCCTCTGCCCAAGATATTTGCTGGGCGAGGTAGATGGATTGCATGTGAACAACTTCGCAGAAGGAATCATCCTCAAATGATGCAAGGAGAGCCCGCGAAAAAGCCAAGAAGAAGGGAACTCGCACATGTCCAGAAGGCCAAGACCTGGGGTCAGGAAGTTGACCCCCGGTCAACGGATGGCGTGGCCTGATTGGGCCACGTCATCCGCAAAAAGACAAAAAATAAATAAATACCTTATAAATTAATTTAAAAATAGTAAATGATTAAATTAATTTTAGGTTATTTAATAAAAAATGTTTATTATTTTATATAGTATTTAATTCCGCTTTTTAATTATTTTTATGAATTATATTTTTACAAGTTGCCTTTATACCTCTTTATAGGTATATTACCTATGTATTTTAGTATTTTATTTTATTTTGTGTATTTTATTTTTGTTAGTTCCATTTCTTATTTTCTAAAATTATGAAATACTTTTATATACTTAAGTATATTTTTATTTTATTTTATTGAAGCATTTTGTATATCAAATAAAATCTGAGAGTGTTTTGTACAGGTATATGTATAGGCAGTATACCTATGTATTCTTTATACAAGTATTTTTATTTTGTATTTTCTTTGCATTTTATTTTAGTTTTAATGCACATATATACTATAAGTAATATTTACATAATTATAAAAATATAAAAATGAATAAATAATGAATAAAGAATAAAACTGAATATTTTATTCAGTACACTGTACAATAGGGGTCTAACACTCAACTTTCAAACCGTAGCTCCGCCAAATGCGAAACCACCACCATTAATTAGATTATTTTATTCTATATACAATTAAAGGTGAGTATGCTGCATTTGGAGTTGTCGTTTGTGAGATACAGGTCTGGGAAGTTGGGATTTTGGAATCCTGTTCAGACCAGAACTTTTTATCTGTACATTCTTTTTCTGTGAAATCAATTTTGTATTTTTCTTTATTAAATTATCTACAACTTTTATGTACAAAGTTTCTTTGTTTGATGTATAAAAAGTGGAACCAAAAATAGGTCCCAAAATGAATAAAGAATGAATAAAATAAATAGGTATTTTTATTGTATTTTGGCCCTTATCTCCCCCAACTTTATTCCTTGTCGACCTATTCATCAAGATGCCTAGGTCTCGGGGTTTCGGGTCATAAAATATTTACAGTATTTTATTCTTTTTTTTCTTTTCTTTTCTTTATTCTATAATTTTGGCTTTAAAAACCGCATTTTATACAATATTTACACACATATACATAAATGCTAAAATGCATGAATAAGGCCTATTTACACGCATTTACTAGGGTTTTTAAGGCCAAAATGATAGAATAAAGATGATGAAACGTGGATTCATCACTAGTTTGTCGCTTGCTGAGTAAGATCTATGGCGTCACCATCTCATTGGAGGTCATCCCAGGATGCCTTCCGTCCTCGTTGTGGATGGGGATTACCACGATCATTCTAGAGATTACTTTGAAGTTGAGATAGATGCTTGGGGATGGAGTTGTTTTTTGTTTTTGGAAAGACGACTGGATGAGAGATGGTGCGTTGGGGGACCGCTACCCATGCTTCCTGGGGTTGGCCGGGAGGGCGAGGCATGCGTGTAACATGTGCGGGGCGGTGGGGTCTGGTCTCTGATGTTCGCTTCACCCCTATCGGATAAGAGGGTGGAGGAGTTCCTTTCGCTTCAAACAGAGCTGTTGCCTAGTGAGGGCCCGAATTTTGGTAGAGATCACTACATCTGTGGTGATGGCAGGTTCATGGTGAGAAAGGCGTATCGTTTTCTGGTTGAGGACGGGGAGGAGGTTCAATAGGAGGTCAGAGTGGACATTGATTTGATTTGGAGATGTAGGGTGTCGAACCGGGTTAAGGTTTTCCGTTGATTATTTAGGCTTGGGAGGATTCTGACTAAGGGCCGCCGGAGTCAGCTGTTGGGCTTGGAGGATGTGATGTGCGACAGGTGCGAGTCGGCGGTCGAGGATGCATACCATTTGTTTTTCTCGCACCCTTTCTCTAGTGGGGTGTGGAATCGGGCCGACATCTCTTGGCTTGGGCGGTATGATTGCTCCTCCTTCTGGAGAGATGTTAGATCGGTCTGTGGCTTCGCGTATGACTACAACTCCTACCCGTTTGCTATGGTGTGGTCGATATGGTATGACAGGAACATGGTCATCTTTGGGGGACATAAATTTAATACTGAAAGTGTAATTGAGCATTGTAGGGCACTTTGTCTGTCATAGCGGATGTAATATGATGTAATTCCCGACTCTTTGATATAGATATTTAGATGGGTCCCGGATTGGGATGCCGCCCTTTTTTTCCTCAAAAAAATATTTGAAGGAATCTCTCGGACATGGACTCTTCTTTGGGGTCAATGGTCACACACTATCTCTGCCTATGCAGATGCTGACTATGCTAGTTCGCTTGAGGATCGTTGATCCACTACAAGCTATGCCATGCTCGGTGGGGGCAACTTTGTTACTTGGCGAAGTAAGAAGCAGATAATGGTCTCCAGATCTAGTGCAGAGGCAGAATACATGGTAATGGCCCCAAGCCACCTGTGAGATCACATGACTTGTCTCCTTTTTACTAGAACTTGGACAACAAGTTTGCTACTTACATCACCACCAATCATGTACTCCATGAGCGGACCAAATACGTTGAGGTTGACTGTCACTTCACCCGTGATGCAGTACAAGGAGGAAGGATCTCTACTCCACACATCTCCACAGAACTACAACTTGCTGACATCTTCACGAAGGCATTACCGAAGAAACGCCTCTCGTGTTTGATTTCCAAGTTGGGCATGATTGACAGATATGCTCCAACTTGAGGGGGAGTGATAGAGTTATTTGTATTTGTAGACTTGTAGTTTATCTGAGTCCTGTAACCCTTCCGGGTCTTATACGTAATTCTTGCTTTTTGCTTTCTAGGGTTTCTCTTTATATAAGAAACCCTTGACTCATGAAATAAATACAATAATTCATTCTCTTCTCCATAGCTTTTATTCATTATTTCCATCTTGTGAATAAGCTCTCATGACTTGTAATCAAGTATGTTTTCCTTGGATATTCTCAAACTTAGAAAGGGTATGAGTTATGGTTCCATTGGTTATCATCATTATGTATTCCATAGATTTTATTCATTATTTCCATCTTGTGAATAAGCTCTCATGACTTGTAATCAAGTATGTTTTCCTTGGATATTCTCAAACTTAGAAAGGGTATGAGTTATGGTTCCATTGGTTACAAGGCCTTAAATGTCGGTTTCGGTCACCATTTCGGTATCGACCAAAACAGAATTTCGATGGAATTTCGGTGGAATTTCGACCGAAATTTCGGTCATTTCGGTCATTTTTTGTACTAGGACCCCCATATTTCGGTCATTTCGGTCGTTTCGGTCGAATTTCGATTTCGACTGGATATCGATATTCGACAGAAATTCGATCGAATTTCGCTGAAATTTGAGGCCATGATTGGTTATCATCATTATGTATTCATTGATGTCTCTTTTATTGAGTATTCGAGTTACTTCACTAATCCTGTTCGTGAGTTCCCTTATAGTTCCCTCCTTCACTTTAGGTCTACCAAATGTGAGCATGTCCCATTACATATTCCCCTTTATATGAGTGTTCTATATCCATTCTAACTTTGTCCCTCATCTAATGTTGCTTTTAATGATCCTCCTACTTCCTGCATGCAATATGTGCACATGTCATTTTATTTCTCAGTATAATTATGACATGATTTGTTGGTTTCTAATAATCAAATCACTGGTCCATAGATGGCTTTGTCAATTCTTGAAAGATTATACTGCAACATTATGGAATTCTGACCGGAAGTAAGCTATGAATGAGGAGATAGGGGCTCTTTTCTATTAGGGTGCATAGAATTTTATGCCATGTTCTATAGTCATCTCTCTTATTGCATGTTGATGGGTGTTCACTACCAAGAATGGCCTTCATAGCAATGTTGAATTACCTACAACAGGGGTCAAGGTGAAAGGCTTCACCTAAACATATGAATTTGATTACTTCGAGGCCTCCTTGTAGTCATGATGGGGTTTTTGCACTATTCTTTCTTTGTCCATTAACAAATCTTGGTGTATCTATCACGCTGATGTGAAAAATACCTTCCTTTATGGAGATCTTAAGAGGAGGTATATATGTCTTGGACCCTGCTTATGCTATTTAATGGAAGTGTGTTCACTTACGTAGGAAGTCTGTGTATGGCATAAAGCAGAATCTTAGGGCATGGTTTGTTGGACTCAATATGGAGACTCCTACACAGATTTTCCAAGACTTCATCCGCCCACTTTGAGTTTGTCAAGAGACAGACATGATGCACACTTTTTTTTTCTGGTCTATATTGATGACATAGCTCTTTTATCAGATGATGTGGTTGACATTTGGGAATCCTAATCGTTCTGTAGTGGATGTGATAAAAAACTTTGGTCCTTTACCCGTCTTTCTGGACATTGAGGCCACTCGAAACTCCAGAGAACTTCTTCCATCTCAACAAAAGTTTTATCATGCTATCTTGGAGGATACTAGCTTGCTTGGCTGCAAGACATCATTAATACATGTTAGAGTATTCGTCTCTGGATGCACATGCTTCCATCTTAGTCCCACATCGTCTATTAGTGGGACTTGGTCATATTGATTGGGCGACATAAGAAGCCTCACATTCCTGTATTCATTAAGAGGGATTAATATAGCATCGACCCTTTGAGGTAGTTCTCCCGTGATTTCACCCGCTCCTTATGGAGCGTGGTTCCACGTAAATACCTGTGTACTCCATTATTGTCTTTGATTATGCTTATGCATTATCGTTTTCTACGTGGTATCTGAGTTGATTCGCTTCTGTTTTTATTCTTGAAGAATTATTTTGATTATGTACTGTTCAAGATCAAGACAATTCAGGTTCCTGAAACCCTAATTTTGTGAGGTGATACAATAACAACTAGGGATCCTGAAGTTCGTTGAATTGTTCTTAAAGTTTTATTATGCTCATAATTTTTGTGATTTGTTCTAAGTCCAAGAATAAGGAAGACGACTGCTGCAATTCCAACGGCGGTGATCTTTGAGCTTCCCCTCCTGCGAGATTTTGCCTCTAGCCACAACCGCAGGAAGAAGAGGGGCCGACCCCCTCAAGCATGCGTAGGCAATATGAAACCCTAATTCTGAATCCTTCAATTTCAAACCCTTTAAGGTTTTTCACGAGTCAACTATGCCGGTTCAATACCAATGGAATATGAAGAGCGATGCTCAACATTAACGCTTTGAGAAATGAAGTACGTGATATAGAGAAAGAACCCGTCCTTAGGTGATGCTCCATGATAGTAAAAAGTATGCTATTATGTGATTGGTTCTTCGAAACTCATTGAAAAACCTACATGCACAATCAATGCTAAACTCTCCCCGCGTAATAATCTCCAAGCGGCGTTCTGAGCCCATCTCTTCAATCACGTCGATCTCACACATGATCCTAATCACCCACATGTAAATTCGCAAGTCCTAGCGAGACTCACCTTCTGTAGGTGCTCTTCGCGGAAGACTAAGGGGTTTGAGTTCCCCTCATAGGCGGTACCTCATCCAACTGTAGGCGGCACTACCACCAGGGTGCCCCCTTTTGTGTGCCACCTCATACAAGCCCTAGTTCTCTGCCCTGGTCGCCTGAAGAAGAAGGTGGCGTAGAAGGAGGGCATCGTCGGTAATGAGTTCCTGAATTGGCGGAGTCCAAGAAGTGCTGTAATTTTCCAAGCACTCCAGGAGGTTGTATTGGGTTCCCCATCAGGAACCCTACTTATCGAAGAAGAAGAGAGGGGATTTTACCACCCTATGATGGCTTAAGGGTTTTTAAGGCCCATTTCTGACCTAAAAAAGGGGAAACATTGGCTTTATTCATGCCATGACCTAGTAAGTTCGTGAGAGTTAAAAGAAAAATGGGCTGTGATATTTAGGCCTAAAGATGTTCTGTTGCGAAAAAAAATGAAGGAAAGGCTCGAGTATGTTAGGTATGCATCCATATGTGGTAATTGAATCCCTCCAGGGTTCAATAAGCACATGCACCTATGATAGTCCCATATCATCTGTTAGTAGCACTTGATCATTATGGTGAGATAAAAGAAAAATGAGCTGCGATACTTCATGCCTAAAGATGGGCTGATGCAAAAAATGAAGGAAAGGGTCGGGTATATTAGAGTATGCGTCCATAGGTGGCTAATTGGATCCCTCAAGGGTCCAATCACCACATGCATCTATGTTAGTTCCACATCGTCTTTTAGTGGGACTTGGTCATTATGGCGACACTATATAAGAAGTTCCTCATTTTTTGTATTTATTGTGAGAGAGTTTAATATACAAATTAACCCTTTGAGGCAATTCTCCAATGGTTTCATCCTACTTTTCATGGAGTATGGTTCTACCTAAATTCACGTTCTTTATTGTTCTTATCATTGTTATCTCTAATAAGGCTTCTACCCATTATCATTTTCTATATGGTATCAGAACAATTTGATCTCAGATTTATTTATGTTTACTCGTGATTAGTTTGTCATGCCAAGATTTGTTCTCAAGCAAGTGCTTTTTTTATATATGGTTCTATGTAAATCCTGGTGTTCTTTATCAATTCTCAAGCAAGATTTCTTCTCAAGATTAGTTCTATATGATATCCCGCTTGTCATTTTCCCCCCTTTCATCGTGAAGTAGATGTGCACATGGATCGGATAAAATCGGTAATCCGATCCAATCAGTTGTCATTGGATTGGATCGGTTTGGATTTATAAGTCTAATGGACCTGATCGGATTGAACTTTTACAATCCGCTCATTTATGGATTGAATTGGATTCTTGTCAAAATCCGATATGATCCAATATGTTAATCCATTAATAAATAATATATAAAAAATCATTTGTTATTAAAGCATATTATATATTTAATATTGCTTGAAAGTTATGCGTAAATATTCAAGCTACTCATATTCATAGTTTAAACCCCATTCCAACCCAAACTTTACCCCACTGCACTTGTTGGAAACCCCCTTACCTACCCACCAGTTGGTTTAAAAATAGTAATACGTACCCTAGCGTTCTTTGGGTCAATCCAATTTTCAAACGAAATGTCCTTTTTTCAAAAATTCATAAACCTAAACCCACTTTGGGTCCTTCCAAACGAAACACTCACCCAGACCGCACACCTCTCCACCCTCGGCCGCACACCGTCGGTTACCATCCTTATCCCCAGTCGTACACACACAACTAGATCTCCCTCGTGGACGTGCAACCAAGCCTCTGCCGCACTGGTATAATCAGACCTCATGCTCGGCTCCCCCAGACCCCCCCTCGCGCATGCGCAACCAGGCACCTTAGGTGCCTACCTCCTACACTATGCAACCATGCATGGTCCTCGCCCCAGACCTCCCTCGTGCACAATCCACCCTCCCGTACTGCGTAGCCAAGCATATCAGTTGCAGGTTAGTTGTAATTCTTATTTGATGTACACAAACTTGCAATTTTCTTCAAAGTCAGCGTGGTGTTCTACAGTTCTACGGATTACAAGTATGTTATTTATACTTAGTTATACAATGAATGTTCATACTAAATCCATAAGAAGCATATATTCTTTTGTTTCCCTAAAACTATCATTTTCTTTACATTTATCCATCCTCTCAAATTTAGAACCATGATTCAAATATCGAGGTCTAGTGTGGTACACACTTAATCATAGCTTATGATCTGATAGTAGGTGAGCATTAAAAATCCAATCCGATCCGATCCAATCCGTAATCCAGTGGATTGAATTGGATTTGCATGTTTAATGGATTGGATTGGATTGGAAAAATAAAAACTCCGTTAAGTATGGATTGGACATGGATTAAGCTAAAATCCGTTCCAGTCCGATCCATGTGCACCCCTATCGTGAAGATCATGGAAAATTGCTCGCTGCTACAATGACAGGGTTTTGCGAACCCTAGTATATCATGCAATGGAGTCCCTACCCCATCGCCATCAACTCCATGGTCTTCTCCTCTACTAGATCTCGCAAAGCACCTGGACAATCTGCCAGTCTCAACAAATGTCTAGGGCAATATTAGGTTCCATCTGTGGAACCTTATTGAAGAGAAGAAAATCTCAAATGAACGGGTCCATCCAAGCCCTACCCAATCATGAGGAAGAACCCTGTCTACAACAATATGGTGACGTGGACCCGATCCGATAGGTTCTGCCAAGTTGTCTTTGCTAGCGTCATCTGATCTTGGATTTTCTCTATTGGTGTTGGGTTTTCATTGCTAGCACTTTCGCCGCTGGGTTCTTGAAGCAGAGCCCACGAGGATATCGTTCTGCAAGCATTGGCGTCAAGCAGCTTCAGCCATCTCTATTTTGTTGAAGAGTTCTATAATCTCTATCAACCTTTTGGGCTTCTGGCGATAGCACCAAATATCCAACATTGGGATCTCATTCCTTGTGGAATGGCGCTGGTTATCCAACTCACGGCCCCAGATCTCTGCTAAGATCGATCTCCGCTAAGCTCTGGAATTAGGGAGAAGTTTTATCTCCTGCTCCGAGTAGTTCTTTATCTCCACCGAGATTTATCTCCAGATCGGCAGTGCTAGTCGTGCTTTGAAGAAGAATAGGGAAAAGGATTATAACCCTCTGTTGGGTTTTAAATCCTTGTTCTGTTTTTTTTATTACAGTCCCTATGGGCCCATTTATTTAAATTCCCTTTTATCGGTACACACAGCAGCTGTATTAAAAAAATGATAGAAAATGGGCAGATCTTTAAAATTGAGAAAAAATGGGGGAGATAGAACAGACAAGAAAAAAAGGAAAATAGTTGGCAAGAAAAAAAACAGGGCCCGGTTAAAAAATGGGGCTGAAGGAAAGGGAGGAAAAGATGGAAAAAAGATGGCTTATAAAAAATATGAGAAAAAGGGGAAGAAAGAGCTTTCTTGTTTTCATTTCTCCTCTTCATTTCTTCTCCCAACTTAGTCGAATATCTCTTATTTTCCGACAAGTATGGGAGAAAGGGGGATTAGTGTAGAGTTCTCTAGTTCAGATTTAGACACTACAATTAAATTTCAGACTTTACCATTCATATTATTTTAGAGTCTATGTTCGAGACATTCTATGTTTGAGTGACCTGTTTCTCTGAGTTCTCCAAATAGAGACCCAGATCAGCCTCCATCTCCTACGATCGTGAACTCCGGTTTTGGCGACCATGAACTCTAGTACTGATATTTCCACGACTTTTGTCAGTGATTGCGAACTCCAATACACGATCATTCTAAGGTCCCTATGAGAGTGACCTACTTCTCAGATCTATGTCTGGATTTTCCCACGACGTTTGGTCATTCAGAAAGGTAGGAGGAGTTTTCACATGTTTTAAATTACATGTTGCGGGTTAGAGTTCTCCGTGGAGAGACTCATTTCACTTCCGATGACTCTTACAGACGCAATACAGAGCACACGAGTCGATTCACACTCCAACCCTACCGTTCCTTCTCACCAGCATGATCTGAGAAGTAATGTCTTCAGTAGGCAACCAAAAAAGTATGCGTTGAGTTGGTATTTCCGTAGTGTCTTGTATTCAACGAGTTAATGCTTTCTTTCTATTTTTCCAAGCCGAGGAGTGTTAGAGTATGCGTCTCTAGATGGGTACCACATGTATTCGTGTTAGTTCCACATAGTCTATTAGTGGGACTTTGTCATATTGGTGGGCTACATAAGAAGCCCTACACCTCCTATATTCCTTAAGAGAGTTTAATACAACATCAGCCCTTTGAGGCGATCTTCCATGGTTTCATTCCATTCCTTATGGAGTAGGGTTCCATGTAAATACCCGTGTACTTCATTATTATATCTGATTATGCTTCTACATTATTGTTTTCTACAATACTATAGAGGCTCAGTGGACTCGACACGTTTTGAGAGCTTGGAAGAATTTCTAATGCCTTACTGTTACTCTCCAAAGCATTGCTTACACTTTTAGCAGGATAAGTTAGCATGTGCGGACTCCTTGGTACTATCTTTGGAAGGCTGCACTACTTATCCGATGCTACTTAAAGAGCTTGCCTAGAAAATGGCTCTTCTATGCTTGTCATGGTCTCTTGTGGTCTTGCTTTGATGTACTATAATAACTCTCTTGTTGATGGATGTTCTACAACCTTTTAGGTAATCTTATTACTTGGAGGAATAAAAAAACAGATTGTCATCAAGCAATCTAGTGTTGAGTTTGAGTACAAGGCCATGGCCCAAGGCCCCAAGCCCTTAGCGAGATTAGTTGGTTTATTTCCTTTTTGAAGAACTTGGTTTCCCTATGAAAGTTCCCTCCCTCTACATTGTAATAATAAGTTTGCAACATATATTACCTCCAATCCTGTTTTCTATGATCTTGCCAATCACATTGAGGTTGATTGCCATCTTATTAGAGATGTAACATGACATGGGTAGATCACTACACCTACCCCAAACCTCTTCAGAAACTTTCATCTTGCTGACATCTCCGAAAAAGCACTTTTGAGAAAATGCTGGTTATTTCCTCTCTCCAAGTTGGGCATGACGGATGCATAGTTAACCAACTTGAGGGGAGTGCAAGGAGTAATAGTATTTTGTTATTCCTTTCTTTTTCATCCTCTTTGAGGTATTTATGTTATCTTTTTCTTAAATCCCAAGTCCCCCTCTTCTATTAAGAGGGCTTAGGGTCGGGTAATAAATAAGTCTTTGGTACCACTGTCCAATTGAACTCTAAGGTGGTCCATTTTCAGTCCAGTTGGTTGGAGGGCTCACGTTTGATAGAAACAAAGTCATGGGAGTGTTTATCGTAGAGGATTTATCTAAAATGGGTTTGAACTGGTTTTATATCTGTTGAGCGGGGATGTTAAACCTAAAATGGACATTGCTAATCGTTAGCATACTTTATTCCTTTTTTCATTGGTTTTAAAGTGTTGCTGTATCACTTCTTCCAAACTTTGTCAATGGAAGCTCAACTACCAATGATACAAATTTCTTGATTGATTTGTGTAACTTTTATTTCCAGTGTTATGGTTAGTGAGAACAGAATTTCAATTTTTGATACTGGACCTGGCATGGATGATAGTGAAGATAATTCAATCGTGAAATGGTACGCTGTTATTTCATTAATATCAGTTTCTTTATTACTGCTACCATAGTGGTATTGCTTGTTATATCTAGTGATTATTTGTTTTTGGTTGAAAGTGCCGCTTGACAGAAATAAAATAATGCTCTGAATATATTTTTTCTTTAATATTTCTAGAAGATAAATTGTAATGTTTTCTTGGTGTAAATAATATCGGCCTGTATCAAACAAATCTTTTTTGAATGAAATGGGGCTGTGTGTCCAAGAATGTACATACCCCAAAAATGTATAAATAGTAATTGATGTAATTTCAAATCTCACAACTTAAAAAGGGCCTTGGCATGCTCAACTTTATTTTCCGCACATGGAAAAATCACTCTGTTTCTCGCTAGCCAAATTGTCCATAGAAAGGCAACAAACGGCCTTTTTTAGCCGGAGATCTTGATTCAGCGGCGCCCTTGAATTCCCAGAAATTCTCGACACAAAAGGTGGAGAACAATTTGTAGTTACAAAATAAAGTGCTCTAGATTTTTGATGCTCAACAATGTTTCCGTACTTTCACACCTCCTATGGTCACATGATTGTGAAGCCATCTAGGGATTTATGTTACGATCTACTAGATGCATCTATGCAAATGCAAAGACTTTTTTGCTTGAGAGGCCGACGTATGACCACCCAGCATGGGGGTTTCATCCAGACTTAATTATAAAAGATCAAAAACAAAACATAAACCATGACACCTACAACCGTCATTCTCATTATACAACACCTCACACATGCAACTGCACCCACTATGCATGTAGTGCCATTCTATTATGCACCACATTCAATATCTCCCATGTTACTGTGTTTTGCTCGGTCCAAATTGCTTAGATTTCTTGAAACTGATGTACTGAGGTGCATCCTATGCTTGCAGTGAAATGGAAGAATGACACTTATTGGATTGATTTCGATTTGCATGTAATTTGACAAAACTATGGTCAATGATAAGACATAATTCCTATATATAAAATGTTGGAGTATATGAGTTGTGTGCTACTTATGTTGTAGATGGGTAAATGGATCACTCCAAGATCCATTTACCACATCCAAGTCTTTAGTCCCACATCTACTAGTTGTGAGATGTGGAGACTCAGTGAGGGCTAAGAAGCCCCTCACCCCCTGTATCCAGAGAGAAAGTTCAATGAATGATCAACCCTTTGAGGCATTCTCTCGTGGTTTCATCCCACTCCTTAGGGACTAGGGTTCCACGTTAAATCTCGAGTTCTTGATGTTTTATTCTTTATTTCTCTGATACGCTTTCACATTCTATTCTAACATGGTATCAGAGCGGGTTCGATTCTCGAGGAAATATTCTTGAAGATTTATTTTGTTCATGTTTTTCGAGATTCGATTTTGGCGTTATGTTCATGAAGATTCTTATATTTTGGAGAATATTTTCAAATCCAGGGTTCCATTCTGAAACCCTAGTTCTCTAGCAAAACCCTAGCAAGGTGCCTCCCTCTTCCAGAATTTCAAGCATCTCGCAATCGAGGAGTCTCGTCACACCTCCTCACCTAGCAACAACAGCCAAACAAAGGTGTTGACTCCAGATCCTTTCTATTTGCAGCAGAAGCCTGTAACATCAAGATCCAGGCACGGGCGAGATCTAGGTGCAGACACAATCTCGTGGCAGAACTCCAGGGCGCTGCCTCACCCTTAATGGAGAAGCTTCATCGGTGGGGGAATGACCGAGATGGCAGATCAGGTCAACCTCCTCCCTCGCAGTGTCTCAGGCGACACTCCCGGCAAGCACGTAAGCACCACCAGCGGCGACTCCTCCTCGTCGCACTCCATGGTTTCGAGCAAGGCGACATGTCGTGCGCGATTCCCGCATGGGCCAACATCTCCAGGAGGCACTCGTTCTCCTCCAGGCGCACATGCGGCGCATCTTTGCATCACCGTGTAGCACCTCCATCCACGCCAACTCATCGCAATCACCATGCATAGCTCCAATACCTCACGGAGATGTCCTACTCTAGACGACACCTCCGATCGACGCACGAGGGTGCTTCTCCAAGCGATCCTCTCCATCGCCATTCCAAGAGCAACGACGCCGCAGGGTTCCTAATCGGGGAACTCGAAGTAGGGTTATCCCCAAAGGGGGCAGCATTTATTTAAAAAAGGGGGCCCACGTTAGGCTACAACCAAAAAAAGGGAAAGGCCCAACGTGAAAGAAGGGTCTAAGGGAGAGTTGATTTTGTGGACCCTATTTGAGCCGTGTTTCAAAAAAATGTGTAGATGGATTCTAAAAAAAGGAGCCGCGTACAAAAGAAAAGCCTTACGCAGAAAAGTTTGCAAAAAAGGAAAAGCTGTAAAAATGTGAACGGCTTATTTTTTTATAAAAGATGTCGGCTATTAAAAAGGGAGGGAATGAAATAGCCGAGAGAAAAAATGATTTTAAAAAGAGAGGAAAATTTTGATTGAGAAAAGCTGAGAAAAAGATGACGGCTTATTTGGTTTTATTTTTCTCCCCATCTTTGTTGTCTTCTCCCAACGTTATCGATGTTTGCCATTTCGACAAGTATGGAAGAAAGGGGGAGTATTGTGTAGAGTTCTTCGGCCATGATTCTGATTCGAGGTCATTCAGATTTTTTCAGGCCAGCCAGATTGTTCAAACTCTACAGTTGTCAGATATTTGGACTCCACGTCAGATTGGTTTTGAGTCTTCAGTTTCCGTTGCACATATATACGATCGTCAGTTGTGAGGTCCCCATCTTTTTTGGTCAGCTCAGAGTTTTCATGTGTTCCATAGGGACTTCTGAGTAGAGATCCCATTCCCTATGCCATGTGGGCTTGGGTTTTCATGTGGTTTCATAGGGACTCCAAGTAGAGTACCATTCTCTGAGCCAGATGGAAGAGACCCAGTTCTCCGACGAGCAGACTTCTTCATACTCCATTTTCTAGCGATCTTGGACTCCGACGAGGATTGCACTCCACAGCTTTTTCAGTTTGGCCCATTCAGAGATGGAGCAATTGTCCACATGATTGTGGCGGGTCCAGGTGGAGACTCATCCAGTTTCAGTGGCTCTGACAGGCAGTTCAGAGCACACTCAGTTGACTCACACTCCAACCCGTTTGACCTCCTCACCTGCACGGCGTGAGAAGCAACGTCCTCGATAACAGCCGACAGTTGTGCGCGTTGTGTTGATATTGTCCGTAGTGTCCTATAGCGTGAGTTTGAGATCCCTTTCTGTTTGTCCAAACCGAGCATTGCATGCTCCAGCTTGAGGGGGAGTGTTGGAGTATATGAGTTGTGTGCCACTTATGTTGTAGATGGGTAAATGGATCACTCTAAGATCCATTTACCACTTCTAAGCCTTTAGTCCCATATCTACCAGTTGTGAGAAGTGGAGACTCAGTGAGGGCTATATAAGAAGCCTCTCACCCCCTTTATCCAATGAGAAAGTTAAATGAACGATCATTACCTTTGATGCGTTCTTTCGTGGTTTCATCCCGCTTCTTAGGGAGTAGGGCTCCACGTCAAATCCTGAGTTCTTGATGTTCTACTATGTATTTCTCTGATACGCTTCCGCATTCTATTTTCTAACATAAAATAGTCATTATCAATGAACTTTCAATACAATTTTGATTTCAATTTGTTAGGAGTACCTTTCGAAAGAAAGGTTATCCGACAATTAACTTTTAATAAAAGAAAGGCTATCCGACAATTAACTTACAATACAGTCCCGATTTCAATTTTCTATCTACATTGTCCTCACTGTCATCCAGGTTTACTCTTTGCAAAATGTTTGTAACTTTCTCATTATGAAATAGGAATAACATGATGTATAGGGTGCTTGTTTCAGAGGATACAACTATATTTAACGGTTAAATAGGCCGTTTAGTTTCCTTTCATAAATAGTTGTTCCTATCTTATGTATTGGGTGGTCGTTTCAGGGGACACAAATATATTTTAATGGCTAACATATGTAATCAAGTTCACTTTGATACATGCCATTAATGTATGATGGGAGGTGCACACAAGGATTTCAATTATAGTATATAATTTAGTTTTTTTGATTTAGTGAAGAAAATGTTGGGGTTTCGTCATGAGGAAGTTCATTTTTTTTGAAAATTTTGATTGGTTACTGTTAAGATAAATGTAGCGCTGTGCCTCTTTTATGTATGTTCAGTTTCTCTGAGTACTTATCATGTAATTAACCCAAGGGCTATTCTCCTATATAAGAGAGCCCTCGGGTACGTCTAATGCAACTCATTCTATTCTCCCATCATGGTATCGGAGCAACGGTCCAGACCGGGGTCCCGGTATCCCACCCAAAACCCTAACCCTACACCCCTCCGCCACCGCCTTCTCGCCGCCCCGCCCAACGGCGCACCCAGAGGCCCCTCATGACCATTCGCCGACCATCCAATGGCCTCTTCGTCGCCCATCGCGGCCACCCGCCCTCCCGCACGGTGACCCAGCGGGACATCGCCACCCTTCCGCCCGTTATTCCCCCGCCCTCCCGCGAGTTCTCTTCCTCCTCCGTGCGGCCCGTCTGCGCCCCCAAGGGCCCAGCATCCCTACTGTGCGGCCCTAGTCGCGCACGAGCGGCAACAGCCGCCCCACCCCGCGTGTTGTTGCGCCATCCAACGTCACCGATGGTCCACACCATTGTCTCCAACGGCACCACCGCCTACAGGCTGTTAAGCGGTGATTTTGGTTGATAGTTTCGGCGCTTGAACGAGGATTAGGGATGGTTGTATGAGTCTACACGTATAACCTGTCCCTCATATGATACTGTAGACCGACTATCTTGTTTACCTCCGTCGGTCTGTGGCTCTTATTTAATCATGCCAGACAACAAAGGTGACGTCTTTACATCTTCGGGTGCCTTCTAAGGCCAGACCCTTATTGTGAAGATTCTCGTAACCAACTATGAACTATGGTCCATGCAGTTTCATACCCTGATGCAGTGCCACAATAAAAAGCACATCCTGACAGACTCCGAGCCTGAAGACAAGACGGGAGCGAATGCGATGTGGAAGCAAGACGATGCTTATGCACGTATATGGCTCTCTGGGACGCTGACCACAGAGATTGCTAATGATATTATGAATCAACCAACAACAAAGGCTATGTGGGATATACTGGTAGCTACTTATGGGCAGTCGAAGAATGAGAGCAAAATACTTCAGTTACAATTCGACATCTTCTCCACCAAACAGAATGGGAGACCACTCCATGCACATTTCTCTCATCTGCGGGGCATGTTTGAGAGATTGCATAGCTTCATGCCGATCACAACCAGTACGGAACAACAACAATCATATCGAAATGCCACGATGACGGGGTATTTCTGTCCTCTCTTGATCCTAAGTACGATGCAACCCGTACACAACTTCTGACTGGTGAGACTATTCCACCTATGGAGGAGGTGTATAAGAGATTGAGTAGGATTACTAGTGCATCGGCGTCTACAGCACAACCTACTCCTTCAGCTATGGCCGCCACTCGTGGCAGAGGAGGATCGTCAAATTTTCAGGGTCGTGGACCCCGTGGTAGAGGGGGAGGCAGACATCTTGGTCCCTGTGCTCACTGTCACCGTCCACGCCACTCTGAGGAAACATGCTTTCACAAGCATGGATATCTAGCCACTGCACGTGTTGCTGAGCAGACTGAAGCTGTAGCCGCGCCTCTCCCAGATGCTCGCTTTGATGACATCGTCTCCAGACTTCGTGAGATGATGACTACACCTACGTCTCCTCTCCGGGTTCTACGAAAGCTGCAGCTCCTGCCAGAGAGTTGTCTAGCTCATCAGGTACCCATTATGCGCTTACCAGTACTACTTGCTCGGACTTGACAGATTGGATTATGGATTCCGGGGCCTCCCATCATATGTGTGGCGACAGAATGCAGTTTACTACCTACAGAGCACTTGCACCAGGACGATCTGTTGTCATTGCCAATGGGGTTCGATTATCCATTGTTGGTCAGGGGGAAATTACTCTAACGCCTTCTTTGAGTTTCCAGAATGTATTACATGCACCTGACTTTCAGATGAACCTGTTGTCCATTAGCCAACTTACGAAAGATTTACATTGTCGTGCCATATTTGACCCTTCTACTTTTGTGTTTCAGGACATACTGACTGCCAGGATGATTGGAAGTGGCCGTGAGCAGAGAGGCTTGTATAAGCTTGCTATATCTTCATGTGCTGGACTTGCTACTATTCCCTCTGGATTCGTTTCTCCATTTCTTTGGCATTTACGATTTGGGCACCTTCCTCTGCAGAAGATGTGCCATGTCTTACCACAGATATCTACCCGTACCGCGTTAGATTGTGAAGCCTGTCAGCTTGGGAAACACTATCGGTCTTCATTTCCGGGTCGTCCGAGTCGTCATATTAGTCGGTCTTTTGAGCTGTTTCATTTTGATATTTGGGGTCCGAGTCGTGTCCCTGATCTTCAGGGACATCGTTATTATATGGTTACAGTGGATGATTATTCCAGACTATCTTGGGTGTTCTTGTTGAAAAAAAAAGTCTGAAGCTGGTGCTATTATTCGAAAATTTATTCTTGAAGTTCATAATATCTTCTCTACCAATGTCAAGTTAATTCCACAGATAATGCTTTGGAGTTTTCAACATTACATTTGTCAGATTTTCTCGGTTCACATGGCATTGTTCACCAAACTTCTTGTAGTTACACTTCGCAACAAAATGGTATGGCGGAACGCAAACACCGTCACCTTCTTGATGTCACTCTAACATTGCTGATCCGTAGTCGTGCCCCTCATTCTTTTTGGGGGGATGCTGTCCTTACTGCATGCTACTTGGTGAATCTTATGCCGTCTACTGTTATTTGAGAGAAGGTTCCCTTCTTGATTGCGTTTCCCGAGAAGGACCTATTTTCCCTCACACCTTGAGTCTTTGGGTCTGTGGCTTTTGTGCATAATTCTACCCCTAGTCGTGATAAGCTCTCACCAAGAGCTATCAAATGTGTGTTTGTTGGGTACTCTCGTACTCAAAAAGGGTATAGGTGTTATGATCCAGTGAGTAGGAGATATTATGCTAGTGCTGATGTTACTTTCTTTGAGTCTATCACGTATTTCTCTCCTACAGGTGACATGTTATCCAATAATAATGACGATGATATTGTTGTTCCTCCACCTCCATCTCTTCCAGCATCTGAACCTGAGCAACCTTCACCTCCACCACCACCAAAAATTCTTACCCATTGTGTACACTCGCAGGTCTTCTACTAGCTCCTCTGCTCACAAGCCGTCCACGTCATCCAGCATGCATCAGGTATGTCATGATAACATTATCTCTACTGATGGCACTGGAGTTTTACATCATACACAGGATGATTCTGCTGCTGAGGATGGAGAGGATGCAGATTTGGATGTTCCTATTGCGTTGAGGAAGCCTCGACGTCAATGTGCCACATACCCACTTGTTGCACATGTCTCTTTGGATCATCTTTCTGATGAGTACAGGAAGTTTGTTGTAGGACTTTCTGCGGTTACTATACCCCGAACATATATGGAGGCTTTACAGGACAGCAGGTGGCGTCAGACCATGGAAGAAGAAATGACGGCCTTAACGTCACGGGGGACATGGACTAGTGTTTCGGCTCCATGAGGTGCTTCGATTGTAAGCTGCAAGTGGATATTTTCCATTAAGCAAAACGCAGATGGGAGTGTGGATCGCTATAAGGCAAGGTTGGTGGCCCGTGGCTTTACCCAGACATATGGGGTAGATTATCAGGACATGTTTTCTCCAGCTGCAAGACACTCGACGCTTTAGATTTTACTAGCAGTGGCAATTTCACGGGATTGACCGTTATTTCAACTTGACGTGAAGAATGCATTTCTCTATGGAGACCTTCAGGAGGAAGTTTACATGCAGCGACCACCTGTGTTTACTGCTGAGGGGGAGTCCCAGAAGGTATGCATACTGCATAAAGCAATTTATAGCCTGAAGCAGAGTCCAAGAGCTTGTTACCAAAATCTGTCAGACTTGATTGAGCAACAGGGGTTTAAGAGGTCCAATGCAGACCATTCACTTTTTGTTCAGAAGATACAGAGAGGTATGGTTGCCATTCTTGTTTATGTAGATGACATTATTGTTACAGGAGATGATGCTCAAGGCATTCAGATAGCCACGAAGTTCCTAGGTAAAGAGTTTGTGACCAAGGATCTTGGCACTCTTCGCTACTTCCTGGGGTTGGAGTTTGCCAGGAATCATCGTGGTCTAGTGATGACCCAGAGAAAATTTGTCATGGATCTCCTTTCTGAGACAGGTATGACTGGATGCAAGCCTGCTACGACTCCTATGGATCCAAGTATGAAATTGTATGATGAGGATACTGAAGAAGTTGATAGCAGGAGGTACAGAGAACTAGTTGGGAAGCTGTTATATGTTACTATCACCAGTCCAGATATTATGTTTGCAGTAAGCAAGGTCAGCCAATTCATGGAGCGGCCCAGAAAGGCACATATGGATGCTATTTATATGATTTTGAGATATCCGAAGAACTCACCTGGTTCGTGACTCTTATTCAGTAGGGATGCATCCTTGGAAGTGACAGCTTGTGCAGACGCTGACTATGCAGGATGTCCCACGGACAGAAAGTCTACTTCGGGGTTTTCAGTGTTTGTTGGACACTCACTTGTCTCATGGAAGAGCAAGAAGCAGACTGTGGTTGCTAGATCAAGTGCAGAATCTGAGTACAGAGCCATGGCCCAAGGGAGTACAGAGATGATGTGGGTTAGATCGGTGTTGACTGATCTTACCATAGAAGTTCCTCTTCCTATGTAACTCTTATGTGATACTCAAGCTGCATTATTCATTGCGAACAATCTTGCATTCCATGAACAAACAAAGCATATTGAGGTGGACTGCCATTACACTCGAGACTTGGTACAGATTGGACTCATATCTACCTCTCATGTGTCTACAGGAGATCAGACGACAGATATCTTCACCAAGGCTCTATCTCGAAGTCCTTTTCAGAAGTGTTGTTCCAAGCTGCGCATGATAGATATATATGCTCCAGCTTGAGGGGGACTGTTAAGATAAATGTAGCGCTATGCCTCTTTTATGTATGTTCAGTTTCTCTGAGTACTTATCATGTAATTAACCCAAGGGCTATTCTCCTATATAAGAGAGCCCTCGGGTACGTCTAATGCAACTCACTCTATTCTCCCATCAGTTACAACTAAGAGTCTTCTTGGAGAGAAGATTCGTTCTTATAATTTTCTAGTTTCCTATATATGTATTGGGTAGATTGAATCACTCAGTGATTAAAGATAAAATATGACACAATGTGCTGGTGTTTGAGAGGGATTATGCGTGGTGAAAAAGCCTAAGGGATGTCTTTGGGAGGGGAGCAAAAGGGAATAAAAGGTGTGTTGGATAATGTGTGAGGTTGGCTGGAGCTTGCTGTTGATGCCTATGTAGAGAATGGAGATGAAGTGCGAAAGAGGGGCACATCAGATTCTTAGGAGCGAGCATTCATGGAATATCCATTATTTCTAGTCAAATCCTTAAAATGCTATAACTATGGAGAGAAATGATTTTGGGATACAATTTTTTAGGGGTATAAAGTGTAACATCTGTATATTTTCGAAAACAAATACATAAAATCTCCATAAATTATTTGATTCCTAATATAATTTTATTATTCCTGTATTTTATTGTATTTAATGCTACTTCAATGTGGTATAATATCACGATTGTTATACCATTGTAATTTTTGCAGGGGAAGAATGGGTTCCTCAAATCATAGGTCCTCAAGGAAGTTGGCTATTGGTGGAAATCCTCCATACTTGATGGTAGCTTTTTGTCTGGAAAATGTCTATATTATCTTCTTTTCAATATTGCTCTCTATTATCATCTTAGTATACTTTAATAATATTTATTTTTAAAATAATAATGCCTAGAGCAATCACGTCACTTGCACCATAACATATCTCAAATCCTTGATGTCACCCATGCCACCACATGCACCATCACACATCTCATCCTTGCTGATACCCATGCCACCTAGGACAAAGAGCACGAGATTGGTACATTCTCTACATATGAGTGATGCTACTTTTAACTACGACTTTGCATTCAAAATATTTAGATATTAACAAAAAGGGATTTTGCTTCGAACCTTGCACACTCCTTAAAAATTGCGAGAACACAACCCACCCAATTGGAAGTATCAAACTAATTATCCTAATGGATTATGTAAATTCAATGATTCATATTCTAGTTTTAGTAATTATATTTTCAACTTATAGATTTCTACATGGTATTAAATTGATTGAACTTGGAGATCAATGAAAGCAAGGCTTGATCAGACATGTGCTAAATTTGAAGGTGCCTAATTGAAGGCCCGAATTAGGGCATTTTGGAAGCATACAAAAGCATAGGGGAAATACATGCATCATGGAGGAGTGTATACTACGTATATCCAATAGGTTCATGTGGAGGGATGATTGGAGGAGGCCATTGTTGCATAAAATGTGATTGATTGAGAAGATAACCATGGTAAAGGATGAGATACATCTACTCACTTCTTTAAGAAAATCTCAAAAGCAATGCTAAGAAGCAACGTAATAATGCTGGGTCCATTAGATGTAGTACGCCAACACGAGTTAAAGTTTTGTAATGTTGGATGGCACATGTGTCATAAGTAGTCTATGGAGGCATTCAACCATGTTGATAACATGCAACAAACTTGCAAAAGATAGGGTTGAGGCAATCATGCAATACTTTGTGTATTGACCTGGTGAGATGACTAAATGGTGGTGTAAAGAAGCCTATTCTACGATTTCACTCCATTTTTTGAGATATTTTGTCATTTACAACCTTTTTCCTTTTTATCATGTTCATTCACAAATATCATTTAGAAGGAGAGAATGGTAAAATAGTAGAGAAATAGGAAAATATTTTTATTATTTGAAAGTGTTTTTATGAATTTTATGGGATTTTTATATAGTTTATGGTATTTTAATAAAGGGTTATTTGGAACCAATCTATGTAAATAAGAAAGTATGGGTTTGGTTACCTTAAAAATATCAAATAGTAATGATTTTTAGTGTGGGTATTTTTCTAATGTAATATACCCGTGTTTAAAAAAGTAGCCATTTATACACATTTTTTTCCCGATTTCATAAAATTTTGTAGGATATTTAGTGATTTTAATGTGTTTGGGATTTTAAGCTATGTATATATATTTTTTGGGATTTTTGGATACGTGGAAAAAAATAGATAACGTACATACTATAATTATTTTAAAATTTTTCAATGCATTTTGGATTTTTGACGAATTTTTAAAACTGTTTATTAGTTATTAGGTTATTTGTTTTTAAACAGCAAAAGCAATAGTTTTTTAAAAAAGGTAGATACGAAGAGTAGATGAATGCTAGGTATTTTTTGGGTGGCAAGATATTATAAAATATGCTTAATAATAGTAATTCATTAGTGAATTTATGGAAAGCTTAATTTCGGGTTTGTAAAGCAATAATTGTGTGAAGTTTTAGTAGTGTAGGTACATTAGAAGGCTGCATTGACGCTCGACGGAAGAGAGAACACCTTCGCTGGAAGGTGAAAGACGGGGTTGAAGAATGGAGGATGGCCACCAAAAAAGTTGATGTGAGGACAACGAGGGCCAAGTTGCACGAAGGTGAGAGGAGTGAGGGCAGCTGATCCCTGGTCTAGCACCACGAACGAGGTCATCAGTGCTACCGGTGTGGGTACCATGGGCACCAAGCTTTGTCTTGTTTGCAATAGCCATGGTGTTTTGGGTGTAGAAGCAAGGGTCATCGGAAGCACTCATGTCCATGCGGTGTAGGGCCCCAGCATCTATCTTCTACCAGTGGGGTCAGAATTCAGGTGGCGAGGTGACTCTTATCGAGGTCCTATGCATCGGTGGTTGTCAGAGTTAATTATGAAGATATCATGAGGAACATGATCCTCATTGGGTCCTCCGTTCCGAGGCAATCTGAAGCAAGAAGTATACATGTTGCTGTCACTAGAAGGTTGGGTGCCTCCTTCACATGTGATGTGGTGGCCGTGGGCAATGGCCTCTGGTGCATGAAAGGTTTTCGGAGAAGGAGGAGATTTTGTTGCAAGGTTCCTAAGATCTTGGGGTTATGTGGCGCCTGCCTCGCTTCACCCACGGGGAAGCATCCAAATCAATGCTGAGGGTAACTCGAGTCTTTGGCGTCCCCTTCCTTTCCGTTCGGTGGAGGCTTTGAGGCTCGTGCTTAGGCATGCTGGTCGGGTTTTGCGGATCCTTAGGGATGGTCTTAGTCCGGACTCGGACCCCTCGGCTACACTGGTGGTGGTGGAGGGTTCGGAGTTCAATTCTTTAGAGTCGACTTTCTTGCTGAAGGTGGATAGATCAAACTTTCGGCTATTGGTGCTGCTCCTTCCTCCGCCGCCACCACCTTCGACGGAGGCTTGCACCACCTCATGTTCGAAATTGCCGGTGAAACGATCACAATCAGTGTTCAAATCTCCTCGAGATCCGTTGGCGTATTTAAAAACTGCAATCATGGAAAGGGAGCATCTCAACGAGGATATTTCGGACTGGTCCCGATTCCAAGACTGCTTCCAGAAGGTGGGATGTCAAGAGCAAGCGACTTTCCTTATTCGACTCTGTCGCTTCCCTTTCTAGGGCTCCACCTGCCAATTATCGCGTTGAAGGTTAAGGCACATCTTCTTTTGGATCCAGTCCTGATTTATGTGACCCAGACTTCGGACCCTGGCCCGGACCAGGGTACCGTTGGAGTGACAGACTCGAATCTGACTTCTGTTCTTGAACTGTTTGTTAAGATTTCCTGAACTTGACTACTGTTTTTTAACCGGTTGGTGAAGGCTCCGCTTCCGACCCAAACCCTTTCGAGGCCCCTCCACTAAGCGGTGGTCCGGACCTATGTGCCTCTGCAACTGATGGTCCAGTGGCTAATCAACCGCTTCGTCCACTCCCGTAGGGATCTTCTGAGCCTTTCTCGATGGCACATGAGGTTGAAGAGCCCATCTGGGGTGTTGCTGATGCAAATGCGGCAACTCCTTTGAAGCCACATTTTTTTCTAGGGTGGGATGGTGTTTCCTCTACACCCCACCTTTACAGTTGCATCGCCAAGATTTGTTGGTTTCAGAGGTTCTGCTGGAACTGGATTTGGAGGGGGCCGTGCGTCGGGAAGCGTCATCTTTCGCGACTGAACCTTTCCTCGGTTTCAGGGCATGACGCAAGAGCTACCTCTTCAGAGAGCTCTACTGTGGGTGCGAATGTTGGCAGAGGAAAGTAGTATAGGGCGCTTCGTCGCTCGAGGGCGATGGTCAGGGAGCCTGTGATGCATTCTGAGCAGAAGTTGAAAGTTGAGGTGGCGATTGGAGTCATCGAAATTGGGGGGTCTACGACTGTGCCCCAATGAAGGTTCTAACGTGGAATGTTAGGGGTCTGGGTGACCCAGATAAGCGGAGGTTCGTCGGCCCTCTGCTTACTGAATGGGTTTGCAATGTGATACTATTGCATGAAACTAAACTCTCAGTTGTGACTCCTACCCAGTGGAGGACTTTGGGCAGGGGCTTGTAGAATGAGGTTAGGTCTTTGGACGCTATTGGTGCAGTTGGAGGACTTTGGACGCTATTGGTGTTGCATCTCTGAGTTAAAGGGAGCACATGTCATCATGGTGTTACTTGAGCACACTCTCTCGGGGGACTGGTCTGCCTTCTCTTGTGTTTATGATCCTTATGTTCATCCTCTTCGCTCGCTGTTATGGTCGGATCTGACAGTGTAGATTTTTGGGGAGCTTTATGGGATAATTATAAATCAAGAAAAATCTATTGCTGTTCCATTTGGCCTCTCAGATTCAAATGCTTGTGATTGCTGCGCCGTGCTTGGCTCTGAGAGTGGCTCAATCCTGTTCACTATCTGGGTCTCCCTTTGACGGATGGTACTCTCAAGATGGCGAACTGGTTCTCGGTAATTGAGAAATTGGAGAAGCTGTCAGGTTGGAAGGCATCTATGCTTTCCAGGGGGGTCAGTTGGTGCTCGTGAAAGCAGTTCTCTCTGCTATCCCCATATACTTCATCTCATTACATTTTCTACCAGTTGGTATTAGGCGTTGATTGGTAATGCTCATGAAGAATTTTCTTAGGGGTGGAACGAGATAGGGCATGCATGTACACATGGTTGACTGAGCCACAATTACGCTGCCTGTTGAGGATTGTGGCCTTGGGGTCCTACGTCTGGATTCAATGAATGAAGCTTTTCTCATTAAATGGGTCAACAAAATTTGGGGTAGAAATGATGATCTGTGCAACAGATTCATTCGCCATATCTACGGTATTGTAGTGCAATACTTGTTTCTTGCTCAACATATCTTTGGACCGTCTGCCTTCTGGAAGGGAATCAGATCGTTGCTCCCCCATTTTCAAGATCTTTTTCGTCCATCTTTGGGCGATGACAACACGTTCGCTTTTTGGTTTGACAACTGGTCAGGTGATGGAGCACTCTCATGGTTCCCTCGTTTATTTGCTTTGGTGGCTAATCGAGATGCAAAAGTTGCGTAGTATTGGGTGGACGACAACTGGATGCTACACTTCTTCACTAATTTCTCAAATCAGTGCCTTGAGGAGTTTCTGCTGCTTTTGGACTCCATCAGACAGATCGACATGCCCACCTCTGGGGGCGGGATCATTGGGTGTGGAAATCCAAACCTTTCTCTGTCAAGTGTGCCTATAATGCAATCACCAGACCGCCTTCGTCAAGGTCGAACACTTTGATTCAGAGCTGCAACTTTATCTGGAAGCTGAAGCTACCGATTAGAATTGGTTTCTTCATGTGGCTATTCCGCATAAAACAAATCATGACAAGAGACCGTTTTGCTAGATTATTCGAAGTGATCTCTAATAGATGCCCTCTCTGTGAGAGGCAGATTGAGACTTTTGATTGCCTTCTCTTCACTTGCGAGAGGACTCTCCCCATCTGGCAAGAGATCGAGGCGGAGTGGTTGTCTGTTCAGAGCATGGACTTGCTTTGGAACTCCTTGTTTAAGGCCAAAGATCGGCCTAGAGAGGTTCTTCTTCCAATTGCACTTGTTTGGGCAATTTGGTTAGCTAGAAATTGCACTCTCTTATCATCTAATCGCTTCTATGTTGAAATTGTAATTTTCCATTCTAAGACCCTCTTCGAGTCTTGGCTACTGTAAATCTTCTTGAGGTTGACCCTCGTTTTTTAATAAACTTGGGGCGGTGGTTGACCCTCGTTTTTTAATAAACTTGGGGCGGGCACCGCTAAGTGTTTCCCTCTTTTTTGGTCTCAAAAAAGTGTGCAGGTACACTAAAGACCTACTAAAAAGCCATTCACTAGAATGAATTTAACTGAGAAGGAGACTTAGAGAAATAACTAAAAACAAATGTAATGTGTAAAAGTTCCAAACAAACACGCACTGCAATGGGGCTATTTATAATAAGCCCATAAAAAATTTGAATAAAAATGATGAAGTTTAAGGGTCTAAATGCAATTTGCAAAATAAGGGATTTCAATGAATATAAAATAATCAAAGTTCAATAAATATGTCTAAAAATGTGCTGTTTGCAATTAACTAAACCCCTTTAACATTAGGGACTCTTGCTCGCCGTTCCCTCCATTCCTGTACTTCCTGCGCGTAGCTCTGCCACCTTACCATCCTTCACCCACTCTTCTATCTTCACTTCCATAACCTTAGTACTATACGTCTCAAAATTTGAAAGTTCACACTGAATACTTTCCTTTACTTGATATTTCAAACTAACTATTGTTCTTCCAATTTATATTATGCTATCTAGAGAATATATTGTAAAATTGACAACTCTTTATTTCAATATTTTAATTCTAAATTTTGCCCATAGCCTTTTTTCGGCATGTTTGGTTATGGGGGACCAATGGCTTCTATGCATCTGGGAAGGTGTGTAACTTTTATATTTTTTTACTCTACGTTCTCTATGTTATCATTGCAATAGTTGAATGCAATTATTGCAATAGTTGAATGCTTCATGTGATACACGTAATTGTAACCTACCCTTTAGGTGTGCTGTGGTGTCTTCAAAGACTGCAACAGCAAAAAAGGTATATACACTTCACCTTGAACGTGAGGGATTGCTTAAGAAGACAAAATCTGGATGGAAGGTATGCCTTCTATCAATTGCATTGTGCTCTTACATCATAGTTTTTCTTACGCGAGAATACATCTTTCAAGTTAGATAAACTATGATATTTATTTAAAAAATCTTAAGACCTATGTTTTTTTGTAGACGGATGGTGGTCTCCGCGATCCTTCAGACGAGGAAATCGAGAAATCACCTCATGGAAGCTTCACATTGGTAATTATCTTTTCTTAATTTGGACATGCTATAAACTTGTTATCACCTCCATTCCTTTCTAGCTTGGTTATTGTGGAGAGAATAGAACGAGATACCTTCATAGAGACCCTAGGGATCTCTTATATAGGAGAAATACCCTAGGGTAAATTACATACTGTAGAAAGAAAGTAATAAAACAATACAAGTATCTCAACACTCCCCCTCAAGCTGGAGCATTTATATCTATCATGCTCAGCTTGGAATAACATCTCTGAAATGAGTCTCGAGCCAGTGCTTTGGTGAATATGTCAGCAACCTGATCTCCTGAAGTGACATGGGAGGTAGATACGGGTCCCTTTTGTATCATATCTCTAGTGTAGTGACAATCCATATCAATATATTTGGTTCTCTCATGGAATGCAGGATTGTTGGCAATAAATAGGGTGCCTCTTGACTGAAGAGCAGCCATTTCTTCTTCCATGGCTAAACACCATCGACTATCCTTCAACGCATCTTGGTAATTCCGTGGAATATCCACCACTGATAGTGCAATGACAAAGTTCCTGAACTCTCCAGTTAAGCGATCAAAAGACACAGTAGATGCTATAGGATATGACGCGCAGCTGCGCTTCTGCTTCCAAAGAGCAATAGGTAGATCCAAATCACTTGCCTCCTCATCTGGCCTCTGTAACACATCCTGCTCATGGAAATCATCAGATCCATCAATGTTAATAATATTCTCAGAACATATCTCAGGCGAGCTAGATGATGAGCGGTGACCATGAGCAGAAGCAGGCCGACGGGTATAGTGGAATGGCAATGGGGAAACATGAACAGTGACAAGAGGTGTAGGAGACGGTAGTGGTGGAGGTGGTAGAGGTGATGGTGGTGGCGGCATGTATATAGCTTCAGTAGTGTCAGGATACCAATTGATCACCTGTAGATGAGAAGTACGTAACAAATTCGAAAAAGGTAACATCAGCACTAACGAGATACCTCCTGCACAATGGATCATAACACTTGTACCCCTTTTGTGTTTTGGAGTACCGAAAACACACTTGACAGCCCTAGGAGAGAGCTTGTCAATCCCTGTAGACAACTGGTGGACAAAGGCAACCGAACCAAACACACGAGGAGTGAGGGAGAATAATTCTTTGTCAGGAAAAACAAGAGAAAGGAATCTTCTCACCTAAGACAGATGACGTCATACGATTAATGAGATAACATGCCGTAAGAACAACATCGCCCCAGAAAGAATGAGGGGCATGGCTCTGTATGAGAAGCGACCTGGTGACATCAAGTAAATGACGATGTTTCCTTTCTGCAACCCCATTTTGTTGGGAAGTATAGGCACATGATGTTTGGTGGATAATCCCTTGAGATGAAAAATAATTGGAGAGAGTATGAGTACGAAATTCCAGGGCATTATCACTTCTCACAATTTTAACAAATGCAGGAAAAACGTTACGGACTTCATTGATGAAATTGATGATAATATTCCCCGCTTCGGATTTATTCTTTAACAGAAAGACCCACGACACACGAGAGAATCATCCACAATAACTATATAAAACCGGTGTCTCTGATGATCAAGAAGACGACTAGGACCCCAGATATCGACATGAAACAACTCAAACTTGGAGGTACTACTTCGACACTGATGATTGGGAAAGGTAGACCGATGGTGCTTTCCCAACTGACAAGCCTCACATTGGATGGACGTGTGAGGTGAAACCTGGGGTAATATATGACGCAGTTTCTGAAGCGGTAGATGTCCAAAGCGCAAGTGCCACAATAGTGGGGAGATGGATCCAGCAGGTAGAGAGGAGGCTCCAGCATAAGGGGTCCGACTAAGACGATAGAGGCCGCCTTGCTCATAGCCACGCCCAATCACGTTGCCCGTAAGGATATCCTGAAAAATGAGAGAAGATGGATCAAAAATTGCTCGACAATGTAAATCCTTTGTAAGTTGGCTAATGGACAACAAATTCATCGAAAAATCCGGCGCATGCAACACGTTCTTGAGATGCATAGATGATGTCAGTCTAATCTCCCCTGACCAGTAATCGGGGAATGTGTCCCATTATCAATAACCACAGTACGACCTGGAGAAACCTGTCGGTATCCTTTAAGCAGACCTTGATCACCACACAGATGATGCGTGGCACCAGAGTCCATAATCCACTCTAAAGTATCTGATCCACTATTGCTGTTGAATGCATAAGTGCTACCTGAGGTACTGGTGGATGCAGAAGCAGCAACGTCGGAGTGACTCTCAGAAGTAGGCGCTGATGCAACAAGACCAGATGGAGGAATAATGCCCTCAGACGAGCTACAAGATCATCAAAGCACTGATCCATAGATGAAGCAGATGGAGGCTCAATATGTTCAGCTACTCGTGCAGAAGCAGGAAATCCATGTTTGGAATAGCATGTGTCTTCGGTATGTCCAGAACGGTGGCAAAAAGTGCATGATGGCCGAACACAGCCTCCTCTGCCCCGAGGTCCACGACCACGGAACTGATGATGACCCCCACGACCTCGATTGAATGCCATGGCTGAGGCGGTCTGATTTGCAATAGACGAAGGAACAATAATACGACTCAACTTGTGAAAAGCTTCCTCCATAGGAGGAATAGTGGAATCCGCCAAGATCTGGGAATGTGTTGCCTCGTACTCTGGATCAAGGATAGCCAGAAAAACACCCACCATCATGGCATTCCGATAGGTCTTCTGTTGCTTTGGAGTGGCTGTGAGAGGCATGAAGCTATAAAGCTTCTCAAACATTCCATGTAAAAAACGTGTACAATGAGTGTGGAGGCCGTCCATTCTGCTTGGTTGTAAAGATGTCATGCTGAAGTTGCAGAATCTTCGTCTCATTCTTTGCCTGTGAATAGGTGGCAGCCAGAATGTCACACATTGCTTTGGCAGTGGGCTGATGGAGAATATCGTTAGCAATCTCAATTGCTAATGTTCCAGCCAAACTTTGGCATATGCATCATCTGTCTCCCATGAGGCATTGACCCCTTTCTTCTCAGCAGGATCTTCCTCAGTAAGAATGTGCTTCTTAGCGGTCGACTTCATCATACTCATGAACTGCATGGCCCACAGTTCGTAATTTGAACCATCCATCTACATAATAGGCGCTGGACCTCTGAAGGCGCCTGTAGATGGGATGTCTGCCTTGCTTTCTGACATTATGATAATGGAAGACTAGGGGAATAGACTGAAGATATGATCGTCTACACGGACATTAACGAGTTTAGTTGCATGTGTAGACTCAAGCAACCAAACCCATTAATCTGGAAACGCTCGCGCGGAACGAGTGCTGGAGCCGCACACACACTGGCCTAGGGCTGCACGCGTACGCAAATCACACGTGCAGATATGCACACAGATGCATGTGCAGGGTCACGAACAGGGGCTCGCACAGCAACACAGGGGCACACACAGAAGCGCGCACGGCACAGCTTCACGTGCACAGGCGCACATGCACTCAGAAGTGTGCACCGACGCACAGGGGGCGCACGGCCTCACGCGCACAGGCGCTCAGGCGCACAGGAGCCTGTACCTACGCACAGGATCATGCGCAGACGCACAGAAGCAGTGCGAGATCGAGCAGGAGGCGGCGCACAGGTGCGCCGACGCCGGGGCGGCGTGAGGCGTGCGCGCGGAGGGCTCGAGGGTGGAGGCTAGGGTTAGGGTTTGGTTCGAGAACTTCGGTCTAGGACCGTCGCTTTGATACCATGTTGGGAAAATGAGAAAACTTGTTTATTCCATACGCCCTAGGCTCTCTTATATAGGAGAGTAGCCTATGGGTAAAATACATAAAGAATCCAACAGGAAAAAGAAAATGTGAAAAGGTACAGACGAGAATAACATAGAATAACATATATCTCTACAGGAATAATATGAATTACTTTTCCACCATCAGTAACAAAACCCTTGTTAGGTTTTGTTTCCTTCGAAATCCACGATGGCGCGTGATCGCACGAGGCAGGTGATAAATTGTTAAATAGGGGCGACGATGCGTGGTCTCCCAACAGTGGCGACGATGGCTCATCGGAGGCAGGCGACGTAAACGATGGTGGAGGATGCGACGACGTACTAGTGGGGTGAGAAGAGTACGGCGTCTTGGGGTCATGAGGGGAAGGGTGGTGGCGCGAGCGGTGGGGAAGTGGGTGGGAAGATGCTCTGGAGGCGAAGCGGGGCTGAAGTGGAGGGGGCGGCATCGGGTAGAGATGGGGAGGGTGGAGATGAAGGGGGGGGGGAATGACAGCGACAGTGGGACAGGGGGACTCGTTGGAGGTGCGGGGGGTGGCGAGAGGGGGTGGTAGCTGTAGAGGGATGAGATGAAGGATGGCGGGGAAGGGCTACAGGGGAGGTGACGGCGCGAGGCCAAGTTGGAGGGGTTGGCGTGGATTGAGAGGGGGAGTGAGGAGGAGAGAGGGGGGACAGGCGACGGCGGTGGGGCCGGGTTGGGCGTTGGGGTAGCGGTAGTGGGCCTCAGTGAGAGTTGTAGTGGTGGCGGGGTTGGACAAACGAAAGGGAGGGCCTATTTGTCTAGTGGAATTGTGCCGGGGGTCTGTGAAGGGGCCAGAGATGCGGGGAGATGCCAGAGAAAGGGGATAGGAGGGTTGGTGGTGCGGGAGGAAGGGAGGACAGGGTGGGCGGCGGGGAATGGCTGACCTGTAACATCAGAGGAAGGGATGAAGCCTCGTGATCTTCCTGGATAGCACGCGGAACGTCGTCGACAACCCTTTTTTTCAGGTTTTTCTTCCTCGGAAATCTTGGCAGCAGCTTCGACGGCGGTAGATTTCGATTCGGTGGCTTTCTTGGCAGCGATTTTGGAGGCGTTTAGAGTCTCAAAATTAGCAACCAAATCCTGTAGATTTGATTGGAATTTGAGCAATATGAACATCATCTCCTTGTAGTCGGCTTCATCGGCTCATTGTTTACGTTTCGATGAACGATAGTCTTTCGTTACATGCCTGCACGAACATCTGTACGCATCGTCAGATCGTGAGGATGATCTGTAGGCCATGCTCTCGTACCAAATGATGCAAATCAAAATTTTTTGCAACGGTAAAAAATAATAATTTGATGGTGGAAAATATTGGGTGGAGAAGAATTTTTAAAGGTGGAAGGGGAGAAAACTCATCGGATGTGAGGGATTTGGGGAAGAGAATCTTGGAGATCGCATGGAGGGAGAAGAGTGGAGAGAAGATGAGATAAATCTCAAATTAACTTCAACTTGAACTGTTTTTAAACAAAAGACTACCATCCCCTTTATATAGGAGGGGTGGGATTACAAAAATAGAAAGAAAGTAAAATTCAAAATTCAAATTGTCTCTGACTGACTAACTAATTGATTTGAATAAAATTCAAATATTAATCTATTCGACTCTAGCCAACTAGCTAATTAATTTGAGAACACATATGATCTCATATTTGAAATAAAATTGCAACAACTTAATTAATAGTAAATAAAATTGGACTCTAATTAAGGGACGAAAATTAAACAAGATCCTATTTATTTGTCGCACGCTGCATCACCCCTGCTGTCGTGCGCCATCGCCGCACATCTTCTTTGTAGGTGGCCTTCCGTCGTTCGAGAGGAGCAACACCTCTGCCCTGCCGCTCATGAGTATCAACACCTCTGCCTTGCGCTCTGGAGGAGAAGCACCTGCCACCCGTTGCTTGCCCCGGCCGCTCTCACGATGATGGTGGCCCTCCAAACGCTCCCCCAACCCACCGTTCCCTCATGATGCAGGTGGCCCTCCATTACTTTAATCTTTATGATTGCCCACTCGGGTAAAAATATACAGTGTTCGGAAATGCGGTCCATGCGGCCGCATATGCGTATTCGGTCACTTGACCGAAGCGCATATACCATATGCGGCAATATGCGGTCAAAACGTATATGCGGTCCGCATATGCGGTATATGCGGCCGCATATGCGGCCGCATATCTAATAGGATTCATGTTAATCCATGGCATGTTGATGACACATTAACTCGATTTTTTTCCGGGAAACTCTTATATCATCATTTGCATTGGTGCATCTTTTCATTATTCTCGATGTTGCATTTGGGAATATAATCTATGATATTTTTTCTCTTATCCATTTTTTCCCATTGTTCTCAACAATTATTAATGAATTGTTTACTACTTTTTGAATTTTATATATAATGAAATTCATTCTAGTTCATCAAATAAAATATGAAACAATTGACTAACATTCTGACACTTTATATTTTTGTGTTTCTAATAAATTTTATATGCAAACAATCATCCCCTATATTTTGTGTCAACATATTTTATCCCTTGGAGATACATATATGTGTATAATTTTGGGTGTATGTACCTATGATTATTCTTTAGCTTTTGTTATCTATAGGATCTATATATACATTAAAGTTTTTTTTTATAGAATCATGTATTCCCTGTTGTATCCAAATTTGTATATGTATATATATGCATTAAATTCAAAATACACACTAAAAAATAATCATATATCTTATTGATTATATTATCTTATTTGAAATTTTTGATTTTAAATTTTGTTAGATCATCAACTTTTATATACAAACACATTTTATTGTTTATTTTGTAATATTTTAAATTAAAATATTATAAACCGCATGAACCGCATATACTTCCGTATATTCCTCCGCATATCCGCTTACTCGCTTTAGACCACATGACCGAACGAAAACCGCATACCGCATTTCTGAACCTTGAAAATATATATGATCAATAAAGGAGAGAAAGAGAGAGCAGAGATGGGGATTGAGTGTGGTAAGGCAGGGGAAATCTCAACCACCATTGGATAAATTCCTTCTCTGTGTTTCAGTCAAAATTCCCTAAATTCTTTGAATAATTAAATAATGCGAAAAATACCCGTATACATCCTCCACTGTAGCTGAACGGTATGCCACTTGTTTGATATTTGCGTAAGACAAAGATGTGAGTTTTTTCCATCATTACCCGTTTACATTCATTCATACATACACATATTTATATGCTTATATTACTTAAATTTTCTTTTTTATGTAGAGGCAAGTAGTGACAATTTATGAATGTAAAGGAACTTCACCTATAACATCTTGGTGGGGGCATTTCAGCCCGTGGCCTCCATATCAAATCAGTCCATGTTTGCTGGAGTGCAATAATATTTTTATATTATATTTAGTCGCTAATTGACTGATAAATGAAATAGCTCACGCTAATTGGCTATTTTATGTATCTACTGTGTCTAGATACTGTTGTAAAAATATTAGGACAATCCTGTTCTTTTCAGGACGATGATGGCTACAAAGTCAAATTATTATTATTTCTTGTTATGATTGGGTAGGTTGAAATTCATGAGCCGAGATTGAAGGTTCCAGAAGCATTCAAACTCCAATGCATGTTGAAAGATATATATTTTCCTTATGTTCAGGTGCTTGCATCTTCTGCAGCCATTATTATTCTTATTTAATGTTGCTTCTTTTCTTTCTTGCAAAAAATTATCAATAACTCCTCTGGTTAGCTGTGGTTGCTTCAACCATATGTAAGCTGATGGTCAGTAGTTTTTGGGGGTGAAAAACTTGTTATTAGTAATGTGGTGAATTAGCATGTGGGTCAAGAGAATTTCTAAAAAATGCATTGCCGGGTTCGGGACGTTTACTGTGAAGCATGCCATAATTTATGTTCTCTACTATTAATTAAAGGAATTTTACATAGTTGGTGTTGAATTCAATATTAGAAATAAAATAGGATCAATCTCATGTCATTCCTCTGACACTCCTCCTCAGCAGCAAACCCATGTGGCTGCTGCATATATACCTCCTTTTGTAGATCACCATAGAGGAAGGCATTCTTCACATCAAGATGGTAAAGGGTCCAATCTCATGTCACATCAATAGAAAGAAGAATACACATAGTAGAATGTCTGGCAACTGGAGAAAAGTTATCCTGATAGTCCACCCCAAATATCTGGGTGAACACCCATTTGCATTCCACAACGGATGCGCCGACTGAAGCAGAAACAAGACTCCACGTACCACGCGACTATAGCGCGTCAATCTCCTCCTCCATGGCTAACCTCCATTGACTGTCCTAAAGAGCCTCTTGATACGTTTGTGGTGTCTCCATGGCTGATAGTGCCAAGGTAAACCTTCTGAAATCCTCTGACAGTCTGCTCAAGGAAACTTGGGATGTAAATGGATAAGTAGCACACACACGTTTCCGCTTTCGCAGAGCAATCGACACATGAAGATCATCTGCCATGTCCCGAGCCTGTAAGTTCCCCTCTTGAGAGGGTACTTGCTCATCCGGTATGGAATCCTGTTGCACAAACAACTCAGTAGTGCCAATCAATGTGCTCATTACCTACCTGAGGCGTACTGGATGATGGGCAAGACCTGTGAGCAAGGGGAACTAAGCGAGGCTTACAAGTAAAAACACGTGGCAAAAATTGAATCACAGTAGGAGGTGGAGCCACAAGAGCATATGTAGATGCATGATTAGGTATAGGTGGTGGTGGTGGCTGAGGAGGTGGTGGTAGAACAGGAGTAGAGGGAGGTGGTGGTATGACAGTAGGAGGTGGGAGCATGTAGATCTCAACGTCAGAGTTTGATGGAGCTAGTCTGTCACCTGTAGGAGAAAAATACATGACATACTCGAAGAAAGTAATGTCAACACTGGCAAAGTATTTCGACCTGAGCGGATCAAAACAATGGTACCCCTTCTGGGTATGAGAGTAGCTGACAAAAACACACTTGACGACTTTGGGATAGAGCTTGTCACGACATGGAGAGACATCATTAACAAATGCAACAGAATCGAACACATGATGTGTAAGGGAGAAAAGATCCTTCTCAGGAAACGCAATCGAGAAAGGAATCTTCTCTCCCAACACAGATAAGGGCATGCAGTTCACAAGATAGCATGCAATGAGGACTGCATCGCTCTAGTAAGCGTGAGGAGGATGACCCTGCATCAATAAGGTTCTGGTCACATCAAGTAAGTGACGGTGTTTGCGCTCAACAACACCGTTCTGCTGAGATGTATAAGCACAGGAGGTATGATGAACGATGCCAAGAGATCTAAAAAAGTCAAAAAGCTGTAAGGTGCAGGACTCTAAGGCATTATCAGAATGAAGATATCTGACATTGGCAGAAAAGTATTCTTTATCTCATTAATAAAAGAATTGATAACAGATCTTGCCTTAGACTTATTCTTCAATAAAAATACCTAGGAAAGTCTAGAAAAATCATCGACAACAACTAGATAAAAACGATATCCCGGGTGATCAGGGATACGACTTGGACCCCAAATATCTAAATGATGGGGCTCAAATAACTGGGAACTGCTCTGACTCTGACGTGATGGAAATGAGGAACGATGACGCTTCTCATGCTGGCATGCCTTACACTGGAAGGAGGATCTGGTGGGAATATGAGGGAGAACATGACACATCTTCTGCAGAGGAAGATGGTCAAAACAGAGGTGACACAAATATGGTGAGACTGATCGAGTATGTATAGTAGAAACACCAGCATGAGAAGGTTGGACCGCTTTGTAGAGCCCCCGCTACTCATGGTCACATCCAATCCCCTTATACTTGAGTATATCATGACACACAAGAGATGAAGGGTCAAAGATGGCACAACAATGCAAATCCTTAATAATCTGACTAATGGAAAGTAAATTCATCTGAAAGGTATGAGCATATAAAACATTCTGAAGATGCATGGACGACATCAAATGCACCTCTCCTTGTCCTGGAATGGAGAAGTGGTATCCATTAGCAATGATAATCCATCTACCAGGAGTATGGTCCTGTAGGACCTCAGCTGTGCTCTGTCTCCACACAGATGGTGGGAAGCACTAGAGTCCATAATCTACTCTGTCATATCTGCACTACTACTACCTGTAAATGCATAAGCGATACTTGAGGAGCTTGAAGAGGCTCTGGCTGCGGTTCCGGTATTTGTAGTGGTGGTGTCTGCAGTAGGAGTCATGATATCTCGGATACGAGAAACAATATCATCCTAGCGAGGATCGACATGGGAAGCCAGAGTCTTTGAAGGCTCAATTTGTTCTGCCATGCGACTAGAAGCAGGATATCCATGCTTCTGGTAGCATGTATCCTCTATATATTTAGGCCGACGGTAGTAAGTGCAAGGGCCACGCTGACGTCCACCGCCTATGCTATGAGGGGTGTGTCCTCTGGACTTGATCGTCCCTCCTCGGTCACGAGAAACGACCATCGCTGAAGAGGGTGGAGTGGCCGTAGAAGTCATGATAATCCGAGTGAGACGGCTATTGGCCTCCTCCATGGGAGGTATGGTAGCTCCGGTGCTCTGTATCAAGTCCGACCATGAAGACTCCAACCATCATGGAGTTCCTATATGCCTTATGCTGCTCAGTAGATGTCGTAATAGGCATGTAGCTATGAAGCTTCTCAAACATGCCATGGAGCGTTGAGTAGTACACATGTAGAGGACAACCATTCTGCTTGGCCTTGTAGATATTGAACTGTACTTGAAGAATCTTGGCCTCGTTCTTCGTTTGAGCATACATGGATACCAAAGTGTCCCACATCGCCTTGGTGGTGGGCTGATTCAGTATATCATTGGCTATCTTCGTTGTGAGGGTCCCACAAAGCCAAGCACGAGCATACACATCATCTTGCTTCCAAGAAGTATTGGCCCCAGTCTTGTCCGTTGGCTCTGGATCTATCAGGACATGCTCCTTATTGTTGCACTGCATGAGGGTGAGAAATTGCATGGACCACAACTCATAGTTGGTCCCATCCATCTTAGTGATGGGATCCGGGCCCTTGAAGGTTTCAGACGAAAAAATATCACCCTTGTTCTTTAACATGATGGTAAAATAACCGAACAACGAAACTCAACTGGGTAGTCGATCGATATGAACGAGTTTACACGATCATACAGATGATTGGTTGTATGTGTAGACTCATACAACCATCCTTGTCAATCTTCGCTGCTCGCTAGGGTCGGAAAACACGATTTATAGGTCTGAAATCACGTTTTTCAGTCAAAGTCAGACCGATTCAGACTGCAGTTCCAACCTTAGAGGTGCACGGAGAAGTGCGGAGGCGCAAGGAGGCGTAAGGATGTGCACGGGAGAGACCAGCGACATCCTGGGAGGGTCGAGGCAACGACATGGGGGCCTGGGAGGGCCAGGGCGACAGTCAGGGGGCTGGGGCGGCAACCTGGGAGGGCTGGGGCAGCGGCCGAAGAGCTGGGGTGGCTGCCAAGGGGTGTAGCGCCCTGAGGGGGTGACGACGGCTGGCGGCTGGGAGGGGGGGTGTAGGGTTAGGGCTTAGGTGGGATACGAGAACTCCAGTTTTGAACCGTCGCTTCGATACCATGTAGAAATGGAAGAATGAATTGCATTATTGAGAGGTCCTAAGGTTCTCTTATATAGGAGAGGAACCTGTTGGGCAAATTATAAGATGAAGACAAAAGAAATAGATAATATGAAAATAATAAGAAAGATAACTAATATCTCAACAATTGGTGGTGTGGTTGTGAGTTGCTAATCTACCTTTTCAAACTCTTTTGGTGTGGCCTGGCAGGGTTCGGATATCAATTGGACACCGGCCATTCTTGTGATCTGGTCTCTGATGCCGATGATGAGTGGGTTCCTTTTCAATTAATTGAGGTTAAAAGCCTCTCTTGGTCTTGGTCCTTATAATATGCTTTGTTACATTAATGGTAGCACTGTACTGTTATAACTTGTGGACATATAATAATTTTTTGAGCATCTATCAGTGAAAATCAAAGGAGCATCTATCAGTGAAAATCAAAGGAAAGTTTTAAAAAGCAGCTGCGAGACATGCTATGCTCTATGGATCTGAATGTTGACCTGTGGATCATAGACATGTGCAGAGAGTGGTAGTAGCAAAAATGAAAAATGCTAAGGTGGATATGTGGACATATACGTAAAGATCGGATTTAGAATGATGCAATCGGAATGAAAGTTGGTGTAGCTACGATAGATGATAAGATGAGAGAAAACCGCTGAAGATTGTTTGACCATTCTCAAAGGAGGTTGCCTGATGCACCAGTTAGGAGATGTGAGTTTTGGGATTTTGAGCCAGCTAAGAGAGGGCGAGGAAGGCCCTAGAAGTGTTGGAATGAGACTATCCGAAAGGGATCTTGGTTTTTTGGATCTAATCCCGAGAATGACCTAGGATAGATCTGAATGGAGGCAAAGAATCCATGTAGCTGACCCCACTTTATGTTGTAAAAAGGCTTTGTTGTTGTACGTGGTAAAAAGGCTTTGTTGTTGTTGTACCTGATAAAAAGGCTTTGTTGTTGTTGTACTTCATCAGTGAACACCCTTTTTCCTTTAAAAAAGTGTTGAATAAGTTCACTTTTCTTGAAGCCCTCTTGATCGTGTTACATGCACAGTCTCTCAGAGCGGTGATTAAATAGAGGGTAGAAATTCATTGTGGATTTTGTCTAAAGGTGTTGAAGAGTACTAACGAATTCTGTGCAAGAATACGTAGAATCTAATGGATTTGGTCAACGTTTGGCTGATCTTCTGCAACGAGAAATTTTGGGAATGATTAACCACAAAATGCAGGCTAAATGCCAAATGTAATTTAATTTCAGATGACGAAAGGAATATAATTTATAAATTTCTGCTCCTACTTTAATTTTACTTGTTATAATTTGATTGATTGGGGCTGCAGTGTGATGAAGCAGCCATGGCAAGAACAACAATGCCTACAGAATTCCTGGTGAGATGCTTTTATATTCTCTGGGTTATGACTTTGATAAATCCTTGTTTGATATAATTTCTCTAATCATACACACTTCGAAGGTATAAATCCGATATAGTAAGGCTTGTTTTTAAAATGGTAGTTTCTATAATTGGCTTGTTTTTCAAATGGTAGTTTCTATAATTGTACGTGCAATAAAATCCAATATTATTAAGGCCTTTTTCCAAAACTTTCTTGCCGTCAGGTGCATTTTTAAAGCAGTCCTATTCTTATTGCTTCAACTTATACTTTAGGGCTTCTATGGACCCAAATGTATAGTGTTGTTTCAACGATCCCAGATCGGAATCTGTGGAGAAATTAATAATAGTTGGTTGATATGGCCAGAAATTGTGGAAGTGGCTTTAAAAGTATTTTTTTATAACGTTAGGTTCTCATTGTTTTCCAATCAATAGATAAGATAGAAATATATATTTGTTTGCCAAACAATAAAGCTGCAAGTAGAATATTTTTAGTTTTGTTTCATATAACTGCCACACATGCTAATATAAACAAGGTCTATACTATGTAATACGGGCACTCAAAGAGTCATGTAGAATGCATCAACAAGACTGAAGAAGTACTCGCGCCATTATCCATTTCAGATATGAGATTTTCAACATGGAGTTCTCGTTGCAGAGCTTGCTTTTGATTTTCATGTAATCTGATAGTCTCCCTCTTTTTACAATAATTATCCCATGTTGTATATGAATACAATATTTTGTAGTCCATTAGATAGGGCTCCTATATTCATGGTCAGTGACATGTACGAAGAAGTTTATGCGGGGATAAGTTAAATGTCGGTTTCGGTCACCATTTCGGTATCGACCAAAACAGAATTTCAATGGAATTTCGGTGGAATTTCGACCGAAATTTCGGTCATTTCGGTCATTTTTTGTACTGGGACCCCCATATTTCGGTCATTTCGGTCATTTCGGTCGAATTTCGATTTCGACTGGATATCGATATTCGACAGAAATTCGACCGAATTTCGCTGAAATTTGAGGCCATAGGGATAACTAGAGGCAAAATCACATTTTGGCCAATGCGGTGAACATATAGCTTTAGAACCACATAATAATCATGATGGAACATAAGGAGATGACATCTACAAAGTTGGAGGGATTTTGTAATAAAAATATGGAAAAGTGCTATATCCTACGTTACTCTACAAAAAGAGGTATTGATATATTATTGATTTTATTGAAATCCTCAATAACTATCATCGTTGTAATTATAAAAATGAGGATGAACATTGAAATAATGAGGAAAAATAGTGTACAATGTGGTTCTCTTCATGTTGTCACTAACAAGGGTTTGTGCTTTCGGAAATCGACAGAGGATATGAAATCATTTCCGGTTGAATAATAAGTTCATAGGGTTAATGATTTTTCCTTTGCTTTCCTTTACCTTCTTTTCATATAACATATAATTCATCTATTCATTTTCCACATTTACACCATTGTAAATGGAAATAGATGAAAAGTAACATAAATGTTTTTATATTTCTTTTAGTTTTGTCTTTATTTTTTCCTTTTCTTACGTGTCTTAGGTGAATATATGTCGGTTTTTGTTAAAGCAAAATTAGTAATATATTTTGAATCTTTAATACATAAAAATCAGTTAGCATTAATGAAGCTCCTTTACTTTTATTTCCATCATTTTTCATTGGAGCACATAAATGAATTCCTTCACTTTAGATTAACGAGGCAAGTTCCTAACTAGTGTTCCCAGAAAATATACTTCTACAGATATGGTAACATATATTTTAATTCCTTGGATAGTGTAGTTATATCACATCTTCAAAATGCGCTATCTATATTGCATTTTTTAAATGTGTTATATACCACTTTTTTTGTAAGTTCCAAATGTCCAATGCATAGCACATTTACGAAATGCGTTATCAAAAGTGTTCAGCTTTGATAACACATTTCCTAAATGCAATATATAATATCCACTTCCTGCGAAGTCCTAGCATACAACAACAACAACAAAGCCTTTTCCCACAATTAAGTAGGGTCGGCTACATGGATTCTTCGTCTCCATTCAGATCTATCTTGGGTCAATCCCGGGCTTATATCCACAAAACAAAGATCCCTTCGTATGGTCTCTTTCCAACACTTCTTGGGCCGTCCCCGCCCTCTCTTAGCCGGCTCAACATCCCAACACTCGCATCTCCTAACTGGTGTATCAGCTGATCTTCTTTGCAAATGACCAAACCATCTTAAGCGGTTTTCTCGCATCTTATCCTCGATCGGAGCAACGCCAACTTTCTTTCTGATTGCATCATTCCGAATCCGATCTTTACGTGTGTGTCCACACATCCACCTTAGCATTTTCATTTCTGCTACAACCATTCTCTGTACATGTCTATGGTTCACATGCCAACATTCAGATCCATAGAGCATAGCAGGTCTCACGGCTGCTTTGTAAAACTTTCCTTTAATTTTTAAAGGAATTTTCTTATCACAGAGAACAACAGAGGCTCCTCTCCACTTTAGCCAGCCTGCATTTATTCTATTAGTAACATCTCCATCAATTTCCCGATCATGTTGCAAAATAGATCCCAGATATCTAAAAGAATCTCTCTTCTGAATATTATCATCATCAGTCTTCACCTCAATTCCTTCACCATTGCTTCCATCAAAGGTGCACTCCATATATTCTGTCTTAGCCCTACTTATATGAAATCCTTTACTCTCCAACTCATGTCTCCAGACCTTGAGCTTCTCATTTACTCCATCTCTAGTCTCGTCAATCAACACAATATCATCAACAAATAACATACACCAAGGTAACTCATCCTGAATGTGACTTGTCAGCTCGTCCATAATCAAAGTAAAAAGAAATGGACTCAAAGCTGAACCTTGATGTAAACCAATGTTGATGTCAAAATAGCCAGTCTTCCCAGACGGTGTCCTTATACAAGATAAAGCCCTATCATACATGTCCTTTATGAGGTTAATGTATATGACAGGCACTTGTCTCTTCTCCAAAACTATCCACAATATCTCTCGTGGGACAGAATCATAAGCCTTCTCCAAATCAATAAAGATCATATGGAGGTTCTTCCTTTTAGCTCTATAAATCTCCATTGTTCTCCTCAACAAATGGATGGCTTCAATAGTTGAGCGACCTGGCATGAATCCGAATTGGTTTTCTTTGACATTGGAAACTTGCCTCAACCTTCTCTCGATCACACTTTTCCAAATTTTCATAGTGTGACTCATCAACTTGATACCTCTATAATTTGAACAATTTTGAATGTCTCCTTTATTTTTATAAAGAGGTACCACGATACTCCTCCTCCAATCTTCTGGCATTTTCTTGCTTCGCCAAATAACATTGAATAGATTCGTAAGCCAAGTCAAACCGCGCTCACCTAAAACTTTCCATACTTCTACAGGGATGTCATTCGGTCATACACCTTTCCCAGGTCTCATAACCTTCAAAGCCTCCTCTACTTCCTTTCTTTGAATCCGTCTATAGCTTGCACGATTCAAGTAACTTTCACTACTAGCTAGATCACCCAAAGTGATCTCTCTATTTCCTTCCCCAATAAAAAGTTTATGGAAGTACTGCTCCCATCTAGTCTATATCCTTCTGAGTAACAAGCACGCGACATTCCTCGTCCTTAATGCATCTCACTTGAGAAAGGTCTTTGGTCTTTCTTTCTCTTGCTTTGGCCAACCTGAATATATCCTTCTGGCCCTCCTTAGAGTCGAGATTTTTATACAAAACTTCATAAGCTTTCGACTTAGCTTCGCTTACAGCCTTCTTTGCTTCTTTCTTTGCTATTTTGTAGTTTGTGACAGTTTCCTCTGTTCTATCCTTAGACATAGCTTTAAAGCATGCTCTTTTAATTTTTAGCTTCTCTTGCACCCCTTCACTCCACCACCAAGCCTCCTTTTGATCTGGGGCTCCTCCCTTTGACTCGCCTAGCATCTATTTGGCTACCTTTCGGATACAAGATGCTACTGCCTCCCACATCTCGTTTGCACTTCCACTACAATCCCAAGATAAATCTTCTAAAACCTTCTCCCTGAAGCTCGATTGCATCAGTGGAAGATTCCACCATCTAGTTCTAGTGATCTTAGGAACCCTCCTTTTCTTTACCAACCCTTTTATTTGTACATCCAAGACCAACAAGCGATGTTGGGTTGTCAACCTCTCTCTTGGGATTACTTTGCAGTCTTTACAACACAATCGATCTCTTCTCCTCAACGCAAAGTAATCTATCTGTGTTCTCGTTGGCCCACTCTTATAAGTAATTAAATGCTCCTCCCTCTTCTTGAAGAGAGTGTTTGCTATGAAAAGATCATATGCCGTTACAAAATCCAAGATGACTTTTCCCTCTTCATTTCTATCCCCAAAACCATGTCCACCATGAACACTAGCATACTCTGAAGCATCTTTTCCCACATGTCCATTAAGATCTCCACCTATGCAAATCATCTCTCTTTGTGGGATTCCTTGTAAAATCTTATTTAGATCCTCCCAAAAAGCTTGTTTAGTCCTTTCATCTAAACCAATTTGCGGTGCATAAACTGAGATTATATTCAGAATTTCTTCTTCAAGCATCAATTTTAGCAAAATAATCCGATCCCCGAATCTTTGCACCTCAACTACACAATCCTTCAAATCCTTATGAACAACCACTCCAACACCGTTTCTACCCTTATCTTTACCTGAATACCGAAGTTTAAAGCCTGTCTTCTCGATCTCCCTTGCTTTCTCTCCAACCCATTTAGTCTCTTGAAGACATAGTACATGAATCTTCCTTCTTTCCATCGTATTCACTATCTCCAACAATTTTCCAGTCAAAGTGCCAATATTCCAACTATCAATCCGCAACTTCCGTTGTAATCTCTTTTGGACTAACTTCTTTACTTGCATGCGTCCATTATGCGAGAACCTTTGTAAATTTTGGACTGCATCCGGGCGGTGATGCAGCGGAACTAGCTTAATTACCCGCATGCGTTCCTCATGCGAGAACCCTTGCAAATTTTGAACTACATCCAGGCTGCGATGTAGCGGCCCTTGCCAATTTTTCATTGCATTCGGGCGATGCAACGCGTCGCAAGTAGGGAACGCCCCAACGAAATCTGTATGTTTGCTTAAATCCATGTTGAAAAGATCCGACTGTCATGAGGCAACATCCTAAATAATATTTTTTTAAAATATTATTTAGGAAGTTGTCTCCGACTATTTTATGCTGGATGTCGGCTACCTAACGCAACCCTCCTCATTTACCCGGACTTGGGACCGGCCATGGCTGAGTTCTGCGAAGTCCTAGCATATTTATAAATAATACTATCGACATATTTTGTAAATGCGATATAGTTAGCGCATTTTGAAGATGCGATATAACTGCACTATCCAACGAATTAAAATATTTGTTACCCTATCTGTAGAATTATGCTTTCCAGAAACACTAGTTAGGAACTTGTCGCTTTTTTTAAGGAGAACAAGGGTGTAGTCCCAAGATTGGAACCCACCATAGTTTTATTAAAATAGTCCCAGAGTACAGATAAATTACAACTAGAAATTACTTGCTATGCCACAACAACATCAAGGACCTGTAGTGCCCCAAAACCCTCTCACAGTGAAAAGGATGTCCCGATAGATTTTCTCATTTTTAGCACACCAAATGGTCCAAAGTAGGGCAAAAGGACCAGGCATGTCCTCATGAGAGCTTCCACAAGCCGCTCTAATTGAACTCCAGTACGATGCACTGTCCACAGAGTGAAGCCAAGGCATAGTCGCCTTCTCCCATATTATAGCCGATGTCCAGCAACAAAAAAAAGATGTTCGTAATCCTCCTGCTCAAGGCCACTTCTATGGCATAGGATCTCCCTGGTACCCAGAAGCCTTGTCCTGCGAGCCTTTGAAAGCAGCCACCCACTTCTTGCCAACCACATGAAAACCTTAATCCACATAGGAACCTTGCTAACCTAAATAATTCTGTAGTCCCAAGCAGACTCCTCCTGAACAACCCATGTGTCCTGAAGGATGCCCAATATGCCTTCTTTATCGAAAAAGTCCCCTCTTTCAAGCAAAATGGTCCCTGCCCTCGCCGAGGCCATCAACATCTGCCAGATCCCTCAAGAGGGCCATGATCTCATTGTATCTCTGATCTGACAAAGCAGAAGCGAAGGTTGGGAACCAAGAGACTGTCGATCAAACCTGATGCACCAAAGCATTCCTGTCATCAGTGATGGCGAAGAGGCGTGGGTATCTCTTACTGAGAGGACCCAACCCCAACCAAACCTGATGCACCCTAGGAACTTGCCTCTTAGATTTACACTACCCTTTGGGATCCATATCTTGATGTTTCTGCAAAATAGTGAATCTCCTCTCACAATGATACTTAAGGATTTTACTTAGTTGTCTAACCTTCCATTATGGAGTTATTCTAATGTTATTTTTTTCAATGGAAATGGGGTGTACATATTAAATATGTACAATTCAAGGCCCAAAGTGTTGATTTCTCCTTCCTGGAAGAAAAGATTGATCCCTTTATTCAAGGGAACCCTAGGGCTCTCTTATATGGGGGAGAGACCCAAAGGGTTAATTACATAATGTAGATGAAAGAAATAGAAAATACAGAAACTATACGGTAACATAAGAATATCTCTACCTTCCCTTTAAAACGGAGCATAAATGTCGATCATGCTCTTGTTGGACGAACACTTCTGGAAGGGTCCTCTAGTTAAAGCCTTGGTTAGGATGTCTGCAGTCTGCTCTCCTGAACTTACATTGGAAGTGGAAATGATGCCTTTCTGAATCTTATCACGTGTATAGTGACAATCCACTTCAATATGCTTTATTCTCTCATGAAAAACATGATTATTAGCAATGCATAAAGCCACCTAGTTGTCATACTGTAATTGCATAAGAAGTGGTACACACATCATCTTTGTGCTTCCTTATACCGTAGCTCTATATTCTGATTCAACACTGGATCTGGCAACGACTGTCTGCTTCTTGCTCGTCCAGGGTACTAAAGAGCCACCAACAAATACATCAAAGCCTAAAGTAGACTTCCTATCCTTCGGACATGCTCATGGAAGGCCGTATCCCGATATATCGGCGATATATCGCCGATATATCTGTATCGACATGGGACCGATATCGAAATCGATATATCGATATATCTGATTTTCGGCATTTTCTTCAGACAGATTCCTAGATATCCCGATATATCGGCGATATATCGCCGATATATCGCCGATATATCGATATCGACACGATATCGAAACGATATCGATATCGATACGGCCTTCCATGGACATGCTACATAGTTTGCATCTGCATAAACTATTGCAATAAGGGACATCACTTTTTTGAAATTTATTCTTGCCACTGGAGATGACTTCACGTACCTCAGAATCATATGGACTGCATCTATTTGCACATGTCTAGGTTGCTCCATGAACTGGCTGACCCGACTAACAATGAATGAAATGTCTGGCTTGGTGTTGGTAACATAAAGTAGCTTCCCCCAAGTTCTCTATATCTTCTGTTGTCCTCTTCGTTTCTATTATCATCGTATAACCTCACGGTAGGATCCATAGGAATAGTAACAGGTCTGCACCCAATCGTGCATGGCTCTGTTATAAGATTTGTAACATATTTTCTTTGGGTCATCACAAGACCCTGCTGATTCCTAGAATCCTAGCAAACTCTAATCCCAGAAAGTACCTTAGTGTGCCAAGGTCCTTAGTGACAAATTGTTGACCAAGAAACCCCTTTTCCTTTCTATTCCCCTGCTCATAATCTCCTGCAGTGATGATTATCGTATATGGAGAAGAGAGATGAATAAGGTATCTATTCCATAGGTCTAGGGTCTCTTATATAGAGAGAAAACCCTAGAGAGTACAAAGGGAAAAATATATAAATACTCCCGAGGGGTTACGGAACCCGAAGGGTTACGAACATAATTGTAAGTATAATAACTCTACCACTCGTCCTCAAGTTGGAGTATATCTGTCAATCATGCCCAACTTGGATACTAAATACATGATGCGCTTCCTTGGAAGAGCCTTTGTGAATGTCTTCAAGTTGAAGTTCAGTGGAGATGTGTGGAGTGCTGATTCATCTTCCTCGTACTGCATCACAAACGAAATAGCAATCAACTTGAATGTGTTTCGTCCTCTCATGGAAAACTAGATTGGTGGCAATGTACGTGGCAGACTTGTTGTCGTGGTATAGGGGTACATGATCGACGACTGACATGCCAAGTTCTGCTAGGAAAGTGACAAGCCATGTGATCTCATAGGTGACCTGAGCCATTGCCCTGTATTCTGATTCCGCACTGGATCTGGAGACCACTGTCTGTTTCTTGCTTCGCCAAGTGATAAGGTTATCCCTAACAAACATGGCGTATCCTGTAGTGGATCGACGATCCTTCGGAGAGGTAGCACAGTCAGACTCTGTATAGTCAGAGATACTAGTGTGCCCATTCACTCCATAAAAGAGTCCGACTGGCTCTTCTCACATCATATGATATATCAGGCCTAGTAATATTGAGATAGAGTAATTTTCCCACTAAGCTTATGTACCGTGTTGCATCCTCAAAAGCTGGATTACTCATTGCTTAATATTTTCACACTTCTGTAGGGATGCCAGATGGCTTGCATCCAAGTAGTCCTGCCTCAGTCAGAATATCGAGGCAATACTTCCTCTGTGAAAGATGAAGCCCTTCTGTAGTGTGTATTACCTCGATGCCAAGAAAAAAAACGAAGTTGGCCGAGGTCTTTTGTGACAAAGACCTTCCTGAATGCCGTCTACATCATCTCCTGTGACTATCATATCATCAACATAGACATCAAGAATGATCGTACCAGTAGACCATCGTCTAACAAAGACAGAGCAGTCAGATGTAGTCATATGAAAACCAAGTAGGTTGATCTCTGTAGTGAGCCTGTCAAACCATGCCCTGGGGCTCTGCTTCAGGCCATAAATGGCCTTACGTAGTCGACATACATGCTCCCCCTCGACTACATACCATGACGGTTGCATCATGTAGACCTCCTCCTCAAGATCACCATAAAAAGAGGCGTTCTTCACATCAAGTTGATAAATGGGCCAATCCTTATTGGCAACAACATAGAGAATGATACATATCAACCCTATTCTGGCAACGGGCAAGAAAGTCTCAAAATAATAAACTCCAAAGGTTTGTGTGAAACCTTTGGCAACAAGTCTTTCTTTTAACCTGTCAATAGAACCATCAAGCAACTGTTTAGTCGTGAAGATCCATCGACAAGACACATTGCGAACTTCCGGGGGACACAACACAAGATCCTACATGCCTCGGGAGGTAAGTGCATCCATCTCCTCATCCACGACCTGTCGCCAACCATGCTCCTGCATTGCACTGAAATGCTCTCTTGGAACAGAAATAACATTCAGAGCATCTGCAACTCTCTTGTCACTGCTAGATAAACCATCTATAGAAGTAAAATGTGACATGTGGTGATATGTACATTGCCTTTTTTGCTTGTGTAGAGCAATAGGAAGCTCCTCGGGTATATTCGGGGCAACAATGGTGAGAGCACTCGAAGTGGTCATATCATCTTGCATAAAAGGGACATGCAAAGGCATAAACATTGGTGTAGATGGTGTAGAGGTATCCTGGCGAGTATAGACGATTGTTGGAGGAGGGAGGTCCAAAGGAATGCCACTCACGGTCTGTGTGAAATAACTTGTTTGCTCAAAGAAAGTGACATCAACAAATACATAGTATCGGCGCTCAACAAAATCATAGAACCGATAGCCTTTCTGGGTACGAGAGTACCCAAGAAAGACACATTTGATGGCATGAGAAGATAATTTGTCAGCTGCATGAAAGTTATGAACAAAGGCAATACACCCAAAAATTCACAAAGGTATGAGAAAAGAAGACCTAGTAAGGTAAAGTAAGGAAAATGGAGTTGCCCCTTTTAGAACAGACGATGGAACACGGTTGATGAGATAAACTGCAGTAAGGATAACATCTCCCCAATAATGTTTAGGAACACTTATTTGACTAAGAACAGATTTGACAACATTTAGCAAGTGTCGGAGTTTCCTCTCAGCTATACCATTCTGTAGTGAGGTATATGGATATGATGTTTGATGACAGTTCCCTGGGACGCAAAGAAAGAGGTCAAGTCCTGTTGGGTTAACTGAAGAGCATTGTCAGTACGAATGATCTTAACAATGCTAGAAAAGAAGGTTTTAACATATTGAAAGAAATTCCTGAAAATTTGATGAATCTCCGAACGCTCCTTTAACAGATATACCCAAGAAGATCGACTATAATCGTCAATGAAAACTAGAAAATAGCGATGACCACGTAATGTGCGATTGGACAAGGTCTCCAAACATCACAATGAACACGATGAAAAGCAGCAATACTACGAGACTCAGTACGAACAAGAAACGAAGCTCAATTGTGTTTCTCGAACTCACACGCCTCGGACAGAAAGGGATTCACAGCAGAGAGTTCAGGAATCATCATGGAGATGGCATTGACAGAGGGATGCCCAAGGCGCATATGCTATAGGAGCAGATCTTTGGAGATGGACGCAACACCAACAAAATTGGAATCCGAGGGTATGTCAAGATAATATAGGCCATTCTTCTCATGGCCCCCACCAAAAATCTGGCTGGGTCGTAACGCATCTATCTTTAGGGATCAACGTTTTTACAAGGAGAATATTTTGGGTCACGCGGCGCATCTTGCTCGTGATTGGATGCTGGGGTAATTAGCATCCTCTGCCTAGGTTGGGATCTTCTTGATCCCACATCTGTCTTTCCTTCTACCTGTTCTTCTATTTCTTGTCTTCTTGTTTAACGCTTCCTTTTAATAAAAGTTTCTGGGGCGAACACCTTGCCGTGTCTCCCCCAAATCGTTGGTTTTTCAAAAAAAAAAGCTGCGTCGTCCGAACATTCTGAAAATAACAACAAGACTCATCAAATATCACACGACAATAAGCTCAACACAAAGCTTGTGAACTAGCAACAAGCTAGGAGGAAAATCGGGAGCACAATGAACCCTAGAAAGTCGGTGCTTAGAAGAGAACTCCATAGTTCCAACAGTAGTAATCGATGATTGAGTCCCATTAGCGAGTCGAACTGACTTCACAGAGGTAGATGGTACGGTAGAGGTAAACAAACTACCTTCTCCGATGAGATGAGTAGATGCATCGGAATCAATAATCCAAGTTGGAGCATGAGTGATAACATAGTTGACTATTGTACATGAAGGAGTAGCCAGAGCAGCAGTGGTAATGTTACTAGTGGTAGTAGGCCCTGGAGTCTGAAGGATCTGTATCAGGTGGGAGTAATCTGTGTCATTAAGATGAATAGTCTTGCCACTGGAGGTTGTTGTAGGCGATGCTTCGTCCACATCATAGGTATCCTCATGGGCATTATTGGCGTGATAAGAAGATACACCAAACTTCTTCCAGCATCGTTCAGTCGGGTTGTTCCACCTACCACAGTGAGTGCATGGGGCAGTAGAGTCTTACCCACGACCACGGCCAAAGTCACGGCCTCGTCCAGATTCTCGTCCACGACCATGACTTGGATCACGATCACGTCCTCCTCGTAAACCGTATCTGCCTCCTCGCCCATATGAGACGATGCGTGCAAAGTTCTCTGTTGAAGGTAAGACGGGAGGCCATGCAACCGATATCTCGAGTTCCTCAAGTCGGTCAAAGATGGCCTTCATTGTTGGCAGTGTGTTTGATATGAGAAATTGCTCTTTTGCTGCATGGTATCTAGAATGCAGGCCATCAAGGAAGCGGTATACCTGTCAGTCAGAACGCTCTTGTATCTGTTTGGTGCAACATAAGGGCTAGAATATTGCAAGCTCTTCATACAGGCTGGAGAGATGCATGTAGTACGCAATGAGGGTGGAATCACCCTGAGAGGCTGACCAGATTCGTCATAATGTCTGCGAGGCGTGACTTCGTCTTCTTCTGAGAGTATGTTTGCTCGAGATCCTCCCACATTTTTTTTAAAGAAGATTTAAGGCAATGTGAGCCTCTACAATGTTGGTCATCCAGTTGATAACCAAGTAGTTGTTTGTCTGCCAGTTGTTGTACTCTTTGTCCTTTTCATTTAAAGGATCTTTAGTTAGAATGTAGAGTTTCTACTGACCATCAATGAACAACATAAAAGATCGAGACAAGAGCACGCAATTTTCTGTGCCCTTGAGTTTGATAGTAGTGCCTTGTGCCATAATTTTCATGGCCAAGGGCTTTGTCTCGATAGAAGAATGCGCCATGATGGTCTTAAAATAGAAAGAAGATCTTGTGGTCAACTAAAGATGCATGAAAAGGTTAGAAAATGCCCTTGAACTCACGTTTGCCCTTGAAGAAAGGCTGAAAAACCTCAACGAACAACATATTTGGATTCCTAGAAGCGCTGGGCAGCGCTAGCGGGAGGGTTGTGAAACCCTGGTGGCAAGCGGGCCTCTGTAGGTCGTTCCAGCATCACTAGTTGGTGTTGGAGATGCTCCTTTGGGGTCGAGCTGCTGCACTGGAGGCGATTAGAGGGCCTTGCGCAGGGCCCTAATTCGGGGAAGAGGGGCCATGCTAGCTTTTGCGAGGTTTGGAGGTGGCGGTTGCGATTTTAGGTCAGAACTCCGGCCTAGGACCGCTGCTGTGATACCATGTGGAGAAGAGAGATGAATAAGGTATCTATTCCATAGGACTAGGGTCTCTTATATAGAGAGAAAATCCTAGAGAGTACAAAAGAAAAAATACATAAATACCCCTGAGGGGTTACGGAACCCGAAGGGTTACAAACATTATTGTAAGTATAATAACTCTAACATCATCAACATAAAAATCATAATGACAACGGTACCTTTGTGGGTCCTCTGAACAAACATAGAATGATCCGTATTCGACCTTGTGAATCTCCGCTGCTTAATCAAGTCCGAGAGCTTCTGGAACCTTGCTCTTGGGCTCTGCTTGAGACCATAGATGGCCTTGTGAAGTCTACAAACCTGTTGACACCCCCCTCAGCAGTAAACCCATGTGGTTGCTGCATGTAGGCTTCCTCCTTGGGGTCGCCATATAGAAATGCATTCTTGACATCAAATTGAAAAAGAGGCCAACCATGTACCATAACAACAGTAAGAAGAACTCGAAGAGTGAAGTGGCAGCTACTGGAGAGAATGTGTCTAGATAGTCCACCCGATACGTCTAGGTGAACCCACATGCAACCGGTCTGGCCTTGTAGCGATTAAAACTACCATATGCTCGGCATTTCATAGTGAACACCCACTTGAAACTGACAATAGAGGCTCCTGAAGGAGCTGGGACTAAATCCCTTGTGCCACGCGACTGCAACGCGACCATCTCCTCTTCCATGGCAAGATGCCACCGACTGTCTAGCGAAGCCTCTTGATAAGCCCGTGGAATTTTCACAGCAGAAAGTCCAACTGCAAACTACATGAAATCTGCAATCAAGCGGTTAAAGGAAACATGGGAAGAAAGAGGATACGATGCACACATACGTCTCTGTTTCCTAATGGCAATAGGCACATCTAGATCCTTGGGGATCTCCACAATATGTATACTAGGCTTACTAGCCTCCTGCAATAGCACCTTCTCAGGCGGTGCAATAGTCTGATGCAAACACAAATCTCGAGAGCCGTCAGTAGAAACAATATGCTCAGAACATACCTGGGGCGTGTTGGATGACTGGGGAGGCCCATGAACAGAGGATGATCTACGGATGTAGAATCGTGGCAAGAACTGAACCAATATACTGGGTAGTGGAATTGGAGGTGGTGAGAGAGGTGGTGGTGGTGGTGGCGAGGAAACTGGTGGAGGTGGTGAAACAGGAGGAGGCAGTAGCATATAGACCTTCTCTCCAGAATTAGATGGAGATGGAGTTAATCTGTCACCTATAAGAGAAAAATACATCCAAGACTCAGAAAGGTGACATCAGCGCTGATGTAGTACTTCCTATGAAGAGGATGACAACATATGTATCCCTTCTGTGTCCTTGAATACCCCACAAAAACATATTTGACAGCTCTAGGAGAGAGCTTGTCAAGACCAGGTGCCAACTGATGTACAAAGGTAGCTGAGCCAAACACATGAGGAGTGAGTGAGAACAAATCCTTCTCAGGAAAAGAAAAGGAGAATGAAATTTTCTCTCCCAACACAAAAGAGGGCATGCGACTCACTAAATAGCAAATAGTGAGAACCACATCACCTTGTAACGAATGCGGAGCACGGCTCTGAATGAGAAGAGTCCAAGTCAAATCAAGCAAGTGACGATGCTTTATGTTCATGAACACCATTTTGCTAGGACGTATAAGCACACGAAGTTTGATGGACGATGCCAGGTCATAAGAAGAAATGCGAAAGCTCAAGAGTACAAAATTCGAAGGCATTGTCAATTTGCACCAATTTAACTATAGAGGAAAAATATTCTTTACTTCATGAAAGATTTTAGCACAGTCCCAACCTCTGACATTCTTTAACAATAAAAACCACGATAACCTAGAAAAATCATCTAGTGTCATAAGATACAATCTGTCCCTAGTGATTAAGAACGCGACTCATACCCCAAATGTCTACATGAATTGTTGGGAAAAATAAGAGACTTGTTTATTCCTTGAGCCCTAGACTCTCTTATGTAGAGGAGGGGCCTATATGCAAATTGCATAAAACAGATAGGAGGAAAAGAAAATAGATAAATGAATACAAAAAGCATAGAAATATAGAAACATATCTATACAGTCTCCCTCAAGATGGAGCATAAATATCTATCATGCTCAGCTTGGATGAACACTTTTGAAATGATCCTCGAAGTAAGACCTTGGTGAAAACGTCTGCTGTCTGGTCCCTTGAGCTGACATGGGATGTATAAATGAATCCCTTCTGGATCATGTAACATATATAGTGGCAATCGACCTCAATGTGCTTCGTCCTTTCTGGAATGCATGATTATTAGCAATAAATAGGCAGCCTGATTGCCGCATTTTAGCGATATGGGAAGTGGTGCATCTATATGTAGATCTGTAAGGATTGCTTGAATCCACATCATTCATATACATGCTTGTGCCATAGCCCTATACTCAGATTCAATAGTAGATCTAGCAACTACAGTTTTTGCTTACTTTTCCACGAGACAAATGAATCCCCAACAAATATAGCAAATCCAGTTATGGTATTCCTGTCCTTGGGGCACCCTGCATAATCTGCATCTGCGCATGCTGAGATAGTGATGGTGCCACCTCTTTTAAATAACAGCCCTGCATCTGGAGATGATTTAAGATACCTTAATATCATTTGTATAACATCCATATGTATATGATGAGGTTGTTTCATGAACTGGCTCACCTGACTGACAACAAATGACAACAAAAGTATCTAACAACGATAACCCTTCTTAGTTCTGGAGTACCCAACGAAGACACATTTGACAGCCCTAGGAGAGAGCTTGTTTATCCCTGGAGACAACCGATGAACAAACACAACAGATCCAAAAACACGAGGGCTAAGAGAGAACAACTCCTTGTCAGGAAAACAAGGGAAAAATGAACCTTCTCCCCCAGCACCGACGAGGGCATACGGTTAATGAGATAACAAGCCGTTAGAACCACATCATCCCGGAAAGAATGGGGTGCACAACTCTTGATTAGGAGGATACAGGTGACATCAAGAAGATGACTTTGATTTCTTTCAGCAACACCGTTCTGTTGAGATGTATAAGCGCATGTTGTTTGATGAATGATATCATGAGATGATAAGAATTGAGAGAGCACATGAGTACATAATTCCAACGCGTTATCAGTCCTTACAATTTTGACTGAGATTGAAAAATATTATGCAATTCTTTAATGAAATTTATTATTACATTTCCATCTTATGATTTGTTCTTCAACAAGAATACCCAAGACAGATGACTAAAATCATCCACAACAACGAGATAGAATCTGTGTCCCTGATGATCGGGAACACGACTTGGAGCTCGAATGTCTACATGGAAAAACTCAAAAGGGGAGCTACTGCTCCGACTCTAACCACTAGGTAAGACAGACCGATGATGCTTCCCTAACTGACATGCCTCACAATTGAATGATGGATGGGGTGAAATCTGAGGAAGGACTTCACACAGTATCTGAAGTGGAAGATGACCGAAGTGGAGATGCTAAAGGAAAGAAGAGATCGGTCTAGTAGAATGGGAGGATAGACCAACATATGGTGTTTGGACCAGTCGATAGAGCCCGCCCTACTTACGGCCACAACCAATCACTCGACTCGTAAGGATGTCTTGAAAAACAAGGGATGGTATATCAAATATTGCTCCACAATTTAAATCTCTATTAATCTGGCTGATAGACAGTAAATTCATTGAGAAATTAGGAGCATACAACACATTATGCAATCACATAGAGGGCGTCAAGGTAATCTGCCCCTATCTTGTGATTGTGGAATGAGTCCCATCTGCTATGACCACAATCCTCCGTGTAGAAACCTGCCTGTAGGCTGAGCTGATCTCTATCCACACAAATGTTGTGTGGCATCATAATTTATGATCCATTCTGAGATATCTGAACCATGATAGGAATTAGAGGCATGAACTCTACCTGAGGTACTAGCTCATGCAGTTGCAGCAATGTCTGAACTGTTCTCTGGAGCAGGTGAAGGGGTACTTCTCGGGGGCATGAGGTCTCTAAGTCGAGACACAAGCTCATCATATCATTGATCTAATGTGGATGGAGCTGCATAATGCTGAACCTACTCTGCTATATGCACAGACGTTGGGATTGGAGTAGCATGTATCTTCTGAATGAGCAGACCTATGACAATAAGTACAAGGTGGTCCATGACCACGACCACCTCTAACACATGATCCTCTTCCACGGAACTGAGATGGACCGCTTCTTCCATGAGAGGTCGCCGTGGCAGAGGAATTCGACACTAGAGCGGGAGTCGAGATATTGATCCAGCTCAATTTACGGAAGGCCTCCTCCATTGGAGGAATGGTAGAATCAACCGGTATCTGGGTGGAAGCAACCTCATACTGTGAGTCAGTAGAGGCCATGAAGACTCCAACCATCGTAGCATTCCGGTATATCTTCAATTGCTCTGGAGTAACCGTGAGAGGCATTAAGCTATGAAGCTTCTCAAACATCCCGCGCAAGGCGATATAATGAGCATGTAGAGGTCGACCATTCTACTTTATTGTGAAGTTGTCTTGCTGAAGAATATCCCACATTGCCTTGGCGGTGGGCTGATTCACAATGTCGTTGATGATCTCCAGGACTGCCAAACACACACGTACACGTCATCCTGCTTCCATGAAGCATTGTCCCCAGTCTTATCCGTCAGCTCGGGTTTCGTTAGAATGTGCTCCTTGTTATTGCACTCCATAAAGGTAAAAAACTGCTTGTCCCACAAATCGTAGTTTGTTCCATCCATCTTTACGATGGGAATCAGGCCCTTGAAGGCACCCGATGAAGAGAAGATGTCTCCCTTGTTCTCTGACATGATGAAAAAGAAGTCCGAAACGGAAGTCAACTGGCGCAGTAGACCGGTCCGCGCAAGTCTACATAATCATATGGAGGATTGGTTGTACTTGTATACTTACATTCATCCTCGTCACATCTTGATCCGTGCTAGAATCAAAAAAGGTGATTTATAGGTCTGAAATCACATTTTCTAATAAAAGTCAGACCCTTCAAGACTGCAATCTGGCATCAGAGAGGAGATGAACTGGCCACGGAGGCCCTATACGACACAGGGATGGACCACAGAGGTGGACGGAGGCATGTGATGGCATGAGGGACCGCACAAGGACGCTGCGGTGCATAACTGCATGCACGAAGGCACTGTGGCGGTGCGGGGGCACCGCGACGGCATATTCCAGCAAGGAGACCTTGCGAACAACAATCCATTTGGACTTCGGGTCAACCCTTTTCCCGAGTCCTGATCGTCACTGGGGACTATCTATCTACTTCTCCTAACACAATGTCTTGAGTACCTATGATGGTGACTATGTCCGCTGGCATGTGATGTTTGGACATAGAATCGAGTCCTTGAGAATGGGAAGAGTCAGTTGTTCTTATTTTATGATGGTTGGGATGATTGTTTTGGTGTCCTTCGTGATCCCCTCGACGAGTTTAAGGTGTCTATAGCTTGTCCTGTGAACTACATGACGATTCCCCATCTCCAGAATCAGTCAACAATTATATTTGATTTTATACTTCTTCGGAATCCCGAAGACCACTTGAAGACACCCAGGAACAGAGCATGTCTTGACAGAAACACTTTGGGTGGGCGTGCTTCGATCCAATCTCCGGGCATAACAGAATGTAGATATCATGAACACGAGGCGCTGGATACCGGGCCGATCAATCCTGACAACCACTCCCCGGAGGTGCCGATCTTGTGAGCATCTGGGGGCCCTTAGCCCAACGGAGTTGGAGAGGCCTGATTTTAGAAGTGCGTCTTCGGGAAGGTCCTACTTACTTCTGCAAACGTCGGGACCCAAAGAAATAGTCAAACAAGACCTTTCCTTGTGAGCCCTTCTTTCGGAGAAAGAAGAAGAGACCCTTCTCGCTCGGCGCCACAGGTCTCTGATTCCCCTGCTAAGACCGAATTTGCCTTATTCCCGCATAAGAAAGCTACCTCTTATATATATTCCGCAAGTACCCGTCCTGACCCTAAAAAAAATCTAGGTTCGGAATTCAAGAAGAGAATAAGTGCATGTAGGCTAAGGAAGCTTACAATCCCCTTTTTAACAGTCTCTTTCCTCCATGTGCTGCCTTCTTGGTCCTCTAGACCCTCTTTCATTTACACACACTACTTGTGTGCATCTTTCCCATTGCGAGAGCAGGAGGCAGTGGAAGGTTAAAGGGCGAAATAGATACCATTATCCCATAGCCCCACCAATGTCAGCTGATGCCCCGCTTCCTACGTACTATCCGACATGGTCTTAGCTTGATAGAATGGGAAGGGAGGAGGACTATGCTTGCATTCCAGGTGACTTAGTGGGAATTCATAATTTCTCTAGTTGTGAAGGGAATAATGTGCTTATCCAGTAATCCGAGAGAATCAAAGGGGTTATACAACTAGAGCATATGAGGGTATATATACTGGTAGCACGGGGCTCTCTAATACATAATTGGGGGTGGGATAGAGAACTAGATATATAAGACTAAGCTGCACGCTTGAAGTACTTAGACTTCCTCAAAGGTCTAGCCATTCTTTCTCCCATGAAAGAATCTATTACTCTTACTAATAGCCAGTTTTTTCTCCCATCAATGCCACGTGGTCCTCCTCCTTTCTCTATTCTCTCCCACTTCCGCAGTTTTCTCTCTCTCCATATTCTCCCACACCTGCCCCCCCTCTCCCTCAAATGGTCCCCGCTCTCCCTCTTTATCTTTCTCCGCTCACTCTCTCCCCCCTCCACCACGTTCTCTCCCTCTCTCTCCCTCCCCTTTATCCCTCTTAACTCTCTCTCTCTCTCAACTCACTCTTCCCCTCTCCCGGAAGATCTCTCTCTATCTCTCTCTCCCCTTATCTCTCTCTCTCCCCCTCTTTCCTCTCCATTTCTGCTCTTTTTCTCTCTCAAATTCACCCATCTCTCTCTCTCTCTCTTCTTTTTTCTCTCTCCTTTAATATATCTATTAAATAAAAGAGTATACATCTCATATTTTTCTTTTAAATTTATTATATTAATATTTATATTATTCTCTCTCTTTCCTCTATTATATTTATTAAATTATAAATTATACATCTCATATTTTTCCTTATATTCATTATATTAATATTTATATCATTCTTTTTCTCTTTCCTCTAATATATTTAAATTATAAATTATAAATATATATTTTTCTTTATATTTACTATATTAATACTCATATATACATATATGTTTGTATTATTTCTTTGTATTCCATAATTAGTTTTATCCACTTTCACATTCATAAATTCATTATTATTAGATATAAAAAGTTGTGATAATAATAGTATTGATCACATTTCTACTCACATTAAATCACAAATACTATGCCTACTTGCTAATATTATTTCACAATATAAGTAAATTTATGTGTGTTCTAAGCTATACCATATTGAATTTAAACGTGCCCAGCTTATGTATATTATATAAATTCATGGTTGATAATACATATATTATTATATTAATATTTATACCATTCTTTTTCTCTTTCTTCTAACATATTTATTAACTTAAAAATTATAAATATCATGTTTTTTCTTTATATTTATTATAATAATATTTATATATACATATATATATATATATTTGTATTATTTCTTTGTGCTCTATAGTCAGTTTTATCCACTTTCACATTCATAAATTCATTGTTATTCGACATAAAAGTTGTGACAATAATAGTATTGATCACATTTGTACTCGACATAAAAGTTGTGACAATAATAGTATTGATCAAATTTGTACTCACATTAATCACAGATACTATGACTATTTGATGATATTCTATTTCATAATATAAGTCAATTTTTATGTGTGTTCTAAGCTACACAATATTGAATTTTAACGTGCCCAACTTATATATATGATATAATATCATGGTTGATAATACATATATTATTATATTAATATTTATATCATTCCTTTTTCATTTCTTCTAATATATTTATTAAATTAAAAATTATAAATCTCATATTTTTCTTTATATTTATTATATTAATGTTTATATATACATGTATGTTTGTTTTATTTCTTTGTACTCTATAATCCAGTTTTATCCACTTTCACATTCATAAATTCATTACTATTAGATATAAAAGTTGTGATAATAATACTATTAATCACATTTCTACTCACATTAAATCACAAATACTATGTCTATTTGTTGATATTCTATTTCACAATATAAGCTATCTTTTATGTGTGTTCTAAGCTATACAATATTGAATTTAAACGTGCCAACCTTATGTATATGATATAAATTCGTGATTGATAATACATATATTCCATTAAAGGCTATTATAATAAAGCGTACCACAAATAAATTTAATAAATGACCTTATTCAAATGAATTGTGACAATTATATTTTTCATCACATTTTTACTCAAATTAGGTTTAAATATGATAATTGATTGCTTATATTTTGTTTCTCCTTATGAGTGATATTATGGTTTTATATGTTCTATATTGTTAATGGCTGAATTTATATGTCATCATATTATGTATATACTTTAAATTCCATCTAAAATAATACTTATTTTAATTCAATAACAATGATAACAACTCTTATCACAACTAACTATAATGGATAAGAATTTTAATTCTTAAAAATATTGTGACAACTTGGAATGTATTTCGCGTAATCAAATTGTAAACTTCTAAGGATCAAATATAAGTTGTCATTGAAAAAGAGTAAATATCTCATGTTTATTTTAATTTATGTTCTTTCAGTTTCATTTCTAAATTCTATGTTGATATATTTTATAACATAATTACGATAATTATAGGTTAATTTATAATTATATTAAAAACAAGAATGCCCACACTTGGAACGATTAAGATGATGCAGTGCGGATTTTATTTTCCACAGCGAAGTGCGGGTATGCACCCTAGTATATATATGTATATATTCCGATCTCCAGAAAGCATAGACAACACTCGCCCCTGGAAAGAAGAAAGTGCATCGACACGCCTCCTCTCCGCTTCTAACCACATCTGGAAGCCTTTCGGGCATTCGAGGAACTGATGAGCCCTCGAGATCCACATCTTCCCATACTCTCACTGAAAGGACAGATCCACTATAACCCCAGTTTAGAGAATCTCAGCTACATACCACTCCCACCAGCGAGCTTATAAACTAGAGGGTACGAGACGGTAGTTGACTGAGTTCGACATGTGAGCAGAGGGAAAGTAAGTCCACTAAGGGAGGCTGTGGGATTCACTAAAAGTGAGACGTATTGCTCATGGAGAGGATTTTCGTGAGTCGCACAATGGGTGAGCATGAACTTCTCATAATTATTTATTTATTGAAATCTTCAGCAAAATTCTCTTTATTTATAGTTTGGAGGCCTCGAAGGAGAACCTAGCTCCCGGGGATTCTTCCAATATATGACCAATAAACTATATATATGTATATATATAAAAGACTGTCCGTGGCCAACTATTCTCAAGGGATCCATATCAAGCATATAGAATAGAAACTGAAAAAGATGTCTTTATGTCCGCTAAGAATACTTCAGCCTATGGCGTCGAGTCTGTACGGGTCTGGATCTCCTTGCTTTCGACTGAAGGTCATGAATGCTTGCTGAGATGCTGGACCGTAGGGGTCTGGGTCCCGAGGTTATCCTGATGGTGAGTAAGCAAAGAAATTCTCTTTCTGCTAGGTAATGCATAAGAAAGCCATCTTACATGGCTGGGTAAGAGTTCCTTTTTTAAGTTAGTAGTGGGTTGGTCTGACATTTTTGGGGTTTTCTTACTTCTCTCGTCCCTGGTCTTATCTTTCCAGCACTTAATATCCTCGGAGAATGAACGAGAAATAGACCTTGATCAATTCCATTCCACCCTGAAACAAAGGTGTATGTACAAGAAGAAGGCTGTCCCCTCTCCTTCTCAGGGGGGTCAGAGGGGGGAGGCTCATCGCGGAAGCCCTGCCTACCCTTCTAGATTTGAGGGATCACGGGCTTCTGGAAAGACACCCGAAAAATACAAATTCATTCATTAGCCAATGAATTGGAATATTCCATTTTTGTTACTGCCACCGCTTCGGATCCTGCTCCTCTCCTATTTTTACCCCATATTCTGGCTGTGCCATGAGGGAATATTTCCGTGAAAGAACTAATCGACGAAGGAACATGAAACCTTTCTGTTTCGATAAAGGTACTTGAAAGGGTTGGGGGCAATGAAGTAGGTGAAGTGGTTGGATTTTGCGAGCTGTTCCAACCTATGTTGGATGTGATTCCAAGAGCCGAACGAGAATGAATACCACACATGGCTCCCTAATGGAATGCTTAACCGATCCGGATATTAATTCAATTAGACAATACAAGCACTGACAAAGCCAACTTAACTTATAGGGATCGACTGGCAAGGAATCGAGATAGGAGAGAGTCGGGAGCATAGGTTAGGTTAGGTGCCCGGGGGAGTCAAAGATGAAACAGTCCCAATGCCAGGGAAGGTCACAACAGAGTTTGATATTCAAGTAGTTGACGAAGCTGATTATATAGAATGTGGTTCGTTAGGTCTAGACATGGAGAGCGTTCTTGATGTGGTGTATTAATATGGGTTAATGGCTCTTCTACTTATTAGTTATTAACCGGTGGACTATAGGTACCTTTATAGGCTTACAACGGCTGGGGCCGCTACTGCAGTGCGGAGGGCCGCTGCGGTGGCGCTACAGCGACGCCGGGCTGCTCTTGCAACATGGGGAACCGCTGCATCGGCGATGATGACGTGAGGAGGGGCCCTCGATGGTTTCGCCGATGGATACTGATCATGCGTGTGGAGATGTGGGTCAACGCGGAGGTTGGCGAGTGGTGGCTAGGGCACGAGTGTGGTACTAGAATGCCGGTCTAAGACCGTCGCTCTGATATCATGTTGGAAGAAACAATGAATTGCTTATTCACGAGGCCTTAGGATTCATTTATATAAAGGAGAAACCTATTGGACAAATTACATAAAGAAGACATAAAGAATAGAGATTATATAAAAGAATTAAAATATAACTACTATCTCAACAATACTCTAATTCATATTTTGTAGAAAACGATAGTGCATAAGCATAATATCAGAGATAATGAAAAAAAAAGAACGATAAGAACATTAGGATTTTATGTGGAACTCCATAAAGAGCATGATGAAACCATAGGAGAAGGCCTTTAAGGGCTGAGTCTTCTGTATTGCTCTCTCTCTCTCTCTCTGTTACAGGTGGTGTGATGTTTCTTATATAGTCCCACAAGTAAGACCAAGTCTTAACAATAGATGTAGGACTAAACCTAAGGATGTGGTAATTGGACCCTGTAGGGATCCAGATATGTATATATGATGCATACTTCAACACTCTTCCTCAAGCTAGAGCATGCAATGCTCAACTTGGACAGATATAAAGAAATCACTCTCTCACACAATACTTTGTACTACGAAAAATATCAACTCAAGCAAGGAACGAGACACCACATATTCTCAAGTAAGGAATGAGACATAGATCTTGCACCTTCGGTACGACATTTTCACAACTAAGCAAGAAAATCGAGCTCTTCATGTGATTTATTCCTAGCTCAGGGATATGTTTGAGAAGCTTTACAACTTCATGCCTCTGAATGCTTCCACAGAGCAACAAAATGCGTACAAGAATGTTGCTATGGTCGGATTATTTTTGGCAGCGCTCGATTCACATTATGATGCTGCATCTGCACACACCCAACTTCTCACAAGCGCGCCTATACCTCCCATGGAGGAGGCCTACAACCAATTAAGCATGATCACAGTTCATCCAGCAACGACTACTCAGACCTCATTTGCAATGACCACATCTCGCGGTAGAGGAGGTTCATCACTGTTCAGATGACATCGTGTCCTTGGCACGAGAGGTGGACATTCTCGTTAGTAGTGCATATACTATCGCTATCCTGGCTACTCTGAGGACACTTGCAACCAAAAGCATGGCCACTCTACGTCTGGTCATATTGCTGAGTAAGTTTAGCCTACTGCTCTTTCTGTTGAACATAAGTTCAACGACCTTGTTTCTTGTCTCAGGACGATCATGACTACTCCCACATGCCCCACTAGTGTTCCTTCGGGCCCTTCTAACGTTGCGGCCTCTGCCTCTGCTACCACCTTAGGTATAGCTTATGTACTTACTAGTTGCCATATGACAGATATTTCCGAGTGGATTATGAATTCAGGAGCTTTAGGGATAGCTTATGCACTTACTAGTTACCACATGGCAGATATTTCCGAGTGGATTATGAACTCAGGAGCCTTTCATCATCTCTGCGGAGATGTGCACCCTTCTCTTCATACAAAGTTATACATCCAGGTAACAAGGCTCGGACTACCCTTGTTAATTCAATCAAATTAATGGTCAAATTAGTTGTCAGATTCGTTGCAGTCGGGTAATCAATGCTTCATCAAAAATACCACTTTAATTAATGTTCAATTAATTGCGAGCGGTAGATTTATTTTACTTGCGCAAGCCCAAGGTCGAACTCAGGGAGGTAGCTGTCTCTTTAGATAAATTTTAAGTGTATTTAGAGGTCATATTTTCAGAGGATTATTTTTGGTCTTTTTTAGCAATTTTTATGCAATAAAGGAAAGAAACAATGCAATTTCAGGCCAATTTTACAAGTTACATCAGAAATATGATCAAATGAAGTCCAAAAATTATGAAACTTGGCCAGATGATGGAATGGTATGAACCTAAGTGTCTACAATTTTTTTTTTGGAATTTTTCGACTCTAAATGAATTTACTGTGAATAAAATATGAATGCAAGGTGATTTTTTCAAAATTAATTTTAAGAAATACCAAAACACATTATTTTCAGATATAAAAATTATCCTAGATGGATCTAAGTGTGATGGATCCAGGAAAATTAGTAGACCTAAAATTCTATGTGAATTGGACCTATTAAAAATCAATTAAGTAAATCACTGTTTAATTTATTCAGGCCTCGTGATGTGTGCAAATGCAATGATTTTTGGGCACAATGTAGAATAATTATCCTGTCTAATTTGATTTTATGATGATTTTTGGAGCAACAAGGAATTTAATATAAATTAAAAAGCACACAGTGGGAAAAATATAGAAAATTTCACCAATTTAATAATATTAAATTCCAGAGAACTCACAAAAATAAAACACGTGTCACATGAGATAAAGGACAAGTTGGGATACAACATGCAATTTTTAGAATTTAAAAATGATGCGAAATGGACACCTAATTATGCATGCAAAGACAGGGACCAAATTGTAAATACAGAAAATAAAAGTTTCTGAAATAAAACGTGCTGACAGGGACTTAAATGCAATTACCTATAATGCAGAGGAGGTGGATGCAAATTTCCCACAAAGTCACGCGCTCCTTGCGTGACACGCCTAGCAGGGACCATTTTGTAATTTCCGAAACCTTCGAGGGCCTCTGTGCCAAATACCCAGCCCTCACATGGGAAGCAAGTTCAGGGCTAGGCTCGGACGTCGCTCGAGGCTCGGACGGAGGCTCGAGAGGCTCTGGAGGCTCAGATCAGCCTCGATCTGCTTCGATTGCTCCGAGCCTAGGGTCGGGGAAGAGGCTCGGAGGAGGCTACGTGGCGCGATGTAGACCGTTGGATTAGTGTATATCCAACGGCTGCTGGAGCTGCTGGCGTGACGCCCTTAGAGTCGTCAGATCGAGGTGATCTAACGGTGCTGATGAAGTCGACGTGGCAGAATCAGGACCGTTGGATCCGTGCGAGATCGACGGTTGCTAGCGCTCGGCGAAGCGGGCGACGTGGCGGAGTAGTAGCCGTGGGATCCTCCTGATCCAACGGTGGCTAGGCGTGTGCGACGTGTCGAGATCAGGACAATCTTGACTATTGGATTCGTAGTTATAATAAGTGTTTTATAACTGGTTGTTTTATATCTTGAGATACGATCTCAATGATACCACTTAGATCTTAGTTTTGAAGTTGTTCAGAAGCAAAGAAAGAGGGTATTGGGACCGTCGCATTAGTGGTACACCTTGGTCATATTCCATTTTCTGAAAAATTTCAAGAAAGACTTCTTTCCCTTAAGATATGGTACTGACCTATTTAAAGGGATAGCACCTCAAAGAGTTGAGGATGTGAATGCTAAAGCTGCTAGCCCTTGTGCATCAGTTCTGAGAAGCCGGGTGTATGCTAGATGTGTACAAAAGCCAGATGTCTACCATGCAGTGGCCGTCCACCAAGCCCTAGAGGAGGAACTTCGTCGTCGCTTCGCCACCGTGCCGCCGCCTCGACGTTCCTCGGTTCTCCATCTTCTCGGAGTGCCACGCTCACGAAGAAGGTCTTCGATCTCGTGCGACGAGATCAGGAGTTCAACGTGCTTGGATCAACTTGTTGGATTGCGAGAATCACGCGACTCATCCCCGCGCTCGCAAGCGTCTTCTCCGACGATCAGACTTGAGACAGGAGGTCTCTTTTCGTAGAGACTCGATTAACCACGCTACAAGAGATATTCCTTTATACTGGATGTGGTTCTAGATGATACGATCCGAGAATCGTTCTTGGATCATGTGGCTTCATTGCATGAAATTTTTTAAATTCCGTTGCATAGAATAACTAGTCTGACTAATCATTCTTCGTTGTATTTGATACGACGCTCACGCTTCCGTGATGTGCTTGAGGATTATCCCATATCCTTCAGGAGTGCGCGAGGATCGGAGCTTCAAGGCGAAGCTTGGTGGATAGTCGATGGAAGGTGAACTTTATCGGAGAGGGGGAATAAAATCGGAGAAAAATGCGAGGAAAGAATACGAAGGCCGGAGAAGATGACGGAGGGGTCTACCTGGGGTTAGAAGCTCGGAGGAAGCTTCCTGGTCTTAGCTCAAGGGCCGGTAGTGTCCCGAGCTCAAGCAGCTTGATGGAGGAGCTGCTGCACGACGAAGCTCGCCGTGGATCTCGCCGGAGAGGGTACGTTGTCTTCGCTCACTTTCACGCCTAATCTCTGTCACATATCGGGGGAGGGGAGCTCTAGGGTCTTTCGTGCAAAGGCGGATGGTCGTAACGGTGATCGGAGGTGGGGGTTTTATAGAGAGAAGGTAGAGGTGCCAGTGATGGAGGCATGGTGTTCGTGGGGTCCGTGGAGCGAAGAGGAAAGGGATCTTGGAGGACATGGAGGTCGGAAGGATGAAGGGAGTGGGGGCTTCATCGTGGGGCAGTCAATGGGTGGAGAGAGTGGCTGTGGTGGCGGAGAAAACTGGAAGGGGTCGACGGGATGCGGACCGAGGTGGAAGACAATCTCTGGACCGTTGGATCTTGTGATCCAACGGCCCAGATCGAGGCGCTAAGGAGTGGCCTGGATCAAATCGGGGAGGTATGATCGAAGGGGTACGGGGGCGACACGTGGGGAAAGGAGATGGCAGCGCTGAAGAACGTCTGGGATGAGATTTAGAGGTTCAATCGAACGATAGAGGACACGACGGGAAGTAGCGGCTGAGATGGAGTCCTTTCGACCTTGATCGTGCGGCTAGGTGAGTCACACGTGCCACGCTGAGAGAACAACGCTCACAGACGGTGATGATGAGATACTGAGAATCTGATGGAAGGGCTAAGGATAGTGCGGGAGTGTGTGGTGGGGATGAATGTGCCTGGAGAAGATCAGAGGGTTCACAAGTCAACACGTGGCTTGCTGAGGGCGAGACGCTAGCGGACGGAGGAGATATGATCTTGAAATGATCGGAGGGTGGAGACTGGCTGCGAGAGTGGATGGCTCAGATCTGGAAAGAAGGGAAGGGATCAGACGACAGAGAAAGAGGGGCGCGTGGCGCGAGATGAGCGGGCCGCGTGGCGCAACCAGAGGCCACCACGTGGCCTGATCTGAATGGCAGAAAGAAAATGTTGAATAAGAGAGAGAAGATGGCCGAATTTGGAAAAACTCAAAACATGAAAGTTGTAGATCTTGATGAGATCTACAAGTTTCATGTTGACCAAAAACAGAAATGAGGTCAAATAAAATACTAAAATACATGGGTACAAATATACATACATATAGTGTACAATGGGGTCCCAAAACCCAAGTTTTACATACGAGCTCTGATTTAAATGAAATTGGTTTCATTTTGAAGGTCTCTGAATGTGTATTAATTTAAAAGTGAGTAAACCTAGATCGAAAGTTGTATGAGATAGATATGTGCATTCTAAGGTCTAAGGTCTCTACCTGGGTTTGGGGTTTTATTGGGTAAATTTTACAAGTTAGAAATTTTTGGTATTTTCCTTGTATTATTAGTTAGTAATATATACAACATAAAGTTGGTTTTATTGGTTTTGGGAGTGAGTATAAAATACAAATAAATAGGTGAATAATTACAAGTGAATTGGGCTTCTTATTTAATGCAAATACGAATGCTAAAATGCAGAAATTACTTATGCATGCACGAATGCTAATTATGCAATATAAGGGGAAATGTGCAGCTAATTACTCGGGAACAAGACTCTATTTTCAACTTTAAGAGTGATGAATTACAGATTCATCACCAGGCAGATCAATAGTCATTGCAGATGGACACATTCCCCTTTTTGCCGGACAGAGGGAGATTCGATTGACACTTGTTGGGAAAAATGAACAACCTGTTTATTCCATAAGCCCTAGGCTCTCTTTTATAGGAGAGTAGCCTATGGGTAAATTACATAAAGCATACAACTGAAAATAAAATTAACAAAGGGATACATGCACTACTCTATATGCTTCAACACTCCCCCTCAAGATGGAGCATAGATATCAATCATGCTCAGCTTGAACGCACACTTCTGGAATGGGCCTCGAAGTAATGCCTTGGTAAATATATCAGCAGTTTGATTCTCTGAGGTGACATGAGATGTAGCAATGAACCCCTTCTGAATCATGTCACGTATGTAGTGACAGTCAACCTCAATATGCTTGGTCCTCTCATGGAACGTTGGGTTGTTTGCAATGAACAAGGCTGCCTGATTATCACATTCCAATTTCATAGGCAGCGGTATATCAAGACATAGATCTGTAAGTAGAGCTTTCACCCACATCATTTCTGTGCTAGCCTGGGCCATAGCCCTGTATTCAGATTCAGCACTGGATCTAGCTACCACTGTCTGTTTCTTGCTCCTCCATGAGACTAGAGCATCTCCAACATAGACTGCAAATCCTGAGGTGGACTTCCTGTCCTTGGGGCATCCTGCATAGTCTGCATTCGCACACGTTGTGATAGAGATCTCCTTTCCCTTCTTAAATAGCAAGCCTGCACCTGGAGATGATTTTAGATATCTCAGAATCATGTGTATTGCATCCATATGGACCTGACGTGGTTGCTCCATGAACTGGCTCACGCGACTCACTGCAAATGATATATCAGGTCTAGTGATCGTGACATACAGTAGTTTGCCTACCAGTTCTCTGTATCTTCTCCTATCCACCTCTTCTGTATCATCATCATAGAGCTTCATGTTAGGATCCATTGGTGTCATTGCAGGCCGACACCCAAGCATACCTGTCTCACTCAATAGGTCTGTAACATATTTCCTCTGCAACATTACTAATCCATATGGATTTCTAGCAAACTCCAGCCCCAGAAAATATCTAAGGACTCCCAGGTCCTTGGTGACAAATTCGATTCCCAGTTTTTCTTTTGCCTGCTTTATGCCCTGCTCATCATCTCCTGTAATCAAGATGTCATCTACATAAACCATGATTACAATGATACCTCTAGCAGTCTTCTGTACAAACAAGGAATGATCAGCATTGGAGCGTTTGTATCCTTGTTTCTCGAAGAGATCTGAGAGCTTCTGAAACCATGCTCTGGGGCTCTGTTTAAGGCCATAGATAGCCTTATGTAATCTGCATACCTTGGAACATTCCCCCTCAACAGCAAAACCAGGTGGCTGTTGCATATAAACTTCCTCCTGCAACTCTCCATATAGGAATGCATTCTTCACGTCCAGCTGATGGAGCGGCCAGTCTCTAGCAACTGCAACTGACAACAAGATCCGTAGAGTGGAATGACGTGCCACAGGCGAGAATGTGTCAAGGTAATCTACCCCGTATGTCTGTGTAAAGCCACGTGCAACAAGACGCGCCTTGTACCTATTAATAGAGCCATCTGCATTGTGCTTCACTGTAAACACCCACTTGCAGCTCACCGGGTTCACATATGGAGGTATAGGAACCAAACTCCAAGTTCGTCTGGACTGAAGTGCCGCCATTTCTTCCTCCATTGCTAGCCGCCATCTACTATCCTGCAGAGCATCTTGATAATTTCGTGGAATATCTACAGCTGACAGTGCCACCACAAATGTCCTGAAATCTCCAGATAGTCTCTCAAAAGACACATATGCTGACAATGGATATGTAACACAGCTCCTCTTCGATTTGCGTAGAGCAATGGGAACATCTAAATCGGCTGTAGTCTCATCTGGCCCCTGCAACATATCCTGCTTAGAAATGTCGTCAGATCCATCAACAGTAATATTTTCATTACATACCATAGGCGAGCTAGGAGATGAGTCATGACCATGAGCGGGAGGAGGCCTGCGGGTATAATGGAACGGTAGCGGTGAGACAGTTGGGGTGGTGGTGGTGGTGGGGGGTGGTGACGACATCTGAGGTGGTGGTGCTGGTGACGGCATCTAAGGTGGTGGTGTCATGTATATGGCATCAGTAGATAGAGGTGGTAGCTGTTTGTCTCCCGAGGCTGAAAAATACATAACAGATTCAAAAAATGTAACATCTGCACTGACCATATATCGCCGACGCAAATGATCAAAGCACTTGTACCCCTTTTGAGATCTGGAGTACCCAACGAAAACACATTTGACAGCCCTAGGAGAGAGCTTGTCAGTACCAGGCGACAACTGATGGACAAATGCAACCGGCCCAAACACACGAGGAGTAAGGGTGAACATATCCTTCCCAAGATAGATGAGGGAAAACGGAATCTGTTCATTCAAGACAGAAGAAGGCATACGATTGATTAGGTAACATGCAGTGAGAACTGCATCACCTCAGTCGGAGTAGGGAACATGACGCCGTATAAGAGGTGATCTTGTGACATCAAGAAGGTGACGGTGTTTCCTTTCAGCAATTCCGTTTAGTTGAGATGTATGAGCACAAGATGTTTGGTGAACAATCCCTTTTGAGAAGTAATAATTGGCAAGAACATTGGTGCACAATTCTAAAGCATTATCACTTCTCACAAACTTCACAGATGTGGAGAAAACATTTTGTATTTCATTCAGAAAATGGATAATGATATTTCCTGCTTCAGATTTATTTTTCATCAAAAACACCCATGACACTCTAGAAAAATCATCCACAAATACTATATAGAATCTGTGTCCCTGATGATCAGGTACACGACTCGGACCCCAGACATCAATATGAAATAACTCGAACTTGGAGGTACTACTCCGACCTGGACGACTGGGAAAGGACGACCTGTGATGCTTTCCCAACTGACACGCCTCACATTGAATAGGTGAGTGAGGAAGACCATAAGGTAACACTTGACGCAACTTCTGAAGCGGTAGATGTCCAAAGCGCAGATGCCACAATAAAGTAGATACTTGTTCAGAAGGAGAGGATGAGGTTCCAGCAAATGGGGTCTGATTCAGGCGGTAGAGGCCTCCTTGCTCATAGCCACGACCAATCACGTTGCCCGTATGGATGTCCTGAAAAATCAAAGAAGATGGATAAAAAATTGCCCGACAATGTAGATCCTTCGTAATCTGACTGATCGACAACAAATTCATTGAAAAATCAGGTGCATGTAGCACATTCTTGAGCTGCATAGAAGATGTCAATCTAATCTCCCTTTGACCAGTGATGGGGGAATGTGTACCATTGGCAATTACTACCGTCCGTCCTGGAGGGATCTGAGTGTATCATGTAAGTAGACTCTGGTCGCCACATAGGTGATGTGTGGCGCCCGAGTCCATAATCCATGGTAGTGTATCTGATCTACTACTGTTGAATGCAAGTATACTACCTGAAGCACTGGTAGACGCAGAGGCAGAAGCAGCGGCATCAGAATGACTCTCCGTAGTCGGTGCTGGACCAGATGGTGGAATAATGCCCCTCAGACGGGCAACTAGATCGTCGAACCATTGATCCAAAGTAGAAGCAGATGGAGGCTCTATCTGCTCAGCAGCTCGTGCGGATGTAGGAAATCCATGCTTCGAGTAGCATGTGTCTTCATTGTGTCCAACTCGGTGACAGTAGGTACATGTTGGCCTAGTGCGGGCACCTCTTCCACGAGGTCCACGTCCACGGCCCTGGTGATGAAATCCGCGACCCCTGTTGGTTACCATGGCTGAAGTATTCTGACCCGAGGCCGTGGAAGGAACTGTGATCCGACTCAGTCTATGGAAAGCTTCCTCCATGGGAGGAATAATAGAATCGGCCAAAATCTGTGATCGTGCCGCCTCATACTCTGGATCAAGTGCAGCCAGGAACACGCCCACCATAGTCGCATTCCTATATGTCTTCTGCTGTTCTGGCGTGGCTGTCAGGGGCATGAAGCTGTAGAGTTTCTCGAACATCCCTCTCTGTGATGTATAGAGAGAATGTAGAGGGCGACCATTCTGCTTGATAGTGAAGATATCATGCTGGAGTTGCAGAATCTTTGTCTCATTCTTCGCCTGTGAATATGTGGCCGCCAGGATGCCCCACATATCCTTGCCCGTGGGTTGATGTAGAATGTCATTTGCTATCTCAATTACCAGTGTACCGGATAGCCACACTTGGCGTATGCATCATCCGCCTCCTAAGAGGCATTGGCTCTAGTCTTCTCAGCAGGCTCTGGCTCGGTAAGAATGTGCTTCTTACATGTTGACTTCATTATACTCATGAACTGCATTGCCCACAGTTCATAGTTTGTACCGTCCATCTTTACAATAAGCGTTGGACCACGAAAGGCGTCAATAGATGGGATATCCGCCTTGCTTTCTGACATACTGGAGATGGAAGACTGGAGCGATTGACAGAGGATGAGATTCGTCTACAATGACATAGACGGGTTTAGTTGCATGTGTAGACCTCAAGCAACTAACCCATGTAGATGAAGATGTGTGTGCCCTAGGGCTTAGGGCTTAGCACACGTACACGCGCACAAGAAGCACGCGCAAGCGGACAGGAGATGCACGCTACAGGGGATGCACGCACTGGGTATGCACACTACAGCGCTGCACGGAGATGCACTGGAGATGCACGCTACAGCGCTACAGCGCTGCACGGACAGGAGATGCGCTACAGCACTGGAGATGCGCAGGCGATGCACAGGCGATGCAGGCTACAAGGCACGTTCGCGCACATACGCAGGGGGCGCAGGGACGCACGCTCGCGCACAGGCGCTACAACGCGCAAGGAGGGGGGCTACGCGCACATCGCGCAGAGGCGCAGCACAGAGGCGCAGTGGCGCGAGGATGTTGGAGCACCGGCGCTGGATCGGCAACGGCGAGCTCCGGCGGCGCCGATGAGATGGAGAGAGAAGGAGAGGCCGACGGGTGGGGTGGGGTAGGGTTAGGGTTTCGAGAACTCCGGTCTAGGACCGTCGCTCTGATACCATGTTGGGAAAAATAAACAACCTGTTTATTCCATAAGCCCTAGGCTCTCTTATATAGGAGAGTAGCCTATGGGTAAATTACATAAAGCATACAACTGAAAATAAATTAACAAAGGGATACAGGCACTACTCTATATGCGTCAACAACATTGTCTATGCATCTGCACAATGTGTTTCATGCACCTGATTTTTCTACGAGCTTGTAATCTATTAGTCAGATTACAAAGAATTTGCATTGTTGTGCCATGTTTGACCCATCTTCTTTTGTATTTCAGGATATATTCACATGTAGGGTGGTGATCGGATGTGGCCGTGAGAAAGGTCTCTACAGATTGGTCCAATCTCCTTGTGCAGGCAAATCTTCCATTTAAATTGGATTAACCTCTCCGTACATGTAGCATCTTCAATGCGATTATCTTCCTCTGCAGAAGCCATGTAGAGTCCTCTTGTAGATCCCTTCTCAGTCTACTTTCTGTGCGAAGCTTGCCAACTGGGGCAGCATCACCATTCCAGTTTTCTTGGTCGTCAGAGTCGTAGTAGTTCTTTTTTATACGTAGTTCATTTTTATATTTGGGGTCCCAGTTGTGCTCCTGATCACCACATGTACATATTCTATCTAGTTATTGTCGATGATCTTTTTAGATTTTATTTGAGCTTTTCTTATGAAAAACAAGTCTAAGGTTGGTCTCGTTATTCAAATTTGAGTCCTATAGCATGGTTCTCGAAACTCTCGTAGTTGATAAAGCAGAATGGATTCAAGAGATAGACTACCGAAGTGTCCTTCAAATAAATTATGAGGTTAGAGTTAAACTTTGTGCTTGGATTAGATATCCTGCTAGTGACCTACTGTCAGATGCTTTTCTCTTAGTCCTCAGATTTAAGACCTGTTGAAGTTTGGAGCCTTTGAAAGCTCTTTTCTTGCCTTGATAATACGAGTTTACCGGGATATTTAATGTATAGAGGACACAAAGAGGTATTGTTGTCATTCTGGTTTATGTTGTTGACATTATTGTTACATGAGATGACTTACAAGGTATCATTGTTGCTAAGGAGTTCATTGGACTTGAATTTATCACTGAGGACCTTGGCGAACTACGATACTTCGTTACACTTGAGTTTGCCAAGAACCGGAGAGGCCTTATGATGACTCAGAGGAAGTATGTTACGGATATTCTCGTAGGGACATGGATGATAGACTGCAGACCTGTCACAACTCCCATGTAGGGCTGTCAGGAAAGCTCGAACTCGATGAGCTCAACTCGGGCTCGGCTCGTTAAGGGCTCGTGAGCCGGACTCAAAACCTTAACGAGCCCGAGCCCGAGTTGGGTTTTATGGCTCGTTAGCTTATCGAGTCGAGTTCGAGTTGGGCATTGTTCAACTCGGAAACTCGACTCGATAACTCGTTTTCTCTCTTAATAAAAAAATTAAAAACATATATACCAAAACTTCCACATTGAGTTTGATTAAACTAGAGGTTAACAATTTTCTTGCCCAAAAAGCTACACAAAAGAGTATAAAAAATCAACATTACAAATGTCATTTGCATAATTTAATGTAAAAAATGGAACAATGACTCATTAAGAGGTTCATGAGCCTGCTCATTTTGAGGCTCATGAGCCAGCTCAGAAACTCACGACTCGATAAGAAGCTCGTGAGCCAGCTCATTTTGAGGCTCGTGAGCCAGCTCAATAACTCGTGGCTCGATAAGAGGCTTGTGAGTTGACTCGAACTCGACGAGTTCGAGTTCGAGTTGGTGATCCAGGGCTCGATCCTTATCGAGCCCGAGTTCGAGCTTAGGTTTCTTATCGAGTTCGAGTCCGAGTTGAGGCCAACTCGGCTCGTTGAACTCGATAGACACCCCTACTCCCATGGATCCCATCATGAACCTCTATGAAGAGGATACAAATGAGGTGGACAAGAGGACATATTTGGAGCTTGTTGGATTTTCCTTTATGTGACTATTATCAGGCCAGACATTTCCTTTGCAGCGAGCAAAGTCAGTCAGTTTATAGAATAGCCACGACATGATCACATGGATGCTGTACACGATCTTCATGTAAGTGAAGTCTTCTCCAGGTACGAGGTTGCTATTTAGCAAAGAGACATCTCTTGCCATCACTGCCTATGCATATGCTGACTTTGGAGGATGTACTAAAGACAATAAGTCTACCTCTTGTTTTTGCCGTCTTCATAGGGTGTTCTTTGGTCTCATGTAAAAGCAAAGGTCCGAGTAAAGAGCTATGGTGTAGGGAAGCACGGAGATGATGTGGGTTAAATCCGTTTTGACATACTTAGCTATTGATGTACAGGTTCTCATGCAGTTGCTTTGCGACAACCAGGCTTCTTTTTTCGTTGCCAACAATCCAACTTTCCATGAGAAGACCAAAAACATTGGTGTAGATTACCGTTGCTCAGATATGATACATAAGGGCTTTATCCCTACTTTACATGTCATTTTAACATATATGTTTACCAAGGCCCCAGCCAGAGGGCCGTTCCGGAGGTGGCGTTCCAAGCTGAGCATGATTTCTCCTCTCTATATAAGAGACCCTGTGACCCTTTGAATAATCAACACATTGATTTCCTTCCACGTATATATTACAGATTTAATTGGTGACTCATATTAACCCATACAACCAAATTCTACTCCCATAAATGTTACATCACACATTATCCTCCATTCAAATTGAACCAACTCCCAATACGTCCTAAAATCTGCAAAAAAATGTCATAGCCCAACCTACACAATCTCAAACTCCTACAAACGTCATATGAGAAGTTATACTCTACTCCAATCTATCCCACTATCAACATGCATAAGCATATAAGAAGGTTATTTTATTCTGCAGCAAGCAAGAATATCCCTTTGGGGGTATCCTGTTTCCTAATTTCTATTGGGTAGATTCTTCGTTTGTCAGAGAGCTGTGGAGTTGTGAACAACTCAGGGTCAGTGAAGATCTTCACTTAGATCTTGAATGTTATGCTTTTAATTTGTTAGTGGGAAACCAGCTGGTAGGTCTGATTCTCTTTCAACAAATATTTCATGATGGAGGTCAAAGGTTTGGTCAGCATAGTGGTCTATGAACATCATCTTTTAACCTGGTTAGGTCGTGAGCTAGGTTTCTGCAGAATTTTTAACTCAATGGCTGGCATATGTTAGCCATAATGACCTCTTGCAGTTGAATGCTTGTCCTTCGCTCTAATCATGTTCATTTCATTTGTATTTTTTTGAGGAATATATGTTTTTATATATTACTAAATACAGTAAGATGTTTCCTTTGGTACGGTGATATTTATTTTCAGGTGAATGCCACTAATTTGGCCGAGATTGATTGTGGGGAGGTGGCTGTTACAAACCTTCATTCATGCAATGGACCTGAGTTTATTCTGCAACTAAGGTTTTCACTTCATGGAAATGACACATCAAAATGCCGGGGTTTGTAATTTTTCTTAGATATGAACGAAAACATTCCTAGCATTTTATCATTTTATGGCTTTTTTTGCTACCACATGCTGCATAGATATGTTGTTTTTCATCCAATGCATTATTCCTTGTAAAGTTTATACTATACAGGTTCACTCTCTCGGAAAGCCAATGCACGCTTGCGATGCATATACATCCCAATTGTCGAGGTATCCCTTGGCTTATGCAGTTTTATGACTAATTAGTGAATGTACTTATGGCTTACTCTTGTCATCTAGGGTAAAGAGAACATCAACAGGATTCTGGAGAAGCTGGAGTCTGAAGGATGCGGGATTAATGAAGATTTTGAGAATTTTGCTCGCACCTCAATTCGCAGACTGGGTCGTCTGCTTCCTGATGCTAGATGGGTTTGCCATACTCTCCCTTGTCATTTTTTTCCATATGGTGTATCATCTGATTCCCAGCTCCAGTCATCAATTAGAATAACTTCCGTGTGTTATCTAAAGGCGTAAACAATAAAAAACATGGACAGAAAGATATGTGCTTTGGAATGCCAGATGTGCTATCTTCATCATGAAAAAACATCAACGATTGAAAATCATTAGTAGATCTAGGCTCTAAAATTTTATAGGGTACAATAACATGAGATGTGTCAATGTAATTGATTGTTAGGTTATTTCTTTTCTGGTGTAAGTAGTGTTGAGTTTTTGTACATCTAATTATATCATAGTTTTTAGAATGCAAATTTGAATCTAGATGTTTTTGCTATTATCATATCCATGTCCATAGTGATCCATTGTTGGAGCGGTGAAGAGCACTAAGAGAAAGAGGGAGCATCTCCGGTGGGTGTTGTGAGGTGTTGAGAAGGCACGGAGGAGGGTTACCTTTATTGGTGAGGAGAGGACAAGGAGAGCCACCATTCATGAAGGGATGATGAAAGAAGAGTGTTGGAGTATTTGGTTGTGCATCATATGTATGTGAGATGGGTAAATAGATCTCTCTAGGATCCATTTACCCCATCCAGAGTTTAGTCCCACACCTACCAGTTTGGAGATGTGGAGACTCCATGGGTGCTATATATAGAGCCCCACACCCCTGTAGTCTATTATGAAAAAGGAATGCAATATCTGCTCCTTTGAGGGCTTCTCTCGTGGTTTCGTCTCGCTCCTTAGGGAGTTGGGTTCCACGTTAAACCTTGCGTTCTTTGATGTTTATCTTTCTCTATTTCTATGCTCTGTCTATCAGTCCGTTTCCGCTTCCTATTTTCTAACATGGTATTAGAGCGGGTTCGATTCATGAGGAGTTTTATATTCTTTCTTTTTATTCGAGATTCGATATATTGTTCGGTGTTCTTGAAGATCATTATTTTGTTCAAGATTCAATTTCTAAGGTTCATGAAACCCTTGATATGTTCATTCTACATAGCGGATTTGATCTGAAGTTTACTCATTATTTCTGTTCATGATCTCCGTGATCTATTCCGAGTTGAATCGGAAGATTGATGTTGCGACTTAATTAAAAGGAAGATTGATGTTACGACTTAATTAAAAAAAGGGAAGCCCTCACAGGGCTGATGCCAAGGCAGCGACTACCAGGCCTCGCCTTTCCAACCACAACTCTACGTGCTACGCGCAATCGTGGCGGCATCCCCAGGCGGGGACCTGCATCTTCTCCAGGCACGTAGGCTCCATCTCCTGCAGGTACCTCTCCAGGGTGCTAGCCGCGTGCAACACCTGCCGCATCCCTCTCCTGGCGCGCTGGCACCACACGCTTCCTCCAATTGGCAATGAAGCCCCATCGCCTACCCTCTGGATCGCACGTGCAACCCATCTGATCGCGCAAGCTTCTGCAACCGGAGTCTCCTGTGGCATCCCTTATTCTCCATAGTTGTAGAGATATTTCTAGTATTTATGTACTCGTATGTTATGTTTATTTTCCTTGTTCCACCTTATGTAATTTACCCATAGGCTTCCTCTATATAAGAGAGCTTAGGGATCCCTGGAATAAACAAGTTCTTATTCTCATTTCCTCCAACATGGTATCAGAGCCTCCACCCTAAAACCCTAACCCTAACCCTTGTCGCCGCCCCTCTACCCTTCTCATCCAGCCGCCGCCGTCCTCCCTCCCCACCACCCCGCCACCGCCACCCCTCCCAACCCACCACCACCTCCCAGTTCGCCGGCGCGCCGCCCCCACCCCTCTCTTCACGACGCCGACCCCCCCCCCCCCCCCCCCCCCCCCAACTCGGCACCACCCCCTTCTCTTTCTCGTGCTTCATGGATTTGAGTGCCTAAGTCTACATATGTACTCAACTCCATACATGTTTTGTAGACAGTTATTCATTGGTCTACAAACCCTAGTTCTTCGTCTCCGGCAACAATGTCAGAAAACAAAGTCGACATGCCCTCCATCGGCACTTTCAAAGGTCCATCGCCAATAGTCAAAAAGGATGGGACGAATTACGAGCTTTGGGCGATGCAGTTCTTGAGTCTGATGAAGTCCAACGGTAAGAAGCACATTCTTACCGAAGATGAGCCGGCAACGAAGACTGGGGTTTATACCTCATGAGAGGTTGATGATTCGTATGCCAAGGTCTGGCTTTCAGGCACTCTGACGATGGAGATTGCTAATGATGTCCTCCATCAGCCCACAGCTAAGGCCTTGTGGGATAGTCTTGCCACGACGTACTCGTAGATGAGAAACGAGACCAAGATCCTCCAACTTCAGCATGACATATTTACGGTCAAGCAGAATGGTCGGTCGTTGCATTCGTTGTATACTTCCCAACGAGGGATGTTTGAGAAGCTTACAGTATCAATCCCCTGATGGAGACCCCTGAGCAACAAAAGACGTTCCAGAATGCTACAATGGTAGGGGTCTTACTAGCGGCACTTGACTCGGAGTATGAAGCGGCTCGCTCGCAGATCCTGGCGGATCCTACTATTCCTCCAGTGGAGGAAGTGTATCGACGACTCAACAGAATCACAGTTCCTTCTACTGCCACTACTCCACCTCCTTCAGCAATGGCAGCTTCCAAAGGCAGAGGTGCATCTTGTTCTTTTCGTGGATGTGGACCTCGTGGTCGAGGTGTCCGATTCCGTCAGCCATGCATCTTCTGTCATCGCCTGGGGTCATGTAGAGGATACATGCTATTCTAGGCATGGTTTTCCAGCATTAGCCCGTATAGCCGAGCACGCTGTGCCTACACCGACATCTACTTCAGATCAGCGGTTTGAGGATCTTGTCGCCAGACTACGAGATATCATGCCTCCTGCCACTACTGACTCGTCAGGAGGTCACTTTGACATAGCAGCTTCAGCGTCTGCCATCACGTCAGCCACAACTAGCACATCAGGTAGCGTTTATGCCTTTACGTCTTGTCACAGTTCTGATGTTTCAGAATGGATTATGAACTCCGGTGCGACACATCATCTCTGTCGAGACATAGATAAGTTTGCATCATACATGGAGGTTCCACCAGGAGATCAGTAGTAATAGCTGTAGAGATATTTATGTAGTCGGTATACTGTTTATCAATTTTTATTTCCGTAGTTGCTACCCATGTAATTTACCCATAAACTTTCCTTTATATAAGAGAGCCTAGGGTTCTTTAGAATAATAGAATAACTCTTTCCACCAACATGGTATCAGAGCCAAAAACCCTAAACCTAACCCCCTCCCCTACAGCCGCCGCCTGCCCCTCCCTCCATCTCTCCGGTCCACCGCCGCCCCCTCCTCTCCTCGGCGCCGCCCCCTCCTCCCACTGGGCCTCCTTCCATCGCCTGACCTCCTCCGCTTGCCCGCACAACCCCTCCCGCCGACGCAACCCCTCCTGCCGGCGGCCCGACGCCGCCCCTACCGTTGGGCCTCCTCTAGCCGGCGTCCACCCGTCGGTCCTCCTCTAACCGGTGTCCACCCACCGGTTCCGGTCTCGCCGATCTTTGCTGCAGCCACCTTCTTCGCCATCTCAATGGATTTGAGTGCGTAAAGTCTACATATGCACTCAAATCCTATCAAGTTTATGTAGACACTTGTTTTTCGTCTACAAATCCTAGTTCTTTGTATCCGACGACATGTCAGAAAATAAAGTCGATATGCCCTCCGCAGGCGCATTCAAAGGTCCAACGCCAAGTCTCGTGAAGTCGAACGGTAAGAAACATATTCTTACGAGGAAGAGCCGTCTGAAAGGACTGGGATCTATGCCTCCTGGGAGGCTGATGATTCATATGCCAAGGTTTGGCTATCAAGCACGTTGTCGATGGATATTGCAAATGATGTCCTCCATCAGCCCATCGCTAAGGTGATGTAGGATATATACTGGCCGCCACATATTCATAGGTGCGGAATGAGACCAAGATGTTACAGCTCCATCACAACATTTTCACAATTAAGCAGAATGAGCGACCACTTCACTCTTTGTATACATCCCTGAGGGGGATGTTTGAGAAACTCTATAGTACTATTCCTCTCACAGCCACCCCTGAATAGCAGAAGACATTTAGGAATGCCACCATGGTTGGAGTTCTGCTTGCGGCTCTTGATCCTGAATATGAGGCTGCGCTATCACATATACTTTGCGATGCTACCATTCCTCCTATGGAGGACGTCTACTGGAGGTTAGCTGCATCTCTGTCTCATCCAGTGCTTCTACTCCACCACCCTCCGCGATGGCTGCTTCTAGAGGGAGAGGTGATTCTTCATTCCGTGGCCGTGGACCTCGTGGGAGAGGCAGTCGTTTCGTTTTCGTCTGCCATGCACTTTTTTGTCACTGGACAAGCCATGCTGAGGATACATGTTATTCTAAGCATGGATTTCCATCCTCGGCACGAGTAGTCGAACATGTTGCAGCTCCGTCGGCGTCTGCTTCAGATCAGAGGTTTGAGGAGTTTGTTGCGAGATTGCGAGACATTATTGCAATTATGGTGTATGTAGATGATATCTTGATTACAGGTGATGATGGACAAGGAATTCAGGGGGTGAAAGAAATGCTGGGTCGTGAGTTTGTCACCAAGGATCTTGGTGTCCTTAGATATTTTCTGGGACTGGAGTTCGCCAGAAATCCTCATAGGCTGGTAATGACCCAGAGGAAATATGTCATTGACCTGTTGAATGAAACAGGAATGCTTGGTTGCCGATAAGGTTGCAAAGGTCGGTAGTCGGTACTCGTTCGGTCGGGTCATTGATTAAGGACTAATCGGCTGTCGGACGACTAATCGGATTTAGTCGGACTTTAATCGGCTTTGAATTTTATGATTATTTTCAACATATAACTCATTTTTATACATATATTTACATATATTTTATACATTTTTATGCTATCATAATAAAATAAAAGAAGTAATTGAATTTAAATTGAACATCATGTTATAGTAAGTTTGCTTATAAAAAAAGAAAAACATGAAAAAATTTGGTATGTCCAAGCAAAAATTGGTCGACTAGTGTGCCTACTCGGAATTAGTCGGTACTCGGTCGGCCACCCCACTAACTAGACTAGTCGAACCTACTCTCGGGCCAGTTGGGCGACTTTTACAACATTGGTTGCCGACCTGCCACGACACCCATGGATCCCAGTATGAAACTATATGATGACGACACTGATGAGGTGGATAGGAGAAGATACAGAGAACTGGTAGGCAAGCTTCTCTATGTTACTATTACCAGACCCGATATCTCCTTTGTTGTGAGTCGGGTGAGCCAGTTCATGGAGCAACCACGTCAGGCACATATGGATGCTATACATATGATACTCAGGTACCTTAAATCATCTTCAAGTGCAGGTGTGTTGTTTAAGAAAGACAAGGAGATTACTATCTCAGCATGTGCAGATGCAGATTACACATGATGTCCTAATGATAGGAAGTCCACCACTGGATTTGTTGTGTATGTCGGAGACTCTCTGGTCTCATGGAGAAGCAAGAAGCAAACGGTTGTAGCAAGATCTAGTGCTGAGTCTGAATATAGGACTATGGCCCAGGTCAGTACAGAAATAATGTGGGCTGTGCTTACATATCTATATATACAAGTCTCTCTTCCTATGACCCTGGAATGTGACAATCAAGCGGCTCTATTCATTGCAAATAAACTAGCATTTCTTGAACGAACCAAGCACATTGAGGTTGATTGTCACTTTAAACGAGATATGATTCAGAAGGGGTTTATTTCTACATCTCATGTTAGCTTAGGGGACCAAACTGTAGACATCTTTACCAAGGCGTTACTTAGAGGGCCATTCCAGAAGTGCTCGTCCAAGCTGAGCATGATCGACATCTATGCTCCATCTTGAGGGGGGGTGTAGAGATATATGTTATGTTATGTTATGTTATTTTGTATCGTTTCATATTTTCTCTTTTCTTCTGGACTCTTGATGTAATTTACCCATAGGCTACTCTCCTATATAAAAGAGCCTAGGGCGTATGGAATAAACAAGTCTCTTATTTTCCCCAACAATCTATATTCCTTTTGTGTCCTGGAGTACCAACAGAAACACATTTGACAACTCTAGGAGAGAGCTTGTCAAGAGCTGGAGACAACTGATGGGCAAAGGCAACAAAATCAAAAACACGAGGAGTGTGGGAGAATAGCTCCTTCACTGTAAATGCTGGGGTAGAAAGGACTTTTCTCACTCAGCACAAACAAGGGCATGAGATTCACAAGATAATAACCATAAGAATCGCATCACCCCAGATCGATTGTGGAGCACAACTCTGTTGGGAAAAATGAGAAACCTGTTTATTCCATACGCCCTAGGCTCTCTTATATAGGAGAGTAGCCTATGGGTAAAATACATAAAGAGTCCAACGGGAAAAAAGAAAATACGAAAAGGTACGGAAGAAAGTAAATATATATCTCTACACCCCCCTTAAGGTGGAGCATAGATGTCAATCGTGCTCTGCTTGGACGAACGCTTCTGGAACGGTCCTCAAAGTAACGCCTTGGTAAAGATGTCTACAGTTTGGTCCCCTGAGCTAACATGGGATGTAGAAATAAACCCCTTCTGAATCATATCTCGTATGAAGTGACAATCAACCTCAATGTGCTTGGTTCGTTCATTAAATGCTGGATTATTTGCAATGAATAGAGCCGCTTGATTGTCACATTCCAGGGCCATAGGAAGAGGGACTTTTATATAGATCTGTAAGCACAGCCTTCACCCACATTATTTTTGTACCGACCTGGGCCATAGCCCTACATTCAGACTCATCACTAGATCTTGCTACAACCGTTTGCTTCTTGCTTCTCCATGAGACCAGAGAGTCTCCGACATACACAACAAATCCAGTGGTGGACTTCCTATCCTTAGGACATCCTGCATAATCTGCATCTGCACATGCTGATATAGTAATCTCCTTGTCTTTCTTAAACAACAGACCTGTACCTGGAGATGATTTAAGGTACCTGAGTATCATATGTATAGCATCCACATGTACCTGACGTGGTTGCTCCATGAACTGGCTCACCCGACTCACAACAAAGGAGATATCGGGTATGGTAATAGTAATATAGAGAAGCTTGCCCACCAGTTCTCTGTATCTTCTCCTATCCTCCTCATCAGTGTCGTCATCATATTGTTTCATACTGGGATCCATGCGTGTCGTGGCAGGTCGGCAACCAAGCATTTTTTGTTTCACTCAACAGGTCGGTGACATATTTCCTCTCGGTCATTACCAGCCCATGAGGATTTCTGGCGAATTTCAGTCCCAGAAAATATCTAAGAACTCCAAGGTCCTTGGTGATAAATTCACGACCCAGCATCTCTTTCGCCCTCTGAATTCCCTGTTCATCATCATCTCTAATCATGTCTTCTGTACGAACAAGGAATGATCTGCATTGGAACGTCTGTACCCCTGTTTCTCAAAAAGGTCTGAGAGCTTCTGGGATTAAGTTATAGGGTTCTGCTTAAGGCCATAGATAGCCTTATGAAGTCTACACACCCTAGAACACTCCCCCTCAACAGCAAAACCAGGAGGTTGTTGCATGTAGACTTCCTCCTGCAAGTCTCCGTATAAGATTGCATTCTTGACATCTAATTGGTATAGTGGCCAATCACGAGTAACCGCAACAGAGAGGAGGATCCGTAGGGTGGAATGACGAGCAATCGGTGAGAATGTATCAAGATAATCCCCCCCATATGTCTGTGTAAAGTCACGAGCAACCAGGCGTGCCTTGTATCTGTCAATGCTGCCATCTGCATTTTGCTTAACTGTAAAGACCCACTTGCAGCTCACTGTAGACGCATCAGTAGGTGCAGTAACAAGGCTCCAGGTACCTCTTGACTGAAGAGCAACCATTTCTTCTTCCATGGCTAAACGCCATCGACTATCCTTCAACGCATCTTGGTAATTCCGTGGAATATCCACCGCCGATAGTGCAATGACAGAGCTCCTGAAATCTCCAGTTAAGCGATCAAAAGACATAGTAGATACTATTGGATATGACGCGCAGCTGCGCTTCTGCTTCCGAAGAGCAATAGGTAGATCCAAATTACATGCCTCCTCATCTGGCCTCTGTAACACATCCTGCTCAGGGAAATCATCAGATCCATCAATATTGATAATATTCTCAGAACATACCTCAGGCGAGCTAGATGATGAGCGGTGACCATGAGCAGAAGCAGGCCTACGGGTATATTGGAATGGCAACGGGGAAACAAGAACGGTAACAGAAGGTGTAGGGGATGTTAGTGGTGGAGATGGTAATAGTTGAGGTGGTGATGGTGGTGGCATTTATATAGCTTTAGTAGTGCCAGAGGATACCGACTGATCACCTTTAGATGAGAAGTACATAACAGACTCGAAAAATGTAGCATCAACACTGACGAGATACCTCCTGCGCAATGGATTATAACATTTGTACCCCTTCTGTGTTCTGGAGTACCCGACGAAAACACACTTGACAATCCTAGGAGAGAGCTTGTCATTCCCTGGAGACAACTGGTGGATAAAGGCAACCGAGCGAAACACACGAGGAGTGAGGGAGAACAATTCTTTGTCAGGAAAAATAAGGGAGAAAGGAATCTTCTCACGTAAGACAGACGACGTCATACGACTAATGAGATAACATGCCGTAAGAACAACATCGCCCCAGAAAGAATGAGGGGCATGACTCTGTATGAGAAGCGACCTGGTAACATCAAGTAAATGACGATGTTTCCTTTCTGCAACCCCATTTTGTTGGGAAGTATAGGCATAGGATGTTTAGTGGATAATCCCTTGAGCTGAAAAATAATTTGAAAGAGTATGAGTACAAAATTCCAAGGCATTATCACTTCTCACAATTTTTACAGATGCAGAAAAAACATTACTAACTTCATTGATGAACATTATGATAATATTCCCCGCTTCAGATTTATTCTTTAACAGAAAGACCCAAGACACACGAGAGAAATCATCCACAATAACCATATAGAACCTGTATCCCTGATGATCAGGAACACGACTGGGACCCCAGATATCGACATGAAACAACTCAAACTTGGAGGTACTACTCCGACACTGACGACTGGGAAAGGTAGACCGATGGTGCTTTCCCAACTGACAAGCCTCACAGTGGATGGATGTGTGAGGTGAAACCTGGGATAACACATGACACAGTTTCTGAAGTGGTAGATGTCCAAAGCGCAAGTGCCACAGTAATAGGGAGATGGATCTAGCAGGTAGAGAGGAGCCTCCGGCATAAGGAGTCTGACTAAGACGATATAGGCCGCCTTGCTCATAGCCACGACCAATCACGTTGCCCGTAAGGATGTCCTGAAAAATGAGAGAAGATGGATAAAAAATTGCTCGACAATGTAAATCCTTTGTAAGTTGGCTAATGGTTAAGAAATTTATAGAGAAATCCGGTGCATACAGCACGTTCTTGAGGTGCATAGAAGGTGTCAGGCTAATCTCTCTCTGACCAGTGATAGGAGAATGTGTCCCATTGGCAATATCCACAGTACGGCCTGGAGGGACCTGTCGGTAGGCTGTAAGTAGGCCCTGATCACCACACATATGATGTGTAGCACTAGAGTCCATAATCCACTCTAAAGTATCTGATCCACTACTGCTAGTAAATGCATAAGTGCTACCTGAGGTACTCGTGGATGCAGAAGCAGCAACATCGGGGTGACTATCAGAAGAAGGTACTGATGCAACTGGGCCAGATGGAGGAATAATGCCCTCAGACGGGTTACAAGGTCATCAAAGCGCTGATTTAGAGATGAAGTAGATGGAGGCTCAATCTGTTCAGCTACTCGTGCGGAAGCAGGAAATCCATGTTTGGAGTAGCACATGTCTTCAGTTTGCCCAGAACGGTGGTAAAAAGTTCAGGATGGCCGAACACGACCCCCTCTACCCCGAGATCCACGACCACGGGACTGATGATGACCTTCACGACCTCTATTCGCTGCCATGGCTGAGGCTGTTTGATTTGCAGTGGATGAAGGAACAGTAATGAGGCTTAGTCTATGAAATGCTTCCTCCATCGGAGGAATGGTGGAGTCCGCCAAGATCTGGGAGCATGCAGCCTCATACTCTGGATCTAGAGCTGCCAGAAATACACCTACCATAGTGGCATTCCGGTAGGTCTTCTGTTGCTCAAGAGTGACTGTGAGAGGCATGAAGCTGTAAAGCTTCTCAAACATTCCTCGTAAAGATGTATACAATGAGTGTAGAGGTCGTCCATTCTGCTTGATAGTAAAGATGTCATGCTGGAGTTGCAGAATCTTCGTCTCATTCTTTGCCTGGGAATATATAGCAGCCAGAATGTCCCACATTGCTTTTGCAGTGGGCTGATGATGGATATCATTAGCAACCTCAATTGCCAGGATTCCTGATAGCCAAACCTTAGCATATGCATCATCTGCCTCCCATAAGGCATTCACTCCAGTCTTCTCAGCAGGCTCTTCTTCGGTAAGAATGTGCTTCTTACCTGTTGACTTCATCATACTCATGAACTTCATTGCCCACAGTTCGTAATTTGAACCATCCATCTTCACAATAGGCTCTGGACCTTTGAAGGCGATGGGATGTCTGCCTTGCTTTCTGACATTATGATAATGGAAGACTAGAGTGGTAGACTGAAGATATGATCGTCTACACGGACATTAATGGGTTTAGTTGCATGTGTAGACTCAAGCAACCAAACCCATTAATTTGGAAACGCGCGCGCGGGACAAGTGCTGAGTCGCACACGCGTTGGCCTAGGGCTGCACGCGCACGGAAGTCAGGAGCTTCACGCGCACAGATATGCACACAGGGACGTGCACAGATGCGCGTGCAGGAGCGTGCACTGGCGGCTTACAGGGACGTGCACAGGCGCACCGTTGTACAGACACACAAGGCGCACAAACGTGCTGGCATGCAGGGGTGTGCACAGACGTGCAGGGGTGCGCAGGAGTGCGCACAGACGCACAGGAACTCGCGTTGGTGCGGCGCGAGACCGAGCGACGTCGAGGCAGAAGCGGCGAGGCGCGCGCGCACGCGGAGGCGGCGCGAGACCGAGCGTAGCGAGGCCTGGGGCGGCGCGAGACGGAGGCGGCGAGGCACGCGCACTGAGAGGCGGAGAGGCACGCGCGGAGGGCTCGAGGGTGGAGGCTAGGGTTAGGGTTTAGTTCGAGAACTCCGGTCTAGGACCGTCGCTCTGATACCATGTTGGGAAAAATAAGAAACTTGTTTATTCCATACACCCTATGGCTCTCTTATATAGGAGAGTAGCCTATGGGTAAAATACATAAAGAGTCCAACGGGAAAAAAGAAAATACGAAAAGGTACAGAAGAAAGTAACATATATCTCTACAAACTCTGAATAAGAAGGGTCCGAGTAACATCATGTAAATGATAATGCTTTCTTTCTCCAACACCATTCTTTTGAGAAGTGTAAGCACATATTGTTTGATGAAGAATACAACAAGATGAAAAGAAGAGTACACGAGTATAGAATTCCAATACATTTGCAATTCTCATAAAGCTGACATAAGAAGAAAAAATATTCTACACTTCATTAATACAGGTTGTATTTACATTCTCAGCCTCAGATTTATTTTTAAATAAAAAGACCAATTGTGAGAAAAATCATCAATAACTAGATAGAAACTGTCATTGGGATCGGGAACACGACTTGGTACCTAAATGCCTACATGAAATAACTCGAAAGGAACTTATTATTCCGTCTTTAATGACTAGAAAAAGCAGACCGATGGTGCTTCTCCAACTGAGATGCCTCGTGTTGTAAGGATAAACGAGGTGAGTTCTAAGGGGGAATTTGACCCATCTTCTGAAGGGGAAGATGACCAAAGCACATGCGTACATGAATGGAGAGATTGGTCCATGTAAATGAGAGGATATGCCAACATATGGAGTTTGGACCAGTCAATAGAGGCCTCCCTGCTCACGATGACATCCAATCACCCTGCATGTACTGTCCTAAAATGCAAGAGACAATGGGTAAAAAATAGCCCGACAATGCAAATCCTTCGTATTCTAATTAATATATAATAAATTCATAGAAAAATCATGTGCACAGAACACATTCTGCAGATGCATCGAAGGCGTCACAGTGATCTCCCCAGGACTCCCCATATCCTGTGATCGGGGAATGAGTCCCATCTGCTAGGACAACAGTTCGCCCTAGAGAAACATGTTTATAAGCTGCAAGCTGATCTCTGTCTCCACACAAGTGATTTTCGCCCGGAGTCCATAATGTATTATGTAATATCAGATCCATGAAAATGGTAAGAGCATTGACGCTACTTGAGGTCCTGACAGTGGCAGAGGTACTGGCAGAGGCTGAAGCGGAGACATCTGAGTGGTCTCCTAGAGCAGGAGAGGAAGCAATGGGACATACTAGAGGCATAATGTCCCACAATCGAGCTACTAAGTCATCAAACCTCTATCTGAAGGAGTTGCAGGATACTCAACATGCTTCGCTACACGGGCCGATGCAGGAAAACCATGCTTTTAGTAGCATGTATCCTCTATGTACCCAAGGCAATGACAATAAGTGTAGGGATGACGAATACGACCTCCTCTACCATGAGGTCTACAACTACGAAACTTAGTAGGGCCCCCCTACCACAGGAGGTTGCCTTCGCAGAAGAGGTCTTAGTGGAAGTAGGTTATGAGACAGTGATTCTGCTAAGTCTGCAGAAAGCTTCCTCCATGGGAGGAATAGTAGCATCTGTCTGTATCTATGAGCGAGCCGCCTCATACTCTGGATCAAGTGTTGCTAGGAGTATACCAATCACAGTAGCATTCATGTATGTATTCTATTGCTCAGGAGTAGATGAAAGAGGTATAAAACTGTCGAGCTTCTTGAACATTCCATGTAGGGACGTGTATAGAGAATGAAGGGTCCGTCCGTTCTGCCTGACCGTAATATGTCATGTTGTAGCTGCAGGGTCTTTGTCTCATTCCTCGCTTGGGAATAAGTGGCTGTGAGGATATCGCCTTAGCGATGGGCTGATGTAACACATCATTGGCGATCTATGATGTCAATGTACCAAATAACCAGACATGTGCATACGCATCATCTGCCTTCCACGATGCGTTGACCCCAGTTTTCTCAGTTGGCTCCTCGGTAAGAATATATTTCTTACCCATAGACTTCATGTGGCTCATGAACTGCATGATTAATAACTTGTAATTCGTCTCATCCATCTTGACTATTGGTGTTGGATCTTTAAAAGCGCCTATGGCGGGGATATCGATTTTATTCTCTGACATACCGTTGAATGATGAAAACTAGGCTTGTTGACTAAAAGATTTACGTCTACACAGACATACTGGGATTTGGTTGTTTGTGTGGACCTATGATGTAACCAATCCCATCAACAAGAAGCGGACCGCGCACGAACAACGAACAGCAACTACGGGAGCCTCGAGAGAGAATGCCATCAACGGCGACAAGAGAGACCTCGACAACGTTGACGTGAAAGAGAGAGGCCTGCGGCAGTGGCGGCGCTTGAGAGAGAGAGAGAGAGGGAGCCGGCGACGGCACACGTGAGAAAGAGAGCCGATGACAACAGAGAGCGAGGGGTTGGCGGGTGGTGTTAGGGTTTTCTCGGGTACGAGAGCTCCAACCTAGGACCCCTGCTTTTTTACCATGTTGGGAAAATATTGAGAATTGTTTATTCTATGGGATCTTAGGGTTCTTTTATATAGAGGAGAGACCTTTGGGTAAATTACTTTAGATGGGCGGAACGGAATAAACTGAGAAAAAAATAAATAAATAAAATAAAATATTTTTTTATAGAATTCATTCTTTTCCCTCAACAAATATCTATATAATTCGAGATGGAGAGGCGAAAACGGGAGCGCTTGCGAAGGGCGATTCCGGAGGGTGAGGCGAAGTGGAGTTGGGGTTCCGGGGGGAGATCGAGAAGGATGTTTCAGGAGGAAGAGGCGAAGGGGAGATGGGGCTTCGAGGGGCGACCGAGGTTTGAAGCGGCGGAGGAGGAGGGAGACGAGTGGGTTGTCTTTTCACACAAGAAGCCTGGGCGGAGGTGCTTCAGGTATGGCAAAGGAGGCCATCTCGCCTTGATGTGCAGCTCCCCCCACCCCTCACATTGCTTTTCGTACAGGCAGACCGGCCATCGCCGACTCTCCCGCTCCCGTTTAGCTCGCTGCCTGATCTTGGAACACGAACTCGCATCATCGTCTGGTCCTGCTGAGGGGGGAGCTTTGGTTGCTGGGTTTATTAGGGGCATGACGAGTCGGTCCTTTGTAGAGGTCGTTAAAACGTCTGTGAAGCCGAAGTCTAGCTTCTTGATAGGCTCGTGGCTGAAGGAGTCACTGTCAGCGACCTCGGTGTGGGTAGGCTTTTCGCTGGTTTTTGGTGAAACTTTCACGGGCGATGTTGCAGCTTTGGGAGATCGTAGATGATGCGCAAAAAGGCTTTCGAAACAGCAGATGAGGCACCTGCTGGAGTCGGGCTTGGGCAACGATGTCGCCTGGAGAGTTCCATGCTTTGCCCATGGGATTGATGATCGATCGGTCAGCTGGGTTGCTCGGGTTGTAGTAGTGCCTTTTCTTTCTCGGTCAACATCTTGCTTGGGGCCGGCGCTCAAGCACTTGGGAATAGTTCTGAGGATCTTGGCCGATGGAAGGTCGCCGGGATCAGACTTTACTGCCACCTTGGTGTTTGATGGACTGTCCTTGTGATGTCGAGTCGGTGTCTGCGACCGAGCTGATGGTCGATCGTTTCTCCAACCTGCAGGTTCGCTTCCTACCTCCTTCACTGCCGCCGCTTCAGTCGGAGGACGGAGGTGACTTTTCCTCTTCCACCCTGGGGCCTCGTTAGCCCCTTTCGATTATCGTCTGTGCGTCTTCCGAGGCGACATTTCAAGGGGAATCCGTTTCACTTTCCCCGTTTGGAGTCCCCATCTCTGTTGCAGAAGGCCAGCTGGTGGATTTGCTTCTCCTGCAATTGCTAGAGTTGGACTCGCGAAGCCAGATTTTTCGGACGGAGTGCTTTTTTGTTCTCTCCGAGCGGGCGATCCCGACTTTGACCCGCTTTCCGATATCGGACCCTTTTGCTTCAGTTGATCTGGCCCTTCCCTCTAACGTTTAGACCTTACTGTGGATGGGCTCTCTTGGGTTCGGTTCACTTGCTGCTTCCTCTTGGTGGGTCGGATCACGGTTTTCTGGAGGCCCGGCCTCTTTTGAAGACTTGGTTCTGAAAGCTCTTGCGGAACACCCGCTCGTGCTGGAAGCCCCCTCTGGTTTCTACGAGGGGTCTGCTTTGGTGGTGCGTGCCCGGCAGGGGTCGGATGACGTGAGCGGTTTTGGTACGGACAGAAAGTCTGGGAAAAGATACAAAAGAAGGAAGCGTTCTAAGGTCCAGCGTGCTGAGCTTCCTCCTATATCTGATCCTAAGGATGAAGTGGCCGCATTGGCAGGGGCGATACTTTTAAGGGGCTCTACTTCAGGTTCTAAATGAAGATTCTCTCCTAGAATGTAAGGGTCTGGGTGACCCGGAAAAGAGGAGGATTTTGGGGTCGAGATTTGTAGAGTGGGGCTACGATGTTTTTCTGCAAGAAACGAAGTTGGAGTTTGTCTCGGATGTGGTCTGGCATTCTTTTGACGTGGGTTCACTCTCTGGCTTTCGGAGAATTGCTGCCTCTAGCTCTGCAGGCGGGTTGCTTTTGGCTTGGAAGGAGTTTGCCTTTGCGTTCTGCGCGAAGGTGGGATGCACTCACGTCATCACGGTGCTTTTGGAGTCTCTTCGGACGAGCACTTTATTTGCTTTCTCGTTCGTCTAAGGGCCTTGCCAGCCTGCTCTTCGGCAACAGCTATGGTCTGAACTGAGGGCAGCTAGGGCTGCTTTCCCGGACTATGCTTGATTATTGGATGGAGATTTTAATGTTACCCTCCTTTCTTCGGATAGGTCGAGGCTATGTGGCGGCCAGGATCCGGGTTTTGCGGATTTTGCGAAGAGTATTGACTTCATGGAGGGGAGGTGTTGGACGTTGTGGACACAAAATACATGTGGAGGAGTTCTGGGTCTCGCTCCCGTATTAATCGCTTCCTGGCCTCTACTGAGCTCATGGAGTGTTTCCCTTTATCCTTTTCTTCCAGTAGAACAAGAATGAGGTCAGATCACAATCTGATTATTTGGGTTCTGGCGATCTTTCCCACCGAGGAGTTTTTTTCAGATACGAGAAAGTTTGTCTTTTGGAGGATTCTTCCTCTTTGCGAGCGCGACTATGTGCTTTCATTAAGGTCACTAGAGAGGCTCGCCGTGCTGTTGGGGTGGCAAAATAAGGTGAGGTGACAAGACTTGACAGAATGGGGGATGGTAGACCTCTGAATGATGATGAGTTGATCCTCAGAGCAGAAGCCCAAAGGAAGATCATTGACGAGGATAGGAAATGGGTAACAAAATGGAAACAAAGGTGCATGCTCAAGTGGCTCAATGAGGGGGACGTGAACACTGCCTTCTTTCACAAGGGGGCTAGTTGGAGGCGTCGTGGTAACACTATCCGGTCTGTGATTGTGAATGGTGTCGGGGTGGACGATAATAGAGAAATGAGTTGGGCGATTGCGGATCACTTTCATGAGTTATCGAAGATAGACCCTGATAAACGTTGGAGGTAGTTTGGTCATGGCGCTTCCCCGCTGTCGGCTGCATATGCTAGTAGCTTGATTCAGGCGGTTACCTAGGAAGAGCTGAAGGTGGATGTGTGAAATTTGAATGCAGATGGGGCACCTGGTCCAGATGGTTTCCCAGTCTCCTTTTATAAGGATTTCTGGGATCTTGTGGGCAGAGAAATACTGGATGTAGTGGAGTAGTGCTGTCGGGGTAATGCAGGGTTTGATAAGCTGAACAAGACTTTGATTTTTCTCCTTCCTAAGCGGGAGGCGGCTGAAAGAATTGAAGACTTTAGGCCGATTGCGCTCTTTGATGCCTTGTATCTGATTGTAGCAAAGGTCTTTGCTATTAGGCTGAACATGGTGCCAGAGCACGTTGTCTCCCCTTTGTAGTTGGCTTTTATCCCTGGAAGACAGATTGCGGATAGCTTAATGATGGCCTTTGAGATCATTGTTGACTGGAAGAGAAGAGGGGTGGAGGCGTTTTTGTGTAAGGTTAATTTTTCAAAGGCCTACGACACGTTGGATTAGCGGTTTCTTTGGTCGGCTTTACATAAGAGGGGTTTTCTAGAGATCTGGGTTTATTGGATGATGCATTGCGTTACCACTACGGCTATGGCGGTTCTCGTGAATGGTCGTCTGGAGGGAGGCTTCTTTTAACCACAATGGGGAGTCAGGTAGGGCTGCCCTTGCTTCTCTGTTGTTTGTCATCAGCTTTGATGTTCTTGCTTGCATGGTTGACCGGGTACAGAGCCATGGGTTCACGAAGGGCTACTCGAGGGATGGGCTAGTTATCCCTTTTTTACAGTATGCTGATGACACAATCTTCTTCATCGATAGTAGTAAGGAGGAGGCCAATGGTATGGTAGTCACGCTGGAGTTGTTTGGAGAGATGTCTGGTATGGTATTGAATCGTGGCAAGTCTACGGTGATTCCATTTGTGCTCTTTGGGGATGAGGCGTCCTCGTGTTGTATTGAGCTGGGTACAGAGTGCGGTTCCATTCCTATCCATTACTTGGGTTTGGCGTATGGCAGTGTGAAGTTGGCGGATTGGCTTCCAGTTGTCGAGAAGCTGGAGAGGAAGCTTATGGGCTGGAAATCTTTCATCCTTTCCAAGGGGGGTCGTCTTGTGATGATGAATGTGGGGCTTTCCGCGATCCTGATATTCTTCATGTCTACTCGCCTTCTACCCACTGGGATTAGGAAGCGCCTTGAGAGACTACTGCGGAGATTCTTATGGAACAAATCCGGTTAGGAGACTAATGGGATGCACCTTGTGGACTGGGAGATGGTCACGGTTTCTAAGGCAGAGGGGGGTCTAGGTGTTAAGCGTCTGGACATGATGAATGAAGCACTACTGTTGAAGTGGGTGACCAGGCTTTGGGGGCGTAGTGAAGATATCAATTGCGTTCTTGTTCGCTGATTTTACGACATTTCTAGTCTATCTTTGCTGGCTACCGATCCTAGGCCGATGCCATCAACTTTTTGGAAGGGAATTCTGAAGATTTTAACTCGCTTCCATGAGCTTTTTCGCCCAGTTCTGGGTAATGGAGAATCTTTTGCTTTCTGTATGGACGATTGGTCGGGCGATGGACCACTTTGTATCCGTTTTCTCCGCCTTTGCCTTGGCGGCCGACAGTGAGGTGCACGTTGTTAGCTGCTGGAGTGATGGGAACTGGATGCTATTATTCTCCTCAAAAATTTCTGACCAGCGCTTGGAAGACCTCCTTTTGTTACTTGATTCCCTGAGACGTTTATGGGGGCCTTTGAAGGGGCGTGACCACTAGATGTGGAAAAGTAACTCTTTCTTAGTCAAGAAGGCCTACGGGGCGATCTGTAGACCACCTCCCTCAAGGAAAGACGATTTGGTTAGGGATTGCAACTTCCTCTGGAGGCTCGCCCTCCCCTAGAGGATCGACTTTTTCCTATGGCTTCACAGGCGTAAGAGAATTATGACGAGAGATCGGTGTGCATACTATTTGAGGTGGTTTCTGACAGATGCCTTATTTGCGGGAGCGAAATTGAATCAATGGAGCCCCTTTTCTTTCTTTGTCCATGTACGACACCTATGTGGGATGCTCCCGATCTGGGCTGGGTTTGTGTGAGGAACCTTGCCTCTTTCTGGAATTCTTTGGTGTTGGCCAGACAGCGTCCGAGGAGGGATCTGCTTCGCCTTCAGGCTCTTTTATGGGCTATCTGGTTGGTTTGGATTGCCCGATTTTTCTCTGGTCGAAGGTTCTATTGGGATAATGTTCGTATCCAGTCTAGGGGTCTTCTTGAATCATGGCTAGTCTAGGGGTCTTCTTGAATCATGGCTTATGTAATGGTCTAAGATTGTACTTCTTTCCTAATTAATAATATTTGATCTGAGGCGGGCACCATCGTGTGTTTCCCCTTCTTTTGACTTTAAAAAAATATTGTTTGTATAGTTGCAAGTGATAGATTCTGCTTCATTGAAAATTTAAAGTCGGCCATTATCTGGGTGATATATTAGTTGTATTTATACTAATTTTGAACAACCCTGGGTATATGTTTAGCATTCTAATTCACGGATATACGTAAATCTCAAACCCTGTTTTCCCTCTGTTTTGTGGGGACCTTGATATTATGGATTTTTTGTTTGAAAACTGCTTCTGGACTTGACGCTGCCCGGGCGAAGATTGGCATCATCCAGAGCTATATATTAAACCTTATTTTTTTTCATATGTAAAATTTCTCTTCTTGATTTGGGAGACATGTAAGAAGTCTGGGATGCTTATTTTGTAGCTACGGCTTCCTTTCATGGAACCTAAACTTCGGAAGGGAGATAAAGCCCATCTTTTGAGGAGGTGCTGTGCCAGAGTTAAATGTTTTATTGGTAAGATGTTTTTATTTTTAGAATTTGATAACGTGGATCTCTAGTACCCATTTTTGGATTGTTAGTGTAATATGATTTCTTCATGATGTAGAAACTGATGCTGCCTTCTGTCCTACACCATCGTAGGTAGGGATGTCCGACGAAGAAGTCTCTCCTTGAATGGTTTTGTTAATTGCTTAAATTTTCTCCAACTGCCAGGCTGTAATATTGTTTTTTTCCTTATTAAGTATAGAAGTTTAGTTTATGTTTCTGTATCTTTTATTTATTGTTCTTTTCGTTTGTCTACCATATGTAATTTGCCCATAGACCTTTCCCTATATGAGAGTCTAGGGCTCAAGGAATAACACAACGCTTATTTTTCCCAACATGGTATCAGAGCGGCGGTCCTAGACCGGAGCTCCTGTACCTAACCCTAAAGCTAGCCCTCCACCTTCAAGATTCCACGTGCACCGACCTCCGTGCGCGCCGCCGCCTCCACGTACGCCGCTCCCTCCTGCGCTACCCCCACGCGCCGCCTCCATGCGCGACGCCTTCACGTGCGGCTGTGCGCCACCCCACGCACGCCGCCTGCCCGTGCAGCTGTGCCCGTGCACCGGCTGTCCCTAGGGTTTCACCGCCCCTAGGGTTCGGTTGTCATCTTTATAAGGGGCTCTCCGCTCACTTCCAGGTTGATGGGTTTGGTTGCATAGCGGTCTACACGTGCAACTAAACCTAATCATGTCAGTGTAGACCAAGGCTCATCTTGTCTACAACCTTAGTTTTCTCCAGTCAAATGTCAGAAAGCAAGATCGAGATCCATACTACAGGCGCCTTCAAAGATCCTGCGCTTATTGTGAAGATGGATGGATCCAACTATGAGTTATGGGCCATGCAATTCATGAGCCTAATGAAGTCGATGGGTAAGAAACATATTCTTACCGAGGATGAGCTAGAGGAGAAAACGGGGTTGTATGCCTCATGAGAGGCTGATGACGCATATGCTCAGGTCTGGTTATCTGGTACTCTGATTCCAGGCATTGCTAATGATGCCTTGCATCAACCTACTGCCAAAGCCATGTGGGACATTCTTGCTGCCACGTATTCACAAGCCAAGAACGAGACAAAAATCCTACAACTCCAGCATGACATCTTCACAATAAAGCAGAATGGTCGACCCCTGCATGCTCACTACACTGCATTGAGGGGAATGTTTGAGAGGCTTCACAGTTTCATGCCTCTCACGACTACCCCAGAACAATTGAAGACATATCGGAATGCTACGATGGTGGGAGTCTTTCCAGCTTCTCTTGACTCGTAGTATGAGGCGGCTTCTTCTCAGATTCTGGCAGATGCTACCATTCCTCCCATGGAGGAGGCCTTTCGGCGGTGGAGCCGAATCAACATATCAAGCCCTACTATTGTGCCAAATTCTTCTGCTATGGCAGCCTATGGAGGAAGAGGCAATTCATCTCATTTTCGTAGATGACCACATGGTAGGGTTGGCCGTTGTCGTGGATTACAGTGCACTTATTGTCGTCGGATTGGTCATACAGAAGACACATGCTACTCTAAGCATTGTTTCCCACCATCTGCCTGTGCAACAGAACATATATAGCATCATGGTGCTACGCCAGCGTCGGATCCACGATATGATGACCTAGTGTCTCGCCTATGTGATATCATGCCACAAGCCAGTACTCCTCCACCTGTTTCAGAGAGCAGCTTGGACGTTGCTGTTACTACAGAAGCTAGTTCCTTAGGTAGTGCTCACACTTCTGCTTTCTACCAGGGTTTACGTACCTCAGAATGGATTGTAGATTCAGGTGCCACACATCATTTGTGTGGAGATAGACACCAACTCACATCCTACAAGCAAGTTTCCCCAGGAAGGATCGTCGTCATAACAGATGGGACTCATTCTCCCATCACAGGACAGTGACATATCGCCTTAACACCTTCTATGCAGTTGCAGAATGTGCTCCATGCTCTAATTTCTCAATGAATTTACTGTCAATTAGTCAGATTACTAAGGATCTACATTGTCGAGCGATATTTGACCCATCATCTCTTGTGTTTCAGGACATTCTCACGGGCAACGTGATTGGACATGGCTGTAAGCAAGGCGGGCTGTATCGACTGCTATCTTATTAACCACATGCCCTCGTCTGTGTTGGGGGAGAAGATACCTTTCTTCCTCGTTTTTCCTAACAAGGAGTTGTTCTCTCTAACTTCTCGTGTCTTTGTGTCCGTGGCATTTGTTCACCGGTTGTCTCCAGGGGTTGACAAGCTCTCTCCTAGGGCTTTCAAATGTATTTTTGTCGGGTATTCCGGGACTCAAAAGGGGTATCGTTGCTATGATCCGTTACGTCGAAGATATTATGTCAGTGCAGATGTCACGTTTTTCGGGTCAGTCATGTTTTCTCTCCTACAGGTGACATGTTGGTGCCATCAAATATAAATGATGAAATCTATATTCCTCCTCCACTCTTGTATGCACCACAACAAGCTCCTACATCTACACCACCGTCATCCCCATCACCATCTCTACCACCACCACCACCACTTCTACCACCTTTCATATCTTTGGTTCCTCCTCTACCACGCCACTACAATCGACGACCAACCCCTGCTCATCATCATGGTCAATCATCAAACATGCCCCGGGTTTTTTCTGATAACATTATTTCTAATGATGGGACTGACGGCTTTACTCAATAGGAACATGCAGGGGATGACACGGATGTTGGTACAACTGATGCATATCTTGATTTGCCGATTGCACTGAGGAAGCTGAAGAGGTCATGTGCTTCATATCCGATTGCTTCTCATGTTATCTTTCAGTGTCTGGCAGGAGATTTCAGGAGATTTGTAGTTGCTTTATCTGCTGTGAATATTCCAAGGACTCACCATAAAGCATTAGTTGATAGTAGATGACGTCTGGCTATGGAGGAAGAGATGGCCACCCTTCAGTCGAGAGGTACTTGGAGTCTTGTTCTAGCTCCTACTAGGGCATCTATTGTGAGTTGCAAGTGGGTGTTTACGGTGAAGCATAATGCCGATGGCAGTATTGATAGGTACAAGGCTCGACTGGTTGCTCGGGACTTTACTCAGACGTATGGGGTAGATTATCTTGACACGTTTTCTCCTGTTGCTCGTCATTCTACCTTACGGATTCTTTTATCTGTTGTTGTGATTCAAAATTGTCCCTTATTTCAATTTGATGTCAAAAATGCATTTTTATATGGCGATCTTCACGAAGAAGTTTACATGCAGCAGCCACCTGGGTTTACTGCTGAGGGGGAGTGTGTACAGGTATGCAGGCTTCATAAGACGATCTATGGTCTAAAGCAGAGCCCAAGAGCTTGGTTCTAGAAGCTCTCCGATTTGTTTAAGAAGCAAAGGTTCAAAAGGTCAAATGCAGACCATTCTCTCTTTGTACAGAGGACATCCATAGGTATGACTGTCATTATGGTGTATATTGACGATATACTCATTACAGGCGATGATATGCATGGAATAAAAACAGCAAAAGAATTCTTGGGCCGTGAATTCGTTACCAAGTTTCTAGGAGTACTTAGATATTTCCTTGGATTGGAGTTTGCTAGAAATGAACAAGGACTCGTGATGACTCAGAGGAAATATGTCATTGACTTGCTAAGTGACACAGCTATGCTTGGATGTCGACCTGCTTCTACACCCATGGATCCAAGCATGAAGATGCATGATGATGACACTGAGGAGGTTGACAAAAGAAGATACAGAGAACTGGTAGGGAGGCTTCTTTATGTTACAATTACCAGACCAGATATTACATTTGCGGTAAATAAAGTGAGCCAGTTTATGGAGCAACCTCGCCAGGTACACATGGATGCCATACATATGATACCAAGGTATCTTAAGTCATCTCCAGGTGCAGGATTGATTTTTAAAAAGAAGGGCACTATTACTATCTCAGCATGTGCAGATGCAGACTATGCAGGGTGCCCGAAGGATAGGAAGTCTACATCAGGCTTCGCTATATTCGTTGGTGAGTCACTTGTCTCATGGAAAAGCAAGAAGCAAACAGTAGTTGCGAGATCTAGTGCTGAATCGGAGTATAGAGCTATGGCCCAAGCATGCGCAGAAGTGATGTGGGTTTGCGCAGTTCTGACAGATCTACATATAGATGTTCCTATTCCCATGTCACTAAAATGTGACAATCAGGCTGCATTATTCATTGTAAACAACCCTGCATTTCACGAGAAGACATAGCACATTGAGGTGGATTGCCATTATATCCGTGATATGATCCAGAAAGGTTTCATTTCTACAACCCATGTCAGCTTAGGAGACCAAACGACAAACATTCTTAAGCTTTACTTCGGGATTCCTTCCAGAAGTTCTTATCCAAGATGAGCATGATAGATATCTATGCTCCATCTTGAGGGGGAGTATAGAAGTTTAGTTTATGTTTCTGTATCTTTTATTTATTGTTCTTTTCGTTTGTCTACCGTATGTAATTTGCCCATAGACCTCTCCCTGTATAAGAGAGTCTATGGCTCAAGGATTAAACACAACACTTATTTTCCCTAACATTAAGGAATTAAGAAATCTCATTATTAGTAACTTATGCAACATTCTTGTTGCGAATAGTGGAGTTTGAACAAAGTAATTGAGAGAGAGAGAGAAAGACAAGATTACCGCTGGGTTTACAACTCATATCATTTAACACTCCCTCTCAAGAGACAGTTGTTGATGAAATGAGAATGCATAAGCATAATCAGAGATAAGGACAAAGAACGATGAAGAAACCTATTTCATAAGGAGCAAGATGAAATCACGAGAAAACTGCCTCAAGTGGCTGATGTTTATATTGAATTCTTTCGCAACTATTTAAAGTGGTGTCAGGTTTCTTATATAGCCCCACTAGTAAGACAATCTCACTCACAAATGATGTGGGACTACACCTATGGATGTGGTAATTGGACTTTGAAGGGATCCAATTATCCTTCTATGACACATATTCTAACACCCTCCCTCGAGTTGGAGCATGCAATGCTTAACTTGGACAAATAGAAAGAAATCGCTCATTCATATAATACAAGACACTATGGACAATATCAACTCAATGCATACTCTACTAATTGCCCGCTGAGGATGTTGCTTCTCATGCCATGCTGGTAAAGAGGAACTGAAGGCTTGGAGCGTGAGTCGGATCTAGCTGTGTATTGCGTTTGTCAGAGTTACCAGACATGAATCAGGCCTTCTCGTTAGAGGATGTATGCTCTTTACTGCGCCGAGTCATTTGAACTAAAACGAGTCTCCTCGTCGAAGAACTTTGGCTCGCATCTATCTCCTTTACTGAAGACTATTCTATTTTTTAAAGGGACAAGCATGTAACATCGTGGGAATATCCATGCATAGATCTCTGAAGATGGGTCTTTTAGGACCTCGAAGTGGGGTTCTCTCTCATTGGAACTCGAATATTTTGTATTGGCTTTTACGATCATTGAAGAATAGAGTCTGAAACTGAGTCTCCTCGTCGGAAAACTTGAAGAAATTGGGTTACTCAAACATTGAGTGCTCTGGGTCATTCGAACATGAAATGCCTTGAAGTAGTAGAGTCTGAAATTTGGATGCTCTACACAATACTCACTCTATCTCTGATACGTGTCGGAAAATGTTGACGCCGACCGAGTTGGGAGAAGAATAGAAGTGAGGAAAAAACAAAGTCACTTTTTTTAATCTTTAATGAGTTGGGAGAAGAACAGAAGTGGAGATAAACTCCTTTTTTTATCTTCACACCTTTTCAAGCTGTTCTCTTTTCTTCTTTTTTTCCAGTGAGAATTTCTTGTTTTTCAATCGAGTCCTCTGATTTAAAAAAAACTCACAGCCTAAATTGGCCAAAAGTTACAGTCCTTTTTCTGGCTAAAGCCTAATTGGGCCCATATAAAAATAGCACCCCCACCCCTCTTTTTGGAAAGGTTACAATAGCCTAAATTCAGCCCAAATAATAGCATAACCCAACCCATATTGCGCCCCTGATGGATGGTGGTTCTTCCTAGAGATTCCCCCATCGCTTGGATGTGAAAAATGGAGCTCGGAGATCTCATGCAATGGGCTCAAAGTGTATGTGTCGAGCGCTCTCATGGATGGTCCTAGATACGCCATCGAAGGGAATCCCAACCCATGATGCCACTAGAGATAACCCTAACTGTACCTAATCATAGATTGTACAATCGGAGTTAGCGATCTGGAAGGGAGTTCCTTGCCTCGTAATCTGGAGGGAGATGGCGACACGAGGAAGAGGCGTTGGAGTTCCCATATCTGGCTCCATTGTGTCTCATATCAGGCTCCAAGCGGTCAATTCTCATACCAAGTAGAAAGCTATTTAGAGTTCCCATCGTGGGGTTAGAGAGCTTTATCGCCGCTTGGAGCTTGAGAAGTAGGGCTCGCCGTCAGGAGCCTGGGGAAGAAATCACTCTTGCACCGTTGCCATCTTGGAGTAGGGTTCCCTTTTCTCTTTTAAGATCGCCATCGCTAGGTGGATGAGATCGACTCGCTATGCGTTGTGGTTGTTGTTGCAACAAAGGAATCACATGGGGTTCCTTACCGCCACCACCTGGGAGTGGAATCACGGTCGCCATATTTGCTTAGATGACACAACTGTGCATTGAGGCAGTGCTGGAGCATCGCCTGGAACCTCTTGCTCCTGGGGAAAGTTGAGGAGATACGAGGACAACTTGTGATGTGCCTATTAGAGTCACCAGATGTGCCTACTGGAGTCACCTAATAGAGTCGTACACAACTTGTTAAGTTCTTCTTTGTTCTGGCCTTACGTTTGCAAGTGCTTAAAGCCCAAAGGTGGGAACCTTATTTTCTTCAAAGTATTACAGAAACATGTATGCCCACTTAAATGTTCTTGTGGTAGTGTAGTATGCCTACCACCCAAAAGACCAGGATTCCAATCCCCCTTATGGAGGTTTCTGGGGATTCTGGGGAGGACCTCCGTCCGAGGCATCTTTTCCGGACTCCTAATCCCCCTTATGGAGGTTGCATTAGGAGTTCATATGAAGTTCCTTGGTGTTATGGAAGACCAAGAAGCTGATAGTGGTTGCCATATCCAACGTAGAATTAAAATATATGGCCATGGCACAAGCTAGCGTAGAAATGATGTGGGTTAGATCTGTTCTTACTGACCTAACTATTGATGTGCCTCTTCCCATACACCTCCAATGCGACAACCAGGTTGCTCTCTTCATTGCCAACAACCAAGCCTTCTATGAGAGGATCAAGCATAGCGAGGTTGATTGTCACTACACTCAAGACATTATACAGAAGGACCTTATCTCCACTACTCATGTTAGCTCTGGAGATCAGACTACAAATGTACTTACCAAGGGCCTAGCCAGAGGGCCTTATCAAAGATGGGCCTTATCAAAGATGTTGTTCCAAGCTGAGCATGATTGATATCTTTGCTCCATCTTGAAGGGGAGTGTTGAGATATTTTCTCTCTTTTGTCTCTTTTATGTATTTTTTGTTCTTTTCATCTTCATTATGTAATTTGCCCAACTGATCTCTCCTCTATATAAGAGAACCCTAGGTCCTCATTATTCACACCCGAATTTACATCGGCGCAGAACACTAATCGTCAATGTTTTTTGTATCAAGATTGAGTCGAATACGGCATGGAGATCTAGGGTTTCATGATGAAATCCAACATAACTTTCTTTAATCGATTCATGCAAAATTTCAAGACTGGGTATTGATTATGAACAAATAATAAATCTGTTAGAAAATTCAAAATTGAACTGCAGGACCAAGCCGATCAAATTGGTGTTGTCGGTGACGACGAAGAATTATGGTTTCAAGAAACCCTTGAACTGAATCTCAAATCTTGATTAATTTACGAATATAAAATAAATCCATGAGAATCGAATCTGCCTTAATACCATGTTGAAAATGATAACGCGGAAGCGTATCAGAGATAAAGAAATATAAACGTGGAATACATACCAAGATTTTACTTGCAACCCTACTCTGTGAGGAGCGAATGAAACCACAGGAGAAGGCCTCTCAAGGGCTGGCTATTCTGTTATTGCTTTCTTTCTCATCTGTTACAGGTGATGTGAGGTTTCTTATATAGCCCACCAGTAAGACCGATTCCCACTCAGAGTCGATATGGGACTAAACATGTGGATGTGGTAATTGGATCCTGAAGGGATCCAATTACCTATATATGCATGTGACACATACTCTATCAGGAACCCTAGAACAAACCGCTACTGAGCCCTTGTACGTGGAGGGTTGCAGGTTATCAATGGGGAAGATGTGCACTTGCTGATGCACTTGCATGGAGATCGACTACGCATGAATCTTCAGATTGTGCACCTGGATGAATTAGGGTTTAAAAAAACCCTAGTTGCTTTTGAACTTGGTGATGACATGATAATCGAATTTTTCGCATAGGTACAGGTAAGGCTCCGGAAAGCGGTACGCGTATGCGTTCGGACAGACCACCGAATCGGTGTGTGGGGGTATATGTAGGTATATGCTGTTCTACATAGTTTTCTAATTTTTAATTTAAAAATAAATAAATATCTATGAATAACATTACTATTGAATTTATGTATCTAAGTGGAGTTAAAGAAGATTTAAGAAAAAGTTCATGTTAAATGGTTGAGTATATGCTTTTAATTGCCTAACATTTAATCACAAAAAAATATTTTCCATAAAAACTTCACATATTAGATGATTCATAATAACAAAACTTCATCATGCACATGCACTACTTGAGCAAAACCTCAATCGCCATATATTAAAATATTTGATGATATGTTGTATATACTCATGAAAACAATACATGAGATATACATAAAACATTTCATATATATAATGGTATACTCTATTGCAATTGTATACAAATGCATGCTATATTCTTACAATTGAATGGAGGAAGAGGCAAATCTACGGAATTAAGCACCTGAATGAGAGGATTGGAAAATTTGAGATGCTGGAGCAGTATGCGGAGCATATGCGAGATATGTGGGGCATACGCGGGCCACATATGCGAGGAGGGCGAATAATGCACCCATTCACGAAATTGGTTCTGTCCGCATGTCGATCGGGCATATACGGCCCTTGTGGCTTATTTCTTGAACTCTGCGCGTAGAACATTGTATAGTATTTGGTAATTGGGCCTTGGAGGCATACAATTTCCCATCTATGATGCACACTTTATCCATTCACAACTGGGAGACACCATTCGAGAGAGGAGAAAGGGGGAGCGCAAGCGAGAGTGGCCGAGGGGAGAATGATCAGAGGGAGATTGAGGGGCGAAAGAGGGAGACTAGACTCATGGGTGGGTTGCAGGGTAAGGACCATGGTCGGGATGTCACCATGGAGGAAGATGTTATGCATGCTGTTGGTTCATTAGAGGAGGACGGGTGGAGACTGCCCTTACAACAATGCCCACATACAACTAGACCTCCAGTGCATGAGAATTCATGCTTCCGCTATTGCAAGAGTGGGTACATGGCCATGGTATGTTCATTACCGAAGCTGATGTACTTTTGATGTAGTCAATCGGGTTATCATATGCATGATTGTTGGATGTGCCCTGACCAATTCTCTGTTTTGGTCAAGATTTCTTGTGGTGAATGTGGCACTGATGGTGGGCAACGAAGCTTGTGACAGACTGAACGCCTTGGTTGCCTAATGAAGCTTGTGACTTGGGATATGAGAGGCCTCAACAGTAGATTGGGACTAAACATGTGTATGTGATAATTGGATCCCTCTAGAATTCAATTACCTATATATGCATGTGACACATACTCTATCTCATCTGTTACAGGTGGTGTGAGGCTTCTTATATAGACCCACCCGTAAGACTGATTCCCATTCACAGTAGATATGGAACTAAACATGTGGATGTGGTAATTGGATCCTGGAGGGATCCAATTACCTATATATGCATGTGACACATACTCTATCAGGAACCCTAGAACAAACCGCTATTGAGCCCTCGTACGTGGAGGGTTGCATGTAATCAATGGGGAAGATGTGCACTTACTGATGCACTTGCATGGAGATCGACTACACATGAATCTTCAGATCGTGCACCTGGATGAATCGGGGTTTTAGAAAAACCCTAGTTGCTTTTGAACTCGGTGATGGCATGATGATCAATTTTTTCGCATACGTGCAGGTAAGGCTTGGGAAAGTGGTACACGTATGCGTTCGGACATGCCACCAAAGTTGTATGCGGGGGCATATGTGGGGTATATGCTATTCTACATAGTTTTCTAATTATTAATTTAAAAATAAATAAATATCTATGAATAACATTACTACTGAATTTATGTAACTAAGTGGAGTTAAAGAAGATTTAAGAAAAAAACAGTTCATGTTAAGTGGTTGAGTATATGCTTTTAATGAAGGTCTTAAATGTCAGATTTCGGTTTCGCTTCGGTGACTGATAGAAGCGGAATTTCTGCCGAATTTCGGTCAAAATTCGACCGAAATTTTGGTCATTTCTGTCGTTTTTTGAACTAAGGCCCTTATTTTTCGGCCGATATATGGCATTTCATTAGAATTTCGATTACCCACCGAAACTGATATTCAGCCGAATTTCGACGAAATTTGAGGCCATGCTTTTAGTTGCCTAACATTTAATCACAAAAAAAATATTTTTGCCATAAAAACTTCACATATTAGATGATTCATAATAACAAAACTTCATTACACGTACATGCACTACATGAGCAAAACCTCAATCGGCATATATTAAAATATTTGATGATACATTGCATATACTCATGAAAACAATAAATGAGATACACGTAAAACATTTCATATATATAGGGCATTTCAGTCGAATTTCGGTTACCCACCGATACCGAAATTCGGCCGAATTTCGGCAAAATTTGAGGCCATGCTTTTTGTTGCCTAACATTTATTCACAAAAAAATATTTTGCCATAAAAACTTCACATATTAGATGATTCATAATAACAAAACTTCATTACACGTACATGCACTGCATGAGCAAAACCTCAATCAACATATATTAAAATATTTGATGATACATTGCATATACTCATGAAAACAATAAATGAGATATACGTAAAATATTTCATATATATAATGGTATACTACATTGCAATTGTATACAAATGCATGCCATATTCTTACAATTGAATGGAGGAAGAGGCAAATCTACGGAATTAAGCATATGAATGAGAGGATTGGAATGGAGATGCTGGAGAAGTATACGGAGCATATGCGGGCCACATATGCAAGGAGGGCGCATAATGCAACGATTCATGAAATCAGTTCGGTTTTCATGTCGCACAGGCATATGCGACCCTTGTGGCTGATTTCTTGAACACTGCGCACAAAACATTGTTTCGTATTTTCAGAACTTGGATAGATTAACTGTGTAGAATTAGGGTTTCGCAAGCCTTAGCATTACTCTTGAATCTCGAACAGATCACGAACATAATCAAACAATAAATCTTTGAGAACAAAATCCAAAATCATACTAGCTCTAATACCTTGTAGAAAACGAGAATGAAGAAGCGTAATCAAAGATAATGATAGAGAACAATGAGGAACATCGGGATTTTACATGGAACCCTACTCCATAAGGAGAGGGATGAAACCACGGTAAAATCGCTTCCAAGGGCTGATGTTTATATTGAACTCTCTCTTAACTGTTAGAGGTGGTGTTGGGTTCTTTTATACCCCACCAGAAAGAGAAAGTCCCTCCCAGTGCACCCACAGACGATGTGGGGCGAAACTTGTGGATGTGGTAATTGGGCCTTGAAGGGATACAATTACCCATCTATGATGCATACTTTAACCATTCACAACTGGATGCCACCATTCGAGAGAGGGGAAAGGGGGAGCGCAAGCGAGAGTGGTCGGGGGGAGATTGATCGGAAGGAGATTGAGGGGGGAAAGAGAGAGACTGGACTCATGGGTGGGTTGTTGGGTAAGGACCATGGTCGGGATGTCGCCATGGAGGAAGATGTTATGCATGTCGTTGGTTCATTGGAGGAGGGCGTGTGGAGATTCCCGTTACGGCAATGCCCTCATACAACTAGACCTCCAGTGCATGAGATTTCATGCTTCCGTTATAGCAAGAGTGGGTACATGGCCAAGGCATGTTCATTACCAAAGTCGATGTACATCTGATGCAGTCAATCGTTATCATATGCATGATTGTTGGATGTGACCTTACCAATTCTCTGTTGTGGTCAAGGTTTCTCCGTCCTTCCTTGTGGTGAATGTGGCACTGATGGTGGGCAACGAATCTTGTGACATACTGAATGCCTTGGTTGCCTAATGAAGCTTGTGACTTGAGATATGAGAGGCCTCAACCATGCAAAGATGGCGGTGGTTAGGGCTTTACTTGCCTTTGGGCATGTTGGTATTCTACACTTCCAGGAAATGAATTTTGAGTGGTGGAGTTAGAAAAAGTGGAGATCTATCTGTAGTCCATGCCTTTGAGTTCAAGGCAATGGAGGTGTAAAACTCATGACTATCACAATCAATTGGAATAGTGCTATGTTCAGAAGGGTTGATGATTTCGTCTCCATGATATCTATTACTGGTAATTTTAAATAATTTTGAATAGTTCTATTTTTAGAAGGGTTGATGAGTTTTTCCGTGTTTCAAATGGCGCGTAATATTGGACATGGCGTCAAAGTATCGTGAAGTATTATTTTTTAAGATTGCTGATTCTTGGTTTTAACAATTATTAGAAAATTAAAGTTCGTTTTCCCATTGAATAACTCTCCTTTATATCTAATGGAGCCTAGGGTTTTTGAAAAAAATTCAACTAAACCCCCAGACTTTAAACTAATTTTCGCACAACAAAATATATTCCAATAGCTCCCCACCCTTAAGCTGGAGCATATATGTCTATTATGCTCAGCTCAGAGATACACTTGGTGAATAGGGACCGAGTGAGTGGCTTCATGAAAACATCATATGTTCTTCTGACATAATAGACTCCGTCTTGATGTTTCCTTGCTGAATCATATCCCTTGCATACTGGCACATGTTTGATGCGTTCCTGGAAAGTAGGACCATGGTCAGGATGTCACCATGAAGGATGTTCACAATGAACATTGTATCAGAATTGGTACATCGCATTATCATAGGACTCTGATATAGTAAATGTAAATCTTTTAAAACCGACTTGATCCACATTAGTACAATGGTAGCTTTGACTATTGCTCTGTATTCAAATTTTGCACTGGATCTTGCAACTATTGCTTGATTTTTGCTTCTCCATGTGACTAAGTTACCTCCAAGATAAGTGCGATAACAAGTAGTAGACTTTTATTTTTGGGACACCTAACATAGTTCGCATCTGGAGTAGGTCACAACATCTAGTGCCTTGCGTCGCGTAGACAATAGACCTTTTCTTGGAGCATACTTTAATGATAAGAGAATCATTAACGATGGTTCCTAATGCACTTGACGTGGTTTGGCCATGAACAGACTTGTCTTGTTAACAACAAAGGAGATATCAGGATGAGTAATAATGATATATAGGAGTTTTTCCATTAGATAATGTGGAAGGAAAAATAAGAATTGTATATTGCATGAATCCCTAAAGCTCTCTTATATAGGGAAAAAGCTCTATGGAAAAATTACATAATGAAGACAAGATAAATAGGAAATATAAATAAACCACAGAGAGATGTAAATATCTCAACTCTCCCCCTCTAGCTGGATTCATGTCAATCATGCTCAACTTGGTACAACAACGAAGAAAAGGACCTCTAGCAAGGGCTTTCGCCAACATATATGCAATCTGGTTACCTGACGCAACATGAAATGTGGAAATGAGTACCTTCTAAATTAGATTTTTATTGTAATGTCAATCAAGGTTCAGGAAAGCGGTATGCATATGTGTTCGGACAGATCACTGAATAGCGATTTAGTGGTATGCATGGGCATATGTGGGGTATATGCGGTTCTACGCGGTTTTCTATTTTTATTTAAAATTAAATAAATATTTACAAAAGTGACTACAGTTAAATTAAGTTTATAATAAATGTGGTCCAACAGAAGATTTTAGAAAAATAACTTTCATTTAGAACTCAAAATAGTACTGTTAAATATCAAAATCATCAAAGATAGCATTACATGATTTGATTGAGTATATTTAATCAAAATAATACAATTAAAATTCAAAATCAAAGAAAAAAATAAATAAAACTAAACTCATCGCAGACAATTTAAACCTTGAAGGTATAAAACAAAGGTAATCAAAATAGTAAGCTATACAAGAAAAATTGAAATTCAAACCAATTCAAATCAAACTAAACAAATCAAGAAACTAAAATTAAAAGTGTTGGGAAAAGTGAATGATCTATTATTCCAAAGAACCCTAGGCTCTCTTATATAGAGAGACCCCATGGGTAAAATACATAGAAGTCCAGAAATAAAACAGAAATTAATAAACGGTACATAACATCATAATATAAGTCTCTACACTCCCCCTCAAGGTGGAGCATAGATGTCTATCATGCTCAGCTTGGAAGAACATCTCTGGAAAGGTCCTCTGAGCAACGACTTGGTGAATATGTCAGCAGTCTGATCCCCTGAGCTCACGTGAGATGTAGATATCAAGCCTCTCTGGATCAAGTCTCTCGTGTAGTGGCAGTCAACTTTGATATGCTTTGTTCTTTCATGGAATGCTGGATTGTTGGCAATAAACAGCGCTGCCTGATTGTCACACAGAAGCTGCATGGGTAAAGGTACGGCTATATGTAGATCCTCTAGTACAGATCGAACCCACATCATCTCCGTGCTTGTTTGCGCCATGGCCCTATATTCAGATTCAACACTGGACCTTGCCACAACGGTTTGTTTCTTGCTTTTCCAAGAAACCAGAGAGCTCCCAACAAACACTGCAAATCCTGAGGTCGACTTTCGATCCTTAGGGCACCCTGCATAATTTGCGTCTGCACATGCTGAAATAGATAAATCTGTGCCCTTTTGAAATAGCAACCCTGAGCGTGGAGAAGACTTTAGATACTTCAGTATCATGTATATGGCATCCATATGAACTTGTCTTGGCTGCTCCATAAATTGACTCACCCGGCTTACTGCAAAGGCAATATAGGGTCGAGTTATGGTAATATAAAGGAGCTTACCCACCATCTCTCTATATCTCCTCTTGTCTACTTCTACAGTGTCGTCATCATACAACTTCATGCTTGGATCCATAGGAGTACTCGATGGTCTGCATCTAACCATGCCTGTTTCAACTAAGAAATCTGTAATGTACTTCCTTTTGGTCATCACCAGACCCTGTGCATTCCTGGCAAATTCCATCCCCGGAAAGTATCTTAGGGTTCTAAGATCCTACGTGACGAACTGATGGCCCTAGAATGCTTTTGCCCTCTCTATTCCCTGAACATCATCTCTTGTAACCAGAATATCATCAACATAGACAATGATGACCACCATACCTGTAGCAGACTTCTGAATGAACAACGAGTGATCCAAATTTGATCTTTTGAACCCCTGTCGTTCAATCAGATGGGAAAGCTTCTGGAACCACGCCCTTGGGCTCTGTTTAAGGCTATAAATTACCTTGTGAAGTCTACACACCATATGCTTCTCCCCCTCACCAGTGAACCCTGGTGGCTGCTGCATGTAGACTTCCTCCTGCAAATCTCCATACAAAAAAGGCATTCTTGACATCAAGTTGAGATATAGTCCAGTCACGTACCACAACAACTGATAAAAGAATGCGAAGAGCAGAGTGACGAGTGACTGGAGAAAATGTATCCATATAGTCCACGCCATAGGTTTGTGTGAAACCTCTCGCGACCAACCGTGCCTTGTATCGATCGAGACTGCCATCAGCATGGTATTTAACTGTGAATACCCACTTGCAGCTAACAATGGATGCGTCAGGGGGAGCATGAACCAAGCTCCATGTGCCACGAGACTGTAAGGCACAAATCTCGTCTTCCATAGCCAGTCGCCAGCAATCAATCTTCATAGCTTCTTCATAGGTCTGTGGTATGTCCACGGAAGACAAAGTCGCAGCAAATCTATGAAAGTTTCCTGTGAGACGATGAAAGGACACCTGGAAAGCAAAAGGATAAGACGCACGAGTCCTTTTCTGCTTCCGGATAACAATGGGAATATCAAGATCATCGTCCACTGTACTGGATGGTGTAATATCCTCCTGCAATGAAGAATCCTACACATGTACCATATCTGACCCGTCAGTAGTAATGCCATCTGAACATACCTGAGGCGTGATGGATGCTTGACGTGTAGCCTGAGCAGGACCTGACCGATGCGTATAGAATTTTGGTAAAGGTAGAATAGTAGGTTGTGGAGGTGGCGGTGGTGGTGGTGACATAGCAACTGGAGTTGGAGTGGACTCATGTGAAGTTGGAGGAACATAGACATCATCATTGGTGGTGGACGAGACCAATTTGTCACCTGCAGGGGAAAAGTACATAACGGGCTCAAAAAATGTGACATCATCATTGACAAAATATTTCTTGTTTATGGGGTCATAATAGTGATAGCCCTTTTGAGTCCGAGAGTAACCTACAAAGACACACTTGACAGCTCTAGGAGAGAGTTTGCCAAGTCCAGGGGACAGGAGATGAACAAATGCAACAGTACCAAAGACACGAGGAGTAAGTGAGAATAATTCCTTATCAGGAAAAATGATAGAAAGAGGAATTTTCTCACTAAGGACGGATGATGGCATACGATTGACCAGGTAACAGGCTGTAAGAACGGCATCCCCCCCAGAAAGTGATAGGAGCACAACTCTGAATAAGAAGGGTTCGAGTGATGTCAAGAAGGTGATGCTGCTTTCTTTCTGCCACGCCATTCTGCTTGGATGTGTAAGCACATGTAGTTTGGTGAATAATACCCTTAGATGAGAGAAACCGAGAGAGATATCGGGTGCAAAACTCCAATGCATTATCTATACGAACATATTTGACAGTATAAGAAAAAATATTCTGCACTTCATTAATCAAATTTTTAATAACATCCCCTGCTTCAGATTTATTCTTTAAAATGGCTTCAAAAAAAGATTTATTCTTTAAAAGAAAGACCCAAGATACACGAGAAAAGTCATCCACCACAGCTAGATAAAACTTGTGTCCCTGATGATCAGGTACACGATTCGGACCCCAAATATCAATGTGAAATAACTCAAACGGGGAGCTACTGCTACGACTCTGACGACTAGGAAAGCTAGACTGATGATGCTTTCCCAATTGACATGCTTCACAGCGAAATGATGAATTAGGAGAGATCTGAGGCAAGAGATGTCATATTTTCTGAAGCGGGAGATGGCCAAAGCGAAGATGCCAGATGTACAGAGATATTGGTCTGACGGAATGAGAAGAGACGCCAGCATAAGAGTTCCGGACCAGCCGATAGAGATCATTCTGCTTAGAGCCACAACCAATCACCTTGCCCGTTAGTATGTCCTGAAAAATAAGAGATGAGGGGTCAAATATAGCACGACAGTGCAAATCCTTTGTAATCTGACTAATAGATAACAAATTCATGGAGAACTCAGGAGCATGTAGAACATTCTGTAGACGCATAGAAGGTGATAAGGAAACCTCCCCCGGTCCAACAAGGGGGGAATGGGTACCATCTGCTATCAGCACTGAGCGGCCATGTGGAATGCCCCTGTAGGACTCAAGTCTCTCCTTATCGCGACAGAGATGATGGGTGGCGCCAGAATCTATAATCCAATCAGATATGTCATGACAAGATGTAAAGGCAGTAGCATTATCTGAGGTATTAATAGCAGCAGACGAACTGGCGGAAACTGTTGCAGTAACATGTGAAGGTCCACCTGGAGAATCATTAGACGATTGTGGCATAATATCACGTAGGCGCGCCACAAGCTCTTCGAATCTGTTATCTGCAGTGGATGCTGAATGGGGTAGTACATGCTCGGCTACACACGTTGATGCTGGAAATCCATGTTTAGAGTAGCATGTATCTTCAGAGTGACCTGTGCGATGGCAGAACGAACATGGCTGACGAAAGCGACCTCCCCGTCCACGGGGTCTACGTCAACGACCAGAAGACTGACCACCTCTCCCATGCGATACTGCCATGGCCGATAGGGGTGGAGTAGATGTGCTGGAAGAAACTGATATGCGACTGAGCCTCCGGTAAACGTCTTCAATTGGAAGAATGACTGCATCGACCAATATCTGAGAGCGGGCTGCCTCGTATTCAGGATCGAGGGCAGCAAGAAGTACACCCTCCATTGTAGCATTCCGAAATGTCTTCTGCTGCTCTAGAGTCGCCGTGAGTGGTATGGTACTGTATAGTTTCTCGAACATCCCTCTCAGGGATGTGTACAATGAAGTGGCCGACCATTCTGCTTCATGGTGAATATATCATGCTGGAGCTGTAACATCTTGGTCTCGTTCTGCACTTGGGAATACGTAGCGGCCAGAATATCCCACATTGCCTTGGCTGTGGGCTGATGGAGGACATCATTGGCAATCTCCATCGACAGTGTGCCTGACAGCCAAACTTTGGCATAAGAATCATCAGCCTCCCAAGAGGCATAGATCCCAGTCTTCTCTTCCGACTCATCCTCGGTAAGTATATGCTTCTTACTGTTTGACTTCATGAGACTCATGAACTGCATCGCCCATAGCTCATAGTTTGTCCCGTCCATCATGGAGGAGGGGAGAGGCGGCGGTGGAAGCCTAGGGTTAGGGTTGAACCCTTGGCTCTGATACCATGTTGGGAAAAGTGAATGATCTATTATTCCAGGGAACCCTAGGCTCTCTTTTATAGAGAGAGACCCCATAGATAAAATACATAGAAGTCTATAAATAAAACAGAAATTAATAAACGGTACATAACGTCATAATATAAGTCCCTACAGAAATCAATTGAAATTGAGACTTCTGTAATAAATAAAAATAAACAGATCTCAAACTTCATTAATAAAGAAATTATCATAGATATTTTCTTAAAGAAGAGTAGGGGTCATGCTTATTCTAACTCTTATCGTATCCGGATCTTAAGATACATATCCGATTACCCAACTGAAGCTTAAGTGGGCGCATGGAGCGCATATGCGGCCCGCATATGCCCAAAGGACGCATAAAGGTGGCTTCATGTAATCGGTGCGCTAAGGAGGTCGGTCAGGCATATGCGGTCGAATATGCGGCCTCACGGACCGCTTTCATGAACACTGATTACAATCTACCTCGATGTGCTTGATTCTTTCATGGAATGCTGGATTATTGGCTATAAATAGAGCATTTTTGTTATCACATTAGAGATGCATGTGAATAAGCACCTCTAATTAGGTCAGTTAGGATGGATCTGACCCACATCATCTCTGTACTCCCTTGTGCCATAGCTTTGTATTCTGATTCGGCACTAGATCTCACCACCACTGTCTGTTTCTTACTCTTCCATGAAACCATTGAGCGACCTACAAACACAGTGAAACCTGATGTGGACTTCCTGTCCTTAGGGCACCCTGCATAGTCAGCATCAGCGCACCTTGTCACTATAAGAGATGTATCTCTTCTGAACAAGAGTCCTGCACCTGGAGAGGACTTTAGATATCTCAAGATCATATTTACTGCATCCATATGGACTTGCCTAGGTTGCTCCATAAACTAGCTTACTATTCTAATTGTAAATGATATATCAGGCCTGGTGATTGTGACATATAACAGTTTTTCCACCAACTCTATATATCTTCTCTTGTCAACTTCTTCAATCACCATCATAGAGCTTAGCATTAGAATCCATAAGAGTGGTAGCAAGCCTTCTGCCATGCCCGTTTCAGTTAGGAGATCAGTAACATATTTTCGTTGCATCATTACCATGCCCTGCTGATTCTTTGCAAATTCAAGACCAAGAAAATAACGAAGATTGCCAAGGTCCTTGGTCACAAATTGTTGTCCAAGGAAATCCTTAGCTGACTGAATCCCCTGCTCATCATCACATGTAACAATGATGTCATCCACATAGACTAATATAGCAATGATACCTCTCTGGGATCTCTTTACCAAAAGAGAATGGTTTGCGATAGATCTAATAAACCCCCATTGTTCAATCATTTTTGAGAGCTTTTAAAACCAAGCTCTCGTACTATGTTGAAGAGCATAAATCTCCTTGTGAAGTCTACATGCCATATGCGACAACCCCTCAGCAGCAAAACTTAGTGGCTGTTGCATGTAGACTTCCTCCTACAAGTCACCATACAAGAAGGCATTTTTGACATCTAACTGAAATAGAGGTCAGTCACATGCCACAACGACAGAAATCAGAATCCGCAAAGTAGAGTGGTAGGCAACATGGGAAAACGTATCTTAGTAATCCACTCCATACATCTGTGTGAATCCACGAGGAACCAGTCTGGCCTTGTATCTATCCATTGTACCATCAACACAGTGCTTTACTATACATACCTACTTGCTCCCCACTATAGATAAACCAGGGGGAGCATCAACAACACTCTATGTGCCTCGAGATTTTAACGTTGCCATATATTCCTCCATAGCAAGGCATCACTGACTAACCTGCAATGCTTTCTGGTAGGACCTCAGTATCGCAACTGCAGACAGACTCATAACAAACCATTGAAACTTCTCTGAAAGGCGTGTAAGAGAGACATGGGAAGCAAGGGGATACAGAGTGCATGTACGCCTATGCTTCCATAGTGCAATGGGCATATCAAGATCCTCAACCTCCTCATTAAATGTCACATCTATAATCTCCTACTGATCTTGTTGTAAATGCAAATCACCAGTGCCATCATTAGAAACCAAGTGTTCAGAACTTACCTGGGGCGTGCTGGATGTTGGAGGAGGCACGTGAGCACAAGGTTAGTGCTGGTAAACCTGTGGAACGTATGGGGGTGCAACAGATGAAGATGGTAGAAGCGGTGTAGGTGGAGGTGGGGATGGTGACGAAGGTGGAGAGGAAGTAGATTCAGGTGTAGACACATTTGGAGATAAAGGGAATGTATACCTTTTCTCCAGACTCCGAAGAAGTCGGCTTATCACCTGTAGGAGAGAAGAACATAATGGACTCAAAGAAAGTGACACTAACACTAACATAATACTTCCTACGAACATGGTCAAAACAATGGTTTCCCTTTTGAGTCATGGAATACCCCACAAAGACATACTTGATAGCTCTAGGAGAGAGCTTGTCATAAACATGGAACATATGATGTACGAAAGCAACCAACCCAAAAACATAAAGAGCGAGGGAGATAAGATCCTTCTTGGGAAACACAATCGAGAACGGGATCTTCTCTCCCAACATAGATGATGGCATAGGATTCACCAGATAACAAGCTGTTAGAACTGCATCTCCCCAATATGAATGAGGAGCACGACTCTGGATCAAAAGGGTCCTGGTAACATCCAAAAGATGATGATGTTTACGCTCAACTACCCATTCTTTTGGGAAGTATAAGTGCACGAAGTCTGATGAACAACACCAAGGGTTCCGAGAAACTCTGAGAGTTTACAATTACATAATTCTAAAGCATTGTCTGAACAGATATACTTGATGTTCGCAGAAAAGACATTCTTTATTTCATTTATAAACTATTGAATAACATAACCAGCATCAGACTTGTTTTTAAGCAGAAAGACCCAAGACAACCTAGAAAAATCAACCACATCAACAAGATAAAATCTATGCCCCTGATGGTCTGGGACACGACTCGGACTCCAAATATCAAAATGGATTAACTCAAAAATAATGTTACTACTATGACCCTGACGACTCTGGAAGGTAGACTGGTGATGCTTCCCAAGCTGGTAGGCCTCACACTGAAAAGTAGCATGAGGGGAAATCTGAGTAAGAACGTGACACAACTTTTATAGAGGAAGATGATCAAAACAGAGGTGCCACACATACTGAGAGACTAATCTACTATGCAGAGACGAGGTACCAGCATAAAAAGATTGAACCAGTCTATACAATCCTCCTTGCTCATGGCCAAATCCAATCATCCTGCCTGTAAGAATGTCCTGAAATACAAGGGATGAAGGATCAAATATGGAACGACAATGTAAATCTTTGGTGATTTGACTAATAGATAATAAATTCATCAAAAAATCAGGAGCGTGAAGGACATTCTGTAGACGCATCCCTGATGTCCACTGCACCTCCCCCTGACCAGTAATAGGATAGGAGAGTGGGTTCCATCTGCTACAACAACCGGTCTACATGGATGAGTCGACTTGTATGTACTAAACTGGATTCTATCATCGCAAAGATGGTGCAAAGCTCCATAATCCATGATCCATTCGAATTAGTCTGCCCTGTAGCAACTAGTAAGAGCATATGTTGTACCTGATGCTGATGTAGATGCTTAGGCAGCTACCTCTGCTGATCCTGGAGAACTGGACGGGCTGGATGTTGGCATGATCTCTCTCAGATGAGCTACAAGATCGCCGAACCTCTGATCAGAAGCAGGAGTACCAGCATGCTAAGTCTGCTCTGCAACACGCGCTGAAGGAGGAAAGCCATGCTTAGAATAACATGTATCCTCGGAGCGTCCAGACCTGTGGCAGAAAGAGCAAGGCTGACGAGGTCGACTACCTCTTGCCCTACCATGGTTGCCTCGACCACGATACTGTGTTGGGCTTCCTCTGCCACGAGATGCAGCCATAGTAGAGGAATTCTGATGCTGCTGTGTAACTCTACTAGAAGATATAGAAAGCCTGCTCAGTCTACGATATGCCTCCTCCATCGTGGTATGGTGGCATCTGTGAGAATATGCACTCGAGCAGCATCGTACTCAGGATCAAGAGCTTCTAGAAACACTCCAGTCATCATAGAATTCCTGTACATCTTGAGTTGTTCTGGAGTAGTAGTTAATGTAATGAAACCATGAAGCTTCTCAAACATACCCCTTCGAGTAGTGTAGAGGGTATGTAGAGGACGTCCATTCTGCTTCGAAGTAAAGATATATGCTACAGTTGCAGTATCTTCGATTCATTTTTCGTCAGGGAATACACGACGACGAGAATGTCCCACATATCCTTTGCAGTAGGCTGACTCTGAATATCATTAGCTATCTCCATTGACACGATCCCAGATAGCCATACACGTGCATAGGCATCACCTGCCTCCCATGAGGCATTACTCCCAGTCTTGTCGTTAGGTTCATCCTGTGCGAGGATGTGCTTCTTGCCGTTACACTGCATTAGGCTCATAAACTGCATGGCCCAAAGATCATAATTTGTCCCATCCATCTTGACAATAGGTGCCGGACCTTTAAAGGAACCTAGGAATGATACCTCGACTTTAGAATCAACTCTGTTGTCAGACATGATGACAACAATGACAAAGATTGGGATTGTAGACCGGGTTGATTGCGTCTACACAATCATACAAGAAGATGGTTGTGGCTGTAGACTCATACCACAACTTCTTCCATCCATTTGAGGTCTCTCTAGATAAATAGGATGATTTTAGGAAGCAAATCAACCCTAGAAACCCAAAAATCATACCTTGAAATTGTCGATTAGGTACCCCAAGGGAACTATGCGGCCCCTAGAATGAAGATGGGTGGAGCCCTAGTGTGACATACCCAAGGTCGAGGGAAGTAGCCTTGGTTGCTGCTACTTGCGGCGGCTACGGCGTTGGCCGCTACTGCTGTGCGTGAGGTGCGGTGGCAGTAAATGCGGTTGACAACGCCCTCTCCTCCTTTGGCGGTGCTCGCGTTAGGGTTTTGGTGGGGAGGGGTATCTAGGGCATCGGCTCCAGCCTAGGATCGTCGCTCTGATACAATATGAAAGGAAAAATAAGAATTGTATATTGCACGAAGCCCTAGAGCTCTCTTATATTGGAGAAAAGCTCTATGAGAAAATTACATAATGTAGACATGATAAATACAAAATATAAATAAGCTACAGAGAGATAAATATCTCAATAGATACATGTATTAGTTTGCATCGACATACACTGACGTGTCTTCATACATTTGTGCCCTGGGTCCATATGAATAGATGCTATCTTAGACCCTAACATTTCCGTCTCATGTAGAAGATTTATAACATATTTTCTTTGTGAGAGAATGAGGCCACAAGTATTCCTAATAACTTCAGAGCCCAAGAAATAACGAAATTCTCCTAAGCCTTTGGTGATAAAATATCTGTTAAACTTTTAGTGTCCACAATGCCACTAGTATCATCTCCAGTTAGAATTATATCAACGTAAACCAGCGTTGCTATAGTCAATGCCTTAAATGTTGGATTTCGGTTTCGTTTCGGTGACTGACCGAAACGACATTTCGGCCGAATTTCGGTCGAAATTCGATCGAAATTTCGGTCATTTCGGTCGTTTTTTGAACTAAGGCCCCCAAATTTCGGCCAATATAGGCCATTTCGGTCAAATTTCGGTTACCCACCGAAACCGAAATTCGACCGAAATTCGGTCGAATTTCGGCGAAATTTGAGGCCATGGCTACCATCCCTTATTCTGTCTCATTGACGCATAGAGAATGATCTGCAGTAGAACATATGAAACTCACCTTGGATACGATATCCAACAGAACGTGAAACCAAACTTTGGGGCTTCGTCTGAGATCATATATTACTTTGTGGAGTCCACATACCTTCTGATACTCCCCACTGGTCTCAAAACCAGGAGGTTGTTGCATATATACTTTCTCATACAGATCCCCATAAAGGAATGTGTTCTTCACGTCAAGCTGCTAAAGTGGCCAGAAGAGTTGGACTGCTAAGGAAATAAGAATCCGCATCGTAGGAGACTAACCATTGGTGAGAAGGTGTCGATTTAATCTAATGTTTGAGTATAACCTTTGGCCACCTGATTTACCTTGTACCATGCACAGAACCATCTGGAAGATGTTTGGTGGTGAATACCTACCGACTGCCAACAACAATTGCATCCTTTGGAGGATTAACTAACTGCCATGTACTTCGGGATATGAGAGTTCTCTTCGTGCTTGGTGGTGTTCCATTTAGGAATCAATAATGCCTGATGATATGTAGAAGGAACTGTGACAATTGAGAGGCTTGCTAAGAAGGCCTTCTATTACATAAACAAATACTTGTAAAAAAGACCTGTATTGCATAAACAAATACTTGTCGATACATGGGTGGAGATAGGGTGTGATGTGCATTCATGTTTCCCTTTCTGAAGTTCTATAGGGAGATCATAGTGATCATGGGGTTCTTGAATATCATCCTCCGCATCCTATTCATATGGAGTTGCAATGGGATCAGGTGTCACCGTGTCGGTGTGGTAATAGGGGTGCCATCCAACTGTAATACACTAACCAAAATAAGGGATTATCAGCTGGACTACTGTTCTGAGAAGGAGGACTATTGTTCTGAGGAGAAGGCATAGGAAGAATGGTAATCTCATTGTCATCAAGAGGTACCATCTGAGAACCAAAGTTGAATAGTAAGATATGGAATCTATGGGGACAAAAGAATGAATTGTTTATTCATGAAGCCCTCGGGTTCTCTTATATAGGAGAGTAACCTGTTGGGCAAATTACATAAATAAGACAAAGGAAATAAATAATACATAAAGTTCTGAAAGATAACTAATATCTCAACACTCCCTTCAAGCTGGAGCGTAGATTTCTATCATGCTCAGCTTGGAACGACATCTCTGGTAAGACCCTCTTGCCAGGGCCTTGGTAAGTATATTTGTTGTCTAGTCTCTGAATCTGACATGAGTGACAATCAACCTCGACATGCTTGGTCCTCTCATGGAAGGCTGGATTGCTTGTAATGAAGAGAGCATCCTGGTTGTCACATTGGAGGTCATGGGAATAGACACCTCAATAGTCAGGTCAATAAGAACATATCTGACCCACATCATCTCTGTACTAGCTTGCGCTATGGCCCTGTATTCCGATTTTGCGTTAGATCAGGCAACCACAATATGCTTCTTGTTCTTCCATGATACCAAGGAACTTCCTATGGATACTGTGAATCCAGATGTAGACTTCCTGTCCTTGGGACATCCTGCATAATCCACATCTGCACATGCTGTAACTGCAAGGGATATACCTGTGCTAAATAGAAGACCAGTTCCAGGTGAGGCCTTCAAATACCTCCGAATCATATGCTGTAACTGCAAGGAGCTTCCAATTGTTCTACACAGAACTAAGAGGCAATGCACCCTTCATCCTATGTCTCATTTCACTTCTATTGCTAGCTTATCCTGTACTGACAAAAGATATGCAGATGCTCTTGTAACAATTTATGTTCCCAGAGACCATCATAGCGTCCTGCAGGATTATGTCTGATGAAAGGCAATGAATAAAGCAATGGATGCTCTCAATTCTAAAAGGACATGTAATCTTATACAGCCTCCCCGGGGAACTAAACATGTGGCTTGCAGATGGATCTTTACTGCGAAGCAGTCTCCAGAAGGCTCCCTTGATAGGTTGAAAGCAAGGCTTGTGGCGGAAGGATTTACACAGATTTATGGAGTTGACTGCTTCTAGACCTTTTCTCATGTTGCATGAAGGGATCCATACGGACTATTCTTTCAGTAACCGCAAACAAGGGGTGGCCTTTTTTCAACTAGAGTAAAAAATGCTTTTCTATATGGCAACCTCGAGGAGGAAGTTCGCATGATGTAACTTCCAGGTTACGAAGTCGAGGGGTTGTATGCGTGCCAACTTCGCAACGCAATCTGTGGTCTAAAGCAAAGCCTGAGGACATGGTTTGATAGACTAAGTACAGGGTTCGCCACTCTGGGTTTCTAGATAACTACATCTGACTACTCTGTTTTCATCATAAAATGACCAACTTCTACATTTATACTCGTTGACTGTGTATGTGGATGATATGGTTGTTACATGTGACGATGATAAAGGGGTTCTAGAGATCAAGGCCTTTCTTCAGAAGGTCTTTGTCATCAAGGATCTGGGACAACTTTTCTATTTTCTGAGCATATAAGTATTACGCACCACGGAGGGACCCCATCTGCCACAAAGAAAGTACTGCTTAGTGTTGGAAGAAAAATGATAGAGATGTTTATTCCAGGAACCTTAGGCTTTCTTATATAGAGGATAAACCTATGGGTAAATTACATAAGATAGACATAAGGAAATAAAATAACCGGAAAGGTACATAGAAACAAAAAAATATCTCTACATTCCTCCTCAAGATGGAGCATAAATGTCAGTCATGCTCAGCTTGGATGAACACTTCTGAAATGCCCCCCTGAGTAATGCCTTTGTAAAGATATCTGTTGTTTGCTCTCTTGAACTAACATGATAGGTAGAAATCAAGCCCTTCTGGATCATATCTCTCGTATAATGGAAATCTACCTCAGTATGTTTCGTTCTCTCATGGAATGCGGGGTTGTTTGCAATGAATAAGGCATCTTGATTATCACATTGTAACTGCATGGGTAGAGGAACATCTACATGCAAATATGCTAACACTGCTCGAACCCACATCATTTCTGTACTTGCTTGTGCCATAGCCGTATACTCAGATTCGGCACTTGATTTGGCCACAACTGTTTGTTTCTTACTTTTCCAAGAAACAAGAGGACTGCCAACAAATACTGCAAAGTCCGAATTGGACTTCCTATTCTTAGGGTACCCTGCATAGTCAGCGTCATCACACGCGGATATAAAGAGAGTTGCTCCTTTCTTGAAAAATAATCCTGCATCTAGAGAAGATTTTAGATATCTCAATATCACGTATATAACGTCCATATGTACTTGCCGAGGTTGCTCCATGAACTGACTCACTCGACTCATTGCAAAAGAGATATCCGATCTGGTAATAGTAACATACATGAGCTTTCCTACCATCTCTCTATATCTCCTCTTATCCACTTCATCTGTGTCATCATCGTATATTTTCATGCATAGGAGTAGTAGAGGGTCGACACCCAGTCATGCCCGTCTCAACAATCATGTCTGTAACATATTTTCTTTGGGTCTGTAGAGATCTATATTATTGTGTTTTGTACCTCTTCGTAATTTCTGTTTACTCTCTGGACTACTATGTATTTTTCCCGTGAGGTCTCTCCCTATATAAGAGAGCCTAGGGCTTCTTGGAATAATAGATTCCTCACTTTTTCCAACATGGTATCAGAGCCAAAACCCTAGGCTCCTACACCCGCCTCCCCCCACCCCCCTGCTCTCTCTCACTCGCCGCCTCCCCGCCTCCGTCTCTCGGCCCCACCTCCTGGCACCGCCTCCCGGTTCCGGTCTAGGCCCCCGCCTCCCAGCCCAGGACCGCCTCCAGTCTCTCGGGTCCAGCCTCATCTCCCGGTCCCGGCCCTCGCCTGTCAGGACCGCCTCCCCGCTCCGAGCGCCTCCATCTCGCCGGCTTCCCTAGCCGGCATCGGCCCCCTCCTGCGGCTTCTGTCGTAGCCGCCTCCTTCGTTGTATCCATGGATTTGGGTGTGTAACGTCTACATACACACTCAAATCCTATGCAGTACGTGTAGACACCTGTCTCTTTGTCTACAAACCCTAGTTCTTCATCTCCGGCGATATATCAGAATCCAAGGTTGATATGCCCTCCATAGGCGCGTTCAAAGGTTCCACGCCAATAGTGAAGATGGATGGGACGAATTATGAGCTCTGGGCGATGCAGTTCATGACCGTCATGAAGTCAAACGGTAAGAAGCATATTCTTACCGAGGAAGAGCCGACAGAGAAGTCAGGGATATATACCTCGTGGGAGGCTGATGATTCTTATGCTAAGGTTTGGCTGTCAGGCACACTGTCGATGGAGATTGCCAATGATGTCCTCCATCAGCCCACTGCCAAGGCAATGTGGGATATTCTGGCTGCAACGTATTCCCAAGTGCGAAATGAGACCCAGATGTTACAACTCTAGCATGATATATTCACGATGAAGCAGAACGACAGACTACTTCACTCATTGTACACGTCCCTGAGAGAGATGTTTGAGAAGTTATACAGTACCATACCACTCACAGCAACTCCTGAGCAGCAGAAGACATTCCGGAATGCTACCATGGTGGGCGCTCTACTTGCAGCCCTCGATCCTGAGTACGAGGCAACCGCTCGCAGATATTGGCCGATGCAGTCATTCCTTCATTGGAGGACGTTTACCGGAGGCTCAGTCGCATATCAATTTCTTCCAGCACATCTACTCCACCTCCATCGGCGATGGCAGTATCACGTGGGAGAGGTGGTTAGTTTTTTGGTCGTGGACGTGGAACTTGTGGTAGGGACTGTCGCTTTCGTCAGCCATGTTCGTTCTGTCACCGCACATGCCACTCGGAAGATACATGCTACTCTAAGCATGGGTTTCCAGCATCAGCGTGTGTAGCCGAGCATGCTCTGCCCCAGTCAGCATCCAATGCAGACAACCGATTCGAGGAGCTTGTTGCACGTCTACGTGATATTATACCACAATCATCTACTTATTCTTCTGGTGGACCTTCAGGATTTGCTGCCACGGCTTCCTCCAGTTCCTCTGTTGTTGCTAGTACCTCAGGTAGTGCTACTGCCTTTACGTCTTGTCATGATATATCTGATTGGATTATAGATTCTGGTGCCACACATCACCTCTGCCAAGATCGAGAGAGACTTGAGTCCTACAGGGACTTCCCCCATGGTCGTTCAGTACAGATCACAGATGGTACTCATTCCCCTCTTGTTGGACAGGGGGAGACCTTCCTATCTCCTTCTATGCGTCTACAGAATGTTTTCCATGCTCCTGAGTTCTCTATGAATCTGTTGTCTATTAGTCAGATTACGAAGGATTTGCACTGTCGTGCTATATTTGACCCCTCTTCTCTTATTTTTCAGGACATACTAATGGGCAGGGTAATTGGCTGTGGCTCTGAGCAGAATGGTCTGTATCGGCTGGTTCGGAATTCTTATGCTGGCGTCTCTTCTCATTCCGTCGGACCAGTATCTCCGTACATCTGGCATCTTCGCTTTGGTCATCTCCCGCTCGAGAAAATACGACATCTACTACCTCAGATCTCTCCTGGTTCCTCCTTTCGCTGTGAAGCTTGTCAGTTGGGAAAGCATCATCGGTCTAGCTTCCCTAGTCGTCAGAGTCAGAGCAGTAGCTCCCCATTTGAGTTATTTTATATTGATATTTGGGGTCCACGTCGGGTACCTGATCATCAGGGACACAGTTTCTATCTAGTTGTAGTGGATGATTTCTCTCGTGTATCTTGGGTCTTTCTTTTAAAGAATAAATCTGACGCAGGGGATGTTGTTAAAAACTTGATTAATGAAGTGCAGAATGTTTTTCTTCTACTGTCAAATATGTTCGTACAGATAATGCACTTGAATTTTGCACGCGGTCTCTCTCTCAGATTCTCTCATTTAAGGGCATTATTCACCAAACCACTTGCCCTTACACATCTCAACAGAATGGCGTGGCAGAAAGAAAGCATCGCCACCTTGACATTTCTCGAACCCTCCTTATTCAGAGTTGTGCTCCTATCACCTTCTGTGGGGATGATGTTCTTACAGCCTGCTATCTGGTCAATCGTATGCCGTCATCTGTCCTTGGTGAGAAAATTCCTCTTTCTATCATTTTTCCTGATAAGGAATTATTCTCACTTACTCCTCGTGTCTTTGGTACTGTTGCGTTTGTTCATCTCCTGTCTCCTGGACTTGACAAGCTTTCTCCTAGAGCTGTCATGTGTGTCTTTGTAGGTTACTCTCGAGCTCAGAAGGGCTATCGTTGTTATGACACCATAAACAAGAAATATTTGGTCAGTGCTGATGTCACATTTTTGAGTCTGTTATGTATTTTTCCCCTGCAGGCGACAGGATGGTCCCATCCACTACCAATGATGATGTCTATGTTCCTCCGCCCCCAAGTCTGAATTCACCTGAGCCCATTCCTGCTCCAGTTGCTACGTCACCTAACCCAACGTCACCTCCACCACCACCACCACCTCCACAACCTCCTATTCCACCTTTACCAAAATTCTATACACGTTGATCAGGTCCTGCTCAGGCTACACGTCAGGCATCCATGACGCCTTAGGTATGTTCAGATGGCATTACTACTGACGGGTCAGATATGGTACATGTGCAGGATTCTTCATTGCAGGAGGAGACTCTACTATCCAGTACAGAGGATAGCGACCTTGATATTCCTATTGCTATCCGGAAGCAGAAGCGGACGCGTGCGTTTTATCCTTTTGCTTCCCAGGTGTCTTTTCATCGCCTAACAGGCGACTTTCAGAGATTTGCTACAGCTTTGTCTTCCGTGGACATACCACGGACGTATCAAAAAGCCATGAAGATTGATTGCTGGCGACTGGTTATGAAAGAAGAGATGCGTGCCTTACAGTCTCGTGGGACATGAAGCTTGGTCAATGCTCCTTCTGATGCATCCATTGTTAGCTGTAAATGGGTATTCACAGTTAAATACCGTGCTGATGGCAGTCTAGATAGATACACGGCACGGCTAGTTGCGAGAGGTTTCACACAGACCTATGGTGTGGATTATATGGATACATTTTCTCCAGTGGCTCGTCACTCTACTCTTTGCATTCTCTTATCGGTTGCTGTGGTACGTGACTGGACTATATCTCAACTTGATGTCAAGAATGCTTTTTTGTATGGAGATTTGCAGGAGGAAGCCACCGAGGTTCACTGCTGAGGGGGAGAAGCATATGGTGTGTAGACTTCACAAGGCTATTTATGGCCTTAAACGGAGTCCAAGGGTGTGGTTCCAGAAGCTTTCCCATCCGATTGAACGAAATGGGTTCAAAAGATTAAGTGCAGATCACTCGTTGTTTATTCAGAAGTCTTCTGCAGATACGGTTGTCATCATGGTCTATGTTGATGATATTCTGGTGACAGGGGATGATGTTCAGGGAATAGAGAAGGCAAAAGTGTTTCTAGGCCGTCAGTTCATCACGAAGGATCTTGGAACCCTAAGATACTTTCTGGGGTTGGAATTTGCCAGGATGCATAGGGTCTGGTGATGACCCAAAGGAAGTACATTACAAATTTTTTGACTGAGACATGCATGGATGGATGCAGACCATCGAGTATTCCCATGGATCCAGGCATGAAGCTGTATGATAATGACACTGCTGAAGTAGATAAGAGGAGATATAGAGAAATGATGGGTAAGCTTCTTTATATTAGCATAACTCGGTCCGATATTACCTTTGCAGTAAGCCGGGTAAGTCAATTTATGGAGCAGCCAAGACAAGTTCATATGGATGCCATATATATGATACTGAGGTATCTAAAGTCTTCTCCAGGTTCAGGATTGCTATTTCGAAAGGGCACAGATTTATCTATTTCAGCGTGTACAGATGCCGATTATGCAGGGTGTCCTAAAGATCGAAAGTCGACCTCAGGATTTGTTGTTTTTGTTGGGAGTTCTCTAGTTTCTTGGAAAAGCAAGAAACAAACAATTGTGGCAAGGTTGTTGGGAAAATAAAAGAACTTGTTTATTCCATAAGCCCTAAGCTCTCTCATATAGGAGAGTAGCCTATGGGTAAATTACATAAAGAGTCCAACAGGAAAGGAAAATAACAAAAAGATACATAAGTGGGTAATATATATTTCCACTCCCCCTCAAGATGGAGCATAGATATCAATCATGGTCAGCTTGGACGCACACTTCTGAAACGGGCCTCACAGTAATGCCTTGGTAAAAATATCTGCCGTTTGATTCTCCGAACTGACATGGGATGTAGCATTGAATCCCTTCCGAATCATGTCATGTATAAAGTGACAGTCAACTTCAATGTGCTTAGTTCGTTCATGGAATGCTGGATTATTTGCAATGAACAAGGCCGCTTGATTGTCACATTCCAAAGCCATAGGAAGTTGGACTTCTATATGTAAATCTGTAACCACAGCCTTTACCCACATCATTTCTGTGCTAACCTGGGCCATAGCCCTATATTCAGATTCAACACTAGACCTTGCCGCCACAGTTTGTTTCTTGCTCCTCCATGATACTAGAGAATCTCCAACATATAGAACAGATCCAGAGGTGGACTTCCTGTCCTTGGGACACCCTGCGTAATCAACATCTGCACAGGCTGAGATAATAATCACTTTGCCTTTCTTGAACAACAAACCCGCACCTGGAGATGACTTGAGGTACCTGAGTATCATATGTATGACATCCATGTGTACTTGACATGGTTGCTCCATGAACTGGCTCTCTCGACTCACAGCAAAGGATATATCGGGCCTATTAATAGTAACATAAAGAAGTTTGCCCACCATTCTCTGTATCTTCTCCTATCCACCTCCTCTGTATCACCATCATATAGCTTCATACTAGAGTCCATAGGTGTGGTAACAGGTCGACAGCCAAGCATTCCTGTTTCACTCAACAGGTCAGTGACATATTTCCTCTGAGACATTACTAACTCATAAGGATTTCTGGCGAACTCCAGTCCCAAAAAATATCTAAGAACTCTAAGGTCCTTGGTAACAAATTCACGACCCAGCATTTCTTTCGCCTCCATTATTCCCTGTTCATCATCACCTGTAATCAGAATGTCGTCTACATAGACCATGATTGCAATAATACCTCTGGAAGTCTTTTGTACAAACAAGGAATGATCAACATTAGAACGTTTGTATCCCTGTTTCTCAAAGAGATCTGAGAGCTTCTGGAACCACGCTCTAGGGCTCTGCTTAAGGCCATAGATAGCCTTATGAAGTCTGCACACCTTAGGATACTCCCCCTCAATAGCAAAACCAGGTGGTTGTTGCATGTAGACTTCCTCCTGTAAGTCACCATATAAGAACGCATTCTTCACATCCAACTGGTATAGCGGCCACTCACGAGTGATCGCAACAGATAGCAAGATCCGTAGGGTGGAATGGCGGGCCACTGGCGAGAATGTATCAAGATAATCCACCCCATATGTCTGTGCAAAGCCACGAGCAACAAAACGAGCCTTGTATCTGTCAACACTGCCATCTGCATTCTGCTTAACTGTAAATACCCACTTGCAGCTCACTGGGGACACATCAACAGGTACAGGAATCAGACTCCAAGTTCCTCTAGACTGAAGTGCTGCCATTTCTTCCTCCATGGCTAGACGCCATCTACTGTCCTTCAGTGCGTCATGGTAATTCCATGAATAGCTACTGCTGACAATGCGACGACGAAATTCCCGAAATCTCCAGTTAGTCGATCAAATGACACAGAAGCTGCTAAAGGATATGATGCGCAGCTCCGCTTCGACGTTCGTATAGCAATAGGAACATCTAAATCATCTGTGTCCTCGTCTGGCCTCTGTAACACATCCTGCTCAGAAAAATCGTCAAATCCATCAATAGTAATATCTTCAGAACATACCTTAGGCGAGCTAGGTGATGAGCAATGACCATGAGCTGAAGCAGGCCTGCAGGTATAATGAAATGGTAATGGTGAAACAGGTATAGTCACAGGAGGTGTAGGAGATGGTAACGGTTCTGGTGGTGGTATTGGTGATGGTGATGGTAGTGGTGGTGACATGTAAATGGCATCAATATTAGCGGGGGGTATCAACTGATCACCTGAGGCTGAGAAATACATAACAGATTCAAAAAATGTAACATCTGCACTGGCAAGGTACCGCCTGCGCAACAGATCATAACTCTTGTACCCTTTCTGAGTTCTGGAGTACCCAACGAAGACACACTCGACAGCCCTAGGAGAGAGCTTGTCAGTCCCGGGGGACAACTGGTGGACAAACGCAACCGAACCGAACACACGAGGAGTAAGGGAGAATAACTCTTTTCCAGGAAAGATAAGAGAGAAAGGGATCTTCTCACCTAGAACAGATGACGGCATACGATTGATTAGGTAACATGCTGTAAGAACAGCGTCACCCCAGAAAGAATGAGGAGCATGACTCTGTATAAGAAGTGACCTGGTTACATCCAGTAAATGGCGATGTTTCTTTCAGGGACCCCATTCTGTTGGGAGGTATAGGCACAGGATGTCTGGTGGATGATCCCTTGAGATGAGAAATAACTGGATAGGACATGAGTACACAATTCCAGGGCATTATCACTTGTCACAATCTTAACAGATGCAGAAAAAACATTACGAATCTCATTTAAAAAATTGATGATAATATTCCCTGCTTCAGATTTATTCTTTAACAAAAATACCCATGACACACGAGAGAAATCATCCACAATAACTATATAAAACTTGTGTCCCTGATGATCAGGAACACGACTCGGACCCCAGATATCGACGTGAAACAACTCAAACTTGGAGGTATTACTCCGACACTGACGACTGGGAAAGGTAGACCGATGATGCTTTCCCAACTGACAAGCCTCACATTGAATAGATGTGTGACGCGAAACTTGGGGTAACACACAACACAGTTTCTGAAGCGGTAGATGTCCAAAGCGTAGGTGCCATAGCAGGGGAGAGACGGGTCCAGCAGGTAGAGATGAGGTTCCAGCAAAAGAAGTCTGACTGAGGCGATAGAGGCCTCCTTGCTCATTGCCACGCCCAATCACGTTGCCCGTAAGGATGTCTTGAAAAACATGAGAAGATGGATAAAAAATCGCCGGACACTGTAAATCCTTTGTAATTTGACTGATAGACGACAGATTCATTGAAAAATCAGGTGCATGTAACACATTCTTAAGCTGCATAGATGACGTCAGTCTAATCTCCCCCTGACCAGTAATCGGGGAATGTGTACCATTAACAATGACCACTGTTCGACTTGGAGGGATCTGTCTGTATCCTGTAAGTAGACTTTGATCACCACATAGATGATGTGTGGCGCCAAAGTCCATAATCCATGCAAAAGTATGTGATCCACTACTAGTAAATGCATATGTGCTATCTGATGTACTGGTAGATGCAGAGGCGGATGTGGCAACATCCGACTGGTTCTCAGTAGTAGGTGCTGGGCCAGATGGAGGAATAATGCCCCTTAGACGGGCAACAAGATCATCAAAGAGTTGATCCAAAGAGGCAGCAGATGGAGGCTCTATCTGCTCAGCGACTCGTGCAGATGCATGAAATCCATGCTTAGAGTAGCATGTCTTCGGTATGTCCAGTGCGATGGCAGTAGGTACACGTTGGCCGAACACGACCTCCTCTGCCACGAGGGTCACGACCACAGACCTGATGATGGTGACTTCCACGGCCTCGGTTGGCAGCCATGGCTGAAGCAGTCTGATTCGTAGTCATAGAAGGAACAGTGATGCGACTCAGTCTGTGAAAGGCTTCCTCCATAGGAGGAATAGTAGAATCTGCCAAGATCTGGGACCGTACTGCCTCATACTCAGGATCAAGGGCAGCGAGAAAAACTCCTACCATAGTAGCATTCCGGTAGGTCTTCTTTTGCTCTGGTGTGGCTGTCAGGGGCATGAAGCTATAAAGCTTCTCGAACATTCCCCGTAGAGAAGTGTACAGTGAGTGTAGAGGACGTCCATTCTGCTTGATAGTGAATATGTCATGCTGGAGTTGCAGAATCTTTGTCTCATTCTTCGTTTGAGAATATGTGGCAGCCAAAATATCCCACATTGCTTTGGCTGTGGGCTGATGAAGAATATCATTGGCAATCTCAATTGCCAGAGTTCCAGATAGCCATACTTTGGCATATGAATCATCTGCCTCCCACGAGGCATTAACTCCAGTCTTCTCAGCAGGTTCTTCTTCAGTAAGAATGTGTTTCTTACCGGTTGACTTCATCATACTCGTGAACTGCATAGCCCATAGTTCATAGTTCGAACCATCCATCTTCACAATCGGCGCTGGACATCGGAAGGCGCCTATAGATGGAATATTTGCCTTGCTTTCTGACATACTGATAACGGAAGACTGGAGTAGTAGACTGAAGATATGATCGTCTACACGGACATAAACGGGTTTAGTTGCATGTGTAGACTTCAAGCAACCAATCCCATTACTTTGGAGGCGCGCGCGCTTGACTTTGGACGATCAAACACACGAGAGACCCACGAAGATTACACGCGTGCAGTGGCGCTCAGGCGCACGCGAGCGCACGCGAGCGCACGCTGATGTGCGCACGCAAAGATGCACACGCAGAGGACCAATGCACATGCGAAAGCTTGCAGAGGACCAGGGCGCACAGACGCGTACAAGCGCAAAGGCGCACGTAGAAGGTGCGCACAGGCGCACACAGAAGGCGTGCTGATGCACGCGGAGGCGCTGAAGCACGCGGTGGTGCTGCGCAGTCGTGCGCGGAGACGCACGACGTTGCCGCTGCGGGTGCACGGAGGCGCGGTGATGCGCGGAGGCGCGCGACGTGCGTGGAGGCGCAGAGGCTTGAGGGTAGGGCTAGGGTTAGGGTTTGGCCCACGAACTCCAGTCTAGGACCGTCGCTCTTATACCATGTTGGGAAAATAAAAGAAGTTGTTTATTTCATAAGCCCTAGGCTCTCTTATATAGGAGAGTAGCCTATGGGTAAATTACATAAAGAGTCCAACGGGAAAGGAAAATAACAAAAAGATACATAAGTGGGTAATATATATTTACAAAGGTCTAGTGTTGAATCTGAATATAGGGCCATGGCACAAGCAAGCATGGAGATGATGTGGGTTCGATCTGTGCTAGAGGGCCTAGATATAGCCGTACCATTACCCATGCAGCTTCAGTGTGACAATCAGGCGACATTGTTTATTGCCAACAATTCAGCATTCCATGAAAGAACAAAGCATATTGAAGTTGACTGCCACTACACTAGAGACTTGATCAAGAGAGGATTGATATCTACATCTCACGTGAGCTCAGGGGATCAGACTGCTGACATATTCACCAAGCCGTTGCTCAGAGGACCCTTCCAGAGATGTTCTTCCATGCTGAGCATGATATATATCTATGCTCTACCTTGAGGGGGAGTGTAGAGATCTATATTATTATGTTTTGTACCTCTTCGTAATTTATGTTTACTCTCTGGATTACTTTATATTTTTCCCGTGAGGTTTCTCCCTATATAAGAGAGCCTAGGGCTTCTTGAAATAATAGATTGATCACTTTTTCCAACAGGGTCATCACAAGACCCTGCGCATTCCTAGCAAATTCCAACCCTAAGAAATATCTTTGAGTGCCCAGATTCTTAGCAACAAACTGACGACCTAGAAACTCTTTTTCCATCTTTATCCTCTGCATATCATCTCCTGTAACAAGAGTATCATCAACATAGACCATTATGACAACAATATCGCTAGGTCTACTCTGCACAAAAAGCGAGTGGTCTGCATTAGACCTCTTGAACCCTACTTCTCAATCAAATATGAGAGTTTCTGAAACCACGCCCTTGGTCTTTGCTTAATGCCATATATCGCCTTATGGAGTCTACAAACCTATTGACACCCCCCTCAGCAGCAAACCCCGGAGGCTGCATGTAAACTTCTTCCTGTAGATCTCCATACAAAAATGCATTTTTAACATCCAACTGAAATATAGGCCAATCACGTACCACTGCTACTGAAAGTAGAATACTTAGTGTTGAGTGACGAGCCATTGGAGAAAATGTGTCCATGTAATCCACGCCGTAAGTCTGAATTAAGCCACATGCCACTACCCTTGCCTTGTAATGATCAAAGCTGCCATCTACATGATGTTTAATAGTAAACACCCATTTGCAACTGACTACAGACGCCCCAGGAGGAGCAGACACCAAATTCCATGTACTACGAGATTGGAACGCAACCATCTCTTCCTCCATAGCTAAGCGCCAACAACTATCCTTCAATAGCTCCTGATAATTCCGTGGAATTTCCACGACATATAGTGCCACAGCAAATCTCCGAATGTCCCTTGTTAGACGATGAAAGGAAACCTGAGAAGCAAGGGGGTAAGAAGCGCAAGACCGCTTCTGCTTGCGAACTGCAATAGGAATACCAGGTCATTGGGAACCTCCTCCATCTGTTGACTATTCTCCTGCAAAGATTCATGTATAGATATATCTCTAGACCTATCATTGGAAATCATGTTATCAAAACAAACCTGAGCTATACTGGATGATGGGCGATGACCATGAGCAGAAAGCCGTCCGACGGGTATAGAATTTAGGTAATGGTGGAACAGTTGGCACATTCAACTGGGTAGTAGGAGGGGGTGGAGGAGGAGGAGGAGGTGGTGGTACCACTAGCACATGAGGAGGTGTTGAATAGCCCGCAGGAGGGGGTGGGATGTAAACCTCATCATCTGAGTCTAATGAAGTCAACCTATCACTTGTATGAGAGAAATAGATCACCGACTCGAAAAATGTGACATCGACACTGATATAGTATTTCATGCGCAAAGGATCATAACAACGGTATCCCTTATGGGTCCTGGAGTACCCAATAAACACACATTTGACAGCTTTAGGAGAGAGTTTCTAAATACCTGGAATCAACTGGTGAACAAATGCAACAGAGCCGAACACATGAGTGGGTGAGAATAACTCCTTCATAGGGAAAGCTATGGAGAAAGGATTTTTCTCACCCAAGATAGACGAGGGCATACGATTCACCAAATAACATGTTGTAAGAACCGCATCACCCTAAAACGAATTTGGGGCACGACTCTAAATGAGAAGAGTCCGAGTAACATCAAGAAGATGGTGATGCTTTCTCTCAGCAACACCATTTTGCTGAGAAGTGTAAGCACAAGATGTTTGATGAATAATCCCATGAGATGAAAAAAGTGTGATAGAATACAAGTACAGAATTCCAATGCATTGTCAGTTTGCACAAATTTCACCAAGGTAGAAAAACATTATGCACTTCATTAATAAAAGTTTTGATCACATCTCCCGCTTCAGACTTATTTTTCAAAAGAAACACTCATGACAACCGAGAAAAATTGTCCACAGCTACAAGATAAAACCTGTGTCCCTGGTGATCAGGAACACGAATTGGACCCCAAATGTCTACATGAAATAACTTCAAAAGGGAGCTACTGCTTCCGACTCCGACGACTAGGAAAAGCGGATCGATGATGCTTTCCCAACTTACATGCCTCGCACTAGAAGGAAGAACCAGGTGAAATCTGTGGCAACATGTGTCACATCTTCTGAAGAGGTAGATGACGAAACTGAAGGTGCCAAGTGTATGGAGAAACTGATCCAGACGAATGAGAAGATACGCCTGCATTGTGAGTCTGAACCAAGCGATAAAAGTCACTCTTCTCACGACCACATCCAATCGCTCTGCCCATAAGAATGTCCTGAAAAACAAGATAGGATGTGTCAAAAATAGCTCGGTAGCGCAAATCCTTTGTAATCTGACTAATAGAAAAGTTCATATAGAAATCAGGAGCATGCAACACATTCTGTAAACACATAGAGGGCGTCAAAGTGATCTCCCCCTGTCATGTAATTGAGGAATGAGTCCTATCAGCTATCACAACTGTTCTCCCTGGCGGAACTTGTCTGTATGATGCAAGTTGTTATCTGTCTCCACATAAATGATGTGTCGCACCAGAGTCCATAATCTACACTGTAATCTTAGATCCATGACAAGATGTAAAAGCATAATTACCTGAGGTGGTAACTGTAGCAGAGGTACTAGCAGAAGTATAGGCTGCAACATCTGAATGGTCTTCATGAAGTAGAAGTAGGTATGATGTCCCTCAATCTGGCCACGAGATCATCAAACCGCTGACCTGAAGTAGGAACTGCAGGAGATTCAACCTGTTCCGCTACCCGGGTCGATGGAGGAAACCCATGCTTGGAATTGCTTGTATCCTCTGAATGGTCAGGACGATGACAAGACGTACATGGCTGACAGATTTGACCCTCTCTACAACGGGATCCACGTCCACGGAAAGTAGACGAGCCTCCTCTACCTCGGGAGGCTGCCATCGCCGAGGAAGTCTGACCACTAGTAGTAGACAGAACCGTAATCCTGCTAAGCCTGCGGAAGGCTTCCTCCATGGGAGGAATTGTAGCATCTGCGAGGATCTGGAAGCGGGCAGCATCATATACAGGATCAAGAGCGTCTAGAAATGCACCAACCATGGTAGCATCCCTATATGTCTTCTGTTGCTCACGGGTGGCAGTGAGTGGAATGAAACTGTGTAGCTTCTCAAAAATCCCCTCTCAAGGATGTATACAGTGAGTGTAGAGGCTGTCCATTCTGCTTGGTAGCGAATATATCATGCTGGAATTGGAGGATCTTCGTCTCATTCCTCGCCTGAGAATATGTTGCTGCGAGGATATCCCACATCGCCTTAGCAGTAGGATGATGTAAAACTTCATTGGCGATTTCAATCGTCAATGTACCAGAGAGACATACTTTAGCATAAGCGTCGTCCGCCTCCCATGAGGCGTTTACTCCAGTCTTCTCCACCGGCTCCTCCTTGGTAAGAATATGTTTCTTACCATTTGACTTCATAAGGCTCATGAACTGCATTGCCTAGAGTTCATAGTTTTTTCCGTCCATCTCGACAATAGGCGCTAGATCTAAAGCGCATGTGGCGGGTACATCTACTTTGTTCTCAGACATGATGCCAGAGGTGGAAGACTAGGGCTTGTGAAGACTAAAAGGTGAATGTCTACACACATATGTGGCTTTGAATACATATGCAGACTTATGCACTCAAACCCATCAATTAGACGAGAGGAGTGACGTCGGCGTGCAGGGAACTGCGCGCGTGCAGTTAACGTGCGCGAGACTACACATGTGGGCTGCACGTGAAGGCTACACGCGTGAATGGTGCGCGGGGGCGAGCGGGGCTGACGAGGGGGGCTGGAAGGTGAGGTCTAGAGTTTTGGATACCCGAGCTCTAGTCTAGGACCTTCGCTCTGATACCATGTTGGAAGAAAAATGATAAAGATGTTTATTCCAGGAACCTTAGGCTCTCTTATATAAAGGAGGGACCTATGGGTAAATTACATAAGACAGACATACGGAAATAAAATAACAGAAAAGGTGCGTAGAAACATAGAAATATCTCTACACTTAGATATACTGACTGCGGCTGGATTACTCGGTTGTAAACCCTCTGGTATTCATGCAGATATGAGAAACCACTCCGCTTCCATCTATCCTGTCTTCGAAGACACTACATGATACATAAGTCTTGTTGGCAAACTCCTGTATCTGACTGTTACTAGGCCAGACATATCTTATACTGTGAGCATGGCTAGCTAATACATGGGAAAACCTTGTAACAACCACTGGCAGGATTTTCTTCTGATCCTTCACTACCTGAAGGAATCACCTGGATACAACCTCTTCTATGAGGAAAACAACTACACTGATGTTAATGCATATGCTGATGCTGATTATGCAAGGTCGCGTGAGGATCATCGCTACTTAAATTACTACAAATCATGCGTTCCATGAGAGAACTAAACATATTTAGATTGACTGCAATTTTATTCGTTGTACAAGGAGGCAAGATTACTGCATCCCACATCTCGATAGATGTTTATCTTGCAGACATATTCACAAAGACCTTACCAAAGAAGTCCTTTCTTGGATAGCTTGCAAGTTGGGCATGATCGATGGATATGCTCCAACTTGAGGTGAAGTGTTAGAGATTACGATAGATTACGTTCTTATATTCTATTGTTACCCTACATGGGTGCTTATGTATTTTGTCCTTTTGAGCTCTCTATGGTTTAGTCCTATACAAGGACCCCTGGACCTCTTGAATAAACTTCTTATTGTGTTCTGTCCTTATTTTTTCAACATCCATTCTAGGGTTATAATTGAAAACTAGGGTGTATACCCGCGCTTCACGACGGAAAAATAAAATACGCTATGCATCATCATAATCGTACCAGGTGTGATCGTCCTTGCTTTAGTATATTTATAAATTAACCTATAATTATCGTAATTATGATTATAAAAAATATCAACATAGCATTTAGAAATGAAACTGAAAAACATAAATTAAGATAAATATGAGATATTGACTATTTTTCAGTAACAACTTATATTTGATCCTTAAAAATTACCATTTGATTGCGCAAAATATATCCCAAGTTACCACAACATTTTAAGATTAAAAAATCATATTCGTTATAGTTAGTTGTGACAAGAGTTGTTATCATTGTCATTAATTTAATACAAGTATTATTTTAGACAAAATTTAAATTATATACATAAAATGATGCTATATAAATTCAACAATAAACTATATAGAACATATACGATCATGATGGCTCATCAGACTTCTTGTGCTTACAATTTACATCAGAATGGTGTTGTTGAACGCAAACACCGTCATCTTTTAGATGTCACGAGGACTCTTGATTCAGAGTCGAGCTCCTCTTTCGTTCTGGCGTGATGCAGTTCTCACTGCATGTTACTTGGTGAACTGCATGCCTTCTACTATCCTTGGAGAAAAGATTCCTTCTTGATTGTGTTTCCCCAGAAGGACCTATTCTCCCTTACTCTCAAGGTCTTTGGGTATGTGGCATTTGTCCACAATTTTACTCCCGGTCGCGACAAGCTCTCTCCTAGAGCTGTCAAATATGTGTTGGTTGATTATTCTCATACCTAAAAAAGGTATGGATGTTTTGATCCTGTTGGGAGAAAATATTATATGAGTGTTGATGTCACATTTTTTGAGTCTATTATGTATTTATTCCCTACAGGTTACATGTTGTCTAATGCTGACTCTGGTGATGATGTCTTTCTTCTACCATCTCCGTTATCTCCACCAACATCTCGCCATGTTGAGTCTCTGTCACCTCCACCTCCACCTCCTCTACCACCTCTACATCCGTCTACCCTGACACAGTTCCTACCACAATTTTACATTCACAGGTTCTCTACTCGTCCCTCTGCTCATGCACCTTCCCCGTCATCCAGCTCGTCTCACGTATGTAATGAACACATTGTTTCTACTGATGGCATTGGTGATATGATTGTTCCACAAGATACTATAAGAGAGGAGCTGATACTAGATAACAGAGTGGCTGATGACCTCGATGTACCTATTGCCTTAGGAAGCCCCGTCGTAACTGTGCCATTTATCCTCTTGCTACGCATGTTTCCTTGGACCATCTTTCAGAGGAGCACAAGAGCTTTGTTATGGGACTCTCAGCGGTTACTATCCCGCGCATATATCAGGAGGCCATACAGGACAGTAGTTGGCAACTTGCCATGGAGGAGGAGATGGCCGCGTTGCAGTCTCGTGGTACCTGAAGTGTTGTTTCTGCTCCTCCAGGTGCCTCTGTTGTGGGGTGCAAAAGGATCTTTACGGTGAAGCAGCTACAGATGGTAGTGTGGATCGTTACCAGGAAAGGCTAGTAGCACGTGAGTTCACCAGGACTTATGGGGTGGACTATCAAGATACCTTCTCTCCGGTGGCCATACATTCGACATTGCGCATTCTTCTAACAGTTGTTGTTTCACGGGATTGGCCTCTTTACCAACTTGCTGTGATGAATGTGTTTCTATATGGAGATCTTCAGGAGGAGGTATATCTGCAGCATCCACCAGGGTTTGCTACCGAGGGAGAGTCTCAGAAGGTATGTAGGATTCACAAGGCAATTTACGGTCTGAAGCAGAGTCCGAGAGCTTGGTACTTGAAACTTTCAGAATTGATAAAGCACCAGGGGTTTGCACGTCGCGGATCACTCACTTTTTGTTCAGAGGACACAGAGAGGTATTGTTGCTATTCTTATCTATGTTGATGATATTATTGTCACGGGTGATGATGGGCAGGGTATTCAGGCTGCCAAGGAGTTCCTAGGTCAGTTGTTTGTGACCAAGGACCTTAGCAATCTTCAACGCTTGGATTAGAGTTGCCAGGAACCATCATGGTCTTGTGATGATCCAAAGGAAGTTTGTGACTGATATTCTACTAGAGACATGTATGACAGGGTGCACGCCTACTACCCTTATGTATCCGAGTGTGAGATTATATGATGATGACATTGAGGAGATAGATAAGAGGAGATACAAAGAGCTTGTTGGAAAGCTCCTATATGCTACCATCACCTGGCCAACCATATCATTTGATGTGAGCAAGGTGAGTCAGTTCATGGATCAACCCATGAAGGTTCATATGGATGCGATCTATATGATTTTGAGATATTTGAAGAGTTCACCTGGTACTGGTCTTATATTTCGCAGAGGTATGTTTCTTGAGGTGACAACATGTGCAGATGCAGACTATGCACTTATGCAGGATGCCCTAGAGACATGGTCTACTTTTGGCTTTGCTATTTTTGTTGGGAGCTCTCTCGTGTCATGGAAAAACAAGAAGCAGACAGTTGCTAGATCCAGTGCAGAATCTGAGTACTGGGCCATGGCTCAAGGGAGCACAAGATGATGTGGGTTAGATCGGTTGTGACTGATCTTGATTTTGAGGTTCCTCTTTCCATGCAGCTTTTATGTGACAATCAAGCAGCTCTATTTATTGTCAATAATCCTACATTTCATGAATGGACCGAGCATATAGAGGTGGATTGCCACTATACCACAGGCATGATCCTGAAGGGTCTCATATCTACATCTCATGTTTCTACAGGAGATCAGATGCTTGATATTTTCACCAAGGCCCTTGCTAGAGGTTTTTTTTAGAGATGTTCCAAGCTGAGCATGATAGATATATATGCTCCAACTTGAGGGGGAGTGTTGAGATATCTATATTTCTTTATATTTATTTCTTATTTCTCTTTATTTCTTTCTCATACCTCTCGTGTAATTTACCCAGGGCTTCTCTCCTATATAAGAGAATCCTAGGGTCTCAATAATGATATCTCAGTCTCATTTTTCTTCCAACACATGTTGTTAATGTTTTATTTTATTTTGCTTCTTTTTTAGACTAATTTAGCACATCAAGATGCATTCACTATTGCACTAAGGAATTTTGGCAATAAACCTCCTGAAAAAGTTCCAGGTTTGCTATAGCCACTATCTCCTCTCCATGTGTTCTTGTTATGCAGATGCAATCAAAGTTATATGTATTATATATTTTCTAGTTGATTTTTGTTTTACATATTTGTAGACGTCACTGTTGATATATTCAAAGATGGAAGGCCTCTTAGTATTTTGCACCTTGAAAAGGAATATCAAGATTGGGTATTTCAGATGCATGATAACTATGACGAGGAATTAGACTGTGGCGATGATGAACCTGTTCTCGTTATCAGCCCACCAAACAAAAGAAGACTTGGAATTACTTCAGATGGTATGCTTTTAATACGAGGCTGAAGTTGCCCGAGTTCATTTCCTTTATTTTTTACAACTTAGCAATGTTGGGTTTTTTCAACTTATCAGCGTTAGTCTTTAAACATTTATTTTGTGTGTACAGTAGTTTGTTTATCTTTCCTTTTTTCAAATCATCATCTTTCCAATATATCTCAATTCTAATGAATGACAGTTGTTAGAGTGCATCAAGTTGTAAAGAGGAAAGGTTATTCATGGAAATCAGGGCAGAAAGTTAAATTCTTGAAAGGATCAGTTCCTGGGGCGAAAAACAATCTGTATATGACCTTGGAGTACATATTGCTAGAGGGATTCCAAGGGGATGCTGGTGGTGAGTAAATTTTTTATATGTTTCATATTGTTTGTCATTGTATTCTCTTCGACAAATCGATATCTCACATATGAAATCACATAATAGACCTGGAACCTTAACTTGGATATCCTTTTATGGAGAGTTTTCCCCATAAATTTATTGTACCTGATGAGCTTGTGTCATTCTTTCTCTGTTGAAATGATTTTGAGGCCAACAATTAGAATTTTCTAGTTGTCGTTTTAAATCTTATCTTGCAATGCAAGGGTTTCATGTTTCCTTCTAGATTTTGCCACGGAACTTATGAAATATACTTTGCAAAACACAAATGTATAGATATAGTGGGTTTTGTCCAAATGCTTTTGGTGGGCATATATGTTATCCTATTATGCTAGTAAGGAATAACCACTAGTGGGCACGGCCTACATGTGTGGCATATAACATTTATTAGGTGAGAAATGGGAAATCTCAATCTTGATGTTCCATTGTCCTTTTTTGAAACCTTTTAAATTTTGTTTCTAGTATATTTATACTTCTTTGGGTACCATACAATTGTTCTTGGCAGGGTCCATCTACTTAATTGTTTATTTTTTTCCAATCACATGGACATGTCTATAATACATGGGCTATATCCACTCGGTTTGATATTATCTATGCTTGATGACATCTTTGCTTGATATTCTATTATGCTTGATATTATCTATGCTTAGTGTGAAACTGTGCTGTCTAGCAAGAAAAATTTGTCTTTCTGGGCAATTCAGTTCTATCAACATCCATCACTTTGTTACATGTTCTTATGTGTTTATTTCCATTATCACCTCTAGTGAGAGTCGAGGCGCATGTTGTGGTGCTCACATTTGTTTTCAATATATTTCAATATGGCATGAAGCAAATACTCTTGAGGCTCTTTTAACAATTTTCTCCTTGGTTTGCAAGCATATTCCTATTTAGAGGTTCAACAATTTTTGTATATCTAATGCAGGATGGGAACTTGGTTTCAAATATTGATATCATGTTTAGGTAGGGATTAATCAATGATATAACACCTACCATTGACATTGTTGGAAATTGTGGAAATGATATTGTTGGGAAAAAGAATGAAGTTGTTTATTCCTTGAACCCTATGCTCTCTTATATAGCGGAGAGATCTATGGGTACATTACATAAGATAGACATAAGAAAAGAAAATAAAGAAGCAACACAGAAACACGAATATATTTATATACTTCCCATCAAGATGGAGCATAGATGTCAATCATGCTCAAGGATGAGCAAAAGGTTCTCTGAGCAACGCTTTGGTAAAGATATCTTCTATTTGATCTTTAGAGCTGACATGAGAGGTAGAGATAAAACTTTTCTTACTCTCGTGTATAGTGGCAATCCACTTCAATATGCTTAGTTCTCTCATGATATGCAAGATTGTTTGCAATGAATAGGGCAGTCTGGTTATCACATTGTAACTGCATAGGAAGATGTACATCCATATGTAAATCTTCTAGTACTGCTCGAACCCACATCATCTCTGTGCTAACTTATGCCATAACCTTATATTCAGATTCAACACTTGACCTAGCAACCACGGTTTGCTTCTTACTCTTTCAAGAAACGAGAGAACCACCAACAAACACATCAAAACCCGGAGTGGACTTTCTGTCCTTTGGACATCTTGCATAGTCTGCATCTGCACATGCGGAAATAGTAATTGTTGCACCTTTTCTGAATAACAATTCTGCACCCGGAGAGGACTTTAGATACCTCAATATCATATATACAACATCCATGTGTACCTGTCGGGATTGCTCCATGAATTGACTCACCCGACTAACTGCAAATGAGATATCTGGCCTAGTTATAGTAGCATAGAGAAGTTTTCCTACTATTTCTCTGTGTCTTCTCATGTCCACCTCCTCTGTATCGCCACCATATAACTTCATACTAGGATCCAAAGGAGTGGTAGCGGGTTGACATCCAATCATGTCCGTCTCAACTAACATGTCGGTCACATGATTCCTTTGGGTTATCACAACTGCTCGTTCCTGGCAAATTCTAACCCTAAAAAATACTGTAGGGTGCCAAGATCCATTGTAACAACTGTCGGCCCATAAATTCCTTTACCCATTTTATTCCCTGCATATCATCACCTGTAACCAGTATGTCATCAACATATACCATGATAGCAACCGTACCTCTAGGAGTTCTCTGTACAAATAAGGAATGATCCGCATTTGTCCTCTAGAATCCCTGCTTCTCAATTAGATTCGAGAGCTTCTTAAACCATGTCCTTGGTCTCTGTTTAATGCCATATATTGCCTTATGATTTCTACAAACTTGTGGATACTCCCCCTCAGCAGCAAACCCCGAAGGCTGCTGCGTGTAAACCTCTTCCTGTAGTTTGTTATACAGAAAGGCATTTTTAACATCAAGCTGAAAGAGAGGCCAATCATGTATCACTGCAACGGAAAGAGGAATATATAGAGTAGAGTGACGAGCAACAAGTGAGGACATGTCCAGATATCCACTCCATAGGTCTGAGTAAAGCCACACACATCCAATCTGGCTTTGTATCAATCCAGACTCCTATTTGTATTGTGTTTAATATTTAACACCCATTTGCAACTGACAATAGACGCTCCATGGGAGCAGGAACCAAGCTCCAAGTACCACGCAACTGTAAGACAGTCACCTCTTCTTCCATAGCTAAGCGCCACTGACTGTCCTTCAAGACCTCCTAAGTAATTCCGTGGAATTTCCACAACAAACAATGCAATTGCAAATCTCATGAATCCCCCATTCAAGCGATCAAGACTTGGGATGCAGAGGATAGGATGCCAAGGTACACTTCTGCTTTTGAAGCGCAATTGGTATGTCCAGATCATGTGCAATCTCCTCAAACTGTATGTCTGCTCCCTGCAAAGATCCATGCTCAGACATATCGTCAGACCCGTCGTTAGTAACAATGTATTCAGAACATACCTGAGGCATGTTGGATGATGAGCGGTAACCATGAGCAGGAGCAGGCCAACGAGTATAATAATGTGGCAATTATGGGATGGGATAATGGGAGGCGACGGTATAGGAGGAGGTGATGGAGGTGGCACGTGTGAAGGTGGTGATGGATCCATTGGAGGTGGTGGCATATAGATTTCATCATCAGATTCTGATGAGGTCAACCTATCGCTTGTAGGAGAAAAATACATGACCGACTCAAAAAATGTGACATCAGCGGTAATATAATATTTCCCGCACAGTGGATCATATCATCTATACCCCTTTTGTGTCATGGAGTACCCAACAAAAATGCATTTGACAGCTTTCGGAGAGAGCTTGTCAAGACCCGGAGACAACTGGTGAAGAAAAGCAATCAAGCGGAAGACACGAGGAGTAAGTAAGAACAATTCTTTCTCTGGAAATGCAATTGAAAGGAGTTTTCTCACCCAAGACAAATGAGGGCATGCGATTCGCAAGATAGCATGCCGTAAGAACAACGTCACCCCAAAAAGAATGCGGGGCACGACTCTGAATGAGGAGAGTCCTGGTTACATCATGTAAATGATGATGCTTCCTCTCTGCAACACCATTTTGATGGGAAGTATAGGCATGCGATGTTTGATGAATAATACCTCGATTTGAAAAAAATGTGGAGAGATCACGAGTACATAATTCCAAAGCATTATCAGTTCTCACAAATTTCACATAAGAAAACACATTCTGCACTTCATTGACAAAAGTTTTGATAACATCTCTTGCTTTAGATTTATTCTTTAATAAAAAGACCCATGATAGACGGGAAAAATCTTCCACAGCAACCAGATAAAACATGTGTCCCTGGTGATCAGGAACACAACTTAAACCCTAAATATCAATATGAAATAACTCAAAAATGGAGCTACTGCTTTGACTCTGACGACTAGGAAAAGCAGATTGATGATGCTTTCCCAACTGACACGCCATGCACTGGAAGGACGAGCGAGGTGAAATCTGAGGTAGAACATGACACATTTTCTGGAGCGGAAGGTGACAAAAGCACATGCGCCCCGTAAAGGAGGAGACTGGTCCAACGGAATGAGAGGAAAGACCTGCATAAGGGGTTCAGACCAAACGATAGAGACCACCCTGCTCACGACCACATCCAATCACCCTTCATGTAAGGATGTCCTGAAATACAAGAGACGATGGGTCAAAAATAGATCGACAATGTAGATACTTTGTAATCTGACTAATAGATAATAAATTCATAGACAAATCAGGTACATGCAACACATTCTGCAGACACATAGAAGGTGTCAAACTGATCTCCCCTTGTTTTGTGATCGGGGAATGAGTCTCGTCAGCTATGACCATGGATCTCCCTGGAGGAACCCAGTTGTACTCTGTAAGTTGATCTCAGTCTCCACACAAGTGATGTGTAGCCCTGGAGTCCATAACCCTATTACATTAGATCCACTACAAGTAGTTAGTGCGTAGGTACTACCTGATGTACTGGAAGATGCAGAAGCTGCAATATCCGAGTGATCTCCTAGAGTAAATGAAGAGGGTAGGGAACTCCCCGATGGCATAATGCCCCTCAATCGAGCAACAAGGTCATCGTACCTCTTATCCGAAGTAGCAGTTGCACGAGGGTCTACTGGCTCCGCTACATGAGTCGATGCAGGAAAATCATGCTTGGAGTAGCATGTATCCTATGCGTATCCAGGGCGATGACAAAAAGTGCAAGGCTGACGAATACGACCTCTCCTATGAGGTCCACATACACGAAACTGAGAAGAGTCCCATCTACCTCTGCAGGCTGCCATCGCAGAAGAAGTCTTACTGGAGGCAGAAGATGGGACTGTGGTCTTGTTGAGTCTGTGAAAAACTTCCTCCATGGGAGGAACAGTAGCATCCGCCAGTATATGTGAACGAGCAGTCTCGTACTCAGGATTAAGTGTTGCAAATAATACACCGACCATGATGGCATTCCTATATGTCTTATGCTGCTCAAGAGTAGATGTGAGGGCATGAAACTGTGTTGCTTCTCAAACATCCCACACAAGGACATGTATGGTGAATATATCATGTTGTAGCTGCATGATCTTAGTCTCATTCCTTGCTTGGGAATAAGTGGCTGCGAGGATATCCCACATCGTCTTAGCGGTGGGCTAATGTAACACATCATTGGCAATCTCAATTGCTAATGTACCAGAAAGCCAAACCTTGGCATTCACATCATCTGCCTCCCACAAGGCATTGACCCATGGTTTATCAGTCGGCTCTTCCTCGGTAAGAATATGTTTCGTACTCGTAGACTTCATGAGGCTCATGAACTGCATGGCCTAGAGCTCGTAGTTCATCCCGTCCATCTTGACAATCGGCGATGGGCCTCTGAAAGCGCCTGTAGCGGGGATGTCGTCTTTGCTCTCTGACATATTGTCGGATGAAGAAAACTAGGGTTTTTGTGGACCATTGTAATTTTGTCTACACCATGGTTTAAAAAAGCGCGAGGCGGTCCGAGGCGTTTTCTCTAAAATTGAGGCGAGGCGTAAGCCTCGAGGCGGTCGAGGCGTAAGCCTCAATTTTTTGAAAAAAATATAAAATAAAAGCAAAATACATTAGAAAAGCATATAATAATATCAAGTTTTGCCAAAAACACATTCAAAAATAATTTTACACTAGTAAGAGATACAATACATAAGCGATTATTCTAAGATTCGCAACTAACGATCTTAGAATAACTATTTTAAGATTCACAACTTTATATTAATGCCAAAAATATTGATGTGCCAGTTCTTTGTGGCTAATGCAATGTATGTCGCAGATATTGATAAGAAATTTTCCAAGCTATACTAGATGGGCCCATATATCTGGAAAGTAAGTCATGTCTCTCAATATGATATAGTGCTAAAGATTTGGTGACCATGGAGCCATCAACATTCAAACTTGCAACTAATATAAAATACTTATTATAATTCAAACTCAAATATGTATGCAGTAGAACTATTATGTGCAAATGCATGATAAATTAAACATGATATATACGAGATCACGGAATTTTGTTTGTTTCAAGCGATCTCTTCTCTTTACATGGAGCTACATATAGAAATATGCAAGGTTTAACATGGAAACAAAAATACAAACATTAAAAAAAATAATGCTTAAGGAAAAATAGGGTTATGCGCAAAGCACACAACCAAAAAGCTAAAAAAAGCCTCATGCTCGAGGCTTACGCCTCCGCCTCGCCTCGAGCGCCTCACGCCTCGAGCGCCTCACGAAGACATGAGGCGTACGGACCAGCAGTAGGTCTCGAGGCGCACGCCTCGAGGCGCTTTAGGCTCGCCTCACCTCGAGGCGTACGCCTCAGCGCCTCGAGGCGGTGCTTTTTAAAACTATGGTCTACACAAACATATAGGGATTTGTTTGCATGTGTAGACTCAGGATGCAACCAATCCCATCAGCATGAAGTGAGCGTAAGTAGGATCTGCAGAGGATGCCTATGGATATCGCTGGTGGCGTCTAGGAGTGCTAGCGGTTGTGCCTGTGACACAAGGAGGCCGAAGGCGGTGTCGCCAGAGAGAGAGAGTTCTATGACGACGACGGTTGTGATGCATGAAGGCAGGTGGCGGCATTGGGAGAGAGAAGCCCCTGCGGTGACGGTGCCGAGAGGGGCTGGAAGGTGGCGGCTAGGGTTACATTAGCGTACGAGAGCTCCTGTCTAGGACCGTCGCTCTGATACCATGTTGGGAAAAAGAATGAAGTTGTTTATTCCTTGAACCCTAGTCTCTCAGATAGAGGAGAGACCTATATGAGATAGACATACAAAAAGAAATTAGAGAAACAATATAGAAATACAAATATATTTCTATAGATACAATTTGACTTCTCTTCTGCTAAGATACAATTTGAATTGTGGAGGATCTTTAAGGCATTCTTCTCTTGAAGGTTTATCTCAAGCTAATTCAACGTCTAGATAGTGTGGAATTAGCTTGAAGGTTTATCTCAAGCTAATTCAACGTCTAGATAGTCTAGCTAATTCAACGTCTAATTCAAACAAGATAGTCTCTGTAAACCATGTCAGAAATCTCTGTAGTGATTTTTTAAACCATGTAGTTCCTGTTTTGTGCCTTTGTAGCCATTATCCATATGTCAAACTTATTATCCTTCTCTAGTTCCAAGTTGGTAAGGCTATGCTTAATGACCTTCATTTACTCTCTGAGGCAAAGAATGGTGTCTTAACATTTGAGCTGGCCTTTCTTTAACTAGAGTCAATCTAAGATACCATGCGAATAAGAAAATGGGGAACTTGAGGGAGCAGCCATATTTTTCTTGATGTAGTTCTGGTGTTTTGGGGTTGGATAACACGTTCATGAAGTGGCATGCTATAACTCATGGGGCTGGTGCAGGCAATTTGAGCGTACAGCTTCTATAACATGTTGAAGGATAATTTTTAAATCATGGTTATTGCAAGATGCATCAAACTTTCATATGTGATCACTTCGTCATTCTGAGGAAAACAAAGGAATAATAACACTGCACTTTTCAATAATAAGCCCTCTTAACACATTAATGATAAAAAAGGCCCATCTTATATAAGTAAGTAGGCATAGTATTTCTTTCTGAATAAACTCGTAGACTTAGTATCAAATTATTGTCCTACGTATTGCAATTATCCATTCAGATACAACAGATGTTGAGTAATGGGGAAGATGCAACAAATATCTTGTTGCCAAGTAGAAAAATCAGTAAAGCACAATACGTTTTTTTGTGGTTTATTAGATTCAAACAAATGAAAACTCTTGCATGTTAGTCAAGTCTCTTGCGGAGTGATCGAGTTGTCAAGCTGCCGTCGGCGGTTGCGCAAGGGCTGGGTCTCACGGAGACCCTAACTGACAGAGTATGGGGGAACGGGGTGGATGACGCAAGGGTATGCTCCCTATATATACCTCCATCGAGAGGTGGAATGCATCATCGCATCTCGATCCATCCTCACTTATTGGGAGCTCCTTTCCGACCACTCTATTCCCATCTCTCTCTCTCATTCTCTCTCATGAACAAGTTGACGGCGGCGTACCTTGTTACGAAAATGGTATCAGAGTAGCTACCATCAATTGACCTCAAGCATTGATCATCTCCTCATACAGACATTGATAAACCCTCGAGTGTGTCGTCGTCGCTGCCTTCGATCCTTGTCGATCTATCGAGGCTATCGATGTTGCTGCTCGCCCCCATCCTTGGAAACCCTTATGAGGAACCTAATCACAGGTCCCTTTATTTTTTATTTTGCGTGCTATTCATTTTTTCCTGTGTCTTTCCATTACGTGGTAAGCAAATCTTCTTTATCACATCATTTGCCAACTTCACCCTAAAGAGTTTTTTTTAATTATTAAAAAGGGGCGGGTATTGATAGGATGCTGTTTCTATTGCGCATGTAGCGTTATTTTTTTAAGAATTTAAAAAGGGGATGAGAAAACGACTATGTCCATTGGGTTTGTTAAAAAAAATCCTTGTTTCTAAAGCTATTGTTTTCTTGTCTTCATATCTATTGGTTTTTTAAACTTACTGTTATCTCTATTGTAGAAGTCAACCGAGTAGGCCTACTAGTCGGACAGACTAGTCGAGTCGGTGGGATAGCCGATTCGACTAGGCCTAGTCGGCCACTAGTCGGCCAACCCGACTAATCAGGATGACTACTTAGCCGACTTTTACATAGAGCTTTTTTTAATTATTATTTTTTGGTTTTTTTTTAAAAGCAAACTTATTCTAATAGGCTTAATGTTATATTTAAAGTCAATTACTTCTTTTGTTTTATTACGATAGTATAGAATATAAATAAATCTATGCAAATATACGCGAATATATGTATAAAAATGATTTATATTTTTAAAATAATTTAAAAAATTCAAAACTTACTAGTGGCCGACGAAATCCGATTAGTCGCTCGACTGCCAATTAATCCCTAGTCAGTGGCCTCGCCGATCAAGTACTAGCTACCGATTTCTGCAACCCTGATTGCTATAACATTGCTTATAATTTGCAGTGGCCTTCCTATAAAAGGTGTAATTATAGGACTGATTTTTTGCTAATTACTTGATCTTTTGACATGTGTACTAAGTGAATCATTTTTTCTCGTTGATTATTTGAATCTCCATTAAAAAACATTAATATGTTGATTAAGTTTTTTTTTGCTATTGAATTGAATCTTCTACATAATCTTGTTGATCATTAATTGAATATATCTTCTTGTCTATGTTTTTTGATTAAAAAGTAAACATCTTTTACTTAATTAATTGTTTCTATACTCATTAAGTCCTTGAGTTATTTCCTTTTTCTTTGTCCATCTGCTTTTTGGAATGTATTTTTATATTAAAATTGAATCCATCTTTTTTTTCTTATTCCTATTAAATTGTATAATCTCATTTGATCCTTACATTTATTTAAATAGATAAAAAAGAATGACACGCAAGTCCATGTCAATGTGGCACTGAGGTGGGGAAAGTTGAGTGCCTTAATGGTACTACTTATGAATTGTAGAGTAGAAAGATCTACTTTGGTCTACTACATGATATCATACACTCCATAATAAACCAACTCGGGGTTACCTTATCTGAGAATCCAACCATGGAGGAAATTAGGTCCCGCGAACAGTGTGAGAAAACGGATAATAGGGCTAGGAGCTTTATATTGATCCGCATGGAGTTGAATCTGATTCGAGTCTTTAAGACCTGCAAATCAACGTACGAGCTCTGGATTGTTGTTAAGAAGAAATATCCCTCTAAGTCGGAAGTGAGCGTCCAGCTTCTTCTATATAAGTACAACTCATGTAGAATAAAGGAATCTGAAAGCGTTCTCGAGCACATGAACAAGATGATCATCACGGCCAAGGACCTAACAACTACTGAATGCGTGATTTAGGAAATGATGCAAATAGCAACCATTCTAGGAATTCTCTTATCATAATTTAACATGATTGCCACATCCTTGAAGATGAATGTCAACATCAAGAGTGTGACGAACCTACCTGTACAACTGGCAATTGAGCATGACCTCTCAAAGCAAAGATTGAAAGTCGAGATCTTTGGGGTCGAGGGAGAGAAGTAGCAAATGTAGTGCAAACAAAAAAAAAGACTAGAACACTTCAAGGCTGGAAATTCTAAAGCCACTGAAAGCAAAAGCAAGATGATAATTAAATTCATGGTTGTCGTGGAGTACAACTTTGTCGTTACAAAATGTGACGGGTGGTGGATTGAATCTGGTGCAACCTAATACATTACCAAGACAAAGGATGGGCTAATGGACTTTAAGGAGCTTAAGAAAGGAGAATAAAGGATCTTCGTCGGTAACAACATCTATTTGGATGTCGAAGGTGTTGTGACATATAGGTTTGATCAGGACGACTGTATAATTATACTTGTGGATGTCTATACGCTCCACGAATACGCCGGAACCTAGTCTATGTTCCAATTCTGCTCAAGAAAGATGTTGAAGCATGTTTCTACAATAAACGTAAATCCATAGGAAAGAATAAAAAGGTCTATGTCATGTGAAAGTTTGTACCCGAGTATGACCTATTTGTCTTCATGTAATAAGTACTAGTGAGTCAATGAATGTAGTTTCTGAATACTCTTTGTGTTATTTATCTGATTATGATTTATGGCATATGAGATTGGGTCATCTAGGAAATTCAAAATTAGATTAAATGATTAAATCTGATCTTTTGCCTAAGATTACGGGTGTAAGGGCATTACCCTGTAAATATTGTCTGACTGGCAAAATGATGAGAAAACCCTTCTTGATGGGAATTCAAACAAAGGAATTATGAGGCATGTTCCATTCAGACATATGTGGATCATTGAGGGCTAGTACATATAGAAATAAGGAATAGTTCATAACATTCAGTGGTGATTACTCTTGTTTACTTATGCCTATCTCTTTCGAAGAAAGACAGAATCCTTTGAAACATTTAAGAGATACAAGATAGAAGTAGAAACAAAATTGGGACAACCAATTAAGACCCTTTTGACTGATAGAGATAGAGAGTATACCTTAAAGGAGTTTGAGAAGTTTTGTATTCACGCCTGCATTTATAGGCGGACTATGATACTTATACACCACAACAAAATGGTGTAGCTTAAAGAAAGTATAGCACACTGATGAATGCAATAAGGTGTATGTTGTCGCACTCAGGTCTTTTAAAGAAATTTTGACGAGAAGCAATGTTAACCGCTAATAACATACAAAATAGGATTCCCATCAAATCCATAGAATCAACGCCATATAAAATTCGGAATGGCAAGAAATATGAGTTGGACCATCTAAAAAAATGAGGATGTGTTGCACATGTTTTGGTACCGAGACATCATAGAGGAAAGATAGACTTCATGACATTAAAGTGTAAATTTGTTGGATATAGTGAATTAAAGGATATGGGTTCTTCCATGAATCAAAAGGTCTAATCGAAAGTCGTGATGCATTCTTTCTTGAAAATCATCAAGAGAAGGAGCATGATCAAGCTTTGTGGGCTCCCTCCCTCCTTCCCTCAGCTCTCCCTCCCCTCCCTAAGGCATGTCAACCTCACGAGCAATGGGCTCCATGGAAGCCTCCCACTTGAGCTTTTCTCCGCAAGAGGCCTTCAAGGTCCTTTATGGCAACTCCACGACTGGACCTCTCCCTCCTGAGGTTGGTAACCTCTTGAACCTTCAGATACTGGATATTTCCAATGATATATTTTATGGATTGGTGCCAACTTCGCTCCCCAAGTGCTCGAGATTGAAGGTTTTGAACATTAGCAGCAATAGCTCTTATGATCCCCTACCTTCTGAGATGAGCAATAGCTTTTGATGCATTGGAAAGTTTTAATCTTTCTTATGATCAGTTTAATGGGTTCAGATTATATTGGCAACCTCTATAACTTTTGTGACATTGTCGAATTCTCTTATAATTTCTTCTCGGGATCTATTATATTGGCAACCTCTCTAATCTTTGTGACATTGTCAATTTCTCCTATAATTTCTTCTCCGGATCTATCCCCCTGGGCTCGGGAACCTCACTGAGAAGGTGAACATGGATCTTACATTTAATAATCTCAATGGCTAAATTACACAAAATGGTGCACTGGTTAGCAGAGGACACACTGTCTTTGTTTGGAACCCACAACTCTGTGGGCTGCCACTGAAGGAACCATGCTCCACAAATGCACATGATGCCCCCCATCTTCCGACGGGTTCCTCAGTGCGGTTGAAGGTTCCATGTTTGAAGCCTCCATTGAAGTCGCATCTACGCCGGATCCACCTCATGAGAGTCGCACCAATCGTTGTTGAGACCCTCTTCAGCAGTGACAAGAGGATAAAAGAGGAAGATGACGAGAAGATGGTGCTCTTATTGCCTAAGTTGAGAAAGATAGGAGGGGACATCTTTTGGAAATGTGATTTTTTTGAGGGACAAAAATTATCCAAAATTGATGGAATATGTCAAAGATAGACGAAAATGGATGGAACTTTACATAATGCTATGTTATGTAAGGCTCAAGCATTATTTGGGGTCATGGGTGTAATTATGGATTATTGATGGCTCGTGGTGTAATTAAAAACTACTCAGGGTAAAAATCCCTAGGAGAAAAGAGTTTATAAGTTAAGAAAGTCTTTATATCGCTTGGAGCAATCTTTACTGCAATGGTATCTCGAGTTTTATGAGAAAATTATCCAATTTGTATTTGTTGCAAATAAGTTGTGTGGAGAAAGATGAGAGAACACAATGAGGTAATCTTATTCAAGAGGTTTAGGGGTTCTTATATAGATCGAAACCATGGAGCACTCGTAAACAATAAATTAGATAAAAGGACCCCGAGGGGTTACAATTAAATAGAACAAATAAAGCCGTCTCTAACACTCCAACTCAAGGTAGAGCACATCTATCGATCATGCTTAACTTGGAGGTTATCCACATGTGGTGTTTCTTTGTTAGCACCTTCGTGAATAGGTTTGCAAGCTGAAAAATAGTGAGATACGTAGAGTAGTGATCTTCCCTCCTCGTACAACATCACGAACAAAGCGACAACCAATATCATTGTGCTTGGTCTGCTCATAGAAAATAGGATTAGTAGCATTGTATGTAGCGGACTTGTTGTCACAATACAGAGGAACATGAGTAGTGACAGCAAGACAAAGTTCATAATATAAAGAGAGTAACCAGGTAATCACACAGGTGGTATAAGCCATCGCCTTGTATTCTGTCTCTGCATTCGATCCGGAGACTACAGTCTGCTTCTTACTCCACCAAGTGACAAGATTTTCACCAACCATCATAGCATATCCTATAGTGGATCGACAATCCTCATGTGAACTAGCATAATTACATCAAGCATAAGTGGATATACCAGTGTGCCCATTGACCACATAGAAGAGGTCTCACCCTGATGATTTCTTCAAGTAGTGTAGGATCAGAAGAACATCATGTTGATGACTGTAAAATGGTTTCTCCATATGTTGGTTAGCTCTACTCACAACATAAGATATATCTAGCCTAGTGATAGTAAGGTAAAGCAGTTTGCCAACTAGGCTTATGCGTAGTGCCTTCTAAAGTAAGATCATCTGAAGTAGAATGCTTCTGGGGGTGTGCAAGTGGCCATTAGGCTTACATCCAAGTTGTTCAGCTAATTAAGATGGTCATATGCTTCCTTTTTAAGTGGTGAAGTCTCTTTGTAGCACGTATCACTTCTATGCTGAGAAAGTAGCAGAGTTGATCAAGGTCCTTCATGACAAAGACCTTCTGAAGGAAAGCCTTGGTCCCTAATATTCATCATAATTACCTATGGCAACCATATCATCAACATAAACAACAAATATGACAATACCCATGGATCGTCGTATGACAAAAAGAGTAATCAGATGTTATTCTTTGGAAGGAGTAAGTCTATCAAACAATGCCTAAAGACTCTTCTTTAGGCCACATATAGACTTGCAAAGTCGGCACACACACTACCCCTTGAATTCATAACCGGGAGGCTACACCATGAAAAACCTCCTCAAGATTTCCATAGAGGAAAGCCTTTTTCACATCCAGATGAAATAATGACATCCCTTATTGACAACCACTGAAAGGATAGTGTGAATAGAGCCCATCCTTACCACTGTGGAGAAAGTCTCGAAGTAATCAATCCCATAAGTCTCTGCAAATCCTTTGGCAACAAGCCGTGCTTTCAATTTGTCAATGGACCCACCGGGCGATTGTTTGATCGTGAAGACCCATTTGCAAGGCACAACCCACATGTCGAATTCCCATGGGACACAAAACAAGGGTTTCACGTTCCCTTGGATAGAAGAGCATTCATTTTCTCATTCATTGCATGTAGTCAGCCATGATCCTTAAAGCTCTGTGATGATCTTTGTGAAAGTAAAGTCATGAGAGCATCTGCATATGTCTTGACAGAGCATGATAAACCAATAATAGAAGTGAAATAAGACAGAGTGGAAAGTACATTGCCTCTTTGTTTTGCAGAGAGCTATGGGGGAGCTCCTGAGGAGCATCCGAGGCAGCAGTTGTGAGAGCATTTGAAGATGGCATCTCATCCTGCAGAAGAGGAACATGCAAAGGCACTTGAGCAAGCACAGATGTATGCTTGCGTGTATAAACAATTAGTGGTGGTGGAAGATCCAATGGAATATCCATTATGGACTGTGTATTAAATTAGTCTGTTCAAAGAAAGTAACAACAACAAAACCTTTTCCCACATTAAGTGGGTTCGGCTACATGGATTCTTTGCCTCCATTCAGATCTATCTTTGGTTATTCTCGTGCTTAGATCCAACAAACTAAAATCCCTTCTTATGGTTTCATTCGAAGACTTAATGGGCCTTCCTCACCCTCTCTTAACCGGCTCAACATCCCAAAACTCACATCTCTTAACTGATGCATCAGCTGAACTCCTTTGCAAATGGCTAAAATTCAAAGAAAGTAACATCTGCAAAAATATAGTATCGGTGGCCAACAGGGTTATAGCACATGTAACATTTTTAGGTGTTTGAATAGCCAAGGAAAATACACTTGATCGCCCTCGGTGACAACTTATCAGTAGCATGAAAATTGTGGGCAAACTCAGTACACCCAAAATTTCTCAGAGGTAGTGGGAAGGGCGACTCATTGGGCTAGAGTAACGCGAAAGAAGTAGACTCATTTAGGATCAAAGACGGGATCTTGTTGATAAGATGTGCAGTTGTAAGAATGGCATCACCCCAGTAGGTGTCTATGTTTCCTTTCCGCTACTCCATTTTGCTGAGAGGCATACGGATAGGATGTTTGCCGGACAGTTCTCGGGAACAAAGAATGTTGTCAAGTCATGTTGGGAAAAATGAAAAACTTGTTTATTCCTAGGAACCCAGGCTCTCTTATATAGATGAAAGATCTATAGGTAATTTACATAAGACGGATATAAAGAAATAAAAATAAATAAAAAGGTACAGAGAACATAAATATATCTCTACATTCCCCCTTAAGATGGAGAATAGATGTCAATCATGCTCAGCTTGGAAGAACACTTCTGAAATGGTGCTCTGAGCAAAGCCTTTATAAAAATATCTGCTGTTTGATCTCTTGAACTAAGATGAGATGTAGAAATCAAGCCCTTCTGAATCGTCTTTAGTATAATGGCAGTCTACCTCAATATGCTTCGTCCTTTCACGGAATGTAGGATTGTTTGCAATGAATAAGGCAGCTTGATTATCTCATTGTAACTGCATGGGTAGTGGTACTTCTATATGCAAATCTACTAGCACTGCTCGAACCCACATCATCTCTATGCTTGCCTGTGTCATAGCCCTATACTCAGATTGAGCACTCGACCTAGAAACAACCGTTTGTTTCTTGCTTTTCCAAGAAACAAGAGAACTACCAACAAACATCGTGAAGCATGAAGTAGACTCCTTGTCCTTAGGACACCCTATATAGTTAGCATCAACACATGCAGAATCGAAAGAGTTGCTCCTTTCCTGAATAGTAGCCCTGCACATAGAGAAGATTTTAGACATCTCAATATCATATAATTAGCATCCATGTGAACCTATCGGGGCTGCTCCATGAACTGACTCACCCGACTCACTACAAAGGAGATATCAGGTGTAGTGATAGTAACATAGAGAAGTTTTTCCACCAACTCTCTATATCTCCTCCTGTCAACCTTATATGTATCATCATCATATAACTTCTTTAGGATCTATAGGAGTAGTAGAGGGTCGACATCCAATCATACCCATCTTAACAAGCATGTTTGTATCATACTTCCTTTGGGTCATCACAAGACCCTGTGCATTCCCAGCAAATTCTAACCCTAAGAAATACCTTAGGGTTCCAAGATCCTTAGTAACAAATTGACGATCCGCTTTCTGGAGTCTTCAAACCTGCTGACACTCCCCCTCAGCAGCAAACCCCGGAGGCTGCTCCATGTAGACTTCCTCCTGTAGATCTCTGTTAAGATATTTATGTTATTTTGTCCTTTTTCCATATTGTTTATTTCTATTGTCCTGTTTATGTAATTTACCCTTTGAGCTTTTCTCCTATATAAGATAGCTCTAGGGTTAGATGGAATACAATCTTTTTCTTTCATTTCCACATGGTATAAGAGCGACGGTCCTAGACCGGAGCTTGTGCCCTAAGATCCGATCCCTCACCAAAACCCTTGTCGCCAAGGGTCTCACCCGCATCGGCCCACGCCACCGCCGATGCCCCGCGCCTCCGCCAGCACCCCGCGCCGCCGCCCGTGACCGGCCTCGCCGCCGCTGGTTCCCCGCACCTCCGCCGCCAGTGACCCACGTCGTCGCCTGTGATATGCATCCTATCGCCCCCGTGTACCGCCGTCTGTGCTTATTTGGGGGTCTCGTGCACGGGCTTTGGCGTGTTAACGCTTTGACGCTTCATCTCATGGACTGTCGGTAATCTAGGATGTGACATTAACATTTAGAAACACCCTAGTTACCCAAAGGACTCTCCAGAAGGATGGAAGAGGTTGTGGTATGAGTCTACACCCACAATTATCTTCCTGTATGTCAGTGTAGACGCTTGGCATCTCTTGTTGCTAGCCCAGTCTTGAAGATAGTTGTCATCATGTCGGATAACAAAGTGGAAGTCCCATCCTGGGTTCCTTCAAAGGTCCGGCACTCATTGTCGAAATGAATGGAACCAACTATGAACTGTGGGTCATGCAGTTCATGAGTTTGATGCAATGTAATGGCAAGAAGCATATCCTCACGACAGAGGAGCCACGGGACAAGACTGGGACAAATGCCTCATGGGAGGCAGATGATGCTTATGCTCATGTTTGGCTGTCTGGGACTGTATCCACGGAGATAGCTAATGATATACTGAGTCAGCCTACTGCAAGGCTATGTGGGACATTCTTGCCGCGACATACTCTTCGGCAAAGAATGAGTCGAAGATACTCTAGGTTCAACATGATATCTTCACATCGAAACAAAATGGTCGTCCTCTTCACACCCTCTACACTTCTTTGAGGGGTATGCTCGAGAAGTTACATGGCTACATACCCTTGACTGCTGCATCAGAGCAGCTCAAGGCATACAGAGACTCTGTGATGACTGAGGTATTTCTAGCAGCCCTGGATCCCGAGTATGATGCAACTTGTACCCAGATCCTCACTGATGCTACCATACCTCCTATAGAGGAGGCGTATTGAAGATTAAGTGGACTATCTGTATCCTCTGGTAGTACTTCATAGCTCCAGACATCTTCATCTATGGCGGCGTCACGTGATAGAGGCAGCCATACAATATTTCGTGGCAGGGGAAGCTCCAACCGTGACATAGGAGGGGATGTTCGACCCCGTCAACCGTGCACCTACTGCCATAGGACAGACCATTCTGAGGAAACCTGCTATTCTAAGCATGGATTTCCTGCATCACAACAAACTGGGAGTCCATCACCTGCATGTGATCAGAGGTTTGACGAGCTTGTAGCACAATTGAGAGAGATTATGCCTGGCACGTCTGGATCCACTAGCTCTCCTTCTGGATCCTCAGAGGTAGATGCCTCAACATCTGTGTCTACATCAGGTATAGAATATGCTTTTACTAGTTGCTACAGGGCAGACTTATCTGAATGGATCGTGGATTCCTGAGCATCCCATCATCTATGTGGTGACAGAGGTCAGTTTAGTATTTTTCGTCCTACTCAACATGGACGATCAGTTGTGATAGCAGATAGAACACATTCCCCCATCACTGGTCAGGGGCAGGTGCAGTTGACGTCTAATTTGAGGCTTCCGAATGTTCTATATGCTCCTGAATTTTCTATGAATTTATTATCAATTAGTCAAATAACCAGAGATTTACATTGTTGTGCCATATTTGATCCTTATGCTCTTGTATTCCAGGACATACTCATGGGCAGAGTGATTGGAACTGGCCGTGAGCAAGGGGGCCTTTACTGACTTGTGCAGTTTCCGTATGCTGGAGAATCTTCTTCTTCTCTGTGTACCGGATATGTTTCTCCATATATGTGGCATCTGCAATTTGGTCATCTTCCTCTGCAAAAGTTTATTCATGTTCTTCCACAGATCTTTGCTCGCTCTTCTTTTTCGTGCGAGGCCTGCCAGCTTGTGAAGCATCATCGATCCACTTTCCAGAGTCGTCAGGGTCCAAGTAGTCATAGTCTGTTTGAGTTGCTCCATTTTGATATTTGGGGTCCTAGTTGTGTCCCAGATCATCAGGGACACATATTTTATATTGTTTCGGTTGATGAGTTTTCTCGATTGTCTTGGGTTTTTCTTCTTAAGAACAAGTCTGATGCTAGTCCTGTTATTCAGTCTTTTATTAATGAAATAAAGAACATTTTTTCTGCAAAAGTCAAGTTCATACGTTCTGATAATGCATTAGAGTTTTGCAGTACTCAACTTTCTCAAATTTTTAAGTCTCATGGTATTGTGCGTCAGACATCATGTGCATATACTTCCCAACAATATGGGGTGATCGAAAGGAAACACCGCCATCTTTTTGATGTTACCATAACCCTTTTTAATTCAGAGTCGTGCTCCTCATTCTTTTTGGGGAGATGCGGTTCTAACTGCTTGTTTCCTGGTAAATCATTTGCCTTCTTCGGTGCTAGGGGAGAAGATCCCGTTCTTGATTGTGTTTCCCGAGACAGATCTTTTCTCGCTTACGCCTCGTGTTTTTGGTTCTGTAGCATTTGTTCAACTCTCTCTTGGTCTTGACAAGCTCTCTCCCAGAGCTGTCAAATGTGTGTTTGTTGGGTATTCCAAAACCCAAAAGGGATATCGTTGTTTTGACCCTGTTTGATGCAGGTACTATGTCAGTGCTGATGTCACCTTCTTTGAGTCCATTATGTATTTCTCTCCCACAGGTGACAGGCTTACCCCTTCAGATGATGGAGAAGAGATCTAGATGCCTCCTCCTCCGTAATTACCATGCTTTACTCCATCACCACCACCACCTCCACCACCACCACCGCCACCACCACTACTGTCTCCTATTTTCTTTCCAAAGGTCTACCAGCGAAGGCCCCATGCTCATGCGCCTCCTCAATCATCCAATACGTCCAAGGTATGTATTAAGCATTTGAGTTCTTCTAACGGTACAGGTGATTTGCTTTTACAGACTAAGGTATAGGGTGCAGATACTATCTCTACTACTTCTTTTGAGGATCTAGATGTGCCTATTGCACTTCGGCGGCAGAAACGTGCATGCACAATGCACTCTATTGGTTCTCATGTTTCCTTTGAGTGTCTTTCCAAGGATTTTCAGCACTTTGTTGTTGGGTTGTCAGCTGTAGAGATACTAAGGTCATATCAGGAGGCACTGCAAAGCAGTCAGTGGCGTCTGGTTATGGAGGAGGAGATGGCAGCTTTATAGTCATGAGGTACGCGGAGTGTGGTCCATGCTCTACCAGGTGCGTCTGTTGTTGGGAGCAACTGGGTATTTATTATGAAGCATCGGGTTGATGGTACCATAGACAGATACAAGGCCAGGCTGGTTGCTCGTGGGTTCACCCAGACCTATGGAGTGGATTATCAGGACACCTTTTCTCCTGTAGCATGCCATTCTACCTTGCGGATTCTTATTGTTGTTGCTGTGGTACGTGATTGGCCACTTTTCCAATTAGATGTCAAGAATGCTTTCTTGTATAGTGATCTCCTCTCCAGTATGGTATGTCGTCTTCATAAGGCTATATATGGTCTTAAGCAGAGTCCGAGGGCTTGGTTTCAGAAGCTCTCAGAATTGATTGAACAGAAGGGGTTTGTCAGATCTATTGCAGATCATACTCTCTTTGTAAGGAGATACCAGAGAGGTGTTGTAGTCATTTTGGTTTACGTTGATGACATTGTTGTCATTGGCAGCGATGAACAGGGCATTCAAGCAGCTAAGGATTTCCTTGGACAGCGGTTTTTTACCAAGGACCTTGGCACGCTTCATTACTTCCTTGGCCTGGAGTTTGCTCGAAATCAGCAGGGTATGGTTATGACACAAAGGAAGTATGTTAATGATCTTCTATCTGAGACAGGTATGACAGGATGTAGACCAGCTACTACCCCGATGAATCCTAATGTGAAGCTTCATAATGATGAATCTGAGGAGGTGGACAAGAGACGGTATAGAGAGCTGGTAGGGAAATTATTATATGTAACTACTACCAGGCCCGATATATCTTTCGCTGTAAGTAGAGTAAGTCAATTCATGGAGCAACCCAGGCAGGTGCACATGGATGCAGTATTCATGATCTTGAGATATCTGAAGTCATCTCCAGGTGCATGTCTTCTGTTTAGAAGAGATACGCCTCTCTCAGTTACAGGGTGTGCAGATGCAAATTACGCTGGGTGTCCTAAGGATAGGAAGTCTACTTCAGGCTTCTTTGTGTTTGTTGGCAGCTCATTAGTCTCATGGAAGAGTAAGAAACAAACTGTCGTTGCTCGATCTAGTGCGGAATCAGAATATAAGGCAATGACCCAAGTAGTACGAAGATGATGTGGGTCAAATCTGTCTTGACCGATTTAAAGATTGAAGTGCCTCTTCCTATGCATCTTAAATGCGACAATCGGGCAGCCTTGTTTATAACTAATAATCCATCATTTCATAAAAGGACAAAGCACATTGAGGTGGACTGCCACTATACTCGTGATTTGATCCAAAGGGGCTCTTATCTCAACGTCTTATGTAGCGTCAGGAGATCAGATTGTAGACATGTTTACTAAAGCTCTTGCTAGAGATCCTTTTCATCACTGTTGTTCCAAGCTGAGCGTGATAGATATATATGCTCCAACTTAAGGGGGAGTTTAAGATATTTATGTTATTTTGTCCTTTTTCCATATTGTTTATTTCTATTGTCCTGTTTATGTAATTTATCCTTTGAGCTTTTCTCCTATATAAGAGAGCTCTAGGGTTAGATCGAATACAATCTTTTTCTTTCATTTCCACAATCTCCATACAAAAACGTATTCTTAACATCTAGCTGGTACAAAGGCCAATCACGTACCACATTAACTGAAAGAAGGGACACATAGAGTTGGATTATATGCAATAGGAGAGAACGTGTCCAGATAATCCACACCATTTGTCTGAGTAAATCCTCGTGCCACCAATCTTACCTTGTAGCGATCAAGACTCCCATCTGCATGATGTTTAACAATGAACATCCATTTGCAACTGGCAACAGATGCTCCATTAGGAGCAGATACCAAGCTCCAGGTACCGTGTGACTGCAGTGCAACCATCTCTTCTTCCATAGTTAGACGCCAACTACTATTCTTCAAGGCCTCCTGATAATTCCGTGAAATTTCCACAACAGATAAAGCAATTGCAAATCTCTGGAAATCCCCTGTCAGACGATCAAAGGAGACCTGCGAAGCAAGAGGATATGACGTGCAGTTACGCTTTTGTTTCTGAACTGCAATGGGTATATCCAGGTCATTGGGAACCTCCTCTATTCGTGGTCCAGTCTCCTGCAAGGGTTCCTACGCAGATACATCTCCAGACCCATCATTAGAAACATTGTAATCAGAACAGACTTGAGGCTTGGTGGATGACGAGTGATGACCCTGAGTAGAAGCAGGTCGACAGGTATAGAATATTGGCAATGGTGGAACAATGGGCACGTGTAATTGTGTAGAAGGATGTGATGGAGGTGGAGGAGATGGTGGCAGAACAACCGACATAGGTGAAGGAGATGACAAACTCATAGGAGGTGGCATATAAACCTCATCATCAGATTCTGATGAAGCCAACCTATCACCTGTAGGGGATAAATACATCACAGACTCAAAAAATGTGACATCAGTGCTAATATAATATTTCTTGTACAATGGATCATAGCATCGGTATCCGTCCTAAGTCCTGGAGTACCCAAAAACACACTTTTGACAGCTTTAGGGGAGAGCTTTTCAAGACCTGGAGACAACTGGTGGATGAAGGCAACAGAGCCAAAAACACGACGAGTAAGTGAGAACGATTCCTTCTTCAAGAATGCCATGGAGAAAGGAATTTTCTTACCCAAAACAGATGAGGACATGCGATTCACCAAATAACATGTTGTAGGAACTGCATCACACCCAAAACGAATGAGGGGCATGACTCTGAATGAGAAGAGTCCGAGTGACATTAAGTAAATGACGATGCTTTCTCTCTGCAACACCATTTTGCTGAGAAGGGTAAGCACATATTGTTTGATGAATAATATCACATGATGAAAGGAAATGTGATAGAGCACTGGTGCAAAATTCCAAAGCTTTATCAGTTCTCACATATTTTACTGAGGAAGAGAAAACATTCTGCACTTCATCAGTAAAGGTTTTGATCTCATCCCCTGGTTCAGATTTATTCTTCAATTAAAGATCCATAGCAAACGAGAAAAATCATCAACAGCAGCAAGGTAAAACATGTGTCCCTGGTGATCAGAAACACGACTCGAACCCCAAATATCAACATGAAATAGCTCAAAAAGGGAGCTAATTCTCTGACTCTGACGACTAGGAAAAACAAAATGATGATGTTTTCCTAAATGACACGCCTCACACTGGAAGGATGACTCGGTGAAATCTGTGGTGAAATATGACACATCTTCTGGAGAGGGAGGTGACCAAAACGCAGATGCCAAGCGAAGGGAGAAACCAATCCTATTGAATGAGAGGAGAGGCTTGCATAGGGAGTTCGAACCAGGCGATAAAGACCAGCCTGCTTACGGCCACAAGCAATCACCCTGCCCGTAAGAATGTGTGAAGAACAAGAGATGATGAGTCAAAAATTGCCCGACAATGCAAATCCTTCATAATCTGAATAATAGATAACAAATTCATAGAAAAATCAGGGGTATGTAGCACATTTTGCATACGCTTCGAGCACATCAAACTGATCTCCCCATGTCCTGTGATCGGAGAATGAGTCCCTTCGGCTATCACAACAGTTCTCTCTGGAGGAATATATCTATATGCTACAAGTTGATCTCTATCTCCACATAAATGATGCATCGCTCCGGAGTCCATAATCTACTCTGTAATCTCAAATCCATGATAGGGGGTAAAAGCATAGATACTACCTGAGGTGCTAGGAGTGGCAAAATTACTGGCGGAGGCAGAGGTTGCTACATTTGAGTGGCCTCCTAAAGATGGTGAAGAAACAGGAGGCATGATATCCATCAGTCTGGTAACGAGGTCATTAAACCTCTATCTAAAGTAGGAGCAGCCGGAGACTCAACCTACTCCACTACTCGGGCCGATGCAGGAAAACCATGCTTGGAGTCGCATGTATCCTCTGTATGTCCCGGATGATGACAGTAAGTGCATGGCTGACAAATGCGACCTCCCCTATTACGAGGTCCACGTCCACAGAAATGAGAGGAGCCTCATCTATCTCAAGAGGTTGCCATCGCCGAAGAGGTCTGATTAGAGGCAGTCGAAGAACCAGTAATCTTGCTGAGTTGGTGAAACGCTTCCTCCATGGGAGGAATAGTGTCGTCCGCTAAAATCTGGGAACGAGCAACCTCATACTCAGAATCAAGGGCTGCAAGGAATACACCAACCATGGTGGTATTCCGATATGTCTTCTGCTATTTAGGAGTAGACATAAGTGGCATGATGATGTCGAGCTTCTCAAACATCCCTCGCAATGATGTATACAAAGAGTGAAGTGGCCGTCTGTTCTGCTTGATGGTAAAGATATCATGCTGAAGTTGCAAGATCTTTGTCTTGTTCCTCGCCTGAGAGTAAGTGGTTGCGAGGATGTCCCGCATTGCCTTGACGGTGGGCCGATGTAACACATCAATGGAGATCTCTATCGTCAATGTCCCAAAAAGCCAAACCTTGGCATAAGCATCATCAACCTCCCACATTGTGTTTACCCTAGGTTTTTCAACTGGTTATTCCTCGATAAGAATATGTTTCTTACCCGTTGACTTCATAAGGCTCATGAACTGCATGGACCAGAGCTCGTAATTCATCCTGTCCATCTTGAAAATCGGTTGGACCTTTAAAAGCGCTTGTGACAGGGATATCGACCTTACTCTCTGACATCTTGTCGGGTGATAAAAACTAGGGTTTTGTAGACCAATAGATAAGTGTCTATGCAGACATATGAGGATTTGATTACATATGTAGACTTATGCAATCAAATCCATTAAACCCAAGTGAACCTTGATGTACACTGGGGAAGATATGGATCAACAGAAGTGAGGGCCGACAACGATAGAGGGACTGGCCCAGTTGCGGCAACGGCTCGACAGGAGGAGGAGACCAGCCTGACAACTGCGGTGACTCGGCAGGGGCGGGATGCCGGCAACGGGTGCTCGCCGAAAGAAAGAGGGGGGACTGGCAATGATGGTGCCTAGAGGAGGAGAGAGGGGTGGTGGGTGTGGCTAGGGTTATGGTACGAGAGCTCCGGTCTAGGACCGACGCTCTGGTACCATGTTGGAAAAAATGAAAAAACTTGTTTATTCCTGGGAACCCTAGGCTCTCTTATATAGAGGAGAGACCTATGGGTAAACTACATAAGATGGATATAAAAATATAAAATAAATGAAAAGGTACAGAGAATATAAATATATCTCTAAAAGTATGTTGGTAAATTCCGAAGCATTGTTAGTACATAAATTTTGAAGAGAAGTAGAGAAGAATGTTTTGGTCTCTGAATGTTCCTTTTATCATATAGTCCCAAGAGTTATCATATAGTCCCAAGAGGATTAGTTATAATCATCAACAAAAACAACAAAATATTTGTGTCCACTCAGAGTACCGATCGAACAAGTTCCCCATATATCACGACGAAGCTCAACACGTACAGGAAAGGATGCTCGATGATGTTTTCCAGGCTGGCACGCCTCACACTCAAAGGGCTTCCGCGTAGAAAGTTCGGGGAACATCATGGAGATAGTCTTGGAAGAACGATGTCCAAGGCGAAGATACCAAAGTAAAGGATTGTCGGAAATATCTGCTTCTTGCTCTTCTATGACACCAACTCCCTATGAACACTGCAAAGTCAGAGGTAGAGTTTATGTCCTTAGGACAACCCATATAATCTGCATTTGCACATGATGTAAAAGCAAGGGATGTACTTATGTTGAATAGAAGACCAGTTTCCGGTGAGGTCTTCTGGTACGTCAGAATCATATGGACTTCATCCATATGTGCCTATCTAGATTGCTACATGAATTGACTCACTTTGCTTATTGCAAAGGATATATCTGGCATGGTGATGGTCATATGTATGAGCTTCCCAACGAGCTCCTTGTACCTCCTCTTGTATTTATCCTCAATGTCATCATATACAACTTCATGCTTGGGTCCATGGGAGTAGTGGCAGGCATGCTATCTGCCATGCCTGTCTCATGGAGTAGATATGCAACGTACTTCCTCCTAGTCATTAAATGACCTCGTTAATTCCTGGCAAACTCCAGTCCAAGTAGCGTAGATTGCCTAGGTCCTTGGTCACAAACTGCTGACCTAGGAAAGCCTTAGCAACCTAGATGCCATGCTCATCATCCCCTATAACAATGATACTATCGGCAAAAACAAGTATGATGATTATACCTCTCTGAGTCATCTGAACAAACAAGTAATGATCGACATTCAATCTTACGAACCCATGTTGCCCTACCAAATTCAAGAGCTTCTGGAACCATGTTCTTGGACTCTGGTTTAAGGCCATAGATCGCCTTGTGAAGCATGCAAATCTTAAAACACTTCCCCTCAGCAGCAAACCCAGGTGGTTGCTGCATATAGACCTCCTTTTATAGGTCACCATAGAGAAATACATTCTTCACATCAAGCTGATATAGGGGATAGTCTCGCTCTCGTCACTGCAACAGAAAGATGAATACACAATGTCCAATGTCGAGCTACTGGAGAGAAAGTATCATGATAGTCCCCCCCCCCCCATATGTTTGGGTGAACCCACAAGCCACAAGTCTTGCCTTGTAGCGATCCATGCTGCCATGTTCTCGATATCTCACTGTAAACACCCATTTGCATTGAACAATATATGCTCTTGCAGAAGCTGTAACAATGCTCCATGTGCTATACGACTGTTGCGGGTCATCTTCTCCTCCATGGTATGACGCCACTGCTATCATGTATGGCCTCCCGATATGTCAGTGGTATGGCTGATAGGCCCATAACAAATCTCCTGAAGGCCTCTGAGTGTTGTCCTAAGGAAACATGGGCTACAAGAGAATATGTGGCACAAGTACGTCTATGCCTACATAGAGCAATAGGCACATCTAGATAATTTGCCTCCTCATGGACATGTAAACTACCCTCCTAAGAGGGCACATGCTCATCTTGTAAAGAATCATGTTGCATAGACAAATCACTAGTGCCATCAATAAAAACAATGTTCTCACTACATACTCGGGGCGTGTTGGATATTGGGGAAGGCCCATGAGCGTGGGGAGCTGTGTGTGAGGCCTATGAACAAAGGCACATGGCAATAATTGAGTCAAAGTACTGAGTGGTGGTCTAGGGTAGCCATAGGAGCATATGTAAATACTGGAGGTGGTGGTGGAGGTGCGGCATGCGTTAGGAGGAGGAGACATGTATACCTCCTCACATGAGTCAGCTGGAGTCAGCTTGTCACATGTAGGTGAGAAATACATAACTGACTCAAAGAAGATGACAACACTGACATTATTTCCGTCGAGCGGATTAAAACAACGGTACCCCTTCCGTGTACGAGAGTAGCCTACAAAGATACACTTGATAACATGAAGAGAGAGCTTGTCATGACCAAGTGTCAGATTGTGAACAAAGGCAACACAACCAAATACTCGAGATGTAAGGGAGAAAATATCATCGTGAAACACAAATTAAGAAGGGAACATTTTCTCCTAAAAAGGAAGATGGCATGTGGTTCATCAAGTAGCAAGCAGTGAGGACCACATCTCCCTAGAAAGAGTGAGGAGCATGACTCTGGATTAAAAGAGTCTGAGCACATCAAGTAAATGACGGTGTTTGCATTCGGCAACACCGTTATGCTGGGATGTGTAGGCACACGAGGTCTGGTGTACGATGCCTAGAGATGCGAGGAACTCAAATAGTTGTAATATGCTGAACTCTAAGGTAGTTTTAAAGTGTAAAAACTTGACAGTAGCAGAGAAAACATTTTTATCTCATTAATAAATGATTTAATACCAGACCCAACTTTAGACTTGTTTTTTAACAGAAAGACCCAAGAAAGTCTAGAGTAGTTATCCACAACAATAAGATAAAAATAGTGCTCCCGGTGATCAGGAACACGACTAGGATCCCAAATATCTAAGTGAATAAGCTCAATTAATTGAGTACTACTACGACTCTGATTACCAGCAAAAGAAGATTGGTGATGCTTTCCAAGCTGGCAAGCGCCGCACTGAAAGGAAGATTGCGAGGATATTTGTGGGAAAACATGGCATATGAAGGTGACCAAACCGAAGATGCCACAAGTAGGGTGAGACTAGTCAAGTGGGAATCGTAGATGCACCAGCATAAGGAGGTTGGAACAATCTGTAGAGCCCATGCTGCTCGCAGCCACATCCAATCACCATGTCCGTGAGTATATTCTGAAACGCAAGCGTTGAGGGGTCAAAAATTGCATGACAATGCAGATTCTTTGTGATCTAACTAATAGAAAGCAAATTCATCTAAAAGTCAAGAGGATATAGAACATTCTGCATGCGCATGGATGTCGTCAAATGCACCTCCCCCTATCCTGTGATGGGTAAGTAAATCATGTTCGCAATGACAACCCATCTATCAGGTGGTATATATTTGTAAGAATTGAACTGTACTTTGTATCCACACATATGGTGAGAAGCTCCAGAATCCATGTTCCACTCTGTCATATCTGTCTTGCTATAATTGGTAAAAGCATAGGCTATACCTGAGGAGCTCGAGGAGGCTCTAGTAACGGTTGCAACATCTGGGGAACCTGTAGTGGTGCAGGCAACATGAATCATTATCTTCCTCAGACAGGAGAAAATATAATCGAGGCGAGAATTCGTCTGAGTAGTTTATCTATCTGAGGGCTCAATATGCTCAGTCACATGTGCAAATGCGGGGTATCCATGCTTCTGATAGCAAGTATCCTCATAGTGGCATGGACAATGACAATAGGTGTAGGGGCCATGCTGACGTCCACCTCCTCTACCGTGGGAACCAAGCCCTCTAAACTGTGTAGAACCTCCTCTTCCACCAGATGCAACCATCGTTGAGCATGCATGTATGGTGGAAGTAGGTGGGATAATAAGCTTGCTGAGGCGATTGTAGACCTCCTCAATAGGAGGTATGGTCACTCCTGTAAGAAGTTACACGCATGCGTGATGCGGCCTCATACTCCGAGTCCAGAGCTGTCAAGAAAACTCCAACCATCGTGGAGTTCCTGTATGCCATCTGCTACTCTGTAGAAGAGGTAGTGGCCTTGAAGTTTTGAGGCTTCTCAAACATGCCTCGAAGCGAAGAGTAGAATGTATGCAGAGGACAACCATTTTGCTTGGTCGTGTATATATCGAATTGTATCTGAAGAATCTTGACCATGTTCTTCGCTTCATCATATGTGGCTTTCGGAATATCCATATCGCCTTGGTGGTGAGTTGTTTCACAATTTCATTGATGATCTCTGTGGTGAGTGTCCCAGAGAGCCAAACATGGGTATACACGTCATCTTGCTTCCATGAAGCATTGTCTCCAGTCTTATCCGTCGGCTTAGGCTTTGTCAGAATGTGCTTTGTGTTATTGCACTGCATGAGGGTCATAAACTGCATGGACCACAATCCATAGTTGGTCCCATCCATCTTCACGATAGAAGCGGGGCCTTTGAAGGTACCGGACGAAGAGATAATATTACGCTTGTTCTCTAACATGATGAAGAAGAAGACCAAAACTGAACTCGACTGGGAAATAGATCGATCCGAGTGAGTCTACATGATCATATAGAGTAATTGTTGTACATGTAGACTCATACAACCATCCTCGTCAATCCTCGATCCGTTTAAGGGTCGAAAAAGGTTATTTATAGATCTGAAATCACCTTTTTCGATCAAAATCAGACCAAAAAAGGTGGTATGGATGACGCGCCAAGGTGTGCTGGTGTCGAGTGGTCAAACCCTGGCCAGCGGTTGCTCGAGGGTCATGTCTCGCGGATAACTAACTAACGTGGTGTGTGGGAATGGGCCAGCCAACGCAAGGGTATGCACCCTATATATACCTACATCAGGAGGTGGAATGCATAATCGCAACTCGATCCATCCTGGCTCACCGAGAGCCTCTTCCCAACCACCCTATTTCTATCCCTCTCGTTCTCTTTCACGATCAAGTCGACAGCAGCGGACCTTGTTCCAAAATGGCACACATAAATTTATGTTGGTTTTTGCATTATTTTGGAAAAATTATGTTCATCTCAATCTTTAATTTAACAAATCAAAAGCTTCCGTATAAATCCTTTTTTCTCCACAAATGTAGTTCTAATAACTCTAAATGGATAACACAGGCCATTATTTTATGATTTTCTCTCCGAATATCGTGTTATGAGACTGGCAATGAATGAACCGCTGTGAATTGTCCATTCAAGTTGACAATCTTTTCCCCCTTTCATATTCAGAGTTTTAAAAGTGCTCTTTTTTTAGTATTGTGTAATATATACTAGTAGATTAATTCGATTTCTTTCAACAACCTAGTTCTGTCAGTTTAATTTGGTTTCATCTCCTTGCTTTTCAACTAGGTGCTTATATGTTGTTTTTATCCCATTATAATTGTATTATAATATGCGTCATTTTCGATGAGATAATGGTCAATTTATCTTTGGATTTTCCTTGTTTGCAGGTGAAGCACGTTTGATTTGCCGGTATAATATCATTACCTAAACGGTACCGCTCATTTGTGTTGTATTTTAAATGTCCATTATTTTTATTTCTGTTAGGCCGATAGATTGCCCCAAGGAAAAGGGTTGTTTGCTTTCTTGTAAGAATGATCATGCCACATTGGACATTGGTGAAGCCTTGTCTTATCCAATAAGTACAATTGATTGCGAAAAGGTTATTTTTTCACTTGTTTACACATTTAATTATTCTTGCAGTATCCATTTATATTTGTAGTTATTGACATTGGCGTGCTGCTGATGTACTTTTATTATGCCAGTGCATAGCTATAGATGATACTGAATGGCTTTTGCAAATTGAGAAAAAACAACAGAGATCCCCATCCCATATTGAATTATTAGGCTCCAAACTTGGCAGTCAACTTGGTATACATGAGGTCAGTCTACTTCACCATGCATTTCCTTCTAGAGATCTAGGTCTTAGCTTAAGCTTGTGAGATATCTTGTACCTGTCGTACGTGGAGAGCTGTGATGATGCCAACTAGGTTTCCAGACAAATGTTTGTGGCTGGACATCAAATTTGTTTCCTTCTTATCAGGAACTACCAGTTAGAGGTTCAGTTTCTGCCGGATTTCCTCCTCCTGGTGAAATTGTTGCGGTGATAAGACCAGTCAGTTTTAGCTCGTCATCCTTCAATGACAGTGTAGTCCAGAAACACATTGTTAAATTTGATGCTGAGATGTCCATGAGAGTGACGTACATGTCAGGAGATGACAATTCTGAGAAAGCTAAATTCATTCTTTCAGAATGTGTAAAGGCATCAGCTCGCGATGGATTTCAGGGATTGTACATATTTTCTCTTGGTTCCAAATATCCGGAGTTGTTCCATAGGGCTGGCACATATACATTCTGCTTCTCAGTTGTAAGGGTGTTTAAATCTAAACTAGATGTTCTTTTATTCTTGGAAATTGGGCCTATGCACTAATCTTACTGGAGTGGTCATGTTTGTAGGTTCGCATAGAATTCAAAACTGAACGATTAGAAGTCAAAGTCAGAGTGGAACCGAACTTCAATGAGGGTACCTGGAGGGTCTGTGATGACAAAGGAAACCTTCCCTACAAAGGGCCAATTGTATTTAGGTTTGCCCTTCACTAAAGGGATTGGATTAACAAATTTGTATTATGCTAATATTCTTTTTCCAGGGTTGGCGAGTACTTCCCTTGTATTCGTGTTGCATGTGCCGATGATTACTTAAACCGGATACCCTTTGATGGATCTCCTCAGATCCAAGCAGAAGTCAGCTTGGGAGACGAGAAGATCACAGTCACCGATAGTACGAGTGAACTTTCAAGTGATCGATTGTCCATTGAAATCCGGGTAATGTTGTGGGAAGCTAGATATAATTACTACTTAGCCTTGTACAATTTTTTATTTCATTTTGTAGTGTAAGCTAGTGGAAATAAAGACATAATCTTGTAGAAGCATAAAAAAGTATTAATAGTACTTGCTTATTTTTTCCCTTTTCTGTAGAATATCCTATTGGAAACCGGAAAGTTGGACATGATCCGCCCTTCTTACAATGGCTTGCTGGAAATTTCTTCTCAAAGTGGAAAATATCACGCAGATGTGTCATGCCAAGGTTTTTTCTTCGATTCTCGACGAATCTATTCCAAGATTTCAAACATGACCACGTAGGCTATGCCAATCAGTACATTATGTGGTCTAGGTTGGGGATTACCGATTATGTCCGCATGGCCATTTATTTAGAATGCACTCCAAATTGAGTTGATATAAAGTATAGTTTAAAACTACTTGTACAAGTAGCTGTTGTGGTGACTTGTATATAGGAGATTAATGCTTAGATTTAAGCCATGTATAAAGTGTGCACAATTTTTATTTTAAAAAATTGTGTTAAAATGTTCATGCTTACCTGAAATTTTGTTATTGAATCTTACCAAATTTATACGTTACTAAAATCAAACATTACTAATAACTACAACACAAAACTGTTTATATCTCATATATCACCGGCACAAGGTTGTATCTGCTGCTATGCAGTGACCTGTCGAAATGAATCTCCACATTACTCATCATTAGCCAAATGAGGATTTACACACGAGGGAACATATTTTTTAAGGAATACGATTCTGTAGGTTTGGGAGTGCCTTTTAGTGATAAAATCTCTGATTAAGTTAAACATGATTTCTTATAGTACGTTAATGGTATTGCTATGCCCGCTATGCTAACTTTGCCTCGTTCCTTTTTTCTTGTTTTGGTGTCATATTGTCTTTCCAGCCTTCCCGGGATCTTTGAAGACTGTGAAGTTCCATCATTCACCAGAATTGGAAAAATCTCTGCAACCTAATTATGTGATCCGAGAATTAAACCTTGAGGTATGGGATATTTTTTAGATGATTAACATTTAAACATAGTAATAATTGGCTACATATGGGCAAGGGAAGTGTTTGCAAAATGTCTCCCTCCTTGATTTTTGGCCCAAATTTATGTCTTTAGTTTTTTTAACAATTATGTTTTATTTTGTATGGAATTATGTTTTGTTATCATTGGGTTAATGGGTCACATGTTAGGAACAATTTTGTTGGAGTATGTTGAGTATGTGTCACTTATGTGGCAGATTGGTACATCCAATTGTTTAGTCCCACATCGATCGTCTGTGGAATGTGGAGACTCGGTGAGGGCTATATAAGAAACCCCTCACCCTCTTGTAATAGTTGAGAAAAGTTCAATGCAATATATGGCCCTTTAAGGCCTTCTCCCGTGGTTTCATCCCGCTCCTTAGGGAGTAGGATTCCACGTAAAATCCCATTGTTTTTCAATGTTTATTTTCTTTATCTCTGATACTCGCTTATGCATTCATAGTTTCTATCATGGTATCAGAACGGGTTCGATTCTCGAGGATTTTGTGATCTATGTATTTGTTCGAGATTCAATTATCAAAGCGAGTCGATTTTGTGGTTTGATATGGATTTTATTTTTTATGATTTTCGTTCAATTATCAGTTCAAGTACTAGAGTTTCTGATGAAACCCTAGTTCAAGACGTCGTGTGAATCCCCAGGTCAGTGGTTGTGCAAGTCTGCGAGATGCAACCACCATCAGATCTCTTCTCTAGCAAGCGGAGGCAGCGAAGGCCGCATATCCATCTCCAGGTGCAGGTTCTAGTGTTTTATCCAAACCCCTTAATTCTTTGCATCCTCAAAATCCCATGTGGGAGGTGGAGTCGAATCAACCAATCATCGACGATTGAGGAAAGACCTCACACAGACCCGCACATCGATCTAAGAGGGCACATACGAGAGAGATGTTGTCGAAGCAGGCTGTGAAGATCACATCTCCTTCTCCAGACGCAGATCGAAATCCCTTCCAGCCGCATCTCCAGGTGACATCGATACCTCCAGGCCCCTTCGCATTCCTCCTCCAGTCGAAGCTCCAGGCGGAGGCGACAACGCTCCTTAGATGACGCTACTTCCAGGGGAAGCCGCACCTCTCCAGTTCGGCGACAGGGGCGCCCCTCGAGGTACGCTCCCATCTCCTCCAAACATGTAGGTGGCGCTCCCTTCTCCATCGCCCAGGCAGCATCGCATCCCATGCGGTGCCTCTTCTCTTACAGGCGGAGGCAAGAAAAACCCCTGTTGGGGTCAGGGTCTCTCAAAGGAATGGTTCCCATTTTGGGAACCCTAAATAAGTAAAAGCCCAAGTGGGCTACGACCGAAAGAAAAAAAAGGAGGGTTGCAGTCTATTACGTCCAATTTGGATTTGAGTTAAAAAAAGAGTAGGGGCTACTGTAAATTGGCCCTATTTAGGTCGTGTTCTTAAAAAAGGATGCGTACAAAAAAACAGTACGCTTAAAGAAATTTGAAAGAGACGGGTACAAAAGAAAAAGCGTACGTAAAAATGGAGATAAAAACCGAAAAAATATGTGCAATCGGCTTATGTGACGTTTTCTCCATCTTCTTGTCTTCTCCCAACTTGGTCGACGCCATTGTTTTCTGACCAATCTGGGAGAAAGGGGTGTATTGTGTAGAGTTATATGTCGGATTCATATATCGATTCTCCATATTTCAGAGACCAACCAGATTCTCAAAGTCTACAGTTTTTCAGTTCTAGACTCGACGATCAGATTCCGAGTCCTCAGTTAGATGTGCACATGTTTGCCATCATTTTTGTGTAGTCCCCATCTTTTATTTTTGGTCTTAGAGCTTCCATGTGATCTTTAGGGACTCCAGAATAGAGATCCCATTCCCAATGCCATGTGGTCTATGGTTTTCATGTGGTTTCATTGGGAATCCAGAGTTGAGATCCCATTCTCTGACCCAGTATGAGAGAGACACAGTTCTCCGACGAGGAGACTTTTCAGACTCCATTCTCTAGTGATCGTGGATTCCGACGAGGATGTCTCCGTGACTTTTTTCAATTAGGCCCTTTCAAAGATAAAGCAGTTGTCCACATGATGTGGCGGGCCAGAGTACTCTAACGAAGAGACTCATTTCAGTTGCAATGACTTTGGCAGGCGCATTACAATACATGCTCTCCAACGAGGAGATTCGGTTTGACTCACACTCCGTCCCATTTGTTCTTCCTCACTTGTACAACATTAAAAGCAACATCCTCGATAGAAATAGACAGTTGTGTTCGCGTTGAGTTAATATTGTTCGTAGTGTCTTGTAGTGTGAGTTTGAGATTTCTTTATGTTTGTCCAAGCTGAGCATTGCATGCTCCTGTTTGAGGGGGAGTGTTGGAGTTTGTTGAGTATGCATCACTTATGTGGTAGGATCCATTTACCACATCTAGTTTTTTAGTCTCACATCGATCGTCTGTGGGATGTGGAGACTCAATGGGGGCTATATAAGAAGCCCCTTACCCTCTTGTAACAGTTAAGAAAAGTGCAATGCAACATATGGCCCTTTAAGGCCTTTTCTCGTGGTTTCATCATGTTCCTTAGGGAGCGGGGTTACACGTAAAATCCTGATGTTCTCCATTGTTTATCTTCTTTATCTCTGATATTTTCTTCCGCATTAATAGTTTATAACAAATTTCATCATATATTTTGAACTTGTTCTCATTTTTTAATGACATGGGTGAAGACAAAAAAATACCTTTCCGAGTGAAAAACATTGCCTTTGTTTTGCTTTTCTACATGTTATCAACACCTTGTTATTTGTGATGATTGCATTTCTTGATTTCGTTTTCATATGCAGTTTTTACCTTTGCCCTACTCTTGTTGATGTGATCCCAAAACCAATTCTAGTTCGCGACTCTATTGTAGTTGCCCATGTATTGTGCACCACCATTAGCCCTAATGCAGTCAGAAAATCGAAGGGAGGGGAAATATGAGACGAAGATCGTGAAGTGCTTCACAGGGCGAGGGAGAGCCGAGGTTGAGAGGAGAAGGCCTAGAAAGTGGGGGAAAGGGTGATAATGGTGGAGACACTCTCCAAACCTCGAAGTAATGCCTTGGTAAAAATGTTTGTCGTTTGATCATCTAAGCTAACATGGGATGTAGCAATAAATCCCTTTTGAATCATATCACGTATAAAGTGGCAGTCAACTTTAATGTGCTTGGTTCGTTCATGGAATGCTAGGTTATTTGCAATGAATAAGGCCGCCTGATTGTCACATTCCAAAGCCATAAGAAGTGGGACTTCTATATGTAAATATGTAAGCACAACCTTTACCCACATCATTTCTATGCTGACTTGGGCCATAGCTCTATATTCAGATTCAGCACTCGACCTTGCCACAACAGTTTGTTTCTTGCTCCTCCATGAGACTAGAGAATCTCCAACATACACAGCAAACCCAGAGGTGGACTTCCTATCCTTGGGACACCCTGTGTAATCTGCATCTGCACATGCTGAGATAGTAATCACCTTGCCTTTCTTAAACAGTAAACCCGCACCTGGAGATGACTTGAGGTACCTGAGTATCATATGTATGGCATCCATGTGTACCTGACGTGGTTGCTCCATGAACTGGCTCACTCGACTCACAGCAAAGGATATATCGGGCCTGGTAATAGTAACATAAAGAAGTTTTCCCACCAGTTCTCTGTATCTTCTCCTATCCACATCATCTGTGTCACCATCATATAATTTCATACTAGGATCCATAGGTGTAGTAGCAGGTCGGCAACCAAGCATTCATGTTTCACTCAATAGGTCAGTGACATATTTCCTCTGAGACATTACCAACCCATAAGGATTTCTGGCGAACTCCAGTCTTAGAAAATATCTAAGAACTCCAAGGTCCTTGGTAACAAATTCACGACCCAGCATTTCTTTCACCCCCTTTATTCCCTGTTCATCACCTGTAATCAGAATGTCGTCTACATATACCATAATTGCAATAATGCCTCTGGAAGTCCTTTGTACAAAAAAGGAATGATCAACATTAGAACGTTTGTATCCCTATTTCTCAAACAGATCTGAGAGCTTTTGAAACCAAGCTCTGGGGCTCTGCTTAAGGCCATAGATAGCCTTATGAAGTCTGCACACCTTAGGACACTCCTCCTCAACAGCAAAACCAGGTGGTTGTTGCATGTAGACTTCCTCCTGTAAGTCACCATATAAGGACACATTCTTCACATCCAACTGGTATAGCGGCCAATCACGAGTAACTGCAACAGAAAGCAGGATCTGTAGAGTGGAATAGCGGGCCACCGGCGAGAATGTATCAAGATAATCCACCCTATAGGTCTGTGTAAAGCCACGAGCAACAAGACGAGCCTTGTATCTGTCAATACTACCATCTACATTATGCTTTACTGTAAATACCCACTTGCAGCTCACTGGAGACACATCAGCGGGTGTAGGAACCAGACTCCAGGTACCTCTAGACTGAAGAGCTGCCATTTCTTCCTCCATGGCTAAACGCCATCTACTATCCTTCAGCGCGTCTTGGTAATTCCGTGGAATAGCCACTGCTGACAATGCAACAATGAAGTTCCTGAAATCTCCAGTTAGTCAATCAAATGACACAGAAGATGTTATAGGGTATGATGCACACTTCCGCTTCGACTTTCGTAGGGCAATAGGATGATCCAAATCATATGTGTCCTCGTATGACCTCTGTAACACATCCTGCTCAGGAACATCATCAGATCCATCAATAGTAATATCTTCAGAACATACCTCAGGCTAGCTAGATGATGAGCGATGACCATGAGCTGAAGCAGGCCTGCGGGTATAGTGAAATGGTAATGGTGAAACAGGTACAATGACATGAGGTGTAGAAGATGGTAACGGTTCTGGTGATGATGGTGGTGGTGGTAGTGGTGGTGTGGCATGTATATAGCATCAGTATTATCAGGGGGTATCAACTGATCACCTGAAGCTGAGAAATACATAATAGATTCAAAAAATGTAACATCAGCACTGACAAGGTACCGCCTGCGCAATGAATCGTAACACTTGTACCCCTTCTGAGTTTTGGAGTACCCAACGAAGACACACTTGACAGCTCTAGGAGAGAGCTTGTCGGTCCCGGGAGACAGTTGGTGAACAAAGGCGACCGAACCGAACACACGAGGAGTAAGAGAGAACAATTCTTTGTCAGGGAAAATAAGAGAGAAAGGTATCTTCTCACCAAGAACAGATGACGGCATACGATTGATAAGGTAACATGCTGTAAGAACAACATCACCCCAAAAAGAGTGAGGAGCATGACTCTGTATAAGAAGCGACCTGGTTACATCAAGCAAGTGGCGATGTTTCCTTTCAGCAACCCCATTTTGTTGGGAGGTATAGGCACAAGATGTCTGGTGGATGATCCCTTGGGATGAGAAATAACTCGATAGGGTATGAGTGCAAAATTCCAGGGCATTATCACTTCTCACAATTTTAACAGGTCCAGAAAAAACATTACGAACTTCATTAAGGAAATTGATGATAATATTCCCTGCATCAGATTTATTCTTTAACAGAAATACCCATGACACACGAGAGGAATCATCTACAATAACTGTTAGAAGAAAGGAGTCTTCGTTATGATTCATAGAAAAAACCCTAGGCTCTCTTATATAGGGAGAGGCCTTAGGGGTAAATTACATGGATGTCTAAATGGAAGAGAGAAATAGAAACAAGGTACATAAACATATAATAATATTAGAAACTATCTCTACACTCCCCCTCAAGGTGGAGCATAGATGTCGATCATGCTCAGCTTGGATGAACATCTCTGGATAGGTCCTCTGAGCAATGGCTTGGTGAATACATCGGCAGTCTGATCTCCTGAGCTAACATGGGCCGTGGATATCAATCCTCTCTAGATCAGGTCCCTGGTGTAATGGCAGTCAACTTCAATATGCTTGGTCCTCTCATGGAAAGCTGGATTGTTGGCAATGAACAATGCTGCCTGATTGTCACACTGAAGCTTCATAGGTAGAGGTACAACTACATATAGATCTTCTAATACGGAGCGAACCCACATCATTTCCGTGCTGGCTTGGGCCATTGCCCTGTATTCGGATTCCGCACTGGATCTTGCCACCACCGTTTGTTTCTTGCTTTTCCAAGAAACCAGAGAGCCTCCAACAAAAACTGCAAACCCTGAGGTTGATTTTCTATCCTTAGGGCATCCTGCATAATCTGCGTCTGCACACGCTGAGATGGATAAGTCTGCACCCTTTCTGAATAGTAGCCCTAATCCTGGAGTAGACTTCAGATACCTCAGTATCATGTGTATAGCATCCATGTGAACCTGTCTGGGCTGCTCCATAAACTGACTCACCCGGCTAACTGCAAATGCAATGTCTGGACGGGTTATAGTAATGTAGAGAAGTTTTCCCACCATCTCTCTATATCTCCTCTTATCCACTTCATCAGTATCACCATCATATAACTTCATGCTGGGGTCCATGGGGATGTTTGATGGTTTGCACCCATCCATACCAGTCTCAACCAAGAAGTCTGTAATGTACTTCCGTTGTGTCATCACCAAACCATGTGCATTCCTTGCAAATTCCAACCCCAGAAAATATCTTAGGGTTCCAAGATCCTTTGTAACAAACTGATGACCTAGGAATGCCTTCGCCCTCGCTATGCCCTGAATATCGTCTCCTGTAAAAAGAATATCATCCACATAGACCATTATGACCACCGTACCTACCGAGGACTTCTGGATGAACAACGAATGATCAGCATTAGACCTCTTGAATCCCTGGTGCTCAATTAGGTTGGACAGCTTCTGGAACCACGCTCGTGGACTCTGTTTAAGGCCATATATAGCCTTGTGAAGTCTACAGACCATATGCTTCTCCCCCTCAGCAGTAAACCCGGGTGGCTGCTGCATGTAGACTTCCTCTTGTAAGTCCTCGTACAAGAACGCATTCTTGACATCTAGCTGATAAATGCTCCAGTCACGAACCACTGCAACAGACAGGAGGATACGGAGAGTCGAGTGTCTCGCCACTGGAGAGAATGTATCCATGTAATCAACGCCATATGTCTGTGTAAATCCACGGGCGACCAAGCGTGCTTTGTACCTATCCAATGTGCCATCTGCATGATATTTGACTGTGAAGACCCATTTGTAGCTCACAACGGATGCATCAAGAGGTGCAGGGACCAAAGACCATGTGCCACGGGACTGCAAGGCCCCCATTTCTTCTTCCATAGCTAATCTCCAGCATTCACTCTTCAAGGCTTCCTGGTATGTCCGTGGTATGGCCACGGAAGACAAAGCTGTGGCAAACTTCTGGAAATCACCTATGAGTCGGTGGAAGGAAACCTGTGAAGCAAATGGATAGGATGCACACTGTCGTCTCTGTTTCCGAATAGCAATCGGAACATCAAGATCATCATCTGGGTCCACCTGTAAGGAGTCATCCTGCATATGTACCGAACCTGACCCGTCAGTAGTAACATCATCTGAACATACCTGAGGCGTAGTGATTTGTTGATCTGCTGTCTGAGCGGGACCTGACCGACGCGTATAGTGGTTAGGAAATGGTGATATGATTCGCCGTGGAATGGGTGGAGGTGGAGGTGGTGGTGGCGGTGGTGCTGGCATAGGAACTGACACAGGAGACGACTCAGGTGAAAAACAAGCAGGTGGTGGTGGAACCAAAATATCATCAGTGGTGGTGGATGGTACCATTCTGTCCCCAGCTGGCGAGAAATACATAACCGACTAGAAGAAAGTGAGATCCGCACTAACAAAGTACCTGTTGGTTGTAGGATCATAACACCGGTATCCCTTCTGGGTTCTGGAATACCCAACAAAGACGCACTTGACTGCTCTTGGAGAGAGCTTGTCAAGTCCAGGAGATAGACGATGGACAAACGCCACAGCGCCAAAGACCCGTGGTGGCAGTGAGAATAGCTCCTTGTCTGGAAAAATAAGAGAAATGGGTATCTTCTCTCCAAGGACAGAGGACGGCATTCTATTGACCAGATAGCATGCAGTAAGGACAGCATCCCCCCAGAAAGAAATAGGAGCACAACTTTGAATCAACAAGGTACGAGTGATATCCAAGAGATGGCGATGCTTTCTTTCCGCCACACCATTTTGTTGGGATGTATATGCACAGGTGGTTTGATGAATAATACCCTTCAATGACAGAAATTGAGAAAGAGAACGCGTACAAAATTCCAGGGCATTATCAGTCCGAACATATTTGACTGACGAAGAGAAAACATTCTGTACTTCATTAATCAAATTTTTGATAACATCTCCTGCTTCCGACTTATTCTTCAGAAGAAAAACCCAAGAGACACGAGAAAAATCATCTACTACCACAAGATAAAACCTGTGCCCCTGGTGATCGGGAACACGACTCAGACCCCATATATCTATATGTAACAACCTAAAAGGGGAGCTACTGCTTCGACTCTGACGACCTGGAAAGCTCGACCTGTGATGCTTTCCTAACTGACATGTTTCACAACGAAACGACGAACTTGGAGAGATCTGGGGCAGAAGATGGCGCATCTTCTGGAGCGGAAGGTGACCAAAACGAAGATGCCAAATGTAAGGTGAGACTGGTCCAGCGGAGTGAGTGGAGACACCAGCATAGGATTCCTGAACCAGCCGATATAAACCGTTCTGCTCAGAGCCACAGCCATGCCCGTGAGTATGTCCTGAAAAATGAGAGAAGACGGGTCAAATATAGCGCGACAATTCAAATCCTTTGTAATCTGACTAATAGACAACAAATTCAGTGAGAACTCAGGGGCATGTAAAACATTCTGTAGCTGCATAGTGGAGGATAAGAAAACCTCCCCCTGGCCAACAAGGGGTGAGTGGGAACCATCTGCTATCTGTACTTAGCGACCTGGAGGAATAGCCCTGTAGGCCTGTATTCTTCCTCTATCTCGACACAGATGATGTGTAGCTCCGGAATCTATAACTCAGTCAGATATATCATATGAAGGTATGAGGGCTGATGATCTACCTGAGGAACTGGCTGCGGCGGATGAACTGGCAGAGGTTGTGACAGCAATATCTGAAGAGCCACCAGATGAATCACCAGAAGAATGTCGCATAATATCACGGAGACGGGCCACGAGTTCGTTAAATCTATGATCTGCAGTAGACGGTAATGGAGACTGTGAGTGCTCTACAACCCGTGCCGATGCTGGGAACCCATGCTTTGAGTAGCATGTCTCCTCTGAGTGTCCAGTTCTGTGACAATACGAGCACATCTGACTGACTCGACCGCCTCTTCCTTGAGGTCTACGGCCACGTCCACGACCACGCCCAGAAGGTGGTCCACCTCTCCCACGCGAAGCTGCCATCGCAGATGGGGGTGAAGTAGAAGAGCTGGAGGAAACTGGAATACGACTGAGCCTCCTGTAGACATCATCCACTGGAGGAATGACTGCATCTGCTAGAATCTGTGACCGTGCAGCATCTTACTCAGGGTCGAGAGCAGCAAGTAGAACGCCCACCATGGTGGCGTTCCAGAACGTCTTCTGCTGCTCCGGAGTAGCAGTCAGAGGAATGGTACTGTATAGCTTCTCGAACATCCCTCTTAGGGATGTGTATAGAGAATGGAGAGGTCTGCCGGCCTGCTTCATCGTAAAGATGTCATGTTGAAGCTGCAACATCTTTGTCTCATTTCGCACCTGCGAATACGTAGCAGCAAGGATGTCCCACATTGCCTTAGCAGTGGGCTGATGGAGGACATCATTAGCTATCTCCATCGTCAACGTACCAGACAACCATACTTTTGCATAAGCGTCATCGGCCTCCCATGAAGCATAGATCCCTGTCTTCTCCGCAGGCTCATCCTCGGTAAGAATGTGTTTCTTACCATTTGATTTCATGAGGCTCATGAACTGCATAGCCCATAGCTCATAGTTAGACCCGTCCATCTTCACTATCGGCGCTGGACCTTTGAATGCGCCGGTGGAGGGCAAATCGACTTTCGATTCTGACATACTGCTGCTCGAAGAAGACGAAGGGAGAATAGACACTGTGATGAACGTCTACACCAACTGCATCGGATTTGAGTACGTGTGTAGACTTTTACGCACTCAAATCCATAAACCGGAGGAAGAGGGGTCTAGGGCACGCCTCCAAGGAAGCTTACAGCCCTTGAATCGCCTCGAGAACGACGCCTATGGACTGCTGGAGGCCACTGGAAGCCCTACGGCGACAGATGGGGGTGCCGCTGGGGCTACAAGGGGCTGCTGGGGCGGCTGGAGGCGGCAGGCGGGTGCCGCTAGGGCTGCGGGGGCCTGCTAGGGCGGCTGGGTGCCGCTGGTAGGGGCGGCGGGGCCGCTGGTGGCTAGGTACCGTTGGGAAGGGCGGCTGGGGGCCGCTGGGGAGGGCGCTGAGTGTCGCTGGGGCCGATGGAGGCCGCTGGCAGCGGCTAGACGAGAGAAAAGAGGAGGGGCGGCGGGTGGGGAAGGGAGGAGAGCCCTAAGGTGGCTCTGATACCATGTTAGAAGAAAGGAGTCTTCGTTATGATTCATAGAAAAAACCATAGGCTCTCTTATATAGGGAGAGGCCTTAGGGGTAAATTACATGGATGTCTAAATGGAAGAGAGAAATAGAAACAAGGTACATAAACATATAATAATATTAGAAACTATCTCTACAATAACTATATAAAACATGTATCCCTAATGATCAGGAACACAACTGGGACCCCAGATATCGACATGAAACAACTCAAACTTGGAGGTACTACTTCGACACTGACGACTGGGATATGTAGACCGATGATGCTTTCCCAACTGACAAGCCTCACATTGAATAAACGCGTGAGGTGAAACCTGAGGTAACATACGACGCAATTTCTGAAGCGGTAGTTGTTCAAAGCGTAGATGCCATAGTAATTGAGAGATGGGTCCAGCAAGTAGGGATGAGGTTCCAGCAAAAGGAGTCCGACTGAGGCGATATAGACCGCCTTGCTCATAGCCACGCCCAATCACGTTGCCCGTAAGGATGTCCTGAAAAACAAGGGAAGATGGATCAAAAATCGCCCGACATTGTAAATCCTTTGTAATTTGACTAATGGACAACAAATTCATCGAAAAATCAGGTGCATGTAACACATTCTTGAGATGCATAGATGGCATCAGTCTAATCTCCCCCTGACCAGTAATCCAGGAATGTGTTCCATTAGCAATAACCATTGTACATCCTGGAGAGATCTGTCTGTACCCTGTAAGTAGACTTTGATCACCACATAGATGATGTGTGGCACCAGTGTCCATAATCCATGCTAAAGTTTCTGATCCACTACTGCTAGTAAATGCATATGTGCTACCTGATGTACTGGTGGATGCAGAGGCAGATGCGGCAACATCAGAATGGCTCTCAGGAGTAGGTACTTAAGCAACTGGGCCAGATGGAGGAATGATGCCCCTTAGACGGGCTACAAGATCATCAAAGCGTTGATCCATAGAAGAAGCAGACGGGGGCTCGATCTGTTCTGTGACTCGTGCAGAAGCAGGAAATCCATGCTTAGAGTAGCATGTGTCTTCGGTATGTCCAGTGCGATGGCAAAAGGTACACGTTGGCCGAAAACGACCTCCTCTGCCACGAGGTCCACGGCCGCGAACCTGATGATGGTGACCTCCACGACCTCGATTGGCTGTCATAGCTGAGGCAATCTGATTCGTAGTCGAAGAAGGAACAGTGATACGAATCAATCTGTGAAAAGCTTCCTCCATAGGAGGAATAGGGGAATCCGCCAAGATCTGGGAACGTGCTGCCTCATACTCAGGATCAAGGGCAGCGAGAAAAACTCCTACCATAGTAGCATTCCGGTAGGTCTTCTGTTGCTCTGGAGTGGCTGTCAGGGGCATGAAGCTATGAAGCTTCTCAAACATTCCTCGTAGAGATGTGTACAGTGAGTGTAGAGGCCGTCCATTCTGCTTGATAGTAAATATATCATGCTGGAGTTGCAGAATCTTTGTCTCATTCTTTATCTGAGAATATGTTGCGGCCAGAATATCCTACATTGCTTTTGTTGTCGGCTGATGAAGAATATCATTGGCAATCTCAATTGTCAGAGTTCCAGATAGCCAAACCTTGGCATATGCATCATCTGCCTCCCATGAGGCAATGACCCCAGACTTCTCAGCCGGCTCTTCTTCAGTAAGAATGTGTTTCTTACCGGTTGACTTCATCATACTCATGAACTGCATCGCTCACAGTTCATAATTTGAACCATTCATCTTTACAATCGGCGTTGGACCTCTGAAGGCACCTATAGATGAGATGTATGCCTTGCTTTCTGACATAGTAATAACAGAAGACTGGGGTAGTAGACTGAAGGTATGATCATCTACACAGACATTAACGGGTTTAGTTGCATGTGTAGACTCAAGCAACCAAACCCTTTACTTTGGAGAAGCATGCGTAAAGCGAGTTATGAGATCACGCGTACGCACTTGATGTAGGATTTTCGCGTGCACGAAAATCGAGACCTTTAGGGAGTCACGCACAGATCCAAGGCAAAGTGCACGTGCTCAGATCTTGCGCAAGTGCTCACAGTTCTCGTAGTCGTACGATGCACTCAGTACACAGCGCGCAGCGCCGTGTGTGCCGTGTGAAGAGAGGCATGGGCACGAGATCGGTGGCTGGACGGAGGCGCGAAGCTGAAGGCGCGCGGAAGGCGCAGGGCGCGTGCGAGACCGAAGGCACGCTGGAGACTGGAGCGCAAGGCGCAAGACCAAAGGCCGAAGGCGCGCTGGAGACTGGAAGCGCGAGGTGCGAGACCGGAGGCGGAAGACCGGAGGCGCGCGAAGGGAGGGAAGGAGGGGGCTCGACAGTGGGGCTAGGGTTAGAGTTTCTTTGGCTCAAGAACTCCGGTCTAGGACCGTCGCTCTGATACCATGTTGGGAAAATAAGAAAACTTGTTTATTCCATCAGCCCTAGGCTCTCTTATATAGGAGAGTAGCCTATGGGTAAATTACATAAAGAGTCCAACGGGAAAGTAAAATAACAATAAAGATACATAAGTGAATAATATATATCTACAACAACAAATGGGTGTTTACTGTGAAACATCGGGTTTATGGCACTGTGGATAGATATAAGGCCATGTTGGTTGCTCGGGGGACTACCAAGACACTTTTTCTCATGTCGCACGTTACTCTTTACTGAGGATTCTTCTTGCTGTTGATGTGGTGTGTGGCTGGCCCCTTTTCCAGTTAGATGTGAAGAATGTGTTCTTGTATGGTGATCTACAGGAGAAAGTTTACATGTAGCAGCCACCAGGGTTTGCTGCTGAGGGGGAATCCTGTATGGTGTGCCGTCTTCACAAGGCAATATATGGACTTAAGCAAAGTCCGAGGGCTTGGTTTCAGAAGCTCTCAGAGGTGATTGAACAGAAGGGGTTCGTCAGAGCCACTGCAGATCTTTCTCTTTTTGTTAAGAGAACTCGAAGAGGTACAGCTGTTGTTCTTGTTTATGTTGTTAATATCATTGTTACTGGCAGTGATGAACAGGGCATTCATGCATCTAAGGATTTTCTTGGACAACAGTTTGTGACCAAGGATCTTGGCACACTACGTTACTTCCTTTTCTTAGAGTTTGTACGAAATCAGAAGGGTATGGTTATGACGCAAAGGAAGTATGTCATAAACCTTCTATCTGAGACAAGCATGACAGGATACAGACCTGCCACTACACCAATGGATCCTAATGCTCGGTTTTATGATGGTGACTCTGAAGAGATGGATAAAAGAAGATACAGAGAGCTGGTAGCTAAGGATTTCCTTAGACAACAGTTTATGACCAAGGATCTTGGCACACTACGCTACTTTCTTTGCTTAGAGTTTGCACGAAATCAGATGGGTATGGTTATGACACAAAGGAAGTATGTCACAAACCTTCTATCTGAGATAAGCATGACAGGATGCAGACCTGCCACTACATCAATGGATCCTAATGCTCGGCTTTATGATGATGACTCTGAAGAGATGGATAAAAGAAGATACAGAGAGCTGGTAGGGAAGTTGTTATATGTCACCTTTACCAGGCCTGATATATAATTTGTTGTGAGTAGAGTCAGACAGTTTATGGAGCAGCCTAGACAGGTTCATATGGATGCAGTTTGCATGATTTTGAGATATCTGAAATCTTCTCCAGGTGCGGGTCTTCTCTTCAGAAGAGACACATCTCTCACAGTTTCTGGATGTGCATATGCGGATTATGTTGGGTGTCCTAAGGACAAGAAGTCCACCACAGGTTTCACTGTGTTTGTTGGTAGCTCACTGGTTTCTTGGAAGAGTAAAAACCAAACGGTTGTTGCTCGATCCAGTGTTGAATCCGAATATAGGGTTATGGCCTAAGGATGTACAGAAATGATGTGGGTCAAGTCTGTCCTGACTGACCTAACCATTGAGGTGCCTCTTTCTATGAACCTCAAATGTGATAATCAGGCAGCACTGTTCATAGCTAACAATCCAGCCTTTCATGAGAGAACAAAACACATTGAAGTAGATTGTCACTACACTCGTGACTTGATCAAAAAGGGGTTGATTTCCACCACTCATGTTTCTTCAGGTGATCAGATTGCAGACATGTTGACCAAAGCTCTTGCAAGAGGTCCTTTTCACCGTTGTTGTTCCAAGCTGAGCATAATAGATATATATGCTCCAGCTTGAGGGCGAGTGTTGAGATTATTTTATCTTGTGGTCTTTATTTATATTTGTTTAGTTCTCCAATCTATCTTATGTAATTTTCCCATAAAGCTTTTCTCCTATATAAGAGACCTCTAGGGATACGAGGAATACAACTTTTCATATTTTCACTTTCCTCACCTCTGATTATTTGATCCTAAGTATATGGAGGATGATCAACTTCAATTCATTTCATTATTTATTTTGAGTCGTCGTAGTATAGGATTCCTTTCAATTTTCTATACTTGTTATGTCTTCCTTATCACTTCTTGGTTAGTATGAGGACATAGTTCGTATTAAGTATAAGGGTGTCGTATATAATGTATATATACTTTAGAAGCCATAAATCGTACTTTATTGTATTTTTAATAATATGGTTCTAAAAAATTTTGGGTTTCTAAGAATCAAAAGAAATTGTATATCTGTATTGTAAATAAAAATGTTTTGCAAAATGATTGTAAATTGTTTACAAAACTCTTTTGCAAATTTGTTTTGTAAATTTTTTTGTAAATTTTTTTGTAAAGTGTTTGTAAAAATATTTGTATTTTTTGTAAAAACTTTTGTAAAAATGTTTTGTAAAACCTACGTAATTTTTTTGTAAAATTGTTTGGTTTGTAAAATGTTTTATAAAATTATTTTGTAAAATTATTATATTGTAAAATATTTGAAAAGAACATGTTTTAAATTTTATTTGCAAAATATTTGTAAAATAATTTGAAAAAAGATTTTGTAAATATTTTATAAAATGATTTGTAAAAGATTTTGAAAAGCATTTGTTAAAGGTTTTGTAGATTTAAAAAAAATGAAATGATTTTTTAAAATATGTTGAAAAGTTTTTTGTAAAATTATTTGTAAAAATATTTTGTAAACTTGTTTTGTAAAATTATTTTCTAAACTTATACGTGAAGTATGTTGTGTATACGTGAAGTATGTTGTAAAATATGTATATAAAATTTATTTTAAAAAAATTGTATATAAAATCCTTAATAAATTGTAAATTATGTAAATAAACTTCTTTTATAAAAACCTTAATTATTTAAAACTTGTAAATAAAATCCTTTTGTAAATTTGTATATAATACTTGTAAATTAAATTTCTTTTGTAAATAAATTTTTGCATAAAACTTGTATAATTCTTTTATATATTTTTATATAAAATCCCTTGTAAATATGTACTTAATTCTTGTGAATACTTGTAAATACATTCAATCCACTGACTCTTTGATAAATACCTAAAATATAAAAAGTTTAAAATTTATAAAAATTTGCAAAAACTCTTTAAAAAACAACATAAAAAGTTTAAATCGGAAAATACCCTTCACTAAAAAATTGTTGCATTTGTATTCGCATTTTTCAGAATGGTTTTGACAATTGAACTAGTCTGGAATAAAATATGAAGAATGGAGCTTGGTTAAGACCTTAATCCACTTAATTTCACAGCTTTCTTATAGGAACTGGAATTGTGACTTCTCATGTCGATGTGACTTAATTCTTTGAGTTCATAAGACTGTGTTCATATGTTATCTTGATTGGTCTAAGTAGAATATTTCATGGCAGTGGCATAACTTGGACAAGCACTTCTCACGTAGATCAACTCATGTGGGGTGGCAAGTGCAGAATTATCTAAGCTTGTAAAGCACATGGTTTTATCGTCTTTGATGAAGTAGTCATAGTCTCCATAGAGGAAAGTGCATGCCAACCTACAATTGTGACGTTGACGTCTAAAGACATGAATCATGGGTTGAAATAAAGCTTCGAATGAGGGATAGCCTTATGGCTCCAGAAGAAAAAAATCCTTATGTAAATGTTGCAATTATGTTTGTATGTGAAAAAAAGTATGAAATAAAGTCTCCAAAAAAATTATACGTGTAAAAAGCAAATAAAAAATCATTCCCGTCGGAGAAAAGTATCAATAAGCAAGGCATATGATTCAAAGTCAAAGTTTGCAAGGAAGCATGCAGCTGGAGACTTGGTTAAATCAGCCAATCTCCAAGGGATATGTGGCTACACTGGTCACAATCCATTCTCTTCTCTACCCCCTCCTTTTAGAGCCGGTTGAACTTGAGAACTCATAAGAAAATATCCCGCTCATCAAGGAAAAAGTAGCTAGACTGGGGAATTAGGGTAACCTCGCTGGAGAAGTCGATTCATTCACTACTTTCAGATGTGGAGAGCTACCATTTCACACACACCATGGAAGGAAATATCGCGATATATCGATATCGAGATGAGACAGATATGAGTACCTATATGGCGATATATCCTCATTTTCAGGCATTTCCTTCACAAAAGTGCGTCGATATGGGCGATATTTCGGCGATATATCGCCGAAATATTGTATCGATACGATATCGAAACGATATCGAAATCGATATGACCTTCTATGACACTCACTGTACAAGTTGATTCACACCTCGCTGATGATGACTGTAGAATCTTCTAATCTCTTAATTAAGGTGCATAAAAGGGTAGAAAAGAATAGGGTTTGAGTATTTGTGGTGGTGGAGGTGGATATTCATCATCAACACGCATACTTCTAATTGTCTCAACATTGAAGTGCTTGACCGTAGTGCCGTTGTTGTGGTCCTTGGGGGTTGTTATGTTGAAGTGGTGATAAATCTGGGCAGTTAGGGCACCTAAGGAGAGGGTCACTGTGGGTTTAGAGGCTAAGATGGTGGCAAAAGAATGGTTCCAATTAAAAGGCGGGTCATTAAGATAAGTTTATACAAGATCAAGCATCTTATGGATGACATGAGAAATATCGGTCTTTTTGTTGTGGAAGTTCCCCGTGTCTAAGAAAGATGCGGGGAAGGTCCAGAAAGACGATGATGTGGAGCTGGTTGGATGTTTTTGTCTCTCCATTTGGGTATACATGTTAGCGATTCCGTTGAGGGGGGGCTTGAATGTTTTTACCTTAGTGTTGATAAATAATGAAAAAGATGTATTTTCGGAATTCCAGCCAAACTAGATGTTAGAGGTCTTATATTCAGCTTCTAATCTCCGTCTCTCTTGCTATTAGTGAAGACCTCAAATTTCTCCCCATAGAGATATTCTAAATATAGAGATGTTTCCATATGTTGCTGGTAACATACAAACAAATCTAGAAAACAGAAACGTTTACCATGAAAGTCCGCAAGGGGAGAGGGCAAGACCAGTGGCCGGGGTGAATCTGTCAACCTATATTGGGGCTAGGGTGTTGTCTTCACAAGATCAAAAAATGAATGGAAAGGAATGGGTTCCATATAAGACCCAATGGGATAAATGGATCCCCCTTTCTTTATGCCCTGTACCTGAAATTATGAATACAAAACAGCTATTGTAGCATTTTTAGTGTCCTATTATCTATAAGGAGGAACAGGTGGTGTGCGGAAACGGTGTTATTGTTTGCTTGATTTGGATCATCAATTTAGTATCTGGTGCATATTTTATAATGTTAATTCAAACAAATGAGGGAATGAGTGGTGCATTTTGTTATGGATTCTGTCCATAACATCAGTGGTTTTGACCGTTTTGAACTGCAACTTTTTCCAGAAATATATCTTCATCTTGGTTTTCTGCCGTCTTTCTCCCTTTTTAGCCATCTATTATTGATTTAATGTTAAAGTAGGATATCTACCATCTTTCTTCCTTTGGGGCTATAATTGTTTTGATTAGTGTGATATTTTCTTTCATAATTACGTCTACAGATGTTTGATGTGTATGGTAATCACATTCAAGGAGGTGTGGAAGTGAACCTTAAACTCGAGGGGCTCTGCTGTCAAGATTACTTTAATTCAATGCAGAAGGTCATTTTCTTTAGGTCTCTTTTCTCTTACAGTTACCTGAAATTCTTCTCTTATTTGTCAAAGATTCCTTAATGTATTCACATATCTAAATGATCTAGATTATAAGACACATCTTGTGCTATTTGTTTTATTTTGAATTTTGTATTATTGTTCAGGGGTATGGAAAATTGATGAAAGTATAAATACAACAACAACAACAAAGCCTTTTTCCACATTAAGTAGGGTCGGCTACATGGATTCTTTGCCTCCATTTAGATCAATCTTGGATCATTCTCGAGCTTAGAACAAAAACTAAGATCCCTTCGGATAGTCTCATTCCAATACTTCTTGGGCCTTCCTTGCTCTTTCTTAACCAGCTCGACATCCCAAAACATGCATCTCCTAATTGGTGCATCGGCCGACCTCCTTTGCAAATGGTCAAACCACCTTAAACGGTTCTCTCATTGTATCTTCTATCGGAACTACATTAACTTTCCTTCCAATTGCATCATTCAAAACCGATCTTTACATGTACGTCCACACATCCACATTAGCATTTTCATTTTTGTTACTATCTTTTTATGCACACGTCTCTTGTTCACAGGCCAACATTCAGATCCATAGAATATAGCAGGTCTCACGGTTGCTTTGTAAAACTTTCCTTTGATTTTCAAATGAATTTTCTTATCACATAGAACAATAGATGCTCTTCTCTACTTTAGTCAACCCGCATTTATTCTATGAATAACAAATCCATCAATTTCCCCATCATATTGTAATTTGATCCGAAGTATCTAATGAGTCTTTTTTCTTAATGTTATCGTTGCCCATCTTCACATTGGTTCATTCATCATTGCTTCCATCAAAAGTGCACTCCATATATTCAGTCTTAGTCCTACTTATACAAAATCCTTTAGTCTCTAATGCATGTCTCCAAACCTCAAGCTTTTCATTTACTCCATCTCTAGTTTCATCAATCAACACGAGTCAAATTCCTAAGTAGTACCTGGGAATTACTTAAATACCCAGGTACTACGTAATGTTTTTTTTTACTTAAAAACTACAGAGGTGTCGCATGTTCAACATGCGACACCCCTTAAGTTTTTTTTTACCCAGAAATTACGTTTGTGTCGCATGTTGGATATACGCTATAGGTAACGCATATTCAACATGCGATATCGGCCCTAATTAAGCCCCGCGCCCAGCGGCCTTCTCATTTCCCCGACCTTGCCTTCGTTTCCAGCAACCCAGCCGCCCCCGACGCCCTCCCCTGCACCCGCATCTTCCGATCTCCTCCCCTCTCAACAACACCCTTTTTGGTCACTCCTAGCCCCGCGGAACACTCCTTTTCCGTGTTTTCAGTGATTGGCACCGTCCTAGCCATCCCCGCTTCTCATTAGGGCTAATCACTTGGTAAAACGTTTTCTATAATTTTTTTTTGTATCATATGCATGTTATTTTCATTTCTCGAATGTATGACGTTTGTTTGAAACCCACTTAATGGTCTAGTGGTAGTACAGTGTGTCTACCACACAAAAGACCAGGGTTCAAATCCCACTCTTGCAGGGGTTGCATTAGGTAGTCGACGGCCAGCGTAAAAAATAGTCGAATCTTTCAACATGGATTTGAGCAAGAATCCATGTAGCCGACCCTACTTATAGTGGGAGAAGGCTTAGTACTTTTTATGACGTTTGTTTGTACGTTGTGTCACGTATTAGGTTAGAATGGAGCAGTTGTTTTGTATGTGCCATTTGAGTAGTACACTCGTATCCGGATCGTCAACCAACGTGAGGGGGTTTGTGTTGACTCCTAATATGACGTTCGATGAGATGTTGAACTTGGTTTACCGTAAGTTCAACTTGGATATTGACAGTCAAAACATCCGATTATTACATCGCATCCCTCGAGGCCCAGGGGAGGAACCGTCATTTTCATCTATTATCGATGATGATGATGTGCAGGCAGTTGTTGTGTACGCTCGGACCATTGGGAAATCAATGCCTACCGATATTTATGTTGAAGATGTATCTGTGAGCGAAGTCCCAACTGTTATGACTAACAAGGGACCGTCTGGAGTCCCGAGCACACAAGCAGCAGTTGTCCGCAGCACGCCACCAAGAATTGTCCCAACCATGGGACCCTACTTTGATACGGATGCGCCTGTAACGCAGCCAAGCACGGTTCAGGATTTGGGCTTGAGTGAGCCGTTGCTGCGAGAGGTTAACCGGATGGATCAGGATTTCATCCCTTGGGGGACCGATGATGACCTAGAAGAAGGTAGCGAAGATGTCGAAGATGATCTGATGGACGAGGAGCTCCCAACTGATGAACAAACCGCGCATACTATTACACCCCGTATACCCTTTTTTGGGGTTAGAGGGTCTAATACTCGTTCAACATATGAAGACGACATTCGAAGCAAGTCTAGACTTGATGGTGTTGCTGACGAAATCCGCAAGGGTAGGACGTTCAAATGTAGGGAGGATTTGGTTTACGCTGTGAAGAAGTTCCACATTCTATCACATTATGACTTCATTGTCAAGGAATCCACCAGCTTGATATGGTCGGTTTTTTGTTCGCAGAGAGCAAATGGTTGCGTTTGGTATTTACGAGGACATTTCAGAAAATTTGATGGACTGTGGGTGATCTCCAAGTTTGTTGGGGCACACACTTGTATTAACCCAACAGTTAATCAGGATCATCCTCAGTTGGACTACAAATTCATGTCCAGATCATTGCTAACTCTTGTTAGGGATGACCCTAATGTTCGTGTATCTAGTTGTAGAGCTCACATCCACGAGATGTACAACTACTGGGTTTCAAGGAAAAGGGCTTGGGATGCTCGAAGGAAGGCCATCGGAATTGTATTTGGTGACTGGAAGAAGTCATACGCTGAAATGCCTTTTCTTTTGCATGCAATGAAGGCTGCTATTCCAGGGACTGAAATTGATATTGAATACAGCGACCATCCCGATCCTCGGAAACCTCTCTGCCGCAGATTTGAACGATGCTTTTGGGCATTTGGTCCTTCCATTGAAGCATTCAAATATTGTCGGCCACTGATTAGTGTTGACGGGACACATTTGTACGGGAAGTACATACAAAAACTGCTCATTGCTTGCGGGGTTGACGGGGATAAACATATTGTTCCCCTTGCATTCGGGATCGTCGACGAGGAATCCTTGTCGTCATGGAAGTGGTTTCTTTCGTTGGTTCGTCTAAGGGTAATCGGCATGCGAGCTGGACCAATATGTATCATCTCCGACAGGCATTCTGGTATAAAAGCCGCTATGAAAGATGCTGACGTGTATTTATTAGAACCCTTTGCATATTGGCGATTTTGTACGAGGTACGTCGCGAGCAACTTCAATAGCGTATTTAAAAATGGCTCCATGAAAGCTCTGGTGCAAGCCACAGCATTACAGACGACACCTAGGAAGTTCGCGTACTTCATGAGGAAATTACAAGAGTGGAATAATGGAGCAGCTAGATGGTTTTCAACTCATGATTGTCGTCGTGAGCAATGGACCTTGGCCTATGACGGTGGGTATAGGTTTGGTCAGATGACTACAAATCTAAGCGAAAGCTACAATGCAGTTCTTAAAGATGCCCGTTGCTTGCCAATCTCTGCGTTAATTGAGAAGACCTTTTATAATTGTGTGTCATACTTCATTCAGCATTTTGAAGTAGCAAGCGCAGCCATTGCTGCTGGTCGAAAATTCACGCATTACGCTTCCACAGAGCTGACCCGTTGGACTACTTCAGCTCTGGGCTTGGGAGCATTTCCCCCACATTGCTCCAGTTGTTAGGGACGGCAGAGAATGGTACGGGTGCCCGTTAGGAGTCCGCTGGGCAACGGCGTTTGCCCATCGTAGACAGCCCACACACGTGGTGCGACCCTACATGGATGCTTTTGACATGCAATCACCCGACCAGGTAATTTTACATTTACAAATTTTTCCTATATCAACAAAAGAAATACTAATCGTAATACAATTTTTGCATTCAGGTTTTTTGGACTCCCTATACGGATGAGATCCGCGCCCATCTCCCAGCCAACTCTCTTGAGGGCAAACACATTTGGAGAGCTGAAGTGCCTTTGATATACTTCCACATTGTGGAGTATTACTACCCAGATCGGTTCATGAGACAATTTGGGGGTCTTCAAGATATCCCAAGTCGTTGCTCCACATTTTAAGAACTCCACGCTATCGATTTGAGGGGGAAAGTACATGTGGATTGGAGGGCGAAACACAGCTTGCATATTGCCCGCTGGAATGAGCGGGATGTTAGAGTTATTCGCATCGATCGGTCCAGAGGGGTATTCGCGACGCCCGCATACGAGCAATGGTATCGGACCATTACTCGAAGATTTGTCGGACATTTGGGTGCAACTCTGGCAAGCAACGTAAGTACTCGAACTATAATTTTTTTGATAAATTAATTAGCAAAACTGTTTCAAATTTACATCTACGTCTTTTCCTTGGATGCAGCTCGCTCTGTGGAGCCGTGTCTACGACATTGGACACGAGGAATGCCGCGAGATTGCGGCACAAGCGAAGGCGGAAATGACGGAGTGGCTGTCATTACAATTTGCAGATGCAGTCACGTTACATGACGAGCGTGCAGATGTGGCTAGGGAGGAGGCAAGGCGAGGAAGGGCAAGAGGACGGGGACGAGGAAGAGGTCGAGGTAGGGCGCGTGAACAAGTCGCGGAACCCATGGACTTTGAAGAAGCCGCTGCGGAGGATGATAACATTGCGCAAGGAGACTACTTCACACCTGCCACCGAGCGACCAAGAGAGGACTTGCCAACGCCTCAAGCACCGTTGAGGCATGGATTGGACCCCAGCCAGACACGACCAACTTTCTGCACACTAACGCCGCCGTCTATGCCAACATTCGAGGAAGATGCCCCAGGACCCTCTCAAATCCACATGATAGACGAAGCGAACCGTCTATTACCGTTCCATCCTCCAGATTCTACGATTACATACCAGCGGAGGAAAAAACGTTGAATTGTAATCAATGTAATTTTTAATATGATGCAAAAAATGTAATGTGTATTCATGAACAAGTCTACTTATATTCAATATTTGAAATGTCTTCTTTGATATTTGGAATGTCTAGAATGTTTGCAATGTCTGGAATGTTTACAAAAACATGTCAGTTATATGTTCCAAACATGTCTTCTTTTCAAGGGTTTTTAGAAACTTGAAATTCCAAAGCCCACACTTGGACAGCCATTTTCGCGGAAAATCCCTGTAAGGATGACACATATTGAACATGCGTTATATGTTCAAATTTCAAAGCCACGCCTGCCCAGCCATTTTCGATGAAAATTTCCTGTAAGGATGACGCATATTGAAAATGCGTTATCAGTCCCCTGCAAGAATGTCGCATATACAACATGCGATACCTGTACAGGAAATATCGAGACGTGCGATACCTGTACAGAACATTTCGAGACCATCTTCGAGGGGAATTCCCTGGATATATGTCGCATGTTGAATATGCGTTATCTATAGCGCACATCCAACATGCGACACAAACGCAGTTCCTGGGTAAAAAAAAACTTAAGGGGTGTCGCATGTTGAACATGCGACACCTCTGTAGTTTTTGAGTAAAAAAAAAACATTACGTAGTACCTGGGTATTTAAGTAATTCCCAGGTACTACTTAGGAATTTACTCAATCAACACAATCATCAACGAATAATATACACTAAGGTATCTCATTCTGAATGTGACTAGTTAACCCATCCAGAATCAAATTCAAAGTAAATAGAAATGGACTTAAAGTTGGACCTTGATGCAGACCAATGTTGATGTCAAAATAGTCAGTCTATCCAGACTAGATCCTTACCAAGGTTGGAAAAAACGAAAAGCGGAACGAGGCAGTTACCCTAAAATCGAGGCAAGGCGTAGCCTCGAGGCGGTCGAGGCGTAAGCCTTAATATTCCCACCAATTTATGTAATTTACTAAAGAATATTGTAATAATATCAATAAGACAATATTATCTAATAAAATTCTAATGTTTCAAAGCAATTAAAGAATATTTGTAGTAACTTTTCAATAGAAGAGTAATAAACATGGCTGGTAGATTACTTGAGCTAATGTAGAAGTCTAAAAGTTCAAGACAAAATATTACAATGCTCAGAAAACATAATATAAGTTCGAATATTCTACTTCTAGTCCATGTCCACTAGTTCTAAAACGCAAAGAAATACTAAAAGATGTAGCTTCACAAAATTCTAATCAAGGTTCCGAGCCTCCAAGCCCAACTGCTATATCTGCATAAAGATCATCATCTGAATAACTGCTACTTGTTGGATCATCCATGAGTCATCCATATACTTCAAATTTGCTTCATCTTCCCCTTCATCGCTAACTTCATCGTCACCGTCATGAAACTCCTCATCATCAACGTCCACTACTGCTTTACCTAAATTAGATAACACTAATGTTACTTAACTTACTTCTATTGTTTTTAACATAAACAAAGATATTCGAGAATCGAAATAATAGGAAGCCATTACCTTTGTCCTTCCTCCTCTTCCGATGTGAATTGTCTTGTTGATCAGCTTCGTCCTCGGCTTCTACAACCTCATCTTCAATGGGGGTATTTGCATCAAGTTCTTGATACCCCTTAAAGTCACAACTTTGGAGCTCTGATACCCATTCATCGCTAGAATCCACGTCATCCAAGCATAGTGGATCCTCCATAGTTTTTCTCCTTATCTCTCTATGCTTCAACTTTAGCTTAAACATCACATAGACCAAATCATTCAATTTGGCTTGTGTGAGTCGATTCCTTCTCTATGTGTGGACCTAGTGGTGGATTTCCAATATAAATCGTTAGAGTAATCATAAATCTTGATATAATATAATTGTAAATATTATCAAAATATTACCTGATTCAAAGAACTCCAGTTGTGCTCGCAACCCGATGCACTACAAGTCAAACTCAAAACTTGGATGGCAAATTTTTGCAATTCGGGGCATTCATCCCCAAATTGAGACCACCAATCTGCTGAAAATGTTATATTTCATGAACAAAATCAATGTTAGATATTTTATCAATTGAAAGAAATAAATAACAAGATCAAATACATACTAAACAGGACTCCTCTTCTTTCCTGTACTTATCGCGCTTTCTCATCCAAAGAAGCCTCTTGCATGCTTAAAAGCATCAATCTGTAGATCGATTTTCTCCCTTACAGTTTGATCATCTACCATCCTCACTATGCAATCAAACAAAACCCTTTTTTATCTCAAAATGTTTGGAGAAGGAAGGTTCGTATTGGCATTGAGGATTCAGAAAGTAGGCTACCGCATGCAAATTGGTATGGAGTTGGTGATCCCATCTGTCATCCACAATATCCCACAATGTTCGGTATTTTGTTTCATCATTGCCCAATGCGTTCGCTATTTCTTCCTTAGCTCTATCCATGGCCTCATAGATGAAACACATTGGTTGATATTTTTCGGAATCCACCATGCGCAAAAACATAACCAACGGCTTCGTCATTCGTATCACATAGGCAACACCATGCTAAAAAGTTTTGCTTCTCAAAATTGTTTGACTTACACTTTTCCCTTGAGGCTTAGAAGCATAAGGACTCTTCTTCCATTTACTAGAAGTAAAAAAAGACTCTAGAGGATCCTTGATGCTCATCAATTTTTGTAACGTGAGAAAAGCCGTAGCAGAACGTGTGACAACTGGTCGTACCAAATCTCCTCCTATTTGCTTCCTTACCATGGCTAAAACCCATCCATGCGCATATATGTAGTTAATGATCCTTTTTGCTTTCTTGAACACAGAAGCGGGTAGAGGCAATTTCAAGATATCCTCCAACATCAAGTCTATGCAGTGGGTTGCACATGGAGTCCAGTAAAGATGCTTCCTTTTCTCCATCAACAGTTGTCCAGCCGCCTTGTAATTCGACGCATTATCTGTAATAACCTGCAAAACATTGCATTCGCCGACCTCCTCCACAATCTCATCCAATAGGTTAAAAAGCAAGGTTGCATTCTTTACTTTATCAGACGCATCGACAGACTTCAAGAACCAAGTACCTTTCGGATTGTTCACCAAGAAGTTTATTAAAGAACGACCTTTTACGTCTGTCCAACCATCCGACATTATGCTACAGCCAGTTTCCACCCAAGAAGCCCTTGTCTCACCCATAACGTCCTAAATGCTCTTCACTTCTTTCAAAATCCAACTCTTTAGCTCGTAAGCCGATGGAGGCTTCAATCCCCTTCCAAAGGAGCCAACAACATGAAGCATGGCCAGAAAGGAAGGGCTTCTTGCACAATTGAATGGTAACCCATTCTCGAAGAAGAATCTGCCAATAGTACGACAAACACGATTTCTCTCCTCTTTCTTCCATGTCTCGTTCAATGTAGTTTGATGACCACTCATCCCAATTGTAGTCGTTGGACTTGGACTTCCCAATGGTGATGGTCTGGCAACAAAGAGGTCCATGGGACCTCTTGCCCTCTTCATGTTGCTAGATCCAGATGGACTGATTGCTTGATTTTCACCACCACTGTAGAGGTTTATATATGTTGCGATGTACTGTTTCGTATTTTCTATTTATATATTGTACGTCTATGTAATTTACCCAAGGGTTTTCTCTCTATATAAGAGACCCGAGGGCTCTATGGAATAACATATCAGAGTTTCCATTACTCTAACATGGTATCAGAGCCAAAACCCTAACCCTAGGGTTTTCCTCCACCCGCCCCCCCCCCCCCCCCCGCTCCCCCGCCGCCGCTGCCGCCACTCCAGCCGGTTCCACCTGCCCTCCAGCGGGGCCCTTGCCATCCCGCAAGGCCCCCAGCCCTCCGCCGGGACCCTCCCAGCCGTCCCCGGCGCCGCCTGCCCTCCGCCGGGCCCCTCCCAGCCATCCCCGGCGCCGCCTGCTCTCCGCCGGGCACCTCCCAGCCGCCAGCAGTGCCCAGCCCCACCACCGAGTATCCCTAGCAGCCGCCTCTCTCTCCCGTAGAGGCTTCCAAAGCCTCTACTTGTCACCGGAGGAGTGAGGGAATATATGCCTCATGGGAGGCCGATGATGCGTATGCCAAAGTTTGGCTGTCAGGAACGCTCACGACGGAGATAGCAAATGATGTCCTCCATCAGCCCACTGCCAAAGCGATGTGGGATATTCTGGCCACGACATACTCTCAGGTGCGGAACGAGACAAAGATGCTGCAGTTGCAGCATGATATTTTTACCATGAAGCAAAATGGGAGGCCTCTTCATTCTCTGTACACGTCTCTTCGTGGAATGTTCGAGAAACTCTATAGCACCATTCCACTCACAGCCACGCCGGAACAGCAGAAGACGTTCCGCAACGCCACTATGGTTGGCGTATTACTTGCTGCCCTTGACCCGGAGTACGAGGCAGCACGCTCTCAGATCCTTGCCGATGCCACCATTCCACCGATGGAAGAAGTCTACAGAAGGCTCAGTCGTTTACCAGTTCCATCGAATACAGAGACTACACCTCCCTCGGCAATGGCAGTCTCCAGAGGACGAGGTAGTTCGTCCTCATTTCGTGGCAGAGGAAGTGGTGGACGTGGCCGCGGAGGTCGCATACGCTCTACGTGCTCATTCTGTCGTCGTACTGGTCACTCGGAGGATACATGCTATTCCAAGCATGGCTTCCGTCCTTCTGCACGTGTCGCTGATCATGTTCAGGGTCCACCAGCATCTACTCCAGATCACAGGTTCGAGGAGCTAGTGGCACGGCTTCGTGATATCATGCCACAGTCATCGTCAGAGGGTGCTGATGCTTCTGATGTTGCGGCTTCGGCGTCAGCTAGTACATCTGCTTCAGCCAGTGCCTCAGGTAGTTCTTCAATCTCATATCATAACCATGATCTCACAGGATGGATTGTTGATTCTGGAGCCACCCATCATCTCTGTCGTGAGAGAGATATTCTGCAGTCCTATAGAGCTGTTCAGCCTGGTCGCTCTGTACTCATTGCTGATGGCACTCATTCCCCTATCATCGGTTAGGGGGAGACGGATTTGCTGCCCGCCATGCACTTACAGAATGTTCTACATGCACCAGAATTCTCTATGAATCTCTTATCCATTAGTCAGATTACACGAGATTTACACTGTCGTGCTATTTTTGACCCGTCGTCTGTTATTTTTCAGGACATACTAACGGGCAGGGTGATTGGCTGTGGTTCTGAGCACAATGGCCTATATCGTCTCGTACGGAACTCCTATGCTGGCGTCTCACTACATTCCCAGGGCTCCGTATCTCCATATACCTGGCATCTTCGGTTTGGTCACCTGCCGCTACAGAAAATGCGTCACCTCCTGCCTCAGATCTCTCCGAGTTCGTCATTTCGTTGTGAAGCATGTCAGTTAGGGAAGCACCATCGGTCCAGCTTCCCCAGTCGTCAGAGTCGGAGCAGTCGCTCCCCATTTGAGTTATTTCACATAGATATTTGGGGTCCCAGTCGTGTCCTAGATCATCAGGGGCACAGGTTCTATCTAGTTGTTGTTGATGATTTCTCTCGAGTATCCTGGACTTTTCTTCTTAAAAATAAATCCGAAGCAGGAAGTGTTATTCAAAATCTTATCAATGAAGTTCAAAATGTTTTTTCGTCTACTGTTAAGTATGTGCGTACTGACAATGCATTGGAATTCTGCACTCGTTCCCTTGCTCGCTTTCTTTCTTCTAAAGGCATTATCCACCAAACCACATGTGCATACACATCTCAACAAAATGGGGTTGCAGAACGGAAGCATCGACATTTCCTTGATATTGCTCGCACATTACTTATTCAGAGTTGTGCCCCATTATCCTTCTGGGGGGATGCTATACTTACAGCATGCTATCTGGTCACCCGCATGCCTACAACTGTTCTTGGGGAAAAGTCTCCTATCTATGTTCTCTTTCCAGACAAAGATTTGTTTACACTTACACCTCGGGTCTTTGGCACTGTTGTGTTTGTCCACCGCTTATCTCCAGGACTTGATAAGCTCTCTCTTAGGGCTATCAAGTGTGTTTTTGTGGGCTACTCCAGGACACAGAAAGGATATCGTTGCTATGACCCTGTTCATGACAAATACTATGTGAGCGCTGATGTTACATTTTTCGAACCAGTCATGTACTTCTCCCCTGCAGGTGACAGATTGGTCACATCCACTGATTCGAATGTCTATGTGCCTCCACCTCCAAGCCTGGGTCAATCCTCTACTCCACCACCACCACCTCCACCACCACCACCACCACCACCTCCTCCAACTGTACCTTTTCCTAAGTTCTATACAAGGCGGACAGGCCCTGCTCAAGCTACATGCCAACCATCCAACACGCCTCAGGTATGTTCTGATGTTATCACTAATGATGGGTTAGACAATGCACCAGTGCAGGAGCCTTTACTACAGGAGGAGGATCAACCAGTCAACACAGTGATAGATGATCTGGATCGGCCCATTGCTCACAGGAAGCAGCGAAGACAATGTGCTTCATATCCTCTTGCCTCTCAAGTCTCATTTCATCGTCTCAGTGAGGATTTACAGAAATTTGCAGTTGCTGTCTCGTCAGTTGAGATTCCACGGACCTATCAAGATGCCATGAAGATTGATTGCTGGCGTCTAGCCATGGAAGAGGAGATGCGTGCCTTGCAGTCTAGAGGGACGTGGTCTCTTGTCCCCATTCCTCCAGGTGCCTCCGTGGTGAGTTGCAAGTGGGTGTTTACGGTGAAATATCATGCGGATGGACGTCTCGACAGATACAAGGCCAGACTTGTAGCACGGGGATTTACCCAGACATATGGGGTAGATTATTTGGATACTTTTTCACCAGTGGCTAGACACTCCACTCTTCGCATCCTCCTATATGTTGCTGTGGTACGTAACTGGACCATTTTTCAGCTTGACGTCAAGAATGCTTTCTTGTATGGTGACCTACAGGAGGAAGTCTACATGCAGCAGCCACCAGGGTTTGCTGCTGAGGGGGAGACTCAGATGGTGTGCAGACTTCATAAGGCTATCTATGGCCTCAAACAGAGTCCCCGAGCATGGTTCCAGAAGCTTTCCCAGCTAATTGAAAGACAGGGGTTCAGGAGATCAAATGCGGACCATTCACTGTTCATCCAGAAGACCCCTAGGGGCTTGTTTGGTTGCTGGGTTGGACTGGGTTGGGTTGGGCTGGGTTGGGGTGGGTGAATAGTAATCTGTGAGGAGGAAGTACCCTTGTGAATAGTAACCAGGGTTGGGCCAACCCTGCCCAACCCTGCAACCAAACAGGCCCTAGAGGTACAGTTGTTGTCATGATATATGTTGATGACATCTAGGTTACAGGAGATGATGCTCAGGGAATTGAGACAACCAAGTCCCTGTTGGGAAGCCAGTTCATTACGAAGGATCTGGGCACGGTACGATATTTTCTGGGGATAGAGTTTGCTAGAAATGCACAAGGAATGGTAATGACTCAAAGAAAATATGTAACAGACTTGCTAGTTGAAACAGGAATGACTGGGTGCAGACCTTCAAGTACACCTATGGACCCAAGCATGAAGCTGTACGACGATGATACCGAGGAGGTGGACAAAAGAAGGTACAGAGAGATGGTGGGTAAGCTCTTATACATTACTATAACTCGACCGGATATTGCTTTTGCAGTAAACCGGGTGAGTCAATTTATGGAGCAGCCGAGGCAAGTGCATATGGATGCCCTGTATATGATATTGAGATATCTGAAGTCTTCCCCAGGCACAGGGTTGCTATTCAGGAAAGATACAGATCTGTCTATTTCAGCTTGTGCAGATGCAGATTATGCAGGATGTCCAAGGGATCGTAAATCTACTTCTGGATTCGCTATCTTCATAGGAAGCTCTTTAGTTTCTTGGAAAAGCAAGAAACAGACTGTTGTGGCGAGATCCAGTGCCCAATCCGAGTACAGAGCCATGGCACAAGCAAGCGCAGAAATGATGTGGGTTAGAGCAGTCTTAGAAGATTTGAATGTAGATGTCTCCTTGCCTATGAATCTCCAATGTGACAATCAGGCAGCATTTTTTATTGCCAATAATCCAGCTTTTCATGAGAGAACAAAGCACATCGAGGTGGATTGTCATTATACTAGAGATATGATTCAGAAGGGCTTCATTTCTACTTCTCATGTCAGTTCAGAGAACCAGACTGCTGATATATTCACCAAGCCATTGCTCAGAGGACCTTTCCAGAGATGTTCTTCCAAGCTGAGCATGATACATATCTATGCTCCATCTTGAGGGGGAGTGTAGAGGTTTATATATGTTGCGATGTACTGTTTCGTATTTTCTATTTATATATTGTACGTCTATGTAATTTACCCAAGGGTTTTCTCTCTATATAAGAGACCCGAGGGCTCTATGGAATAACACATCAGAGTTTCCATTACTCTAACAACCACCAAAGGGATTTTGCACCTCAAAACTACCATCTCTACACAATTCTTCCATCTCCATCATCGCTCTTTTACTTTTCTCTTCGTTGGAAGATAATATAGGCTTCATTTCATTCAACACTTCATCAGGAACTTACGCGCAACCTTTCACATTATTTCCGGTCTTCGCGAGATGATGCTTGAGTCTAGCGACTCCACCAGTAATTCTCTTACCACAAAAAGTTGCATTGAACATACACATATCCTTTAGCTTTCAGAGTCTCCTCCATCTCAAGTTGAACGCAATATTCCCATGCAGGATCATTCCGGTTTCCTTCAGAAGTCTTGGGGCCTTTCCTTGACTTCGGCATCTCTATGATAATATGATTTCGAATAACAAAAATAAACAACAATCATTCGATTAAACAAAATATATGAAATGTTAGTTGAATAACTATAAGATAACATAATCAATTATTTTAATCAAGGTTTTAAAAAACGTGAGGCGTATCGAGGCGTTTTCCTATCATTGCCTCGAGGCGTATCGAGGCGTAAGCCTCACTCGTGAAAGAAATTTTTTCATAAAATATTTTAATTAATCATAGTTACAATTTTCAAGTTCTAGAAATTAAATAATTATGATTAAAGGCATAACTCCATGATATTTCAAGGCTAACATCATGATTTAAACATCCAAGTTGTTATATAACTCTCTCTTTTTAAACTCTAAATCTGTAAGGAGTCAAGTAAATATGGATATGTAAGCATAATAATGGGTAACTCTCCACAATTTAAAGTTTTGAATAAAATTTAACTAAAGGGACTAGATATAACATACCAGTTTCAAAGTTAGGTGAGATATGTGTCATTCAATTGAGAAGGATAAGAGAGTAAGCAGTGAATCTGCGATCACTTTTTACTTTACCATAATGATTGGGGGATAAAATACTTGAATATTGCATGTTATGATCATCTTTGTTCATGCATGCTTTGATGTGTATTAATTTAGTCCCGATTGAATAGAAGAAAAGATGAGACATGTTTACAAAAATATACTTTTCAAAATTTAGGTCAAAGTAGGGGACTTGCATTCAAACATTTTAATAAAGAAAGCATTCATGTTTAATTCATACTAAAGAGTAGAGGCATTAGATTTAAGGACTCAAGACTCAATTTTTTGTACATGTTGATTTATAAAAAAAACATGCATAACAAAGTAAAAATAAGCTTAATATGTTAATAAATTAAAAAAATGCATTTTAGTGAATCATGAGCTTAAAGACTTGAAAATACATGTCTAAGAAAGATGAAAAACTCACAATCAAAAAGAAAAGGAAAAAATATTGCAGAAAAAACAAAAAAAACAGCCCATTCATGAGGCTATAGCCTCGAGGCGCGCCTCATAAGCCTCGAGGCGCACGCCTCATTGAGGAGGAATGAGGCTATAGCCTCGAGGCATTTTTCCTTGAAAAATGCCTCGAGGCGTACGCCTCAGCGCCTCGAGGCGCGTTTTTAAAAACAATGATTTTAATAACCTAACCAAATTTGGATTACAACTCTTATACATATGACAACATATACAATGTCAAGGCATCAAAGGGGCTAGTAGCCTAGCACTAAAAAAACCAATCAAAATATTTTAGAAAAAACATACCTAACTGGACTGTAGGGTGGGGGCAAGGTAGGTTGTAGGCGCGCGAGGGGCTGAGGGCTTCCCAGCACACAGGTGATGGCGAGGACCTCCCCACACGTACGCAGGCGGCGCGGAATAGGGCGATAGGCCCCGCAGGTGGCGAGAGAACCGGCAACGGCGAGAGCTTCTGCAAGGGCTTCCCAAATTCCTGTTCTTCGGGCGATAGGGCACGCATGTTGCGAGGGGTGGAAATGGGTTATAAGTGGGTCACGTGCGAAGCACGTGACCTACTAAAACCCTACAACGCCTCGGTGTTGCGCCTCGCCCCGTGCCTCGCCTCAGGCCGCCTCGCCTCGCCTCAAGCATCGATGCGATCGCCACGCAGATGCAGACCGAGGCGTTCGCCTCTAAACGGTTTTCCAGCGCCTCGCCTCGAGGCGTACGCCTCGGGCGCCTCGAGGTGCGATTTTTTGAACCATGATCCTTACATAAGTTGAAGTCATATCATACATATCCTTTATTGGGTTTATGTATAGGGCATGTACTTGTCTCTTCTCCAAAACTCTCCACAATATCTCCCATAGGACAAAATCATAAGCTTCCTCCAAATCAATAAAAAATCATATGGAGGTTCTTCCTTTTAGCTCTATAAATCTCCATTGTTACTCTCGGCAAGTGGATGGCTTCAATAGTTGAGCAACCTGGCATCAATCCGAATTGGCCTCAACCTTCTTTCGATCACACATTCTCAAATTTTCATAGTATGACTCATCAGCTTGATACCTCTGTATTTTGAATAGTTTTGAATGTTTATTTGTTCTTATGAAGAGGCACCACGAGGCTTCTCCTCCATTTTTCAGGCATTTTCATATTCAAAAAAAAATTCAGGCATTTTCTTGCTTCATCAAATAACATTGAATATTTGAAAGCCAAGTCAAACCACACTCACCTAGGACTCTGTACATTCATAGGAATAGGAATGTCATCATGTCCTACACCTTTCCCAGGTTTCATAACCTTCAAAGCCTCCCTCTACTTCCTTCCTTTGTATTTGTCTATAGATTGCATGATTCAAGTAACTTTCACTACTAGTTAGATCTCCCAAAGTGATCCCCCTATTTCATTCCCCGACGAAAAGCTTATGGAAATACTGCTTCCATCTAGTTTTTAGATTCTTCTGAGTAACCAACACGTGTCCTTCCTCATCGTTAATGCATCTCTCTTGAGAAAGGTCTTTGGTCTTTCTTTCTCTTGCTTTGATCAATCTATATATATATCCCTCTGATCCTCTGTAGAGTCAAGAAATTTGTACGGAAATTCATAAGCTTTTGACTTAGCTTCACTTACAGCTTTCTTTGCTTCCTTTACTATTTTGTAGTTTGTGACGGTTTCCTCTGTTCTATCCTTAGACAAAGATTTAAAACATGTTATTTTAATTCTGAGCTTCTCTTGTACCCCTCCACTCCACCACCAAGCCTCATTATGGCCAGATCTGAGCAGCAAAAGATTGTGACCAATGAAGATAAAAAAAAGTGGTACAGTGACAACAAAGATTGAGGCAAAAGTGTCTTAGGGAAGAAGATGTGAACACGAGATTCTTACATGGTGTAGCAAGTGGGGGGAAAAGAAGGAATATGATACATGATTTGCTGGTGGGGGAGAATCCAAGGTGACAATATAGGGATGGCAGTGGTGTCTCATTTCCAGGAGTTCAGTATGCGGTCGGCATCTTCTGGAGCTCGATGGCCTGGGAGGGGAGTACGTTCATTGCAGCAAGGGTCAATAGAGGTAATTACAGTGGAGTTAACTAGTGAAAAGGTGTGTAGGGTAGTTTTTGATCTTAAAGTTGAAGGCTGTCATGGTTTACTGGTATTCTTCTACAGAGAGTTCTGGTATGTAGTTGAAAAAGATGTTGTGGACTAGGTTACAGAATTCAGAGGAGCAAACCAGGGCATTGAGAGGCTGAATAGACCATTGATTTTCTTACTTCTAAAGGAGGAGGATGGGATTGAGTGGAGTATTTCAGGACCATAGCACTATCCAATGCGCTTTATCTCATAGAAACCAAGGTCTTAGCAAATTGTCCTTGGGGAGTGCTCGACAAACTTATCTTACCTGCCCAGACAACTTTTATCCGCGATCATCAGTTGTTTAACGGAGTTGTATTGGCATCAAAAATCGTAATGGTTTGGAAAAGGCGAAGGAGTACATGTTTCCTATGGAAAGTAGACTTTACTATAACATCCGAATCCGATCCGAATTGGGTCCGATTAACCCAATAAAGTTGTTGGTCAATGGTAAACAACCTAAATCGATCAATTGATCGTGAATCAAAAGTTGTTCGGGCGAAATCAACCAAAAATTGGTCGCATTGTAATGCGTGCCGTGGAAAAGCCGTGACGTAAGTTCGGAAACCGCAAAACAAACCAACACTGTCACAAAATACGATTCGACGAAACAAGACCAACGAAATCCATCGTTCGTCAATCGGAGGTCGTTTGGTATTTTAAATCGCAAAAGTTAACTCCAAATCAAAATCGTGTGTCAAAAATTTTGGGGGTCCAAAATCCGATCAGAAGTATATCAATATTATACTTATTTTGATCGTTGTGTAGAGACGATCAAATCAAGACATTGCGCGTCGAAATCGGAGGCTCGGGGTGCGATTACGGTCGATTTTTATGTATGACAATTAAAGAGTTTTGGTTTAAAAAAATAAAAAATAATAATGAATAATAATGAAAATTTAATTTCAAAGTAGAAATAAATGTAGAATTAAAAAAAAGTGTTATATATACAATGACATCAGCTTCTTGATGCCATGGAAATGACATAAGATTTCACTACAATGGAGGAAGCTTCCTTCCTCCTTCCTCCATTGCCTCTCTCTCCCTTCTCTCTTGCATCCCTCTTTTAATTCTCGATTTCCCATGACAAAAGTATGTGTCCATCCTCTTTTTTCTCTTTTCTTCATAACATAACTTCCCCAATTTTATCTTTAAAATCCCAGCTGTGAGAAACAACCTAGAGATGTTGTTCTTGACTCTTGATTCCAGCATGCATGCCGTTTTGGAGATCTAACTTTAAATGGTACATCCCTCCCCCTCCTCCTTGCTGCCAAGCATGATCTATACTATCTTTTCCCACTCTCCATGAATTTTTTCACATTTTGTTGTAAATTTGGTCATTCATGTATATCCACATTAGTTTGATTTCTAAATTCAGAAAATGATAGAACTTGTGATCTCTCAAGTAATTACCTGTGATATTCCTGAACTTACCCATAATATTCTGAATTTATTTGAACAAAATGATTGAAATTCAAGTCATTTCTATAGTATTAAAAGTTATGTGAAAACCTGTTAACTTCTTCAAGATGGTTTAATAGGTTTTAAATATATATATACACACACACATCTGCATTCTGCAATCTGCATTCTGCATTCATAAAATTTTTTGGAATGTAAATTTTTAGATACAGCTGCCTGCATTATGCCTTCATAGAAATTTCATGTCCCTTTCTCTGCTTGATATTTGCGGAACCAAAGCTCTTATTGTGCCTTTGAATTGCTTTCGTTTGTCGTTTGAGTTCAAAACCAGTCTGTAGTTGAACTCTGAATTCAAGTTGGTTTCCTTGTTCATTTGGTCAATGTACTTAGCATAATCGCATCACTTGCACGTGCTTTGTGGATGCACGAACTCAAAATATCCTTGTCTATTTTGATTAGGCCTTTCCTTCAAGATTGCCAACAACATTTGCTGTTGGATAATGAACTTCTAGCGTACAAGAGACATGTTCTTCATTTGTTATCGACATTATGCATAACTAGTTGACCACGAATAAGATTGATCTTTGGTAAAAGAAATTTGATGGCTAGGATGAGCTCCAGTTGTAAAACAACGTATACACAATTGTTCATGTTTTCGATGCACTACGTTAAAAAAAGTCCTAATTCCCTGTTACTGTATATATGTATATATATAAAGAAGTATGTTTAGCAATTTAAAATATATATAGAAAAAAAGAAATTGGATTGAAAGTCCTTATTCCCTGTTACTTATTCCCTGTTACTGTATATATATAAAAAGAAGTATGTTTAGCAATTTAAAATATATATGTAGAAGAAGCTAGGAGCATTAGCATCAAATCAACTAAATTTTCATATCAGCAATTAGTTTGAGTGCATGATTATAAAGTTGAAATATTAGGGAATTAGTGTTTTATGTGCTTAAAACCATATCATTATTTAGCCAAATTCTCATAACCTTATAGAAGAATTTTAAAATACAAAATATTAGAATATTAATACCATTCTCTTAGGAAGTCATAAAATGATTATTGAGATCATTATGTCAAATAATCCTCATCAATTAATTCATTATTATCAACCATAATCGATTTAGGTTGTTTAGCATTGACCAACAACTTTATTGAGTTAATCGGATCGGATTCGGGTTTGTACGGATTCGGGTATTATAAATATAAAAACCTCAAAGGGAGTCTCGTCCTCGAGACTCGGGTCAAGGTCACCATATGTCTTATATGTGTTTCATCTGATTATAAAAACCTCAAAGGGTTTTGAACCCATAAAAACCTCAAAGGAAAAACAAGCCATTTCTTTTATTGTGTAAATAATTAAAAATGATTGTTTTAATGATTATCAGAGAAAAGTTGTGGATATCGTGTCTGCATGTCAGCTTCGGTCTCCCACGTCTCCTCTTCTACGCCGTGTCGGTGCCTCAACACCTTGATCAAGGGAATCTCCTTGCTGCGAAGCTTCTTTACAGCGTTGTCAAGTATCTGCACTGGCTTCTCCTCATAAGTCAAGTCTGGCTCCGCGTCTAAATTCTCGTAATTGATGACGTATCGAGGGTCGTGCACCTACTCCTCAAGTTGGATACATGAAATACGTCGTGGATAGCAGAAAGATGTGGAGGAAGGGCTACTTGGTAGGCCACTTTCCCCACACGAGCAAGAATCTCAAAAGGTCCAACATATCGCGGCGCATGCTTGCCACGAACACCGAATCTCTGTACTCCCTTCGTGGGAGATACTCGCAAAAATACCCAATCTCCAACTTGTAATTTATAGGAATGTCATTAGTATGCGATTAAGTTAAATTTGTAATAGTAGAAAGAGAAGAAGATTGGATACCTGAAACTCCAAATCTCTTCTCCGACGGTGTGCATAGCTTTTCTGGCGGCTTTGTGCCATCAGAAGCTTCTGCCTTACAAGATCAACAACTCTCGCAGTCTCCTCCAAAAGATCCACGGAATATAGAGCGTGGTCACCTACCTCACGCCAATCGAGAGGTGTGAGGCATCTTCGCCCGTATAGGGCTTCGAATGGTGCCATGCCGATACTGGAATGATAACTGTTGTTTGTGAATTCCACTAATGGCAGATGGTCCTTCCAGGACCCTTTCCACTCCAAAGTGCATACGCAAAACAAGTCCTCAAGTGTCTGAATGGTACATTCACTCTGTCCGTCGGTCTGCAGATGATATGCAGAACTTATCTTCAGCTCTGTCTGTAGCGCTGACATGAATTGGTGCCAGTAATAAACGTAAACCTCGAGTCTCTGTCAGACACCACTTCATGTGGTATACCATGAAGTCTGATAATATTCTGCACATATAGCCTGACCAATCTGGATGGAGTGTAAGTCATACTAACTGGTATGAAATAGGCTGACTTGATCAACCTGTCAACAACGACCCAAATAGAATCATGGCCCCCTGGTGTCTTCGGCAATCTCGTGACGAAATCCATAGAGATAATCTCCCATTTCTACTCGGGAATGGGGAGAGACTGCAGTAATTTTGGTGGTCTCCTTTGCTCGGCCTTGACCATCTGACAGGTCATGCATCTACTAACATGTTGCGCCACATCGCGCTTCTTCCATCCCATCAAAATTGTTGGCGCAGATCACAATACATCTTCGTGCTACTTGGATGAATAGATAATCGAGAATTGTGTGCCTCATCAAGAATATCTTTGCGCAACTGCTCATAGTTGGGCACAACCCATCCTGCCTTCCATAAAATGGACTCTGTCACCACAAAATCATCAATCTCGTCCTTGACGGTTCGCATGTATCTATCTTGAATCCAAGGATCTGTCTTTTGGCCTTCGACGATGCGATCCCACAAACTGCTGAATCGTGGAGGTACGGTGTTGGATATGGATGCACTCTCCTGATGATGTCAATCAGTCAAAGCTGCGAGCATATCCCACGTGTATAGCCAGTTCGTCGTCCCTCAGCATGAGCTCTCCTGCTAAGCGCATCTGCCACCACGTTTCCCTTACCGGGATGGTAAGAGATCGTGCAATTGTAGTCTTTCAGTAGCTCGAACCACCTGCATTGTCTCATATTCAGCTCCTGATCAAAGATATACTTTAGGTTCTTGTGATCTGTAAAGATCTCGAAATCCACTCCATATAAATAGTGGCGCCAGATCTTCGAGGCAAAGACTACTGACGTCAACTCCAAGTCATGCGTGGGATAGTTCCGCTCATGCGGTCTTAACTGTCGTGATGCGTAAGAAATCACGTGACCTCTCTGCATCAATATGGCTCCTAGACCTTCTCCAGATGCATCTGTGTAGACTGCATAGTTCTGAGTGCCTGAAGGAGAGCAAGAATGGGTGTTGTAGTCAATCTCTCCTCCTGTGTCCTGAAGGCTTGCTCACATGAATCATCTCAAATGAATGGAACTCCCTTCTACGTCAATCGTGTCAGAGGACGAACAATGCGTGAAAATCCGCTGACAAAACGTTTGTAATAACCCGCTAGTCCAAGGAAGCTCTGAATCTATGTAACTGTCTTGGGTTGCTCCCAGGACATGACTGCCTCCATCTTTGCAGGATCAACCGTGATACTTGCTCCAGAAATGACATGCCTCAGAAATGAAACTTGGGATAACCAGAACTCACACTTTCTTATCTTGGCATATAGCTTGTGCTCCCGCAATGTATCCAAGACAGTCCGTAGATCATTCGCATGATCCCATTCATTCCGAGGATATATGAGCACATCATAAATGAATACTACCACAAATTTGTCCAAGTATGGACGGAAGATCCTGTTCATCATATCCATGAAAGCTGCAGGTGCATTGGTGAGCTCAAACAGCATCACCGCAAAATCGTAGTGTCCATAACGAGTCCTGAAAGTTGTCTTCGGAATATCGGATTCTCGAATCCTTAGCTGATGATAACCTGAATGAAGATCGATCTTCGAGAAATCGAAGATCCTTGGAGCTAATCAAACAAATCATCGATGCGCGGCAAAGGATAACGGTTCTTCACCGTTCTCTTGTTCAGCTGCCTATAATCAATGCATAATCTCATGGATCCATCCTTCTTCCTGACAAATAGAACCGGAGTACCCCAAGGTGAAGTGCTCGGCCTCACGAATCCCAAGTCAAGTAACTCATGCAACTGCACCTTCAGCTCTCTCAACTCAACTGGTGCCATGATGTAAGGAGCCATCGAGATCGGTTGTGTGCCTGGTAGCAATGTGATCTCGAACTCAATCTCTCTCAGGAGGTAATCCTGGTAGCTCATCAGGAAACACATCTGGGTAGTCTGATACTACTCAGATGTTCTGTACCCGAACAAATGCTAAGTAGAAATCACATCCCCGATCAACAAGTCACTGAGCTCGCAACATTGAAATGTACTCCATTTTGGAGTCATGTAATGTTCCCTCAAAGGTGAACTCGGGTAGATCTGGAATCCTGAAGACAACTGTCTTCTTAAAATAATCAACAAGAGCATGATGAGCTGATAACCAATCCATGCCTAGAATCAAGTCGAACTCATCAAGCTATAGAAGCAGACAATCTGCGATCATGTCGTGACCGCCTATCAGTGTTGGCAAGTGTTCGACTATCAGGGAAATGATAAACAATTGGCCACCTGGCCCACAAACATGATATAGAGAAGATAAAGCCTCTGCAACTCTGCCTAGAGAAGCTAGTAGTCTCGAAGCAAGGAAAGTATGTGTTGCTCCAGAATCAAATAAAACATGGAAAGATCGTCCTAAGACTGAGACCATACCTTTCACCACAATAGCTGTTGAACGTGTCCGCTCCTCGGTCACTGCATAGCTGACCCTGCCTGGCTGGTGTGGTACTGGATGCTGCCACACTCTGTGTCTGTCTCTGCTGTTGTCAAGGCCTTAAATGTCGGTTTCGATCACCATTCCGGTATCGACCAAAACAGAATTTCGATGGAAATTTGGTGGAATTTCAATCGAAATTTCGGTCATTTCGGTCATTTTTTGTACTAGGACCCCCATATTTCGGTCATTTCAGTCATTTCGGTCGAATTTCGATTTCGACTGGATATCGATATTCGACAGAAATTCGACCGAATTTCGTTGAAATTTGAGGCCATGGCTGTTGTCGCCTGAAGTTGGAGTTCCTACCACGGGAACTCCCTGTATGTTGTGCATGTGGCTGTGACGACTGTGGTTGTGGGTGAGGCTCACCAGATCTCCAGGAACACTGATGTCGGTAATGTCCCCGCTCATGGCACAAGTAACATCAGACTGGCCGGGTAGATGGAGTGGTTGTGTCTGTGCTCCGAGCCGGTCCTGATGGGGGTCTGTCTGCTCGCTGCAACCCAGATGGTCGAGCGGAATCGGTGCCATGTCCGACAAGTGCTTCTCTTAAGGTAGTCGATGGTGATGAGAGAGCATTATCTGAGAATGTCGAACCTGTAGGTCGGAACCGCGTGGCTGAACTCTGCTGCTGAAATGGTCGACGAATCGTCCCAAAAGATCGCTGTGGTCGAGGTGCCACTCCAGGCGAGCTTCCAAAGCGTCTCTCTCTGATGTCCTCGAACTTCTCTGCTGCATCAGTAGCCTCAGATATGGAAGTGATGTGTAATCCGACCAACTTCTACTGCACCTCTTCCCTCATGCCTCTAATGAACTTTTCCATATTCTCCTCTGGAAATACAGCAGCTGTTGGTGTGTGTCGAGACAACTCAGTGTATCGAACAAAGTAATCTCTGGTTGTCATTCGACCCTGACGAAGCTCTGCGAATAGTCGGCGCTGGGACTCCTTCCACTTCGCAGAAAAGAAGTGGGATCTGAATCGTGTCTCAAAATCATCTCATTTGGGCTCACGGCCCAACTCAAAAACTACTGCATCCCACTATCTCTCGGCGAAGTCTGTTAGTGAATACTCCATGAAAGATAGCCACGTGTCCCATAGCGCGCGGATCATCCTCAACACCTTCATGACCCTCTTGAGCCACTGCTCAGCAACATCTGACGTACCGGTGCCCTCAAACATGGGCACATTGACCTGCCGGTAGGAAGCAAACACTGACTGATGCCTGAGGATAGCAGAGTACTCACGTGCATCCTCATCTGCAAAGTCAACAGGGTCATGCTCCTTGTCAAAGTCTCCATCCTCAGCTCCATGCTCTTGTATCTCCTCAAGTCGATCCTCGAAATGAGGTTGGTGTACCTCTACCGATTATCGTCGGTCCTTGCGTGTGCCGTCGTGAGATGGATGGTAGGTGGAATCTCATAGCTCCTCAAATCTAAGCTCCTTGTCCGTTTGTCTGTCAGCAATCTCTGTCTGCTAAGCCAAAATATGATCCTGCTGATCTCGCATAGCATCCTGCTGCTGTTGAAGGTCGGTGAGAGCGGTCATTATGCATGCTAGCTGGTCAGCCGTCTCCTGGCCTGGTCGGGATGCCATGGCTCTGTATGAGAACCATTTTTAGTCCTAAAAAGTTCCATTCGCAGATACTCATCATATCTGCTTTTTCTCTTCTTGGGATATAATATGAAAATTAATGAAATTGGTAACATCTGTGACGATTGAATTTGAATGTCATATTTCCCTTCTCGTACTCACGACAAGTCGGAAGACTGCCGCTATCCGAGAATTTAATGTGATTGGAATTGTAATACTGTGAATGCGTGTAGCGACCAGGCTCTGATATCAAACTGTGACGCTTTTGGATCCGGGCACCCGTTTACGCCGCAGTCGCACTATTACATTCACTAGTGATCGCATTAAGTTATTGAAACTACAGGAAATTTTTCGCATTTTGCTTTTGCATATGACATTCAATCCACATTCACAACCACAAAGCTAATAAAGACAACAAGAGTGACGTGTACCACCAATATTCCATTAATTTTCATAATTTATACATGTACAAAAGAGATGACCGTAGATGACCGTGTATACATATATCCCAAAATATATACATAAGAGAAAGATGGCATTTACAATATGAGCTGAATAAAATTACAACAAAAGAAACTGTACCGTCAAGCATACACCCGATCATCAGGAATCATCAGCCCGCTATTGTGTTGCAGGCTTATTGCCTACCAAAATATGGAAGGTAGAAGAGGCGTCAGCGATGTATTTAATATGTTCAAAAGAAAGCAAGTAGACAGGTATTTAAGAATTTAAAATTTACACTACCTGTGTAGAAAAATATTTTCAAATTATTATGTGTATATTTTCCCATGATTACTCATTATCCCAATATTTCTCATTTATAACATTTTCCTATAGAAATTAAGGTCAAGTATATATTGTTTCCTTGTTATTAGTATAATTGAGGCCAGTAAGTATATAGGGTTTAGGGTTTAGTTTCATTAATTTCTGAGTAAATTACTGGAGTAACCGAGCTCTGATACAAATCTGTCACGACCCCAATTTCAGGTCGTCGGATCCTCCCATATCCGGATCTGGTTATTCAGCAATAATTTATTCAGCAATCACAACTAACATTCAGAAACAAACTGCAATCAGAATGAAGTAATTAATACTTTTCCATTCACAAAATAAAGTTTACATGTACATTGTCCCACTATAATCATTTACATGTACATCAGCTGGAAATGAAATATACAAAAAGATTACCAACTACTTTATAGAGTAAAGTTATTGTGGTTGGCCAGATGGTTAAAGTCCTTACGATGGCTTACCGGCATCTGTTGGGTTTTCCATAAATCATAAGATAACAATTAGCGAGTGCTAAGCAACGAAGAAGAGAAAAGCAAACAAATGTGCAATTTTTCAAAAACTTGTTATCACAATAAGTTGCATTCATTCTCGTTAGTTTAACTCCTATTCCTTTTGTTGGGAAAACGAGAAAACATGTTTATTCTATACGCCCTAGGCTCTCATATATAGGGGAGTGGCCTATGGGTAAAATACATAAAGAGTCCAACAGGAAAAAGAAAATATGAGAAAGATACAGACGAGAATATCATAAACTAAAATATATCTCTACACTCCCCCTCAAGGTGGAGCATAAATATCAATCATGCTCATCTTGGACGAACACTTCTGGAATGGCCCTCGAAGTAATGCCTTGGTAAAGATATCATTATTTAGCCAAATTCTCATAACCTTATAGAAGAATTTTAAAATACAAAATATTAGAATATTAATACCATTCTCTTAGGAAGTCATAAAATGATTATTGAGATCATTATGTCAAATAATCCTCATCAATTAATTCATTATTATGATCTACTAAAATATATCATTAATATGACAAAAGACCTAGACTTGTTCAGTCAACCATAATCGATTTAAGTTGTTTAGCATTGACCAACAACTTTATTGAGTTAATCGGATCGGATTCGGGTTTGTACGGATTCGGGTATTATAATATAAAAACCTCAAAGGGGGTCTCGTCCTCGAGACTCGGGTCAAGGTCACCATATGTCTTATATATGTTTCATCTGATTATAAAAATCTCAAAGGGTTTTGAACCCATAAAAACCTCAAAGGAAAAACAAGTCATTTCTTTTATTGTGTAAATAATTAAAAATGATTGTTTTAATGATTATCAGAGAAAAGTTGTGGGTATCGTGTCTGCATGTCAGCTTCGGTCTCCCACGTCTCCTCTTTTACGCCGTGTCGGTGCCTCAACACCTTGATCAAGGGAATCTCCTTGCTGCGAAGCTTCTTCACAGCGCTGTCAAGTATCTGCACTGGCTTCTCCTCATAAGTCAAGTCTGGCTCCGCGTCTAAATTCTCGTAACTGATGACGTATCGAGGGTCGTGCACCTACTCCTCAAGTTGGATACATGAAATACGTCGTGGATAGCAGAAAGATGTGGAGGAAGGGCTACTTGGTATGCCACTTTCCCCACACGAGCAAGAATCTCAAAAGGTCCAACATATCGCGGCGCATGCTTGCCACGAACACCGAATCTCTGTACTCCCTTCGTGGGAGATACTCGCAAAAATACCCAATCTCCAACTTGTAATTTATAGGAATGTCATTAGGAAGATCTCGACAATCTGCCACCAGGCTGAAGATGACTTAAGGTACCTGAGTATCATATGTACAGCATCCATGTGTACCTGACGTGCTTGCTCCATGAAATAGCTTACTCGACTCACAGCAAAGGAGGTATCGAGTCTGGTAATAGTTACATAGAGAAGCTTGCCCACTAGTTCTCTGTACCTTCTCCTATCCACTTCATCAGTGTCGTCATCATATAATTTCATACTGGGATCCATAGGTGTAGTGGCAGGTTGGCAACCAAGCATTCCTGTTTCACTCAACAGGTCAGTGACATATTTCCTCTGGGTCATTACCAACCCATGAGGATTTCTGACGAATTCCAGTCCCAGAAAATATCAAAGAACTCCAAGGTCCTTGGTGACGATTTCACGACCCAGTATTTCTTTTGCCCCCTGAATTCCCTGTTCATCATCACCTGTAATCAAGATATCGTCTACATACACTATAATTGCAATAATACCTCTGGGTGTCTTCTGTATGAACAAGGAATGATCTGCATTAGAACGTATGTACCCTTGTTTCTCAAACAGGTCTGAGAGCTTCTGGAACCAAGCTCTGGGGCTATGCTTAAGGCCATAGATAGCCTTTTGAAGTCTGCACACCTTAGGATACTCTCCCTCAACAGCAAAACCAGGTAGTTGTTGCATGTAGACTTCCTCCTGTAAGTCACCGTATAAGAATGCATTCTTCACATCTAATTGGTATAGTAGCCAATCACGAGTAACCGCAACAGAGAGGAGGATCTGTAGGTTGGAATGACGAGCAACCGGCGAGAATGTATCAAGATAATCCATCCCATATGTTTGTGTAAAGCCACGAGCAACCAGGCGTGCCTTGTATCTGTCAATGTTGCCATCTGCATTCTGCTTAACTGTAAAAACCCACTTGCAGCTAACTGTAGACACATCAGTAGGTGTAGTAAAAAGGCTCCAGGTGCCTCTGGACTGAAGAGCAACCATTTCTTCCTCCATGATTAAACGCCGTCGACTATCCTTCAACGCTTCTTGGTAATTCCGTGGAATACCCACCGTTGATAGAGCAATGACAAAGTTCCTGAATTCTCCAGTTAGGCGATCAAAAGACACAGAAGATGCTATAGGATATGACGCACAGCTGCGCTTCTGCTTTCGAAGAGCAATAGGTAGATCTAACTCACTTGCCTCCTCATATGCCTCTGTAACACATCCTGCTCAGGGAAATCATCAGATCCATCAATATTAATATTCTCAGAACATACCTCAGGCGAGCTAGATGATGAGCGGTGACCATGAGCAGAAGCAGGCCGACGGGTATAGTGGAATGGCAATGGTGAAACAGGTACAGTGACAGGGGGTGTAGGAGATGGTAGCAGTGGAAGTGGTAGAGGTGATGGTGGTGGTGGCATGTATATAGCATCAGTAGTGTCAGAGGATACCAACTGGTCACCTGTAGATGAGAAGTACATAACAAATTCGAAAAAGGTAACATCAGCACTAACAAGATACCTCTTGCGCAATGGATCATAACACTTGTACCCCTTCAGTGTTCTTGAGTACCCGACGAAGACACACTTGACAGCCCTAGGAGAGAGCTTGTCAATCCCTGGAGACAACTGGTGGACAAAGGCAACCGAGCCAAACACACGAGGAGTGAGGGAGAACAATTCTTTGTCTGGAAAAACAAGAGAGAAATGAATCTTCTCACCTAAGACAGATGACGGCATACGATTAATGAGATAACATGTCGTAAGAACATCATCGCCCCGGAAAGAATGAGGGACATGACTCTGTATAAGAAGCGACCTGGTGACATCAAGTAAATGACGATGTTTCCTTTCAGCAACCCCATTCTGTTGGGAAGTATAGGCACAGGATGTTTGGTGGATAATCCCTTGAGATGAAAAATATTTGGAGAGGGTATGAGTACAAAATTCCAGTGCATTATCACTTCTCACAATTTTAACAGATGCAGAAAAAACATTACGAACTTCATTAATGAAATTGATGATAATATTCCCCGCTTCAGATTTATTCTTTAACAGAAAGACCCACGATACACGAGAGAAATCATCCACAATAACTATATAAAACATGTGTCCCTGATGATCAGGAACACGACTAGGACCCCAGATATTGACATGAAACAACTCAAACTTGGAGGTACTACTCCGACACTGACGACTGGGAAAGGTAGATCGATGATACTTTCCCAACTGACAAGCCTCACATTGGATGGACATGTGAGGTGAAACCTGGGGTAACACATGACGCAGTTTCTGAAGCGGTAGATGTCCAAAGCGCAAGTGCCATGGTAATGGGGAGATGGATCCAACAGGTAGAGATGAGGCTCCAGCATAAGGGGTCCGACTAAGGCGATAGAGGCCGCCTTGCTCATAGCCACGCCCAATCACGTTGCCCGTAAGCCTGGTTCAAAAAAACGCGCCTCGAGGCGCACGAGGCGTACGCCTCGAGGCGAGGCGGCCTAAAACCGCCCCAGAACGGCCGCCTCAGGGGGCCTCTGAGAGGCGAACGCCTCAGTTGGTCGAGGCGGTCGAGGCGGAGGCGAGGCGGTCCCTGAGGCGTTTTTTTATTTTCAAAATATTTTTTATGTTAATCATTTATCCTATTAGTAATTTCATATGTTTACAAAAGTCTAGTTGTTTAGGATATAAATATACAAGATGAATGCTTAAATTTGGCCACTTTCATGTTCATATTTACCATTAAACATGTCCAATTATGTCAAAAACTCTTAATTTAAGGCAACATACAAATCCGCAAATCCGCAAATATCATTTAAATCATTACTTGTAAACTTAATTTAAGGAGTTGTTACACAATAAGCTATGCAATATACTGAGAAGGACAAACAGCGAGACCCCCGTCTTGTTGGGGTATGTTATGGCAGGAGGGGTGCATACACTAGTTCTTCAACTTGGGTTAGAGAGTTAGAATTCTGATGAATACTAACATATGCATTCTCATACATTTGTATATCTTTCTATTTGGGGGTTCTTATCTTTATTATTTCATCATATCTTGTAGTGTAAATTATTATATATTGGGCAGAGAACATATAATTACATAAAGAGACATATAATTGTAGTTTTATACATATTTTTCTATATATAACTGTGGCTTACGCCTCGACCGCCTCGAGGCTACGCCTCGCCTTGATTCCAAGGAGACCGCCTCGTTCCGCCTTTCGTTTTTTCAAACCTTTCCCGTAAGGATGTCCTGAAAAATGAGAGAAGATGGATCAAAAATTGCTCGACAATGTAAATCCTTCGTAAGTTGGCTAATGGACAACAAATTCATCGAAAAATCAGGCGCATGTAACACGTTCTTGAGATACATGGATGGTGTCAGTCTAATCTTCCCCTGACCAGTAATCGGGGAATGTGTCCCATTAGCAATAACCACAGTGTGGCCTGGAGAAACCTGTCGGTATCCTGTAAGTAGACCTTGATCACCACACAGATGATGCGCGGGACCACAGTCCATGATCCACTCTAAAGTATCTGATCCACTACTGCTAGTGAATGCATAAGTGCTACCTGATGTACTGGTAGATGCAGACGCAACGTCGGAGTGACTCTCAGAAGTAGGTGTTGATGCAGCGGGACCAGATGGAGGAATAATGCCCCTCAGACGGGATACAAGGTCATCAAAGCACTGATCCATAGATGAAGCAGATGGAGGCTCAATCTGTTCAGTTATTCGTGCAGAAGCAGGACTCCCATGTTTAGAATAGCATGTGTCTTTGGTTTATCCAGAACGATGGCAAAAAGTACATGATGGCCGAACACGGAATCCTCTGCCCCGAGGTCCACGGCCACGGAACTGATGATGACCCCCACAACCTCGATTGGCTGCCATGGCTGAGGCGGTCTGATTTGCAGTAGATGAAGGAACAGTGATACGACTTAGCCTATGAAAAGCTTCTTCCATAGGAGGAATAGTGGAATCCGCCAAGATTTGGGAACGTGTTGCCTCGTACTCTGGATCAAGGGTAGCCAGAAAAACACCCACCATAGTGTTGCTCTGAAGTGGCTGTGAGAGGCATGAAGCTATAAAGCTTCTCAAACATTCTACGTAAAGACGTGTACAATGAGTGTAGAGGCCGTCCATTCTGCTTGATTGTAAAGATGTCATGCTGAAGTTGCAGAATCTTTGTCTCATTCTTTGCCTGTGAATAGGTGGCAGCCATAATGTCCCACATTGCTTTGGCAGTGGGCTGATGGAGAATATCGTTAGCAATCTCAATTGCTAATGTTCCGGAAAGCTAGACTTTGGCATGTGTCATCTGCCTCCCAAGAGGCATTAACCCCTGTCTTCTCAGCATGCTCTTCCTCAGTAAGAATGTGCTTCTTGCCGGTTGACTTCATCATACTCATGAACTGCATGGCCCACAGTTCATAATTTGAACCATCCATCTTCACAATAGGCGCTGGACCTCTGAAGGCGCCTGTAGATGAAATATCTGCCTTGCTTTCTGACATTAGGATATTGGAAGACTAGGGGAGTAGACTGAAGATATGATTGTCTACACAGACATTAATGGGTTTAGTTGCATGTGTACATGCAAGCAACCAAACCCATTAATCTGGAAACGCGCGCATGGAACGAGGCTGGAGCCGCACGCGCGCTGGCCTAGGTCTGCACACGCACAGAAATTACATGCGCAGATGTGCGCGCAGATGCGCATGCAGGATCACGAACAAGGGCACAGCAAAGCTTTACGCACAGAGTTTCACGCGCACAGGCGTACAACTTCACGTGCACTGGTGCGCAGATGCACAGGTTCACGTGCACAGGCGCACAGCTTCACGTGCACCAGCTCATAGGCACACGTCTTCGCACGCACAGGAGCGTGCTCCTACGCACACGCGTGTGCGCGATCGAGCAGGCGTGCACAGACGCGTGTGCGATCGAGCAGGAGGCCACGCACAGGAGCACCGACGTCGGGGCAGAGCGAGGTGGTGCCTGCGGAGGGCTTGAGGGTGGAGGCTAGGGTTAGGGTTTGGTTCGAGAACTCCGGTCTAGGACCGTCGCTCTGATACCATGGTGTGAAAATGCGTAAACATGTTTATTCCATACGCCCTAGGCTCTCGTATATAGGGGAGTAGCCTATGGGTAAAATACATAACGAGTCCAACAGGAAAAAGAAAATATGAGAAGATACAGACGAGAATATCATAGACTAAAATATATCTCTACACCTTTCTATTCAACGTCAGGTATTAGTCCTGGAGAACCCGCCATTAATGGACTCTGAAGCTGTGGACACTTCGGGATTGGAGATTGAGTTGATCTGGTAAGCTTATGCTGTCGCACGTCGCCTCAACCAATCCTCCAATACGTGCCTGACAATTTCCTTTTTCATTTATTATCCGGGGTTTCAAACCCTCAGTCTGGCAAATAAGGAAGCATACCGTCCTCGAGGATTCGGTAGCTTAAAACCTCAGGCTAACCTTTAATCACATAAATCAGCGGCTTTTAGAACATGTTATCGTAACCCCGCCGCTATCAATCCACCCGTGCCTCCACATGGCACGACAACATCTCCCGCAGTTCAACCCGAATATATTGGCACCCGGTACCAGGCGTTGCAAATCATTCATTTCGTGAGCGTTTATCAAAACAAGGCAACCATATACCACCTAGGTAGGGTCACACCAATACGGGTTCCTTCTGACAAACCTACAGGTTGCATGCCCGACCTGTAATTCTACTCCCAGACATTCTTAACGTAACACATGATCCTTTTCAGGATCCAACTTAATACACATCAATTCCCATGATGTAATTCTTTTGATAAGTCTTCGATTTGTATCATATATACTAATTCATATATTTATATACTCATGTTTATGCTCATTTTAACTTCCAAACCCTAACTTTAAAAGCCACTGCATCAATTCGATGCTTAGGCCTTATTTTAGTGGGAATCACAAAGCAACTTTTCATATTTTCTCAAAATAGCCAAATTAGGGTTCTTCGTAGCGAAGAACATAAAATCAGGAATTGCAATGATATCGTATGATAGCCCAACAGCAAAAGAAATTATTTTGTTACTGTTGGGAAACGTGAATGAGAGATATTTATTCCATAGCCCTAGGCTCTCTTATATAGGAGAGTAGCCTATGGGTAAATTACATAAAGAGGATAACAAGAAAATAAAATAGCAAAGAGACACAATAACTAAATATGCGTCAACACTCCCCCTCAAGATGGAGCATAGATGTCAATCATGCTCAGCTTGGAAGCACACTTCTGAAATGGGCCACGTAACAATGCCTTGGTGAATATATCTGCAGTCTGGTTCTCTGAAGTAACATGGGATGTGGTAATGAATCCTTTCTGAATCATATCACGTATGAAGTGGCAATCCACCTCAATATGCTTGGTCCGTTCATGGAATGCAGGATTGTTTGCAGTGAACAAAGCAGCCTGATTATCACACTCCAAGTTCATAGGAAGTGGTATATCTAAGCATAAATCTGTCAGCACCGCTTTCACCCACATCATCTCTGTAGTAGCCTGGGCCATAGCCCTATATTCGGATTCAGCACTGGATCTAGCTACCACAGTTTGCTTCTTGCTCCTCCATGAGACTAGGGCATCTCCAACATAGACAGCATACCCTGAGGTGGACTTCCTATCCTTAGGACACCCTGCATAGTCTGCATCTGCGCATGCTGAGACAGAAATCCCCTTTCCTTTCTTGAATAGCAGACCTTTACCTGGAGAAGATTTGAGATATCTAAGTATCATGTGTATTGCATCCATATGCACCTGGCGTGGCTGCTCCATGAACTGGCTCACACGACTCACTGCAAATAATATATCTGGCCTAGTGATCGTGACATATAACAATTTGCCTACCAGCTCTCTGTATCTTCTCCTGTCAACCTCCTCTGTGTCATCATCATACAGCTTCATGCTAGGGTCCATTGGTGTCGTAGCAGGTCGACACCCTAGCATACCTGTCTCACTCAGTAGATCTGTGACATACTTCCTCTGTGACATGACTAATCCATACGGATTTCTGGCAAACTCCAGCCCCAGAAAATATCTAAGGACTCCCAAGTCCTTGGTGACAAACTCGGTCCCCAGCCTTTCCTTTGCCTGCTTAATGCCCTGGTCATCATCACCTGTAATCAAGATATCGTCAACATAAACCATGATTACAACAATACCTCTTGCCGTCTTCTGTACAAACAAGGAATGATCAGCATTGGAGCGTTTATATCCTTGTTTCTCAAAGAGGTCTGACAGCTTCTGGAACCATGCTCTGGGGCTCTGCTTAAGGCCATAGATAGCCTTATGTAATCTGCAAACCTTGGAACACTCCCCCTCAACAGCAAAACCTGGTGGCTGTTGCATGTAGACTTCCTCCTGCAGGTCGCCATACAGAAAGGCATTCTTCACATCCAGTTGATAGAGTGGCCAGTCTCTAGTAACTGCAACTGATAAGAGGATCCGCAGAGTGGAATGACGAGCCACCGGGGAGAACGTGTCAAGGTAATCTACCCCATATGTCTGTGTGAATCCCCTTGCAACTAGGCGTGCCTTGTACCTGTCAATGGAGCCATCTGCATTGTGTTTCACTGTAAATACCCACTTGCAACTCACCGGGTTGACATCCGGTGGTATAGTAACCAAGCTCCATGTTCCTCTAGACTGAAGTGCCGCCATCTCTTCCTCCATTGCTAGCCGCCATCGAGAATCCTGCAAAGCCTCATGGTGGTTCCGTGGAATATCTGTAGCTGAAAGTGCCAATGCAAACGTCATGAATGGTCCAGATAGCCTCTCAAACGAAACCGCTGCTGATACTGGATACTTGGCACAGCTTCTCTTCGGCTTGCGTAGAGCGATTGGAACATCCAGATCCTCTGTGGTATCACCATGCTCCTGTAATGCATCCTGCTGAGAAATGTCGTCAGATCCATCAACATTAATATTTTCATTACATACCATAGGCGAGCTAGTTGACTGGTCAGGACCATGAGCTTGATTCGGCCGGCGGGTGTAATGGAATGGTAACGGGGATATTATTGGTGGCGGTGGTGGTGGTGGTGGTGGTAATGGTGGTGACGGCTGTGATGTTGGTGGTGACGGCTGTGATGTTGGTGGTGCCATGAATACGGTATCAGGAGATAATGGTGGTGGCTGCATGTTCCCGGATTCTGAAAAATACATAATGGATTCAAAGAATGTAACATCTGCACTGATCATATACCGCCGACGCACAGGGTCAAAACACTTGTACCCCTTTTGAGTTCTGGAGTACCCCACAAAGACACACTTGACAGCCCTAGGAGAGAGCTTATCAGAACCAGGCAACAACTGATGGACAAATGCGACTGACCCAAACACACGAGGAGTAAGAATGAACAGATCCTTGTCCGGATAAATAAGTGAAAAGGGAACCTGTTCATTCACGACAGACGAGGGCATACGATTTATAAGATAACATGCAGTGAGGACTGCATCACCCCAGTAGGAATACGGAACATGACTCTGAATGAGAAGTGACCTTGTAACATCAAGAAGGTGACGGTGTTTTCTTTCTGCAACCCCGTTTTGTTGAGACGTATGAGGACAGGATGTTTGGTGAACTATTCCTTTAGAGGAGTAGTAGTTGGCTAGATTGTTAGTGCACAGCTCTAAGGCATTGTCAGTTCTCATAATTTTGACCGTTGTGGAAAAAACATTCTGAATCTCATTTAGAAAGTGAATAATAATATTTCCAGCCTCAGACTTATTTTTCATTAGAAATACCCATGATGCTCTAGAAAAGTCATCCACAAATACAATATAAAACCTGTGCCCCTGATGATCGGGAACACGACTCGGACCCCAGACATCGACATGAAACAACTCAAACTTGGAGTTACTACTCTGACCTTGACTACTGGGAAAAGATGACCTGTGTTGTTTTCCCAGCTGACACGCCTCACACTGGATAGGTGTGTGAGGAAGACTATAAGGTAGGACTAGACGCAACTTCTGAAGCGGTAAATGACCAAAACGCAGATGCCACAGGAGAGGAGATACTTGTTCTGCGGGTGAAGCTGTGATTCCGGCAAACGGCGTCTGGTTCAGGCGATAAAGGCCTCCTTGCTCATAGCCATGACCAATCACGTTGCCCGTACGGATGTCCTGAAAAATCAAGGAAGATGAATCAAAAATAGCACGACAATGGAGATCCTTCGTAATCTGACTAATCGACAACAGATTCATAGAAAAATGCAGTGCATGCAAAACATTCTTAAGCTGCATAGAGGATGTCAATCTAATCTCCCCCTGACCCGTGATAGGAGAATGTGTGCCATTGGCAATCACTACTGTCCGTCCTGGAGGAATCTGAGTATATCCTGTAAGTAGACCCTGGTCGCCACATAGATGATGTGTAGCGCCCGAGTCCATGATCCATGGCAATGTATCCGATCTACTACTGTGAAGAGCAAGTGTACTACCTGAAGTACTCGTAGAGGCAGAAGCAGACGCAGCAGCATCAGTATGATTCTCTGTCGACGGTGCTGGGCCAGATGGTGGTATAATGCCCCTAAGACGGGCAACTAGATCATCAAATCGTTGATCCAGTGTAGCTGCAGACGGGGGCTCTATCTGCTCAGCGGCTCGTGCGGATGCAGGAAATCCATGCTTTGAGTAGCATGTATCTTCAGTATGTCCGACTCGGTGACAATATGAGCATGT